>JALGQZ010000016.1:11074261-11754261 GCA_023105745.1 Austropuccinia psidii
AGGATTATTATTCCATTGTTGATTTAATTGCAAGTTTCCTATATGATCATTATTAGACCAAGAAGTTCTATTATTTAAATGTAAACCATTACTTTCAGATCTTAATGGATCAAAAAGGTGAGAATTGTCCGAAAATAAATTGGAGGTTGAAAAAGATGATAGGTTTGATTGATCTATAGAGTTTTTAAGTTGATTATCAGAACTTGATACAAAAGTTAAAGGATTTTGATTTTGATTGTGAGAAGATGAGGAGGTAGGATTAATGATTTGTTGTTTATTAGGTATGAAATCAGATTGAATCAAAGGTAATGAAGATGAAGGATGATTTGATAT
This sequence comes from Austropuccinia psidii, assembly GCA_023105745.1. Taxonomy (NCBI): domain Eukaryota; kingdom Fungi; phylum Basidiomycota; class Pucciniomycetes; order Pucciniales; family Sphaerophragmiaceae; genus Austropuccinia; species Austropuccinia psidii. The sequence continues at coordinate 11,074,595 of JALGQZ010000016.1, forward strand.
TAAATGATCATTAGTTTTAGGAGTTGATAAATGATTATTATCGACGCAAGAGATTATAGATGAAGAAGGTTGATCAGATGAAGAATGAGAATTGAAATTGTTTAAAGATGATTTATTATTAGTTTTTAAATAATCTTTATGAGTTTGAGATGGAAGGGTAGTTAAACCGACACTTGACCAAGATCGATCACGAGTACAAGATCGATTTGATTGATGATTTGAAGAGAGAGAATTTGAAAGAAGATCACGAGAAAGGGTTTGATTAGAATGAGGATGATTTTCTTCGGATGGGACATTTGAACCTAAACTGTTTGAATGACGATGAGATCGAAAACCAAAATAAGATGAAAATGAAGGATCGGGGGTTGAACGATAAGTGATATTTTTGAAAGGATCATTAATAGGAGGTTCAGTTGATTCGATTAAATCTTGATTTGAGGATGAATTTGAAAAATGAGGAGAATTTTGACAAGTTAAAGGAATAGAAGTAGTAGTAAAGTTAAAATTAGGATTATTTGAAGATTGATTTGATTTTGATTGAATTGAAGGATGAGAGCCAGTTGAAAGATTTAAACTAAGTTGAGGGAGGTTAGGAGGAGATGAAGAAGTGATGATGGATGAAGGGGGTGAAGAAGAGGAACGATTGAATTGATTTAAATTTGAATGATTATTTTGAATGAGATTTTGATTTGAGATTTTGGAATTGGATGATGAATTATTGATGATAGTAGTAGTAGTAGTAGTAGGAGTTTTTGGAGTAATTGGAGTTTGTTGTAAGAGATTATTATTATTATTGTTGTTAGATTTAATTGGAATAGGATCTTTAAGAAAGGCTTCTGCTAAAGGCATAGAAGATTTAGAGAGATCATGAGAAATGGTAAAAGTAAAAGCCTGTTTGTAAACATTTAAAGATTGATTTTCGTTTTGTAATTCGCAAATGAGTTCTTTTAAACGATTATTTTCAGCTAGGATAGGTTCACGTTCTGATTTTAAAAGGTCGACTTGATCTTGAAGTTCTTGTAGACGCTAAGTGAGAAGGATAAGAAGATAATAAAATGAGTAAAGTGATTAAAAAAAAAAAAAATTAAAAATTAAAAGAATATACTTTTTCTTTACGTTCTCTAAAAGCTCTTTGAGCGTTTCTATAAAGAGAAGAAAATTTTGATGATGATGATGATGATAAGTTTTTGTTTTGTTTTTATTTTATTTTATTTATTTGATGAAGATGTAAATTATGAAAAAAAAATAGACTGACCTATTTTGTTCTTTTCTTTTATCTTTACCTTTACCAGTGTAATCGAAATGATCAAGATGATTTAGATTAGAAATTGATGAAGAAGATGATGATGATAAACATAATAATTGATTAGATTGAATAGATTGATCAATTTGAATTAAATGATGATGATGATTTGTAGTTTGATGATGTGAATGATGATTTGAAGGAGATGTACGATCTTTTGATGATTGAATTTGAGTAGGTGATAGATCAGATTGAATATAACTTAATTTTCTTTTAGTTTTTAATTTTGAATTAATGTTAGAATTTTTGATTTGATTTGAATGATTTGATGAAGTTGGAGAAGGTGAATCAGAAGAACTAGGAGGTGTACTACTTGAGTTTGAGGTTGTGACGGTCATGATTGAGAAGAATGAATATTACTACTACTTGTCAAGATGATTTGATTGATTTAAATGATTTGATGATTAATTTGAATTTGATGATTAATTTGAATTTGAATTTGATTAAGAATTAAATAAGCGTAAATTTGAAGATGATGAACTAATTTTATTTGATAAAATAAGAAATCCGATGGATTGAATTTGAGTTTAGTGAGTTTTGTGAGTGAGTGATGGATGAAATGAATAAGAATAAGAATAAGAATGATAAAAAATCAAGAATTTAAATTTAAATTTAAATTTTTAATTTTTTTTTTAATTTTAATTTTACAAAAAGATGATAGTAATACACTATAAAGTGTACTTTGTAAACACCTACACTCAAATTTAGATTAGATTAGATTTAGTGAGTTTTTTATTTTTTATTTACATTAAAGGGTAAAAAGATTTTAAATTTACAAAATTGATCAAAAACTTGAAATTTAAAGGATAAAATTAAATTTGAATTTAATTTTGATTTTGATTTTGATTTTGATTAAAAATTTAAAATAATTTAATTTGAATCATTCAAAATCATTTAAATCTAAAATTAATTAAATTGATAAAATGATAAAATGATGGATTTAAATTATTAGTCAATCTTTAGTAAATCGAAACAAAAATCTTTTAGTTGATTAATTTTTTTTATCAAACTAAGAATTTAACTCAACTAAAGACAAGACTATCTACAAAAAAAACTTGATCAAGATTTCCTTTTTGTTATTTTTTTTAAAAAAAAATTATTTATTATTATTTTTGAAAAAATTTGTTCGATAATAAGAATGATGAAATATTCAAAATGAGGTTAAATAATAACTTGAATAAAGAAACCAAAGCCAAGAAAAAGAAGATAAATCCAAAGATTTTTATTTTAAAAAAGGTTTTGATGAATCAAATCAAAAAAAATTAAATTTTAATTAATTTAAATTTAAATTTGAATTTGAATTTAAATTTTAAATTTTAAATTTAAATTTAAATTTCTTTCAAGACAAAACAAAGCCAAGAGAATTGAGAAAGCTAAGAAATCTAATGATAGTTAAAGAGAAAGAATAAAATTATTTAATTTAATTTAATTAAATTTATTAATTATTATTATTTAATACGGTCGAAAGGATACCGAGGTTTTTTTAGTATTTAAACCTAAAACGGAAAACGGAAAGCCAAGAAAAACTTTTTTTGTTTTTTTTTTTGAAATTAAATCAGAATTTTAAAGAAATTTAAAGAATTCATTTAAAATTAAAATATTCACATTCACATTCACATTCACATTCTAATTCTTATTCTAATTCTAATTCTAATTCTACCAAAAAAATTAAAATCAATACAATAGCATAGAAAGTTGAATGAATTAAATTAAATCTCAAGTTTTAAAAAAGACTCTTGAATTTGAAAACTTGTACTTTACTGTACTGTACACTGTACTGTTGTACAAATTGTACAAGTGCAGTGTAACACTGTACAGTACTGTAAGTCTGTAACGTACTGTACAGTATGCACACGCCGGTACACTGTACAACAGTACAAAACAGCACAATGTTGCACACAATACAGTACAGTACAGGTACACAATCGAGATTAAAGCTTGGCCGGATCCGATGCCATGTAAGATTTTAATCTTTTGAGTGTTTATAATTTTGTTTGATAAATAAATCTTGAAATCAAATTTTTAATCCGCCTTGACTTTTACTTTAATTTTAATTTTAATTTTTATTTTTATTTTAATTTGAATTCATTTTGTTTTTATTAATTTCTTAAATAAAAAAAAAAAAAAAAAACATAAATTAATCAATAAATTATTTTTTTTTAAATAAAAAATAAAAATAATAAAAGATATTTTAATTTTTTAAATTTTTAATTAAAATTAAAAAAAAAAAAAAGCCCATGTTTTAAAATTTGAATAATTAAAAAAAATTATTTTAATTTAAAGATTTTAATCTAACTTTTTTTTACTTTTTTTTTGTACTGTACTGTACTGTGCAATAATAATCTTTAACTTTTGAGCTTTAAACTAAACTCACTTTAACTAAATTTGAATTCAAATTTAAATTTAATTATTTTAAAAAAATAATCTTAATTATTATTATTATTATTATTTTTCTCACTTTTCTTTAAATTTTATTTTATTTACTCAGTAAGGCTCTATAATTTTTTATGTAGTATACACAGTACTTTAACTCCCACACGTTTCATTCAAATAATACAAGATCAAGTTAAGTAGTTGTACACTCTACCACACTTGATATAACTTTAACAAACATAAATCCTTAAAATTAACCTCACACTCAAAATTACATCATAATACAGTACAGTACAGTACATACAAAATAATACAGAATAGTACTATACAGTATACAATCAAACTTGCACTGCATTTTTATCTTACAATTTAAATTGAATTCATCACATTCTTCCTTGTCTCCATCGAATATTAAAAAAAAAAAAAAAAAAAAAAAATACAGTAATTTAAAATCTAAAGCTATGTGTGTACCGGTACACTGTACAGTTTTATACAGTACAGTACAAACCAAGTAAACATATTTAAGGTGGCGTTTTAGAAGGAATAATAACTAACAAAAATAAAAATTGCTTTTATTGCGACACAAAACAATTTAAGAAAAAAAAATAAAAAATAAAAAATTACCTCCCACACTCCGTACCAAGTATTGTAATTTTTTTTTAAAAAACTTGGTTGTATCATGCAGTGCAATAACTAAGCTATACTATACAATACTGTACGCCACAATTGCGCAGTTGTGTACAGTACACCAGATGAATGCAAACAACTTTTTTTTTTTTTTTTCGGTGCTACGCAACAAGATGTCTCACATGTGTACTATACTATAACTGTAATACAACCTTAAATGGTAACTCACATAACTTGAAATAAATTTGTAAAACATATTTATTATTTATTTTTTTTTTTTTTTTTCATTTTCAATCACAAATTTTTACTACTATAACTAATAATCATAAAATAAATAAATATATATATATTATAATTATTTATTTTAATTCATTTTTTTCATTTTTTTTTTTTTTAATAATTTGAAAATAAATAACTTAATTGATTTGATTAAGAATAAATAAAAATAAAAATTATTTGATTCAAATCAAATCAGTGATTAGGTTAATAAGAGTCAATTAAGAGAGAAAACTTACCTAATATGAAGTAGGACTACCATCTTCATTTGGAAGGGAATGAATAACAGTAAGTCATCAAATAACCTTAAAGGGATGTTATTACATTCTGACTGAATTGTTACTTGCAATTCAGTCATTGTTTGTAGCTGATATAGTTTGGTAATCAAAATCTTAATTGTCTTTTAAACATTTTTGATTGGATTAAGATTAGGAAAATGTACTGACCAAGATCATCTTGTTGATTGAGTACCATTGATTGATAAGGTTGACAGTGTGGATTGGTACATTATCTTTCATGATAACAATGTGGTGTTGTTCCATGATCCATGGGGTCATATGCATGTGCTTGATGAAAGGATGAAGTGCTGACGAATAAACTTGTTGGATCATTTTGTCCAACATCATTTGGCCTTTGATAAAAAAATCAATCTTGATTTCTAAGCTAAACAGAATTCCCTCAAAATCATTATCAATTGTTGACCAGACCAATGGTTAATGGCTAGGTTCTACAAAATCCATTTCTCTTGAGAGGTTTGTCACAAATAAACTTGATTTGAATTTCTTAACAAGTTTAAATTCTGATTTGTTGGTTCAGAAGACTTTGACCCAATTGTTGATTTTCCAACATCAATGGCTTTGACAAAACAACAAACAAGCCTGGAAATCATGTGGTTACAGGTATGGCTTTTTTTTTGGTAAAATCCTAGACACCTTGCCAAATTTATAAATTTCCCTCTTAATCATTTGAGTGAAAACTTTCTTGATCATAAGATAAGGCATTGAAATTGTCTTATGATTTGTTTGAGTTGATGGAAATCCCTTTGAAAGTGGGGGGTAAGCCACTTTTTATTTAAGTGTGAACTATCCTGATTTTATGAAATTTTTCCTTGGTATTGTATATGGTAATATAAGGTTGTCCAAAAAGGTTGAATATAAGAAAATAAAATAAATCATCAAAACAAATTCAAAAAATTTAACCATTAATCTTATCTTAAAGTTAAAGAATCTCCTAGTTTTTGGAAAAAAAAAAAAAAAAACATTAAACAGATCCTCACCTAAATTAATAAAAAAAGTTATTGAAATTTTTAAGTGATAGTTACAAAAAAAACATGAGAAAAATATTCTTAAGAATTTAATAAGAATCACAAAAAAAAAATTATCAAGTTAAAAATTGGTAATGAGTTATAGAGAAAATGAAAAAAAAAAACAAGAGAAAATACAAAAAAAAAAAAAAAGTGAGAAATAAAAAAAAAAAAGACAAGTTATAAAGTTGAGAGTTCCAATTATGATGAATAAGAGTTATGTAATTCATTTACATAACTGGGAGATCTAAAAAAAAATTCCCTTCCCAGCGTTCAAATTGATCTAATAGGGAACTCTATACTTAATTAATATTAATCTATAATTAATAATTTTTATTAATTATTTAATATAAATTTAAAAGAATTTCTTAATTTAATAATTTTAAATAATTAAATTATAAAATTAATATTTTAATTTATTATTATTATTAATAATAATAATTAAATAAATAAATAAAAAAATTAAATTTATTAAATAAAATTTTAAAAAAAAAATCTTTTTTTAACAAAAAAAAAAAAACAATATGAAAAAAAAAACTATTAATGATTTAATATAATAAATAAATAAGAAAAAAAAATTAATTAATTAAAATAAATTAAATAATTAAAAAAAAAAAAAATAAACCTTTAATTATTAATTAATTAATTAAAAAAAAAAGTTTTTTTTTTTTTTTTTTTTTTTTTTTTTAATAATTTATTAAATTTAATTTTAGAAATTAGTTTTTTAATTATAAGAAAACAAAATTTAAATTAAATTAATTTAAATAAATTTTATAAAAAAAAAAATTGTTTTTATGTTTTTTTTTTTTAATTAATTAATTAATAAAATTAAATAATAATATTAAAATAATTTTATTATTCAATATTTAATAAAAATTTAATTATAAATTTTTTTTTTTTTTTTTTTAATAAAAAAAAAAAAAAAAAATTATTTTATTATATTTTAAAATTTCATGAAATTAAATAATTTTAATTTTAATTTTAATTTAAAAAAAAAAAAAAAAAAAAAAAAAAAAGAAAAACTATTAATGATTTAATATAATAAATAAATAAGAAAAAAAAAAAATTAATTAATTAATTAATTAATTAAAATAAATTAAATAATTAAAAAAATAAAAAAAAAAACCTTTAATTATTAATTAATTAATTAAAAAAAAAGTTTTTTTTTTTTTTTTTTATAATTTATTAAATTTAATTTGAAAAAATTGGTTTTTTTTTAATTATAAGAAAACAAAATTTAAATTAAATTAATTTAAATAAATTTTATAAAAAAAAAAATTGTTTTTTTTTTTTTTTTTTTTAATTAATTAATTAATAATATTAAAATAATTTTATTATTCAATATTTAATAAAAATTTATTTTATTATATTTTAAAATTTCATTAAATTAAATTAAATAATTTTAATTTTAATTTTAATTTTAATTTAAAAAAAAAAAAATAAATTAAATTTTTAAATTATTTTTTTTTTTTTTAATTTAAAAATAAAAAATCAAAAAAATAATTTTTAATTTTATTATTTAATTATTTTTTTTTTTTTTTTTTTTTAAAAAAAAAAATTTTTTTTTAAATCATTTTTAATACTAATTTTTTTTTTTTTTTTTTTTTCTTCCCATAAGAGTTAATTACTTTTAAAAAAAAATTTTTTTTTTTTATTTTTTTAAAATTTTTTTAAGGATAAAAAAAATTTAATTATTATAATTATTAAAAAATTAATTTAATAAAAAAAAAAAAAAACTTTTTTTTTTTTAATAAAGAAAAAAAAAATTATGTGTAATTTTTTCTTTTTTTTTTTTAAGGAATTAATCTTCTTAACTATTAATTTTTTTAATATTAATTAAAAAAATGAATTTTTATGAATAAATTAAGGGTGTTGGTAAAAACACGTAAGAGCTTACGTGTTTTTACTAAAAACTTACGTGTTTTTACCATCAATTGGTAAAAACACGTAATTTTATGGTAAAAACACGTAAGGGGTGTTTTTTGAATAAAATTTAGCTATTTGTGGCATTTCTGAAGCCATTGATGCCATTTATGGAATCAGAAAAGCCATTTATGGAATTAAAAATCCCATCAATGGCATTTTCAAGGCCATTTATGACATTGTTAATGCCATAAATGGCATTTGAAGGCCATTTATGGCATTTTTAAGTCTATTAATACCATTTCTTAAGGCCATTTATGGCATGACTGGACTTAACAATTGCATTGTTAATTCCATAAATGCCACTTTTAATTCCACAAATGGAATTTTTAGAGCCATTTATAGTATTGTTGAAGCCATAAATGACCAATGTTAATTCCATTTATGGCAGTTTTGAGGCCATAAATGGCTATTGTTAATTCCATTCATGGAATTTTCAATGCCATTTATGGCATTGTTGGCGCCATAAATGGCATTGTTGAGGCCATAAATGGCCATTGTCAAGGCTTTAAATGTCCATTGTCAAGTCCATTTATGGTATTGTTAAGGCCACACAATGCCATTTATGGCATTTTTTTAATGCCATAAATGGCATATATATCATTCTTGATGCCATTTATGGCACTTTTGATTCCATTTATGGCATTATTATGTCATTTGTGATGCCATAAATGCCACTTTTAAGGCCATAAATGGCACTTTTAATGCCATAAATGGCACTTTTAATGCCATAAATGGCACTTTTAATGCCATTAATGGCACTGTTAATTCTACAAATAGAATTTTTAAATCCCACTAATGTCATAAATTAAATTTTTAATTGAATTGATGTCATAAATAACATTTTCAACTTAATTACAAAGATGAACAAAAAACAGAAAAAAGGAACTTTTTGGGCCTACAACTGTCCTGGAAAAAAAATCCAAAAATTTTGGGCTTTTGGTTATTTATTCTCAACATTCACACCTTCATTTTAAAAAAAAATTTATGGAAATTCATAAGTGGGAACATTTTTGATGAATTTTTTCAAAAAAATGGGCCATTTTGCCAAATTGCCCAAAATAGAGAAATTGGGCCAAAAAAAAAATTTGAAAAAATTTGGGGACCTTCACATCCCATGTTGGAAATAATATGGCAAAAAAAAATGGTAAAAATTCTCAAAAATGATCCTGAGGAATTTTTATTAAAAAATTAGGTCACTTACGTGTTTTTACCATAAAATTACGTGTTTTGGCCATAATTTGGTAAAAACACGTAAGTTTATGGTAAAAACACGTAAGGTCTTACGTGTTTTTACTAAAAGCTTACATGTGTTTACCAACACCCTAAATTAATTTTATTTTATAAGTTAATTAAAAGGTAAATTATTTTTTAAAAGATTCATTAAAAAAAAAAAAAAAAAAAAGAAAGAGGTTTTTTTTAAGATTAAGAAAATATTTCTTTTTTTTTTTTTTTTTTTTTTTTTTTTTTTTTTTTGAAAAGAATTTTTTTTATCAAATTTTATATTAAATTTATATTTGAATCAATTTTTTTTTTTTTTTTTTTTTGATAATAGTGACTTATAAGGGGGTTGTATTTTTTGGAGTGAATGTTTGGAAATTTCTTATAGTCATTAATCTCAAATTGATAATTTAAAAGTAATTTTACCTCATCTAACTTATCTTGTGTTTCTAAATTCAAATTACTTAATGGACAATTCCAATTCTTGATTGATTTCTTTCCTGAAGATTTATGGATCTTTGTTAGCTGGCGCCTCTTTCGTGGCTTCCAGACTAAAGTATTAGTAATTTAATAAACTAATTTGAAGTGGAATACTATTAAGTAAAATTAATAGAGACGTCACTATATAAAAGAGAAGTATTTTATTGGTGGAATGAGCTTCACCAATATGAAGAATACTGAAAGTAATTTTTATTACTTCTATTTGAGAGATCTAATAACAAGAATTGTTATGAATTTATTTGTAAAAAATATATTTCTAAGAGCTCTGAGGAATCATTCTCAAGAAGAATGTTCCTCTTTAAATGCTGTAAGTACAAAATCAAAATGAAACACAAATAGGCTAATACACTTTTTATCATAAAGGGTATTGTTATAGTAACAATATATGTAACCAAGCATATGCTGTTGTTATAGAAGCAAAGTTACTATATCAACAAGGTAAAATGTTGTTATAGAAACAATACTGAAGATCTGACTTGGTAACAGGATTATTATAGCAACAGATCTTGAATGAGTGACTTGTAAACAAAAATGGAAGAAAACAAAATTAAAAGTGAATTTACACAGATGAATTGAAATAATTCAAAGAAAATTTAATGAAAGTGTTTGGAGCTTGTGTAGCATGTAACTCTTTTCATGCTTGCAGGCTCACAATCTTACTTATAACTAATTAATGTCAAAAAATAGTTTTATGTTAGCATGGTAGTAGATATACTCTTACCTTGATAATCTGAATTGTATCCCTGATTGTTATTGTCAATTTCTTCAATGAGAAATAGTCTTATTCCCAGTTAAGAATTGAAAAATTGATAATCTAAATCTGTGAGCTCACCCATGTGAGAAAAAAAAAACTGTTTAGCAATAAGGTTGATCACATTTCAGGCAAAAAAGTGAAATAATTCGTCTTTGAGCCAATTAATTCCAATTCCAAAAAATTTCTGTTGAAGTACTATGATCATTTCAACATTATTAGCCACATTGTCTCCAGTAATATTATAGAGAAACTTGATTATTTCATGTTAGGAAAGGGCCTCTCAAAGCGTCCAGGTTAGCAAAACCCTTTTATGGGAACTAGTCATTCTCCGGAAGTGATGGAACTTTGAATTAGAAAGAATGAGTGATTGGAAGAGAAGTATTAGCTTACCTCAAATGAAACAATAATTTTGCAAAATCTATATGAAAATGAATCAATCAATTGAATAATAATAGCAAAATAAGTTTTTTTTCTTGATATTTTGTTTTACAACTGTAAAAAGATTAACATAAAGAATTTGTTTCAGATAAGAAAAAAACTTTATCTATTAATTTTTTTCTTAAAATTTTAATAAAGTTAAGTAAAAAAAATTTCTTCTATAAAAAAAATAATGAGGAAATTAAAATTTTTTGGGGAATTTGATTTAAGATTTTTTTAAATTAATAAAACTTAAAAAATTTAAAAGGAGAAATTAATTTAAACAAGTTCCTTCAAAAGTTCTTTTTTATAAATTCTTTTTGAACCTTTGATTAAAAACTTTCCTTAATTTTTTGAAAGAAACAAACCTAGAGATTTTTAAACTAAAGAATCAAATCATTAATCAATTTTTTTTTTTTGATTTTTATTAATTTTAAAATTATTTAAACTAATTAATTCTAACTTTAAAATAAATAAATAAATAAAATTCAATTAATTTTATATTTTTCCTATAAGTTCAAATATATATATATATACCATATTAAAGGGAAAAAAAATTATTTCTTATCTAAAATTCATTCACTTATATTTATTTAATTAAGTATTTTTTTTACTCTATTCATAATAATGTTTTTAATTAGTTTTTAAAATAGAAATTTATTTCTTTAATTATTAATGTTTAAGAAAAATTTATGACTGAACTAAAAATAATCATAAAATTCATATTATTATTTTTAAAATTTCACTTATAATTTTGAGTTAATAATTTGAGATGTTTTTTTTTTTTTTTTGTTTTATTCCTGTTTAAAGTTATTGAAATTAATATAATATTTTTATGCTGAAAATTTGTTTTAAGAAGAAAACTAAGTAATTTGATCTATTGATGATTTTGAAGAATTTGAGTTGATGTCTATTAATGGTAAATTAAGACAACTAAAAGATTGTAGAAGAATTTAAATTCCCAATAGTGAAGTTAATTCAGAACTTATTAAAAGGGAAACATCTGATATTATCATTACTGATGGGTTGGTATTTAAGCTTGTCTTGTCTTTGTTGAGGATACAAGATTGAGGAATATGAGCATAAGGATATGTGTCAAAAAGTAAACAATTTTGAAGTCGTGGAAGATTAAGATTGAACCAATAAGGAGATGGCAAGCTATCTGTCAATTGTTTTCTATCAAACGTTTTGTGGTTGACAAGTGGATGAGATGAGATGGGAGGGGTATAGGAAGGGTTAAGAAAAATCTTAAAAGAGAAATTATGTTCAGACAAGTCAAAATGGGAGAAAGTCTTAGTAGTAATGATGGGAAAAACAAAATAATTAGACATTTATTTGTTGTCGTCCTGTGAAAATGGTCATGGGTATTGGTACAAACCTGAGCTGTGTTAATAGGGGATTTGAACTATTTGGTAGGTATTTATTAAAGAACCATCCCAATTAGTTGGATCTGGGGGTACTAAGCGGGGAGCCACCATTTCTGTACAGTGTAAAAAACTAAAATTCACACACAATGATAAAAATAACTGCACCAACACACTAAAAACATGAAAATAAGGTTACAAATGTCCTGTAAAGTTCCCTCCAGAAGAGTAAAACACTTTCTTTTGGGGGGTACTCAATTTTTTTTGGGGTTTATAATTGTTTTAGTTGTTCTCACACTAACATAATTGGCTTAAAAAATAGGATAACATTTTTTGTATAATTTTTTTGACTTTATTGTTACAACTATTTAATAAAATGAAAAAAATAACTATTTTTATTTAACATTGCACTAGTGCTCTATTTTCATTGACCACAGCTTGAATCTGGTGAGGCAGAGACACAAGTAAATTGTACAAGTTCTCAAATGGGATTTCCTCACATACAGAATTGAATTCTTCCTTCAATTCTTCCATAGTATTTGAATTGAACAGTTTAGTGACCATATATTTCATTTTGAACCATAAATTATTAATTGGATTTAAGTCAGATCAGTTTGAAGGCCATTGAAGTTTGTGGATTTTGTTTTATTGTCTCCAATCATTGCTTAATTGAGTCATATTTATTGGATAAAAATATTCCATTTATGTAAGTTTCTTGTAATTCTTGGCCAAATTAGCATAAATAAGTTCTTTATAAAAAGGAAGCAGGCCAGGTTGATAAACGTTTGAAATGAAATTGACTTCTGAACACTGGCTAGGAGATTAAAAAACAAGTTTGGATTGAATGGCCCCACAGAGATCACCCCATACCATAAAGGACCTTTGGCCATATTGGTGGTTAACAGTCATTGAGTCAAGCTCATACTTATAATGAGGTGTGGGCCATAATTTATTCCTTGTTGATTATTTTCCAATCTCAAAGGATGAATAATTGATCCAAATAAACCGGGAATATTGTTCAATGGTTAAGTTCAAGTGTTTAAATTCAAAGTTCAATTGTTTTTCTATGTTCACAGGTGATAGGTAAGGCTTCTTGACAGCAATACAAGATTTCTTACCAAGGTCCTTGTGAATAGAAATGTAAAGCATATTTATGCATAAATCAAAAGTAATCAGGATTTTGATTTTGGTCAACTTATTGTGTCAATTCTGTTTAACTAAATGAGCTAACTGGAAAAGATCACAATTTGTGAGCTTTCTCAGTCTTCCTGGTATTGATAGCAATTTAAGATTGGCATGGTCATAATTCTTGCAAATAATATTGTGAACCATAGTTAATAGTTTGTGAGACTTTTATATGATTTATGATGGTTTGTATTGAGGCTCTAGAAGTACTCATTCTCACAATTTGACCCCAAGTTCCTTCATCAAGGTATTGTGGCATGATAAAAAATAGAAATATAGAATTGCAATATAAAACAATTTTTTTGATAAAGTATTAGAGTATCTTACCTGAATAAATTAGAAAATTTCTATATTTAGATAATAGAATTGTAGCAGAGACCATTAAGAAAAGTTCAATTTGGTATTTTATGATGGTTGAAAGTGATTGGTTGGAGGAAAGATGGTGTTAAACACAGAGTTGATAGCTACTCAACAGTAATAACAAGTCAGAAATGTAACATAGTCAAAAAAAATGATGGGAAATGAACTTATTATTATTGAAAAAAAATCAATTGATTTAAATAAAGTGAAATATTAAGAGAAATTTTTTTTAATAAAAAAAATGGGGGAATAATCAGAGAAGTTGATGAGGAAAAAAATAGGAAAAGGTAAAGATAAAAAAAAAACATTTTTAAAAATAAAAAAGAGGAAGCATAAAAGATGAAAAAAATATTAAAAAAAAGGGTTTAGGGGAAGTGATTGAGAAACCAAAAAAATAAATAAATAAAAATTGAGTGCCCCCCCAAAAAAAAAGTGTTTGGATCTTTTCTTGAGGGAACTATAAAGTGCCCTCAAATATACCTCTGAATAGGAACTTTAATTTTTTTTTTCTTCAGATTGTGCACTTTGTTTTTTTTTATTAAAAACAATTTTATATTTATTTTTTTAATTTTGAATTTGATTTTTTCCCCTCATTTATTTTTTCCTTGTTCTAAAATTATTCAACCAATAAACATCAAAAATCTGTTTTCTTATTTTTAATACATATAATTGCTTTAAAATATCACATTTTTTTCAATTTTTTTGTTTTTAAAGTGATCATTACTTTATATAGCTCAGATCTGCCAAATCAAGTTTCTTTTAATATCAATAATATTTGAAATATGTTTTCTATATTTTAATTATCAAAATCTGCCAACCTACCATAGTCAAGGAATTAATGGTTATATAGTTGGCATGAATGATGCTAGGGCCTCAATCCAAACCATAGAAACTTTTTTGGGGATACCACACACAACCATTAATAATACTTTCCAAATATTTCAAAAGCAAGGAAATCTTTAAAATTCACCTATAGCTGGTTGACCTCCCAGACTAAAAAATCATGATATTTGGGAATTGACTTAGGTTATTCAAAAAAATCATTGTGATAAACTTGTTTCAATTAAAAATAAACTCACATTTTTTGTTTTAATAAATAATTTTCTTAAAGCAATGCATGGCCTAGGAAAAAGGTCATATATTTCTGTCAAGAAGTAATATATTAGTTCTTTACACATGAAATTTTGTTTGGATTTTTCTTGTGGTTATCTCCATTGGAAAATTGAAGGTTGGTCCATAGTTGTTTGGACTTGAAAATATTCCTTTGAGCTAGGTGAGGCAGTAACTCGAAAACAAGTTTTTTGCACTACTGATCAAAAGTACAAATTGGAATCAGTGGCTGTCAATCATCAATCAGGTTTTCAATCAATGATGGTATGGGGGACAATCTGTGGACCTATCCAATCTGAGTTGATAATCATACTACTTGAACAAAGATGAGAAATTGACTTTATCAAAAAAAATTCATGAACCTGCATTATTGCTGTTCATGGACAAACTGGTTGAAGTCGGTGTCGCAAAAAATTACCAAAGACTCATCTTAATGGAGGATGGTGCCCCCATCCATACTGCCATTTATAGCCAACAATGGCATTATCAGAATCAACTTTGAAAGCATAATTGTCCTCCCAGCTCACCAGACCTGAACCAGATTAAAAAGTTATTTTTCAAGATGAAATATATTGTTACTTGTCTTTTCAATCCAAAAACAATGGATGAGTTAAAAGTGGTTATCAATGCTATTTGGGATGATTTACCCTTTGACCAATTGGAGTTGCTATGTCAATCATTGCTTAGAAGGATGAAAATCATCATTGACCAGAATGAAGCTCCTACTTTTTGGTAGGAATATTAATTTTATTTATTCATTTTTAATTTTCATTTTTTTCCTTATGATTATATTACTATTCAAAATTATAAACAATTCTAAAGAAAAAACAAGATATTAATATTATTCATCATTATACTTATTATTACAAAAGATTGAAAATATAATTATTTTGTCAAAAAATTAAATAAAAAAAACTTTTTCCTCAAATTAAATAATAATAATAATTTTTTTTTTTTTAAAAAAAAATAAGATTATAATACAAAAAATCAAAAAAAATATGAGAATCACAGAAAAAAAAAAAACTTTTTTTTTCAAAGGTTTTTTTTTTTGTAAAGGAAATTTAAATTAATATCAATTTAAATAAAAAAAATCAAGAAATAAAGAAAAATTCTTCTTTTCAAAAAATTTAAAAGAAAAAAAAAACATTAAAATTTTATAATTCATTTAAAGATTTTTTTTTTTTTTAAAAAAAAAAAAAATTAATATTTACCAATTATTCATTTTATTTTTTAAAATTTAATTTAATTTAAATATAATAATAATAATAATAACAGTAATAATATTTTTTTTTTTCAAAAAAAAAGAGAGAAAAAGAAATCAAATAAAAAAAAGTTGAAATTAAATTTAAATTTAGAAAAAAAAACAATCAAAGTAAATGTAATCATTTTTTAACTAAATTTTTAAATTTTAATATTTTTTTTTCTTATTTATTTATTTTTTTTTTTTTCATTAAGAAAAAAAATCTTTGTATCAAATTTTAATTAATTAATTAATTAAATTTTTCTGAATTTACCTTAAATTTGATGATAATCATCATGAGAAAAGTGGTTACCTCTGACAGAAGGTGTTGCATTTGGAATTTGACATGGAAGATAGATTGGATGTAGATTGAAGATAGGAAATAAATTAAATTTAGAAATAAATTTTTTGGAAGGGATTCAAGCCACAAAGTATCAATTAAATTAACTCAATAGCAGTCACAATGAAAAAAACTTTTACCCCTGCTGGCGGGGGTAGCCAGTCCAACCCAGGTCCAACAGACTTCCAACCCAAGTCCCAAACTTGGTTCTAACCTTGATTTTCTTTATTAGATACTTTCAGCCACAGATTTGGTAATTCAGGAGCTTACTCAATGAAAAAGAGTATTATGGATCTGTCAAGATTTTTATTTGTTTCTTCATGAATTACATATCCACCAATAATTTAGACAAGAATTTATTGAAAAAAACTGCTTACCAGCAGGGAGGGAATATTCTTTAATCAATATCTTTGACAAAATTCCACATTAAGTTCATTTTATTTCCTATGAGGAAACTGGCTCAATTCAAATCTTCCCCAAATGAAGAAATATTAATATGAAAAGTTTTTGAATGAAAAAATTCAAAGTATGAAAGTAGACATTTCAAAGAGGAAACAAGTTTCCAGCCAAATCCTGAACCACATAATTTTTTCTCCCTTCTCACATACCTTATATACCTGTGAAAAGTGACATTATGAGCCTTGAATGTTTTTTTACAAGTAAATAATTTCTTTTTTATGACACATCAGTATCCCATATTTAAGCTGAAAACATTATTTTCACAAGTATTTGAAGTTAGATTTTTGGCTATTAATTTAAATAAATAAGGGGTAGTATGCTCTTCTCCAAAAACTTTAATTCTTTTCTAAATTATTTGAAGTATTTTATTACATATTAATAATTTTTTTTCAGTTTAATTGAAAATATTAATTATCAAGCCTATTTTATAAGTTATATTTTCTTGAAAATTTGGTTGAATCATTTTTCAATGAATGCAATAACCTCCAAAAAAATTGAACCTGATTTATCTCAAATTGAGAAATTACTTTTCAAAATACTTAATCTTTATTCACACTTAATTCCTTTTTCAAAAAAAATTTTCATGAAAATTTGAAAAGAATATTAGTAATGATTTTTAAAAGTTTAAATTTATTAATTTTCAGGATTTGTTAATTTTTCTTATTTGTAAAATTATTTCTAATTTAAAATTCCTTTTTAACAAGGGAAATTAATCCAAAAATTAAACAATAATTCTTTTTTTTTCTAAAATTGAAATTATTTTTTTAAAGATTATATATTCTTAATTGTCTTTATTTTTTTGAATTTTCGATATTTTCTTTCCAATTTATTTCCATTTATTTCCAATTTATTTCCATTTATTTCCATTTATTTCCAAGTTATTTCCATTTATTTAAATTTATTTCCATTTTTATTTTTTTTATTTTTTTTATTTTTTTTATTTTTTTTTATTTTTTTTATTTTTTTTATTTTTTTTATTTTTTTTATTTTTTTTATTTTTTTTATTTTTTTTATTTTTTTTATTTTTTTTATTTTTTTTATTTTTTTTATTTTTTTTATTTTTTTTATTTTTTTTATTTTTTTTATTTTTTTTATTTTTTTTATTTTTTTTATTTTTTTTATTTTTTTTATTTTTTTTATTTTTTTTATTTTTTTTATTTTTTTTATTTTTTTTATTTTTTTTATTTTTTTTTTATTTTTTTTTTATTTTTTTTTTTATTTTTTTTTATTTTTTTTTTATTTTTTTTTTATTTTTTTTTTATTTTTTTTTTATTTTTTTTTTATTTTTTTTTTATTTTTTTTTTATTTTTTTTTTATTTTTTTTTTATTTTTTTTTTATTTTTTTTTTATTTTTTTTTTATTTTTTTTTTATTTTTTTTTTATTTTTTTTTTATTTTTTTTTTATTTTTTTTTTATTTTTTTTTTATTTTTTTTTTATTTTTTTTTTATTTTTTTTTTATTTTTTTTTTATTTTATTTTTTATTTTTTTTTTATTTTATTTTTTATTTTATATTTATTTTTTTCTTATTTTT
Organism: Austropuccinia psidii; assembly: GCA_023105745.1. Lineage (NCBI taxonomy): Eukaryota > Fungi > Basidiomycota > Pucciniomycetes > Pucciniales > Sphaerophragmiaceae > Austropuccinia > Austropuccinia psidii. Next base: position 11,092,883 of record JALGQZ010000016.1, read on the forward strand.
TGTTTATTTTTTGTTTATTTTTTTTTTATTTTTTATTTATTTTTTATTTATTTTTTATTTATTTTTTATTTATTTTTTATTTATTTTTTATTTATTTTTTATTTATTTTTTATTTATTTTTTATTTATTTTTTATTTATTTTTTATTTATTTTTTATTTATTTTTTATTTATTTTTTATTTATTTTTTATTTATTTTTTATTTATTTTTTATTTATTTTTTATTTATTTTTTATTTATTTTTTATTTATTTTTCATTTATTTTTTATTTATTTTTTATTTATTTTTTATTTATTTTTTATTTATTTTTTATTTATTTTTTATTTATTTTTTATTTATTTTTTATTTATTTTTTTTTTATTTTTTTTTTAATTTTTTTTAATTTTTTTTTATTTTATTTATTAATGTTTATTTTTTTTATTTTTTTTATTTTTTTTATTTTTTTTATTTTTTTTATTTTTTTTATTTTTTTTATTTTTTTTATTCTTTTATCTTCTTTTATTTTTTTTGTAAACGGTGATTATTATAAGGATAAAATTGATTAAAGCTAACAAAACAATTTATGTATCTTATTTAATTGGATTTTGGGCCTACACTCATTTTTATGAATCATTTTTTTAATATTTTCTTTTATTTCAAAGAGGAAAAATATTTTGGAAGAGTTCCCCGTTATCTTCTGTGCAGTTTTTCTCAACAAAATTCACTAAAATATATCAATCATGAAAGGAGAATATTTTGGAACATTAACAGAAGGTATAATTCAATATCTCAAAGACTCCACAAAATATGAATGTTAATATTACATTATAACAAAAATGGCAAGGAGGATTGTATAAAGATATGAATTGTTTTCCAATTAGTCTTGTAATGGAGGTTTAAATAAGAAAAAAAAGAAGGGAAAATAGCTCTTGGAGTTTAAGTGAACTGGTTTAGATTTTATGAAATAATTTTTTTATTTACTATTGATATTATTGAAATAATATTGAATTAAATATATACTCATACTTTAATTTCCAATATGTTTTTGGAACAAAAAAATTGTTTAAATTTATTGTTGAAACAGCAAACAGAAACAAAAAAACCACAAAAAAATATCCTAAAAATGCTTTCTTTGAGAATAATACATGAAAAATGATAGAGCTACCTCAAAACAACGAACTAAAAGAACATTTATTAGAGGTAAATTGAACTTCATTTTATTATGAGAATAATGTCCTTTTATATCTTTTGGAGAAAATAAATATAAAAAACAACTTTTATGCTACTATAAAACAGTTTTATTCATTTTTTTTTGCATTTTTCTGAGTTTTTGAATTAATTTTTTATGGTGATATGTTATTTTGATTTTTTGATAACTTTTTTGTTTTTATATTTTGTTTTAATTTTACTGATTTTTTTCTCTTAGTTTTGTAATTTTTTGTTTTTCAATAAAAATTATACTGTAATATGTTTAAAATGTGTCAGTTTTGTTAAATTACGGGCAGTGTAATAGCTGATTATGTAATATCGTTTGAAATTTATGACAGCTTTAAAGTAGCTGTCATTATGGGACCTTTACTGTAATATTATTGGAAGCTACTCCAGTAGTTGGTCCTGTATTACATAGAGACCACTATTTCTCTTTTTAATTGAGAAACAACACCTTCAAACAAGCCAGAGGAAGGGAATTTCTCTTGAAAAAAGATAAATTTTTGTTTTTATGGTAAAAACTGATGAGATTTGTTAATGATGCAAAGGAATGAGAAAATGAAAAAATAAAAATAATAATTAATTTCTGTGAATTCTTATCAATAAATAACAAAATATAAACAGACTTTTTTATATTTTGTGGGAAATAATTTTATTCAAAAGTATTTTGAAGCATTGATCTGTTCCATCTGAGGTTTCAGAACTTAAAAATACAAGAAACAGAAGTTTTAATCAATCCAGTTTCTTCAAAAGAGGCTTCAGCTAAAAAAGCTGATTTTGACATTTGTAAGCCACTTTTTGAAGAAGAAAGAAGAATTATTACTTTTACCAAGCACTAGTAAGTCATGAATCAAGAAAGACAAAGCTTTATTCATTTTGAAGAATGTTTTTTTCACTATTTTGGACTTCAAAAACACTGAAATTCTTTGAATTGAAATTAAATTTTGAGCTCAAATTTTTTATCTTGAAAAATATTCATTTGAAGATGAAAATATAAATGGAGAGAATTTTCTTATAGTATATTATCTACTTACTCTATTCAGTTGAAAAAGGGAAGAAAATATTGGAGTGTCAGCCTGTGACTCCAAACAAAGAACCAGCATGACAGCCAACATACCATAAGTAATGGTATGAAGACCATTGGAAAAATATATCCAATAAAGACAGAGTTTGAAGAGGGAAAATCTCCAAATATAAATATAAAAGCCTTACCCAAACAGGATAAGAAAGGACAAAGATATGCCCTGTCAAAGATAAGACCAAATAAGCAGAATCCCTTATTTTTACCTCTCATCTAGCTTATGAATATTTACTGCAAAAACCACCAGAATGGTATTCTACTTGAAGCTATAAGAGAGAGCTATCCAGTGGTATCATCCATTCCTCTGTAGCATTTCTACTTCAGGAGGTACAATTACACCACCTTTTTTTAATCAAGAGCCCCTCAAATGTCCAAGAGGGACTTCAAAATGCTGTAAAAAGGCAAAATAATAGTAAAGACATGAGTGAGATATTGAATTTGAGATACCTTAGACCTCTGTATCTCCAAAATTGGCAGAGATATTTTGGTTCAAAGGTTTATTACTCAAAATACAGGATTTCTGAAAATAGCAATATAAAGAGTCCCCTTTATCTTTGGAATATATCCATAAAGTTTTACTGTGATGTATAAAAATCTATAGAGCTCATCAAGCCCTAAAATTCTGTATCATTAGAATACAGATATCTGGCTTGGAAATTTTTGAAGCCACATAATGATGTACAAAAATACATCAGAAAACTTAAAACCCTTATAGATTTTGCTATTTTTGAGAAGGGTAAACATGAAGAGCTTATCAAGCCCTTCAATCATTTTCTCTTGAATTCTTGATATCTCAAAAACTGACTGTGATATCTGGATTGGAAGGTTTTTGGCCCATACTGGTCTGTACCAAACCTGTAGCAACCAGTACTGGATTAATAGTTGAAATAATAGTAGTTTGAAGCTTAAAACCTTCTATAATCACTAATGATAGTCATTTAAACATAAGGCAAATTTCATAAAATTTCTGAAAAGGCCTGTAACAAAGTATTTTACCCTGTATTGATCCAGAATGATCATTTGTGGTCCCAAAACCGCAATTCTGACTATACTGACATCAGAATAAATGGTATAGACCAACAATTCAACACAAAGAGTGAAGAGTTTCACTATTAAGGCGTGTTAAGAGCTTACCTTCCCTTCACAGTCTCCAGAAGAGATAAAATTAGTCCTTTACTCACTGGAAAAGACCCATCTTATTATTAGTATTCTTATATGACAAAACTGTTACTAACAAGTAGTGTCCTTAGAATCATTAGATATAATTAAAATATAGATCTTGTAGTAACTCTTTACAGTCATATATATTAGAGTATTGCAACCAAGGTCCTCACTAGACTCATCAACACTGTTACCATGTAAACAGTAGGACCTTCTTATTTTAAAGTTAATTAATTTTGATGTGTCGCAGTCATAGTACCAGCTTGTATTTACTTTTTTTATCTTCTACATAGACTCACCCTGACATTTTGGAGGCCTGGCTGTACTTTTAACCTATTCTGGACTCTTTTTGGCGCTTTTTGAACTATTTTCACTATTTTGGAAGATTTTTTACTATGGAAGTAAGTAAAATTTAAGGTTTTTTCATTTTTAATGTAATTTTAATACTTTTTTATTATGAAAATATAATATACATATTTTTCAAAAATATATTAAATAATATATTTTCGTATTTTTGAGTGCTTATAAGCTTAAAAGCTTTAAAATTGATTTTTTTCACAAAACTTAATAATAATAAGTCATTATTATTGATTATTCAAAGTTATTTTCATATGAAAGTAGTATATTTAAATAAAAAAGTATCATTTTTTATCAAGTAGTGTAAAAATCAATTGAAATTATAATATTTATTGTAAATCAACAATAAACATTTAAGTAATAATTTTATTATTATTTCAATTCTTTAACAATAAAGATGAATTTTATTAAATAAAAATCCTTTTTTACACAATTTGAGGAAAAAATTATTCAAATGTTTTTGACAAATAATCAATAAATAAATAAAAATTCAAAGTAATTTTCATACACAAATAGTATATTTAAATGAAAAGAATATTATTTTCTACCAAATTGTGTAAAAAGTAATGGAAATAACAATATTTTTTGAGAAAAAAACAATAAATATTTGAGTAATCAATTTAGTATTATTCTAATCCTTTGATAATCAAGTTGATATTATTGGATGAAATATTTTGGTACTCAAATTGAGGAGGAAAATAATTAATATTTGTTTTATTTGATGAATAATAAAAGAAAAGCAAAAAATAAAACAAGCTTAATTATACAAAAAAATTGTTTTAAAATTAAGACATTGAGCTTTTCTTTCTTCAAAAGAGAAATAGAACTGGAAATTGAATTATTGAAAGTTTAGTTCTTCAATTTCAATAAGTGAACAACTCATTTTTGAATTCAAAGTTTAATGAAATAAAATATACTTTTTATTTTAAATATTTTACTTAGAAACATAAGTAAAACAAAAATCTTCAAAACTGTTATTTCTTCAAAAGAAAATTGAGAAATAAAATATTTCAAAAAATCAAAATACAAAAAATTGAACCAAATACAGAATAAGTAACATTAGAAGATTGAAAATTTGGTTTATTCAAGTTGAACTACAAATTTTTTTATATTTTCTTACAAGTGGAAAGAGAGAAGTTCCACTTGAGACACAATCACAGAAAAATACATCTGTATCAGCCCAACAAGAAATCAACCAAACAAGTTGGATCACAAAAAGAAGTTTAGAAACAGAAAATTACTGTTATTAACCCAATTGTAAGCTTCAAAGGCAATTTTACAAAAGATTATAGAGCACAAATTTATACAAGAGCCTGCTAAAGGCAAATAAACATTGAAAAATACAAGTATTTTGATGTCTCTCATATTTAGAATTTCTTAAAATGACATCTCCACTTCTTAGAGATCTTGCATTCCCAAGAAATCAACCAGAACTCTGGCCAAGAAGAAAACCAATCACTGGACCAAATGACCAGCAAAGGACTCAACAACAGGGAACTCCTGCCCAAGGTCTTATTCCAGATCAAATTAAACCCTGAAGTCCAACCAGGTGATTTGAAAGATTAAGAACATGTAATGAAAATACACAAACTCCCAAAAGAACTTTTAACATGGAATATGGAAAACAGAATGTTCAGTATGGCAGAATCATGGGAAAAAGTATCAATAACAACCCAGAAGATCTGTCTCAAACAAAGGGCTTGGGTGGATCTCTTATAATAAATGAAAGGTTGGAATCCCAACAAGAATTTCAAACTCTTAGAAAAAAAGATAAACCAGAATCAGAGAGAACCAGACACCCATAAAAGACATAGAGAGCTCTTGGCACTTGGAAGAGCCCAGTAAGATCCAGGTACCCCAAGACAGGGAAAAAATAGTCCCATATTCCCCTCAACAATCCCGAAATTTCAGGCCCTAACAGCCAAGGGAAACTAAATCCAAGGCTCCCCAATCATCCATGGTAGCGTCCAGCAGAAGACAAGGATCCTGAGGGAAAAAACACTTCTTTCAACCAGAGGAAGAAAGAAGCATACTCCTTGATGAAGAAACTGATTGACTTAGTCCAAGAGGTACACAAAAGAAAGAAAATAGTTGTTCCTACAAATATTATTAATATTTCAGGATCAATTGACCCTGGACTAATGACTTAAAATAAAATTTATAAACATGAATTTGAAATAATTGAGCCCGTGAATGATAAACTCATCTGGGCTAAATTGGCCCAATTTGTAGAATGGACAAATGAAACCTCACAAATTATGAGGACAGAACTCAAATCACTAAAGGAGGAAAATTTCTTCCAAAAAACAGTCATTAAGTACTTGAACAAGAATATTGCCAAGGCTTGGACATAATTTGAAAAAAATAACAAACAGTTGAACTAAATATGAAGGAACAACAAACTGTAAGGAGGGATATGAGAAACTACCAGCACAAGAAGGAAAATCTTGGAAGAGATGGATTAACTCTATGAGAAAGAGGAGAAAGAAGAAAATCTCTTCCACCAAACAACACAAGGTGATGAAGCCATAATCAACACTCATCAACAAATAAAAGAGGAGGAAAAATCAAACAACCAGGAACCTGAATACCAGGGCCCAAGGTTAAGATAAAAGTCAATTTACCAAGATGTTGAAAGCCTCAGCTGCTCAGAAAAACAGGCACTTAAACAATTACCAGAAGTGGTAAACTGGCCAAGATTCTCAGAAGTGGGGGAATATGATCACATGGAAATAATTGATTGTATTGATGAACTCTTTGTTGATGTCCAAAGGATAACAGATCAATGGATCAAAACAAGAATAAACACTGCATTCAGAGGCCATGAAAACATATGGTACACTAAAATGAAATAAATACATGTCAAAAAGATATGGACATGGTGGAGGAACTAGATTATACAGAAGTATATAAGTTGTACATGGATTTGGTGGAAGATCATTAATTTTGAGAGTAATGAATACTACACAAAAAAAGAACCATATTAATGGTGCCTTAAACAATCAAAAAGACTCAGGTCTATTTATCCCAATATGAAAATAGAAACGAGGAACCATAAATTCTTGACAAAACTATGAGGAGACTTAGAACATGCAAAAAAATTCAGATTCAGAAAAACCAGAAGCATTGATTAAATAGAAAATTTCATTTGAATTTAAGGAAAAAGAAAGAGAAAAAAACAAGCCTGGAGTAAAACAAACCCATAACCATAAGGGGAAAGAGACTCCCAAGAAAAAATATGTGTTCAGCAACTGTGGATCACCAGACTATTATGCAAGAAATTTTATCAAACAAAAAAAGGAGATATATTCAATTGATGAATAATCAGAAGAAGAACCATAAGGTTATAGATATGATCCTGAAAACATGGGGAATGGTATTAGAGCATATTCATGGAGTGAATCTGAAAACATAGAATAATATATAGTGGAATGTAATTAATAAAATTAAATTGACATACAGGAGATTTAATTAGACTCAGGAATCCCACAAGTAACAACAGAGAAGGACCTCTGTAAAAGCACACAGGATGCACAAACATTCCTGGTAGCACCAAACAAGGGGATGGGATTAATTCATGGAACACCCACAGAATTGACAGTCTGCATTGTAAACTGCAAACACCCCATGATAATTCATACAGGGGATAGATAATCTATAATTGCAAAAGAATAAATAAAGGACCACTTACCCAAATGGGAAGAGGAACTGTGTACAAAAAAGCAAGGAACTTCAAAAGTGCATCAGGGAAAATGAACTCCCTGGGGACAATTTTTAAAGAGATAATTCTCCCACATAAGAAAGGAAATATCAAACTGAAACCTGGATTTGTAGTCTTAGAGAATGCACAAGTACAAGTATTCCTGCTGATCACAAAATACCAAAAAATGTATGGTATTGACATTTGCTATAGTAAGAACAGATATCTTACTATAGGAACATATAAGGAAAAGAAGTTTCCTTTTGACATAATTACCTGACAAATGAAAAGATCCTTGAAGAAATATTGAAATACTTGTAAGATGACCAATATTAAACAAAAATCACCAGTAAGATGAAACTCAACTTACTTGAAATATTGAGAAAGGACAGAGAAGCTTTTGAAATTGGGAATGAACAACTAGGAAAAATTGAAGGAAATGGTATAGAATTATATCTGCATGTAGAAAGAAAGATCCTATCCACCTATGCTCAGAAGACCACCATACCCTGCTAGCCTGGAGAATAGGAAATAAACTGAGAAACATATCAATGAACTCTTAGAAATGGGGAAAAAAAAATAGGACGAAATGAGATAGTAGAAGTCACTAAACCAGTCCTGATGGAAAATACAGACTATATGGAGACTTCAGAGCCTTGAAAAACTACCAGAAAGGAGAAAGGTACCCCATGCACTTAAAAACCTTTCAAAGGGAAATTTCATAAGTGGAGTGAGACCAAACACTGTCAAATTAACAACAATTATATTTCATATGGCTATATATGAATATACTAGAATTATGTTTGGCATCAAAAATGAACCAGCCCATTTTCAAAGAATTATGGACCCCATATTTCAAAATGAAAGAATGGAAGGGTAGATGGTAGTTTACATTTATTACATCATTGTATACTCAGAAAAATGGGAAGACCATGTGAGACAAATTGAAATAATATTTAGAAAATGAACACCAACCAATATAAAGATTTCTCTCAAAAAGTGCAGCTTTTGCCAAAAAGAGCTATTGGCGCTAGGACATAGGGTTTTAGGCTTGATTTTAGCCATAGACTAAAGTAAAGTAGCTGCAGTACTGAAAAAACCAATACCCAAAAACATAAAGGAGATTAAATTTTTTGTGCTTTTCCAGTCACTACAGAGGTCACATAGAAAGCTTTGCACATATAACCAGTAGCTGATAAAAATTATGTTCAAAGGACGTATTCTTTGAAATTACCAACAAAAGGAGGGATGCATTTGAGAAAATTAAATACAAACTGAATCATGAATCTTTCTTAATGATGATGACTTTGAGCTGCCATCAAAGCTGTACATAGATGCAGCATTTAGCCAAAGACTAGGGGAAGCACTCCACCAAAGAAAATTAGTGGACGGGGTTTCCAAAGAAGGAGTAATATGCTACAAATCCAGAAAAATGAAAGATTCAAAAGCTAAATATAGACCTACCAAAACAGAATGCCTCTTCCTATTATGGGAACTGGAAAGACTTTACTACTACTTAAAAGGGGAATTATTTGAAGTTTTTAATGATTGAACAGAATTGAAGTCACTGTTTAATATGAAAAGCGACAAACAGGCACATGCTCAGGTGGAAAGTAGCTATACAAGAGTATAGAGAAAATATGACCATTATCTACAAAGAAGGTGAAATCCATACAAATTCAGATGGACTAAGAAGATGGCCATTGAAAAATGATAAAGAAAATACAGCTTATGATCCAGAAAATGGGGCCAAAATACCCATACAATACATGGGAATAGACAGGAAAAGAAATTTCAAACTGTTCAATTGGGCATTACACAGTTAACCAAAAAATACAGCACAGACCTTTGAAGAAGACAAACAACTACCCATATTAGGAATAAGCTCTTCAAATGTGAATACAGAATTCTTCAAATAAGTGCAGTCATCATACAAAAAATACAAACAGTGTAGTATTTTGACACAACTATTAAAAAAAGTACAGAAGCCCAGAAATGGAAAGTCAACTGGAAGAACCATGGATTAAGACCTTCAAGGATAAAAAACCTTTCCTTATAGATGAAATAATTTACCACAGGGAAAAACACACAAGTTCCCTAGTGATAGTAGACAGAGAACACATTTCTCTGATGCTACAAGAATGCCACGACTGTCCTTAAATGGGACACATGAGTGAAGACAGAACTAAAGAAAGAATCTTTAGCACAGTGTGGCAGTCAAAGAAGGAGAAAAACTTGAGTGAATACATCAACACCTGCACAAGATTCCTGAAGGCCAACAAAATCAATGGGAACAGATATGGGCTACTCCAAAGCATAGAGGAATGCAATCATTCCTGGGAAATTATACAATGAATTTCCAGTGGTAGTGGACAGGTATAAAAAAAGTGTCTAGTACCTTTCAAATTGCTCAATTTTAGTGTTGAGATAAGGAATTTGTCTCCTTCTTTGAAGTCAGGCTCTTGGTTATGCTTATCATGTCTCTGTTTACTGTATAGTTTGGCTTATACTATACATTTTTCTGAATTCTCACATGATTTCTTTCACATTACTTGGAAGTATTTGGATGTGGGATGCACTTAAAGAAGGTTTTATTCAAAGAATCAAATGGTATAAGTGAATTCAATCCTTTATCTAGTATATCAGGTGTATTTCCTGTTCATAAGTGCACACTGGTGTTTTATGCCAGTTGAGCTTCTGGTAGAAGGGTTACCCAGTCATGGGTGTATCCCTCATGGTGATTATATTTGATGCCATAAGAACAGAATCTCTTGATGATATCGTCTGAATTCTGAATTATCCTTTCTTCCAGGCCATCTTTTTGTGGATTGTAGGCTGTTGAGAATGCTAGTTTGGTTCCTAAAATTTCATACAGGTTAGTACACAATTATGATGCGAATTTTGGATCTATATCACTGATTATAACTCTTGGGACACACAATTGGATATCAGTTTGTTCCAAAATGGAATGGCTGTGTCCATTTCTGTATATCCTTCATGGCAGGGAAGGCATCTGACACTTTTGTTATACCTGGCCACTACCACTAGACATGACTTGTATAATTTCCCAAGAGTGCCTACATTCCTCTATGTTTTCGAGTAGTCCATATCTGTTCCTGTAAATCTTTTTGGCCTTCTTGAATCTGGTGCAGGTATTGATGTATTCACTCAAGTCTTGCTCCCAGTTTGGCCACCAGGCTGTGCTAAAGATTCTTTCTTTAGTTCTGTATTCACTCATGTGTCCCATGTAAGGACAGCCATGGAATTCTTTTACTATCAGAGAAATATGTTCTCTGTCTACTATTGCTAGGGAACTTGTGTGTTTTTCCCTGTGATACAGTAGTTAATCTATAAGGAAAAGATTCTTATTCTTAAAGCTCTTAAGCCATGGTTCTTCCAGTTGACTTTCCATTTCTGGGCTTGTGTACTTTTGTTTCAATAGTTGTGTCAATATACTACACTGTTTGTGTTTGTTTTATGATTACTGCACTACTTTGAAGAATTCTGTATTCATCTTTGAAGAGCTAATCCCTAATATGGGTGTAGTTCCTTGTATTCTTCAAATCTCTGTAATGGCTTTTCTGGGTAATTGTGTAATTCCCAATTTTACATTTTGAAATTTCTTTTCCTGTCTATTTCCATTTATTGTATGTGTATTTTGGACTCATTTCCTGGGTCATAAGCTGTATTTGCTTGATCATTCTTCAATGGCAATATGAGTTTGTATGAATTTTACCTTCTTTGTAGATAATGGTCATATTTTTTCTATACCCTTGTATAGCTATTTGCCACCTGAGAATGTGTCTGTTTGTTGTTTTTCATATTAAACAGTGACTTCAATGCTGTCAAATAATTAAAAACTTCAAATACTTCTTCTTCTAAGTAGCAGTAAAGCTTTTCCAATGCCCATACTAGGAAGAGGCATTCTTTTTGGGTAGATCCATATCTAACTTTTGAATCTTTCATCTGTCTGGATGTGTAGAGTATTACTCCTTCTTTGGGTATCCCATTTGCAAATCGTCTTTGGTGGAGTTCTTCTCCTAGTCCTTGGCTACATGCTGCATCTATGTACGGCTTTTATGGTAGCTCAAAGTCAGGAATCATTAGGAAAGGTTCATGAGTCAGTTCATATTTAATTTTCACAAATTCATCCCTCCTTTCTTTTTTAATCTCAAAGACTACCTCCTTTGAACATAATTATTATAGGCTGATTGTGATATGCGCAAAGTTTCTGATATGGCCCCTGTAGTCACTGGAAAACCCCAAAAAATATTTCATCTCCTTTATGTTTGTGAGTAATGGTTTTTCCAGTACTGCAGCTACTTCATTCTGGTATATGGCTAACCTCAAGCCTGAAAATTTAGTTCTTAGTGCTGATAGCTCCTGTTGGCCAAAGTCACACTTTTTGAAAGAAATTTTCATATTTATTGGTGTTCAGTTCTTTAATATTCTTTCAATTTGTCTCACATGGTCTTCCCATGCTTCTGAGTATACAATGATATAATAAATGTAAACTACCATCCACCCTTCCTTTCTTTCATTTTGAAATATGGTTCCCATTATTCTTTGAAAATGGGCTGGTGCATTTTTGTTTCCCAATGGAATTCTAGTATATTCATATATACCTATATGACATAATTATTGGTAATTTGACAGAGTGTGGTTTCACTCCATTTGGGTGGAAGCCTTAAATGCAGTCCATCTTTGCTATGAACTTTGCCTTTGAAAGTTTTTCCAGTGCATGGGGTACCTGTCTTCTTTGTTGTAGTTTTCCAAGGCTTTCAAGTCTCCACACAGTCTGGATTTTCCATCATTCCAAGCTATAAGGACTGGTGTAGTGACTTCTACTATCTTGTTGTGTCCCATATTCCTCATTACCCCAATTTTTCAGAGTTCATTGATGTGTTTATCAATTTCTTTCCTAGTCTCCAGGCTAGCTGGGTATGTTGGTATTCTTAGCATAGGTGAATAGGGTCTCTCTAAATACAGATATAACTCTATATCATGTCCTTCAGTTTTTCCTAGGGGCTCATCCATATTTGAAAAAGCTCCTCTGTGACTTATTGGTACTTCAAGAAAGTTGAGTTTTATTTTACCAGTGAGCTGTGTTCCATATTGGGCTTCTTTGAAGTATTCTAACAGGTCCTTAAGGAGGAAGTCATTTTTCATGAAATTTAGGTCAAAGGAGAACTTATTATCCTTGTTTTTTCCTATGTTAAGATATATGTTTTTAATATTACAGATATTTATTCCATACATTCTTTGGTATTATGTGCCCAGCAGGAATTCTTTTACTTGTGCATTCTCTAAGAATACAAATTTGGGGTTTAGTCTGATATTGCTTTTTTTATGAGAGAGTGATCTCTTTGAAAATTGTCCCCAAGGAATTCATTCTTCATTATGCCCTTTCAAAGCTCATTTCTCTTGTGGGGATCAGTTCTTATTCTCATTTGGGGAAGTGGTCCTTCAGATATTCTCTTTCCACTATGGAGCAATTAGCCCCTGTGTCAATTATAATGGGGTGCTTGCAGTTTTCAATGTAAACTATCAATTTTTTGGGTGTTCCATAAATGCATCCCATCCCCTTGTTTGGTTTTACCAGGAATTTGTGTACATCCTGTGTGTTTTTAAAGAGCTCTTTGTTTTCTGTTACTTGTGGGGTTTCTGAGTCTTATTAAATGTCTTGGATGTATATTGAATTTTCTTCATTAAATTCCACTATATACTCCTTTATGTGTTCAGATTCACTCTATTAATATGCTCTAATGCTGTTCCCCATGTCACCAGAATCAGATTTGTCACCTACTGGTTATTCTGATTCTTCATAAATTGCATATATCTTATTAATAGTTTTTGTACAATTGATTGCATAATGGCCGGTGATTTACAGTTGTGGCACACAAGTTTCTTTTTTGGCCTTTCTCTCCCTCTAAATTTGTGTGCTTCGTTGACTTCAGAATTGTTTTGTCGTTGAAGTTTGTTTTGTAAGATTTGTACCACCAAATAGAGGTCTTTTTTTCACATCTTTTATGACATTTGCTATGTCCTCAACTATGCTGGTTTTTCTTCATCTGAATTTTAATGCATGTTCCAAATATCTTGGTATTTTGTCAGGAGTTTCTGGTTTCTCATCTCTATTGTCAATTTTGGATCAATAGATTTGAGTATTTTTGTCTGTTTAAGTCCCCATTCATATGGGTCTTTCTCTGTGTAGTATTTAGATCAAAGGAAATGGCCTTTTGAAAAATCCAACTTCCATTACTATAATTTTGTATAATCTGGTTTCTCCACCATGGCCAGCTTTTTTCTGAAATGTAGTTATTTAATTTAAGTATACTATATGTTTGAATGGCCTCTGAATGCAGTGTTGAGGATATTTGTGATCCAGTAGTCTGGTATCTTTGGAAAATTAACAAAGAGTCCATAAATGTAATAAATGATCTGTATGTGTTCATACTATCCAAATCCTGAGAATATTGGCCAATTTAACACTTCTTGTAATTTAAGTTCTTGTTTCTCTGAGTAACTGATATTTTCACCATATTGATAGATTGACTCTGATCTCAACCTTTGTAAGGTTTGACTATGAAACAATAAGTAAAAGTTACTAATATTTTACCTCTTTTACTCTGGATTTCCTGATGTAAATAATTAATAGAATTGAGAATAATTATAATAATAAAGACTTATTATGATTTTGCCATAAAAATAATTATATTATTTAAATAAATAAAATGACATAATAAAAATAAATATATTAATAGTTGATAATTAATATATTTATGGAACTTTATTATTTTCACTTAAAAATATTCAAGGCCTAAAGATTTCTATTTAATAATGCAAAAAAATCCATAAAAACAATATTACTAATATTATAGGTTATATGTTAGTATAAATACTATTCATATTAATAAAAAAATTATTAAAAATAATAATAAAAGAAAATAACCTACTTTTAGCACATAATAAAATAATTTTTCAAACATTTATGCCTAAGATATAAATGAAAATTATTTAAATTGTGTTTACAATCAGAAATAGAGAATATTACAAATTTAACTATTTTTATGTGGATTTAGAGATTTTTGAAATAATTTAACAAAAAAACAGAATATTGGATTATTCATGTCAAAGCTAGTTATTAGTGAAACACTGATCCTTGGTCTTAAATAATATGATAGTGTTATATATAAAGAATAAATAAACTCCCTTTTACTTTAATGCTTTAGTGTTTGATGCATCTGAGGGGGAAATAGAGCAAAAAAAGCTCTATTTATATTGAAATATGCCCTTTCAAAGTCCAGAAGGCTTCTAGTAGATGTTTAATGATGTCATCTACTGTAGTTGATAAATATTTTAACGTTTAGTGATGATTACATGATAATTAAACCTTATTCTCCCATTATTACACCCTTAGCTAGAGCTATAGCTGAAACTCCAAGTTTTATGACCTCATAGGCTTGGAAAAATGCTAAGCTTTGTGAATTTTATTAGCTATAAGAGAAATATACTAGTATCTACAAGTTTTATGACTTATTAACAAGTTAAAGTTAAAATAAGATCACAGTTGGTGATCATAAATGATCCTTTTTAAGCTTTAACTCTGATAATTAATAAATTCTGAGGTATTCACACCACATCTATTCAGAGAGTTAATTTTGATAGCTTGGAATGTCCTTACTAAGATTTCAAGGGAACATAATTGAATAATCAAAAATCTATTTTTGATGATATGTCATGTAACTAATCCTTTCTGTTGAAATCTACTATTTTAAACTTCAAACCATGATTTCAGGGGGTTATACCTTGAATATCATGATTAAAATTACATCATTATTAACTAATGAGCTAGTATAATCTGAATATCTAATTTTTTTAAGTTTGGAACACATTTAAATTAAAGTGGCTAAAAGCTATTTCTGTTTTGCTCAATAAACCCTTGTAAGTTTTAGCTTTGTTTAAAGCTTGCCAAATGAAGCTTTTATCTGTACTCTTACAGGTATCTTGTGATAAATGTTTCTCATTATAACTTATTTATCATACATATTTTGAAAGATATGAGGTAAAAACCATGAATATATGCACTAATCATGAAAGTGCATATATTAAGGTTATCTCAGTAAGTTTTGACTTTGAAAATATGACATAAGAATTTTATATGTGTAGTGATTGATGGGGAATCCAATGGTGTAATTTATTTTACATTTTTATTCATTTGTTTCTGAGGTAATCAAGAAGTAATGTGCCTTTTATGGAATTTTTACTTATTTTAAGATTAAAATTTTAATTATTATTTTTAAAATAAGTTTTGTAAAGTTGTTTTGTAGCATTTCTGAATATGTGGTAATATCTCAAAGGCTCAAATTTCCTAAAAACAAAAAGGATTGTACCAAAATTTGATATAGTTATTTAGGGTATCATCCACTGTCCTACCTCTTCAATAGATGTTCTTAGTCTTGAAGCTAAATAATGATTAATTTTTATATTTTTCAGGTCTTCTTTAATTTAGAAAACTCCTTAATAGCTTATAAGAATTATTCATATCTTCATCATGTAGCCATTCATCTTCTTGAGTTTATTTTCTATACCTTGCAAGGTATTTCCTTTCTCTTTGTTTCTTGTCCCCCTTTCTTTGAGGATTTTTAAAATTTCATTTTCTTCTCATTATTCTGAAAAAGGGATTGAAAGTGGTTGGTTTTTTTCCTTATCACTTGAGATGTAAGGTTTTATCAGGCTTAAAAGAAAAGCTGGGTGTTTGTTCATCTATTCACCTGTTAGTTATAGCTGCACAGCATTAGGGCCATTTAGTTCTCTTATCATGAAGGGTCCTGCAAAGGAATCTTTAAATTTCTTTTGGCCTTTGCTATTATTAAAGCTTATAGTTGATACTAAGACCAAGTCTCCTACTTTAAAATCAGGTGGCTTATGAATTTTTTTTGAATACTCAAAAGAATATTTCATAAATCTTTTTGCATCATTTCTTTCTTTGTCAAGAATTATTTTGAAAATTATTTCTGTTGGATGTATATAAACCAAGTTCCCTTTGTGAGTATCATAAGGAAGTCTTGAATTCCAACCTTTTTCTAACATTTCTGGTGCTTTAACAGTTGAAGAATGTATTGATGTCTTGTATGCCAGCTCAAGAGCTAGTATAAGAGCACACCAATAATGGGTAAAGCCATAAGAGTCTTTAAATTCTAGTTCATGAGAACAGAATATTCTGATCATGTCTTCCAAAGTTTGTATCCTTCTTTCTGATAAACCATCAGTATGAGGGTGATACAATATTGATTATGATAATTTTTCTCTAAAAAATCTATTGAGATTTGTCTATAATGCTGAAGTGAATTTGGGATATTTATCACTTATAATTTTTTGAAATAAGCCTGTATGGCTAATGACTCTATTCCATATCATCAAAGCTGTTTCCAAAGCTGTGTCATCTTTGTGACATGGTAAGAAAATTGGGGTCTTGCTGTACCTGTCAACTAACCACTAGACATGCATTATGACTTCTATCTCATCCTGGGGGTAGAGCTGTGACCCAATCCATATGAACTATTTCCCATGGGGATTTTGGTTCTTGGATTTGGATCATCATTCCAAATTTCTTGCCTGTGGCTCTATTTTATTTTTGGAATCTGTAACAAGTCTAGCAGTATTCTGAAACATCCTTTCTCCAATTTGGCCACCAAGAGCATGTTTTTACTCTTTCTAGTGTCCTATATTCTGAAGTATTTCCAGATACAACACTATCATGCACTATCATGGCATTTATGTAGTATAATTTTAATTAGAAATCTATCTGTCAGGGTCATGAAACATGTATATTTGGTTCTATGATAAAGAATTCCATCAAGGAGGTAAAATCTTCCTTCATCATAAGCTTTCTTCCATATTTCATCTAGTTTGGTAGATGAAAATTGGTCTTTAAAATATTTCATTAATATTTGGCATAACATATGAAAGTTTTTGTCTATCTTGTAGCTTTCTTCAGCTTGGTTAAAGCTTTCTGTGCCAATATCTGTAACACATATTCCTTCTATATTATTTTCTTCCTGTGGTCCCCATGCTGGGTTTTCAGATGTATTTTTAGAGCCCATCTACTAAGACCATCTGCATTTTTATGAATATTTAAGGATCCATGAAATAGAGTCATATTTCCTCTATATTCTTAGATACCAATCTGCCAACTCAGCATATGTCTATTTGGTGTCTCCATTTTCAATAAAGATTTTAAAGAATTACAGTCTGTGATTACCTCAAACACTGTTCCATATAAGTAATAATGTAATTTTTCTAAAGCCCACACTAAGAAAAAGAGTTCCATTTGGCTTGCTACATATCTTGCTTCTTTTGGCTTGATTTGTCTTGAAATGAAGCAAATTAGTCCTTAAACAGGTTTATAATGGATGATTTGTTTTTGGTTTAGTTCAGCACCTAATCTTTCTCCACAAGCATCAATGTACAGCATGAAAGGTAATTTAAAATATGAAATTGGAAGAAATGGGGCATTTGTGAGGGCTTTCTTTAGTTCCTCATATTCTTTAACCCTCTCTTTAGTCATTTCATAGACTTTCTGTTGGTCACAGTTTATACAAGGATTTTGAACTCCTTTCAAAGTCTTTTATATTCTTTATGCAATAACCAGAAAATTCTAGAAAAGATTGTATTTCTTTTTTGGTTTGGGGAATTTGTTTCAGTAGTACTTCTGCTACTTTGTTTCTATTTATTTCCAAGCTTAGTACAGATACAAAATATCCCAGTGCTTTTAGTTCACTGTATGAAAAATGACATTTTTTCAAGGAAATCTTCATATTTACTTGTACTATCTTCTGTAAGACTCTTTCTAGTGTTGTTAGGGAATTTTCCCAAGTTTCTGAGCAAAATATAATATCATTAATTTAGAAGCTTAGCCATCCTTCTGATAATTCTCCAGGAAATATGGTATTAATAATTCTTTGATAATGGGGAGGGGCCTTTTTTATACCAAAAGGCCTTCTTAGGTATTCATATATGCCACAATATAGTAGTTCTGTGGAATTGTCTGTCAAGACATTCTTATGAAAACCATTCAGAGCATCTGTAGCTGTAATGAGCTTAGCCTGTGACAATTGAATTAATTTCTCATGGATTCTGGGTATTGGATATCTGTCAGGGATAGTATAGGTGTTTAGAAATTCCAAGTACCCTACCATCCTTTATTGACCACTATGCCAAGTTATAATAACAGGTTTAGTGGCCTGTACCTGTTTATTATGTCCTAATTTCCTTAATACCCCTAGGTCCATTAATTCTTTAGTGTGTAACTCTAAGGCTTTTCTATCTCTTGGGCTAGCTGGGTAAGCTGGTCTTCTTAAAAGGGGTGGATAAGCTTTTTCCATATTGAGAATAATGTCTATCTCATATCCAATTATAGAATCTAGTGGCTCTTTGTCAGTTTCAAATGCACTTTTGCATTTGAATAAGAGATCAATTAATTTTTGCTTCATTTTTTCTGTTAATTATTGATTTAATTCCTCCTTTATGAGTTGTTAAATTATTAATGAATGTTTTTGTGGGCTTTTCTCTTCATTTTTGATAACAGTAATTTGTGTTTTGTTGTCTGAAAGCCCAAATTTCTGTCTTTTATTGTCCCCTATAGTAAAATATCTGTCTTTCTGGTTAGAGATATCTATACCATATATTGAAAAGTAATAATTTCAAAGTATATAATGGTTACTAGTACAGTTGTACATTACTTGAAACTCTACTTTCCCCTAGATTCATTGAGAAGGGTGGGGAAAAATTAGTGTTAAGTCAATTATTCCAAGGGGATTCATGCTTTCATTTGCACTACTAAATTTAATTTCATTTATTGGTATAATCTTCTCTTCCAAATCTGGTCTAATTTTATTTAAATAGTTTTTACTAACACAGGTTCAGTATGACCCTGTGTCTAGGTTTACTTTGCCTCTTGGTTTGCTACCATAACAATACGTATACTTCCTTTTCCAGCTTTATATCCCATTTCTTTTGCAGGATTGGATCTATGCAGTTTGGTATCTTGTATATTTGTGAGGCTTGTATCAGATTTTCTAGCCTGTGTTAAGTTTGAGTTTACATCTAGCACTCCATATATTAAATCAATATTACTAATTTGGGCATTAATTATATTTATTTAATCACTTTCAGAGGTTTCTGATTCTTCAGTGTTCTTTTAAGAATCAGATTTTTCTTCCTTTTCATTGTAGTCTTCTGTTTCCACAATTTCATTTATATTTGCCTTTTTAAGAAGATTATTAGCTAAGTGCCCAATACCACCACATTTATGGCATTTAATTTGCTCATTAGTTTTGAATTTATTGGGTTTGAAAGCTTCTTTTTGTTTGTATTTCTTAATAAATGGCTTATTTGGACTTTCAATCTCCAATTTTTTACATTTTCTGCCAAGTTTTGTCTTTGTCACTATGTCTTCTAGTGCATTGATGTACTCCTATGTGGAACAGGGATCTATGAATCTTCTTTTCAGGGAGTTTTCCAGTTTTCCTCCACATTTTTCAAGTATCCTCATATGCACAATTATCTGTGACATTTCTGGATATAATGAATTTAATATTTCAACTTGTTTTAAGAACAAGGTTAAAGGTTTATCCTTGTCTGGGTCAAAGAAGAAATTTTCAAATTGGTTTTTATTTTGTACCTCCAGGCATCATTTTCCAACTTGGGGAGTATTTCATTTTTACAACAAGACCAAGTATTTTTTCCATTTGTTTGTCTTCTGCCATAATACCATCTTTTTGCATATTTTTCAAATAAGTAGTGTAATATTTCAGTGATTAATTCATCTGGTATGGAATAATCTTCTTGTGAAATTTGAATTGTTTTAATAAATGAAATGTGGTCATACTCACATTCACCTGTGAATTTTGGCCATTCTTTAAGTTTAGGTTCCTCTTTCATCAATACTTGACTGTTGTCTTGATGGTTTAGGTCTGCTATGAAGGGAGTTGTTATCTCCTCTTTTAGTCTAACAGGACTTCTTGTGTGATAAAATGGGGTTTATAGCTCTTAAATACTTAAGCTAGCCTCATTTATTTTGTCCACTTTCTTAGTAATAAGTCTCATTTAACTTTTAATATCATATTTAAGATTAATTATTGCTTCATAACTTTTTTCTACATGATCTAGAAGTAATTTTCTGTGTTATGAAGTCTTTTCTTAAAATTTATCAAAAGAAATGGTTCATTTGTTCAATTTTTCTGTCAGGTTATCATTACTCTGGTAATAATTTATTTTAAAACTTTTCTTCTTGATATCTCTTATGTATTTATAAAATTCATGCCGTCCTTGTCTTAATTTCTGAGTATTGTCAATCAAGATTCTCAGCTTATTATTTTAAACCATAAATTTAATGTTGTCTATTTATTTTTTACTTTGTACAACAATTTGTGTTAAAGATAATATACTACTGTTTATTTCTTGTAAAGATGATAGATTATTTGTAATGTCTTTTGAAGGTAATATACTGCTTTTAATTTCTGTTAAAGTATTTAAAACATCAGGAGACAAAGTTATTTCCTTAAGAAATGGGGGTTCCTCATTCTTTGTTCCTCTTTATCCTTGAATTCCATAAAATTTCTGGACATATTAGAAGCATTGTCCATGGCATCCTGTAACTTGGGGAATATGGTTTCCTCCAATTATTTTTCTCATTATTCTTCCCCCTTTGGGGAGGTTGGCTTACTTGTGGATTTCTTGTAGAAGCTACTGGGGCTTCTTCTGTGCTTGCTTCCCTCTTCTTGGTGCAGTACTCCTTTATATTTTTGATTTGGGGCTTGGATGACAGTGGATTATATCCATTGGAATATTTCACTATTTCCCCCCCTTTGAGGAAATCTTTGAGAATTTTCAAGGAGCTCATCACTCCTTGGTGGATTTGTGGAAAATTTTTACAATCCTTGTCCTTGTGCACTTTTTAATACTTCTTGTACTAGCTCATATATATGTCCATTTGAGCCCTCTTAATATGATTGTTTTAGGTCGGAGTGACTCATACTTGATTCCAATTCAGGTTCAGAGATAATGGAAATTTCAGGGACTTTCCTTTGGGATATGGAACTTCCCTGTGTGGATTCTGTTACACTGGGGATTTCACTCTTTTTTCCCTTTTGTGGGATCATTTCCACTTCTGAGTCCACCTGCATCTGATTTGATGGTGTATTAAAAACCTCTTCTAGTAGTCATATTCAAAGAATGAAAGATAAAAAGATATTATAAAAAAATATTTTTGTGGCAATTTAAGAGAGGTACTCACCTCCAGAGTCCTGAATAGTGGGTCCTGGAAAAACTAATTTCTTAGATTTTCTTTACTTATTGAATGCTGGTGTTGGAGAACTTTCACAAGTTTCTTCCACCAGTTTTTCAACAACGGCTTGATTGTCCTCTGTTATTTTGTCTCTAAACAGTAAAAAAGATAAATGAATATAAGTCCTTTTGTAAAAGTGTTATTTTTGAAAGATTTAGCAATTTTGATGTAAAAAATTGCTTTTATATTTCTTTAAATAAAAGAAATGACTAAAAGAGAATAAAATGATATTTTTATTGTATTTTTTAATATATTTTCATTTTTAAAGAAAAAAATAAAAATTAATATGATTAATTCAAAATTAAATCATAATATAGATTTATTTTTCATTTATGAATATATTTTTTAATCACTAGAGTCACTAAAAGAAAGTTCTTTTAAGTCCAAGGATGTGAATAACCACATGTAAGACAGTAAAATTGCTTTCCAGATGCCTAAATGGATTTTAAAATCAATAAATATAAAATTATTATATAATTTTATGATTATAAATATAATTCATTATTGGATAAACCAAATTTGAATTTTTTAAAGGTTTTTTAAGTAAAAATTATGGCCAGACCCCCAAATGTAAGGCTTAAATATGAAACAATGAGTAAAAATTACTAATATTTTACTTCTTGTACCCTGAATGTCCTAATTTAAATGAGCAATGAGATTAAAAATAAGTATAATAATAAAGAATTATCTTACTTTTGGAATAAAAATAATTATTTTATTTACATAAATAAAATAATATAATTCATATTATAAAAATAGATATATATTTATGGCACTTCATTACTGCTACCAACAAATAATCAAGGTAAAAAAATTGTTATTTAATAATAGAAAACAATTTATATCAATAATATGAATAATATTAAAATTATATGTTAATATGAATATTATTTTTACTAATAAAAGAATCATTGAAAATTATGATAAAGAGAAAAATAAGCTAATTTTAACACTTAATATGAGAGTTTTAAAAGAATTCATGCCTAAGAATAGAAATAAAGCTTATTTAAATTGTATTTAAAATAAAAAATAGAGAGAATTAAAAATTTAACTATTTTTCTGCAGATTTAGAGATTTTTAAAAGAATTTAACAAAAAGAAAAAGATATTGGATTAATAATGTCAAAGCTAGTGATTAGTATAAAAATGATCTTTTGTCTTTAATAAGATAATAGTGCTATATATAAAGAATAAATCAATTACTCTTTAATTTAATGTTTTAGTGTTTTTGATGCATCTGAGGGGGAAATAGAGAAAAAAGAGTTCCATTTATATTAAAATTCGCCCTCCTAGAGTCCAGAAGGCTTCTAGTAGGGGTTTTATGATGTTATACACTGGAATCAATTAATATTTTAAGGTTTAGTGATGATTAAATCATAATGAAAACTTATTCTCTCATTATTATGCCATTATTTAGAGTTATCACTGAAACTCTAAGTTTCCTGACATCATAGGCTTTGAAACAGGTTAAACTTTGTTAATATTAGTATTTTTAATTAAAATATACTAGTATCCACCAATTTCATCACTTATACAACTTTTAAAACTAAAATAAGCTTACAGTTGGTGATCATAAATGATCATTTTTACACTTTAACTTTGAGCATTAATAAATTTTGAGCTATCCATGCTACAGATACTCAGAGAGTTAATTCTGATACCTTTGTATGTTATTACTAAGCTTCCAAGATAATTTTTTAACATAATCAAAACTATATTTTTGATGATTTTTCTTGTAACTCATCTTTTCTGTTGAAATCTACTATTTGAAGCTTCAAACCATGATTTCAGGTGTTTATACCTTGAATAGCACTATAAAAATTACGTCATTCTTCACATATAAAGAATAAGAATCTAAATATCTACTTTGAATCTGAGTTTTGACCACTCTTAAATTAAAGTGGTCAACAGTTATTGCTGTTTTGGTCAATAAACCCTTGTAAGTTTTAGCTTTGTTTATAGATTGCCAAATAAAGCTTATATCTGTATTTTTACAGTTATTTTGTGGTAAATTTATTTTTGGATAAAATCTTTTGCATTCATATTTTAAAAAGATATGAGCTCAAAGCCATGAATATACACACTGATCATAAAAGTGCATATATTCAGTTTATCCCAGTAATTATTGACTTTAAAGATATTAAATGTAGTTTTTGATGGATAATCAAATGGTGTAATTTGTTTCACATATTTATTAATTTGTGTCTGAGATAATCAAGAATTCATGCCTTTTTGTGGAATTTTTACTTATTTTAAGATTATAATCTTAATTATTCTTGTGAAATTAGGTTTTGTAAAGTTTTTTTGTGAAATGTTTGGCCAATTGGTCATATTGCAAAGGCTCAATACCTTGGGTCCTGGTATTCATGTTCCTGGTTGTATAATTTATCCTTGTCTTTCATTTTCTGAGAGGTATGGGTGATGGGTTCATTACCCTGTGTTGGGGCAAATGGGTTGTCTTCTTCTTTCTCATAGAGATAATAAATCTTTTTTCCAAGATAATCCTGCTGTTTCTGGACATTTCACAGATCCCTCCTTACAGTTTTCTGTTCCTCTAACATTGAGTTCAACTGTATGTTGGATTTCTCAAATTCTGTCCCTAGTTTGGTCAGATTTGTCTTTAAGACTTTTATTACTGTTTCTTGGTAAGAATTCTCTTCCTTACTTGTTTTGAATTATTTTCTCATCTTTTGTGAGGCTTCATGTGTCCATTCAAAGAATTGGCTCAATTTGGCCCATGTGAATTTGTAATTCACAGGCTCATTATTTTCAAATTCATGAGTATGGATTATATTTTCAGTCATTAGTTAAGGATCAATTGAATTCAAGCTATTAATACTATTTGTAGGTACAACTATTTTTTTCTTTTGTGTACCTCTTGGACTAAATCCATCAGTTTCTTCATCAAGGGGTCTTCTTCTTTCTTCCTCTGGTTGAAAGAAGTTTTGTTTTTCCTTTGGGCTCCTTTTCTTCTTCTGGAAACTACCAGGGATGACTGGTAAGCCTTGGATGAAGTTTACCTTGGCTTGTAAGGCCTGGAAGGTCTGGATTTCTGTGGGAAAGATTGTACTTCTTCTTCCATATCTTGGGGTATCTGAATCTTGCTGGGATCTTCCTTGCACCAAGATTTCTCTATGGCTTGTATGGCAGCCTGGTTTTTTTTGATTCTTGTTTTTCCTTCTTCTAAGAGCTTTAAATTCTTGTTGGGATTCAAAGCTGTCATGTTGTTCATGAGATCCATCAAGGCCATCTGCTTGAGACAGATCTTCTGGGTTGTTACCCCCACTTCTGCCCATGATTTTGCCATACTGAAAAATTTGCTGTCCACATTCCATGTAAAGAGGTATTTCAGCAGTTTGTGGGTTTGTATGACCTGCTCTGAATCTGTAGAATACCCTTATTGGACTTCTGAGTTTCATTTAATCTTTAATAAGGCCTTGGGAAGGAGTTCCCTGTTAGTAAGTCCTTTTCTGGTCATTTGGTCCAGTGATTGGTTGTATTCTTGGCCAGTGTTCTGGTTGATTTCTTGGGGATCCAAGATTCCTCAGAGGTGGAGGTGTCATTTTAACAATGTTGAAAAATGAAATAAAACAAAAAATTATGTGTTATTCAAGGTTTATTTACCTTTGAAAGGCCCTTGTACAAATTTATTATCTATAATATTTCTCAGTTTTCCTTTACAGTTTAACACCAGGTTGAGAACAGTTATTTTATTTCTTTCAACTGGCTTTGTTGGTGCTTCTCCGAGTTTCTTGGCCCTTGGTACAGCTATTGGTATCCATTATTTTGAGTTTATGGCCACCTCACTGTGTCTTTTATGCTTGCCTTTGGCCCTTGGCAGTGCCTCTCTTTCTTCTGAGTCTGTACAGATGGGTTTCATTGTGACTGGGTCTGCAGTGGAATATAATCTCTCTCACTTTCTCAGAAAGAAACCAAAAATGTTTTCATATCAGTATATGATAAAACAAAATATTTTCTATACCTCTGCTGTTATTTTTGGTGATTTTTAGGCATTTGGAAGTATTTTTATATGTTTTGATGATGGTTCTTTCAAAAAATGACAGTTTTGGAGATGATATGTATTATTTATAAGTAATAAGTGCAATATCCAAGTGTTTTGTGAATGATTCACTTGGATATTGTTGTATTTTAATGTTAAAACACATCAAATTTATCAATTTTTGATAATTTGATGAATAGAAATATTATAAAAATAATGTTCAACTTTAATAATTGCTTATTTATCAAGATATTAAGTTATTACAAGTCTTCACATCAATTTGAGTGATTTCTTGTTTAAAGAAGTTTTTAATCAAAATATTTCTTTTTAAATTACAAAGAATCATTTTATTGTTTAATATTTATGAATAATTTATGAATAAATACTGTTTTATTATTAAATTTCATGCAGTTTGCTGAAAACAAATAGTTTAAATATCAAAATATATTAGAAAATTTAAGTAATACTGCTGTATTATTATTAATTTTTATGGGAATTGTAATATAATACAGTACTAAGAGTATATTTACTCTTCACTTAACAAAAATACTTCTTTAATATGTATATATTTGGAGGATATTGAAATGGTATATAAGATATAATAATGTATTATGTTTTAAAAAATAATAATAAAAAATAAATAAAAATAAAAATTCACTCACTTTTCTAGTGAAATACCTTTAAATAAAGTAATTTTACACCTAAAAAAGTCCATAAAATTTCCAATAAGGTTCAAAACAACAGCCAGGCCCCCAACGTTTCTGGGAGATTCTATATAGTAGCTATTAAATGTAAGTACAAGCTAGTATTATGACTGTGACACATCAAAAATCAGTAATTTTAATGATAAAGGTCCTACTGTTTAAGTGGTAAAAGTGATGATGAGTCTATTGAGGATCCTGGCTGCAACACTCCAATATATTTTGACTATGAAAAAATATTACAATAATTATGATTTTAATTATATCTGATATTCCAAGGACACTACTGGTTGATATAAGTCTTTTCATGTAAGAATAGTAATAATAAGGTAAGATGTGGTTTTTCAGTGAGAAAAGTCCCTATATTATATCTTTTGGGGACTGTTAAGATCTCTTAAGCTCCTCACACGTTATAAGAGTGAAAATATTTACGCTTGAGGCTTAATTGTGCTTCTATACTATCAATTCTGACATCAGACAAGCCAGAATTGTGGTTTTGAGACCACAAATGCTCATTATGGATCAATACAGGGTGAAAAACTTTTCACAGGCTACATCAGAACTAGTATGACTTATCCCTGCTGTTTTATTTACTAATATTAGTCATTCTAGAAGGGTTTAAGCTTTGAAAAATAATCATTTTATGTATTATGACAATACTGGTTGGTACAGGTTTGGTACAGACCAGTATTGACCAAAAATCTTCCAAAGCAGATATCTCAGTCAGTTTTGAGATATCAAGAATCCAACAGCACATAATTGAAGAACTTGATGATATCTTCAATTTAACAGTTTTCATGCTTAAAATTCTTAAAAATTGCAAAATCTATAAGGGTCTCAAGCTTTTTGATGTATTTTTTTACATCAGTATGTGGCTTCAAAAACTTCCAAGCCAGATATCTTCCCCAATTTAGAGGATATTTTTATTCCAATGATACATATTGTTAGGGCCTGATGAGCTCTACAGTGTGGTATACAACAAAGTACACCTGTATTAACATGGGCCCAAGCTACAGGGGCTTATTTATATTGCTATTTCCAGAAACCCTGTATTTTGAGAAGTAAAACTTTGAACCAAGATCCCTATTCCAATTTTGGAGATACAGGGGTCTGAATATTTTCAAATAAAAGCTTCAGCTCAGATATTCAATTTTTTTTGTACTTTCTTACAGTTTTTGAGAAGCCCTCTTGGGCTTTCTGGGGGTTCTTGGTGACAAAAGGTGGCTTAATGGTATCTCCTGATTGAGGAGTGCTACAGAGGAATGGATGATACAATTGTATAGCTCTGCCTAGGAGCTTCAATGGAAAGACAATTTTGGTGAGGTTTTTATTAAATATACATAAGCTAGATGAGAGGTGAAAACAAGGTATTTTACTTATTTGGTCTTATCTTTGTCCTTTCTTATCCTATTTGGTTAAGGTTTGTATATTTATATTTGAGTAGTTTTCATCTTTATACTTTACCTGTATTGGCTATATTTTTCCAATACTCTTCATACTATTATTTATGGTATTTTGGATTTCATGCTAATGCTCTGTTTGGAGTCACAGGCTGACATTATGCACCAAAGTGGGCTCAAGAAGGGAAAAATGCACATTAAGAATATGTAAAGAACTAATTAAAAGAATCATTCCAAGAAAGCCATCCTCATGTGATAAATACAAGGAAATAACAACAGGAAACTTCAGAAACTGACCTCCAATCAGCTTTCTCACAATGTCCAATTGGAAAAATAACAAAAAACTTAAATCTTGAAAAAAGCTCATCTGAAGCTAAGGAGAGCTTAGAGATCTGTGCATTGGAAATAATCAAGAAAAAATTAAAGAAATTCAAAGTTGCACCAAGGCCACACAAGAGTTAATTGAGATTGAACTCAACTGAATGTGGCAAGAGCTAGAAATACTGAAGAAAAGGCTGATGATCTTGCAATTATTATAGTAAGGAGATTTTTGGGGTTGATAAAACAAGCAATACAAAAAAAATACGAGTATATTAATTAATATTTGAGTATGAAATTAATTATTCAGATGAATGAAATATAATATTGAAGGTATCACATAGAAATTAAATGAATTCCATGTTGAAGCCAATTGTAAATTTTCATATCTTGGGTTAATGAACATTGGATCTTCTCATCTTTGAGAAACCAATGGTTCTGAATTTGGTGAGAAAAAGTGTTAAAAATTGCTGGTTAACAGTGTGTTGGTGTAATAACTGCTGTTGGGATGCAATATGAGTCATAAATCAAGATATAATATGATTTCTTATGCTCCAAAATCATGTTGTCAAGTCTTAATCAGCATTTAATTATTTTTGTTATGTTGGAAAAGAACATGAACAGCAGGGATTTTTGATAATTTTCCATCTTGCTTGTGGAACCCAAAATGCTCCCTCTATTTCTTTCAGAGAACTCTCTTTCATTTTTGAAAAGAATTTTACAGATTTTTCTTGTGCATGTGGCATGCTTATAATCAAAAGAATACTATTTTGGGTATATTCAATCAAAAAGATAGTATCCATGTTGGTATTCATGGCTATTAAGCTCAAAATCTATTTTTGTTTCAATGCCTTTTTTAATATTATAGCTTCTTAATAAACTGATTCAAAAATAAAAAATTCTTACCTTGAAAAAACTGTTCAAATGAAGTGCTACAATTCAAAACCTTAATATCATTAAGTGCACCAGGATCCCCAAAGAATGCATTCCAAATGCAAGGAATGTTGGACGAAACTCCCTATAAGATGATTGTTGCTGTATTCTCTTTTACTTGGAACTTCCCGGACCAAGCTTGTGGGAAGTTTATCTAAGCCCAGTGCCTTGCATCCAAGCTTCAAAAGGCAACCTGGAAAGCCACGTTGCTCATATTCAGTAATGATTACCTTAAGCTCCAAGGTAGTTGGGGGCTGAAAATAGTCCTTTCAAAAAATATGAATGATATCAGATGTCAATTCCCTTAAGAAAATGGGAATTAGTTTCTCAAATACTAAGGTATTCATCCATCATATCAGAGGACACCCTATTTGATAACTGCCGCGATTCTGAGGTAATTTTTTTGATGTGTTGAGACTCCAAGTTGGTTACAACAATTCTAGAATGATTATTTTCAATATAAATACCTCTACAATGTGAATAAAAACCTTTTCTTTCCTTTTTGTGCCTCCAGAAATTATTGTGTTCAACCAAAGAATCCATTATCTCCAAGAGAAGTGACTTTGGCATTCTGTGCCATATTTGAAAAATATACTAAGGGTAAGTACACCATTCTTTGAAATAGTCATTGAACAATAGCTCAGCTCCAAATTTTCAATGGCAATCAATTTTTGTACGGGTATTCTTTTTCTTTTATTTGGAAGGATTTAAGAGAGTCAACTTCTCATCATTGTCTTGCAAAATTGTGCTTTGAGCCTAGACCACCTGGCTGAGAAGACAATCAATGAGTATTGCAGAATGTAGACGATTTTGGAAATCCAAATTAAGTAGGTATAGAGTTAATTTTTGACACAGATACAGAGAGCGGCTGTTCCAATCCTGAATTTCTGTAGAATGAAGTACCATAAACTCCCTTTCAGAAACATATTTACAGAAAAACTCACAGGGACGGTAGGAGATGCTCCTATTTAAATAAAAATAAGGAAAAATTAAAAAAATTTATAGGAAAATATGGAGGTTATTTTTCTTTTTTTATAAGCTCCTTAAGCTTTTTTTCAATATGAAATTCGCTTTCAAAAAAGATCAAAATTGGTCTAATGAATCGAGGTAAATGATTTCTCAATATAGTTGTTTTTTTTTTTAAAAAAAAAGAGGGTAAAAATATTTAGCTTAAAAATTTTCTTTTTATTAATTTATAATATCAAAGAAGAATACTTTTTTAATAAAATACAAATCCATTTTATTAAGCTTTTGAATTAAAAAGATTAAATTAACTTAATTTATTAATCAGTTGATGTATTACATGAGAAATTGTTTATATTAATTTAAATAAATATCATTTTCTAGTGTTCGCCAATTTAATTCCATTTCAAAGGATAAAAATAGAGTAGTCATTTTGATTGAAGGCTAAAAAGGTAAGAATAATTTTCAAGAAAAAAATAAATATAGGAAATTCTCATATCAAGTGGAATTTCATTAAAAAAGTATAGGATAGATTTCTTCAAAAGAATAAAAAGGGTAGGTTGAAAAAATAGAAAGTTGAAAAAAATAATCTAAATTAAAATAAAAGAAAGTTTTTAAAAACCTTTTTGAGTATTGCTTAATGATTTTTAAACAAGAAAAATAGAAAAGGATGAGTGTTAATTAGATATTCATGAGTTAAATTTTAATAAATAATAAATCGTTAAAATGATGTAATATTCCAATTACATACAGATGAAATTAACTCATGTGAATGAAAAGAGAGAAAGTGCTAGCTCACTTAATCTTAAGAGAAAATTGAAACCGTAAGAAAAGAAATATAAGATTAGTTTTTCCAGGAAGTATAAAATTATTCCTTTTGATTAAAAATGTAATATGAAATTATTAATCAATGTAAATAAATATGAATTTCTACTTTGAGTGGCTATTATGGATGCCTATCAGCTTTTTTAATAGAGAAAAGGTAATGAAGAATTATATAAAGACTTAAAAAATTTGTTTTTTTAGGATAATAGATCAAAAAGTAAAATATAAATTTCATTGATATCATGGTTTTTTTTCTAATAAATAATACTCAAAGAACAGAAAAACCAAATATACAAGTCTCAGGAATAGGAAGTATTCCATATTGATAATCAAGATCCAGAAATTACTTCTTGGCCACTATTTAAAGATATCAAGATTTTGAGGATGGTTCCTCAATAAGAATTCAGGGTTAAGTTTCTTGGAGTCATTAAAAATCTAACTATAGCCACTATTCTTTGATTTTTGATATAATGTTTTTTAGAATAAAAAATAAGTTGTTCAAATGAGAAGATGGAGTGTTATCTTCACTTACATTAAATTTCAGAAAAGTTTAACCAACCAAAGACCATAATACTTTGAAATTACCTATAGTGTGATCATTGAGAGCTTGTGAGTTCACACAATAATAATTGAAATATGAATTGAGATGTGAATTGGTACACAGGAATCTGAATTATTGAGTGAGAACATCACTCAGTGGGTAGGCCAAATATGAGACAATTTACTGTTCTGATAGGTGAAAAAATAATATCAAGGCTCCTGATATAAGATATATATTGAAGAGAATCCATGGCAAAAATTAAATTGTTTAAAATTCCTGGAATTATTATACAAAATTGAATCTTCAAACAAGCCTGGACATCCCATAATGATATCTATAGTAGTTTTATCAAAATCAAATAGAATATGTTCATTTATTGAGTAAACTTTCTTGAATTAAAATATAATTCTCCCTCCCAAACAAGTTTTTGGTTTAAGGGGAAATATTTTCCATAGATTAAGCCCAAATATATCTTTTAACTAACTTCCCTAATAGCTTGGGAACTTTCACACAAAATGTGAGTACAAGGCCATTTTATTTATTCTAACCAATAGCTATTAATAGATTTTTTAATGTTTCTAGTGATAGGAATAATTTTTCTCTGGTCAAACCTGAAGATTTCTGGAATATTTACAAACTGACCCAGAAATTACATTCAATTCTCATTCTTAAGGTTTCAGATTCAACTGATGAGAAATTGAAGTTGTTTTTCAGGTAATATCACTTTAAAGGACTTTATGATAATTAATTTTGTCATAAATCTATATTAAACCCTAAATTAATTTTTTAATTCCTGGATTGAAGTCATACTCTCTTTTTTTGAACAGAAAATTGGTATCAAATATATTTTGAGATTTTTGATTTGAATAGTATTTCCAATTGAAAGCTATGAATTATGAGCTCAAGTACCATGATTTATAGTTAATATGAATCATGGTATAGAAGTAAATCAGCTTTACACCAAATTTTAACGCAATATGTGCCTGCTATTTAATTTTTATTATCTTCCCATGAATGTAATAATATGTAAGTCCTTGATTGATTGATAGGTAATACTTTAGCCTTTTGAACTGATATCTAAGTGAGTTGTGTTCAAACAATGGTATGCCTGGGTATTTTATTTGGCTGGAATTTGGTGGAATGGACTATTAAACGGTTTGATAATTGATTCAATAACCAATTCATACCTTAAAAATGAATTACACATGAATATCCTTAGACAGGCAAATGTACTTCATGCAAATTGGACTTTCAGCTAATGAGAAATATTTTTAGTTATATAATTTTCATGTAAAGTTGAATTAACCCTGCATGAGGTGAGTTGGTAATATTCAATTTTAGCTCATGGTAACTTAAAATTTTCAATCATCCATTTCATCCTTGAGCTAACCTATAAAGGATTTAAATTTAATTGAATGGAATTATTAATATTTAAATGAACTAATTCAAATTCATTCTGAAAAAAAACAAATAATTAAATTTTCATTATAATTCCTTTTGAAAGAAAAAGTCTTAATTTTTTTGAAATAATGAAGACATAAATATATTGGAATTAATTAGTGAGTCTTTATTCAGCTTATATTTTTCTTCTTTTAATTATATTTATATTAGGGGGTGTCAAAGTTACCAAATCCCACACTCAAAATCCCAATTTTTTTTTCCAAAATGCCGCTTTAATTTTTTGGGATTTCAGAAATCTCACACCTCAAGAGGTGTGGTATTTTAAGGTACAAAAACCCAGGCTTTTGGTACCAAATCCCATTTTTAAATACTAAAATCCTGCCTTTAGCTTCCCATAAGGTCACATGTTTCAAACACAAAACTCAGTAAGGGAATGTTAAATTGCATAAAATCTGAATACATTTGTCATTTATTAAAGTATTTGATTTCAAATTGCATTTACTACAGACCGTTTCTTCATTTACCATGCCCAAGGCATTGCAAAGGCTACCTTTACTTCAGACCTTAAACTCACTGAAGTTTATTTATGCCTTCAGCTCTGATAGTGATTCTGACATCAAGGAAGATATAATATTATTAGATATGATAACATCACAAAGATAAATCAATCCTTGTAGAAGATATCCATCACATTACATGTATACAATGAATGATTTACAAACATTATCATCTGAAAAGTTTTGACAGCTATGTAGGACCACACATGAATCATTTTAAAAATTGGTTGCACAAATTCAAGATGATAAAACCTTTCAAAACTCAGCACAAAAAAAACAACACAATCCTGCCATCCAATTGGCTGTTGCAATATCAAGGCTAGGATCAAATGGCAATAGGGCCACTTTGGGAAAGATAGGAATGTTATTTGGAATCAGCCATGGGGCTATTGTGTTGTACACTCAAAGAGTTATCCAGATAATAATGAAGTTGAAGCGCAAAGAGATTGTGTGGCCAACAATAGAACAACAAAGAGAGATGTCTCAAGTAACGCAGGCAGAAGGCTTCCCTGAGTGCATTGGGTTTATTGATGGGAGTATCATACCATTATCACAACATCCCCCCAATGATGATGAAGCCTATTTTTATTGTGAAAAGAGGTATGCATTTGAATATTTATTCTTTATTACACTTTTACTGATTGTTTACAATTAGGGTATTCTATGTCAATACAACTGGTTTGCAATATCAACAAACAGTTCACTGCTCTACATGTTGGTTTTACTGGGTCACCTCATTATTTGAATGTCTATCAACATATAAAAATAGCACAAACACCTCAAGTTTTTTATGAAAAGGATCAGTATGTACTGGCCAATTCAGCATATGAAAGTTATCCTTGGGTTGTTCCAGCATATAAGGGAGTCACAGCACAGAATGAAGACAACCGTTCTTTCAATTACTGTCTAGAAAAATAAAGGGTCTAAATTGAGCATGCAATTGGAATTTTGAAGGGGAGGTGTTTTTCACTAAGGGAAATGCGGAATCAAATGAGGGATAAACATGAGATTGAATACTTTGTTAGTTGGGTTGTTTTGTGCACAATCTTACATAATATGTTGGCACAAATTGGTGATGAATGGTTTGATTTATATGAGGATGATGATCCATCACATGCAGAAAATATGGCCAACAACAACATTGGGGAAGATGTGGTAAATATGCGTGAAAAAATGAAACCAATTACTTTGGCATGGAAAAATAGTCAATTGGGAATTTCATCAGGACCATTGATATATGTACTGAATTTAATGGCATACAATGGAGTGGAGGTGTTATTGGGCAAATAAAAGTATTTACAATTAAAATTTGGAAAATAAAAAAATTTCCAATTAAGAATTTTTAGCAAGCTTTTGGTCCTGCACATTTCTTTTGAAGTACCCATGGACTTTTGATTTGATTTCAGTGGGTGACATTTTCAAGAATTTGTGACCTAAATTGAATAATTTATGGTTGATTTGAAAAGAACATCCAAAATGAGTTATTTCATCATGATTGATAATTTCTGGAGAAGGTTTTGTTGTATGATGAACCATTTTTGATGTTTTCAAAAGGAGTTCCATAAGTCCCAGTTTTTTTAAAAAATCAATCTCCATTTTCAATTTGGAGAAGTGCAAGCCATGTCCAGAGGGAGTCAAGACAGTTGGAAGGGGATGAAAATCTTTTTCAGATACAAAAAAAATACAATAAGTCCAGGCATTGAGGTCATTTAAATCTTGGTGTGGCTTGTTGAAAAATACATCTTGAGTGACAATGAAATTGGAAAAAGCTTTGAATTCTTCCTTTGGATTGGCAGAAATCCATTCAAGTTGACTGAAGTTTGGTAATTTGGCTGCCTCCATTAATGACTGATTTTCTTGTGCGGCTAATTTCTAAAAATGAGAGATTCTGGAGTAAATGAATTTGTAATATTTTTGGAGTTTGGTCCATTGCATATTATCCAATTCAATTTGATGAGGAGATAAACCAGCCTTTCTGGAGTAAACACCTAAATATTTTGATAATAATTAGCAATTATGCAAGTTATAAGTTAAAAAATTGACACACCTGCGGATTTTCCAGCATCAGATCCAGGACAAAAGCCAATGCCTTTCATAATTCCACCTAGGAGTTGTTTATTCATTTTAATTTCATGGCAATTTTGAGATAAGGACATCAATGGAATGATAAGGTCTTTTAGTATTTGAGAGTGGCCTGAGGAAACATCAAAAGGGGTGATTTCATAAATGCAGACAGGGAAAAATGGCTTGTGTGTTTTATCAATGAGTACATAAGGGTGGTGTAAAGTATTGATTTATGGAAGTTTTAACCATGAGGCATTGGCTGCTTTCTTGTCAATTGAAATGGTGGAAAAGTTCTTATATGCTGTGTTTGAATGTCCAAGCTGAGACATGATTTGTTTTGAGTCATGAATATGTTGTCTTTGGCATTGGGTGAGCTTACTTTTATGATTGGTTTGTTTATTATTATCTTGATGATGTTCTATCTTTGGTTTAGTCCTAACAATGACATCAATAGGAGGAACAATAGTTGAATCATCATTCAAATCATTCTGATGATGTACTGAAACTGGTTTAGTCCTAACCATAACATCATCAGAATAATTTGAAGATTGAGAGGGAGGGGGAGCACTTTTTTTGAATTTTAATGATGATGGAAGGGGACGGAATGGGAATGACATTGCAAAAAATATGCTCATAATATTCAGAAATGAAAACCAGTACAAAACAATATAAAAAAATGATCAGTATGATCATTCAGGGCAATTATTTAAATATGAGTTTAATAAAGAAAACAAATAAGTCAGTCAGCATGATGATTTAAGAAAAAAATCATAAAAAATGAAAAGATATGATTTTTTTCATCATCTTTGAATTTGAAAAGTTTCCAAAAGATCAGGTATGATCTTAGTACTATGGCAATCTTTGCCTTCTGGTGTAAAGGGTTAACCAGAAATGATTAAAACAAGTTGGTCGCACGCTTAGGAACAGAGTGAGAGGTAAGAAAAACGGTAGTGTTCAATTTGCTCTTATCGCAGATTGATCTAAATCCCTTGTTTTGGTTTACACTGCATCAAGCCAGTTTTGTACATAACATAGGAACAATTCATTGGCGGGCATAAGCAAAGGGGCGCTACAGGAGAATTGAATGGCTAGTCAGTTGATGTAAATGCTTCAAACTAAAGTGCTATATAAAAAAAAGTGACCAACTTTGAGTTTCACATACCATGTTTTTTTTGAGTAATATTAAGGCATGACAGAGAGCTGGTGCATGATCATAAATCTAATTGCATTTGGCCTCCTGGTTAACTAAGGGCACAGTGGACCATCTTTCCTGGGTATAATAGCATGCGGAGGCAGTAGCATTGCTTTGAAATTATCAAGGACTGGGCCAAGGCAAGTTGAAAGCGGCCTGTGATAAATTGCCCCCAAGTGTATTGTTTTGAGAAGGGGATGCTGAAAGATTTAACTGATAAGATTGGAAGCCGCAGATAACATGGGTGCATCATGTTTCAGTGAGTGGAGGTTGTCGTACAACTCGGTCACAGCTGAGTCAAATTCTTCACGTCGTTGATCCAAATCGGTAAGTAATTTGAAGGGCTCTGAATCATGAATGGAAATAAAATCATTCAGAGCATGGGGTATATCTTCTGGAGGCGAAGATTCTATAACCCAATGAATTGCCTCATGTATACAACATACGAAGGTATCAAACAGGTGCGACATTAACTGTCTCATCATCATTTTCTGTAAATCACAATGATGACGATTACTAAACTGTTGTTCTGCTTCGAATTTTTTACTCTATGAATTCACTCACATCACAATGAACTTGAAAATGCGGAAAGCACCTCACTATTGCAATAAATGATTGGAATCTCTTCTTCTTCGAATGAAATCTCCAACAAATACCATTGGAAAATGCTGAAACTTGAAAGGGTAAAATTAATCCCCATCACAAAGCACATTGCGCTAAACGTTCAAGATTCTTTTGAGATAAAATCTTTAGTGATAGTTCTGCATATTCCGCACGGTTTTTCATTGACTGCTGGTCAGAATCAAGGCTTTGTGCCGTCAAACTTGCATCAGTTTTGATTGGATTGGGTGGGATGTAGGTAATATGATGGGGTGCTATAACTGGATTGATACTTGGCAATATCTGGTTATTTTCATCTTGGTGATCTTCATTTATTTCTTTTAAAGGATCATGTAATGATAAATCGTCCTTTGATAGGTTACGAGTGACAGCAATAGACTCTGGCCTTACTGAAATCCTTTGCCTACCAAAGCCGCCACTCCCATGACTAACCCCGGAACTTGAATTGACTCAAGAACTATGATGTTGGATGAAATTAGAAGCAGGGCTGCAATCCTCACTTGAGACTAAGACAAAATAATCATTAGAAGGTGAAGTGGAATGACTTTGAGATTGAGAAAGTTTGTGATTTGTTTGAATCATGTGCAACATGGATGGTTGTAAATTAGCCAAGTCGTGAGTCCTCCAATTGTGATCGGCCGCTTCCGAATCAAAAGCAGCTTGCCAACCAGGAAATGAATACTCACGTGCAAGACTTGCTATACAAAGCTTAAAATCATTAAATGCGCCCTAATGTTAATGACAAGAGGCAAAAAAATAAAATGAATATTTGGATTTAAATGACACATTTAACCAAGAAAAATTAAAGGGGTTGTTCAAATGAAATTTGGAACGATTTCTGATTTCTAACCTTTTCAGTGCAACACGTTCAAATTAAATTGAGATGTTTTTGTAAT
This sequence comes from Austropuccinia psidii, assembly GCA_023105745.1. Lineage (NCBI taxonomy): Eukaryota > Fungi > Basidiomycota > Pucciniomycetes > Pucciniales > Sphaerophragmiaceae > Austropuccinia > Austropuccinia psidii. The sequence continues at coordinate 11,131,129 of JALGQZ010000016.1, forward strand.
TGAGAGTCACATATATTAAACAAAATGCCGACGATTTTGACGATGGGCGCATCATGTATAAAATGACAAGATCACCAAGGAGACATGGAAGTGGCATCAATTGATGTGGAAATGTAACTTGAGGTTGATTTCATGCTCAAAGTTTTCATATGATCAATTGATGGATAAATCAATGGGGAAGAGGCGATTAATTTAGAAGAATAACAATCTAATCTAGCGCGTAATTCTTGAGGCACCTTGTTAACTGCTTTTGAGCGTAAACAATCTCTAATGATGGTGACAAAAACTCCTACTTGCGAGTTGAAACACATTTGCCATTTGTCACCTTCTAAACGTCTGTTGGTGACAAACAATGAAAGCTTTGATGTTAAAATCTTCTTTTAATCGTGTTAAATATCAATCTTGAGTATAGGTGCCATAGAAAAAAGGCCACTTACCATTTCGAGCCATGACTCCTGCAAAGTTTTGGGCATAATGCCAAGCTTGTCTGCTTTCCATGCATGGACTGCTTTCACAATACTCAGGTCTGACATGGAGGTGTTGATGCCAAAGAGTTACCTGTTCAAACCAGAGAAACGAATTTACAGACTCACCTCAATCCTATTAGAAATATTTAGAAACTATGAGTAACGAACTACAAAGATAGTTCATCAAAAGATTAGTTAGATGGCACACAGTTGAACAAACAGATCTAAGTAAAAAGACCCACCTTGATCCACAAAACACAAACTGCAGAAGTATGTTGTATTATGTCGTATGATTTAAAAGTCAGTTGGATCAGATCATTTCAAACCAAAAGTTGATTTAAAATACTCAGAGCAATCAATAAGATCCTCTTTACAAAAGTGTTTTTTGTAAAAATAATTGCATATAAACCTGAAGAAAAAAGCAAATACAATGCCAAAAAATAAGGACAATCCAACAAGAAATCGTTAAAAAGAATTTTTAACAGCCTAAAAAAGGATGGTGTCAAGAAGGAGTCCGATTGAAACTGCAATTGATTAAAACCAAAATAACCCTGAAGAAAAAAGAAAATACAAACCAAAAAATCAGGACGATCCAAAAAGAAAGTGTTAAAAAGGATTTTTAACGGCCTAAAAAATGATGGCATCAAGAAGTGGAAGTATTGAAACTGAAATCAATCAATACCAAAATTGTCAACCAAGGATTGCAAAGCAGCTATAAGGAATGTAGATAAAAGATAAAGTGTGTAGAATCCTGTTGAAAAAAAAAATTGAATTTGAAATACTAACATCCATCCAAAGCAAAAAAATGTAAAAAGGATGGTTCTTTGTCTAAAAGGAAATTGAAATTTAAAAAATTTAACAAAAATTCAACCCACCACAAAAAAAAGAAAAAACCCAAAGAAATAAAAATAAATTGAAATTTAAAAAATTCAAAGAAAATTAAACCAACCCCCAAAAAGAAGAAAAAAATGCAAAGAAATAAAAATACAGTATAATAAATTGAGACAATTCAAACCAAACTTAAAACCCAAACACAAAATGGGGAATTGGCAAACACATGAATCAAAATCACATCAAACACAATAAAAATCCAAATAAAATAGATAAACCAAAAGGATAATGAGAATATTTTAAGACAAATCAAAATAAGGGAAAGTGCAAAAAAGGAAAATATGACATACCAAAATCATCAAAAAATCCAGAAAAAGGAAGCCAATGGAATATTCAATTAAATTAAACTTGAAGAAAATGAGACAATAAAGGGAAAAAAAGAAAAGGCACAATACACCCTTATTTGGCAAAAATTCACCACAAAATTGAATTTGAAGGACACATTAAAATTCAATTTCAAGGACACATTTAAATTCAATTGGTTCAAACGCAGACATGGATATTTGGCACATAACATCATGATGCCAAACTTGCACAAATTTTGAATTTTTTCATAAACTGCAATCCTATTTCAAAGCATAAGATCATTGCCAAATAAACATCAATTGTCTTTGACAAATTGCCATGTATCAAATGATCACATGACATATACCTAATATGTCATTTTTTATTGATAAATGTCAGAATTCATTCCAACTCTGACATTGGCCTGCTTGATGACAATTCTGCTATAGTGAGATCCATCTGGCATTGCTTTTCCTTAAGTTTGCATTCCCAATTCCACTTTTCTTTTTCAAATTCATGTTTCTTTGCATGTTGCTTCTTGTCAAACTCCATTTTTTTTGTAACTTGACTTCCTCAAACTGTTGCTTTTCCATGTTGCACACTTTCTCTTCATTCAAACTCTCCCTGTCCCGCTCCAAACATGCATTATCACTGATTTCACAGGCTAATAATTATGACTTTTGTCAGTAGGATTCATCAGAGTAACCATAATTGCAAGTCATACCTTTTTTCCATGATTCAAGCAAATTTGCATAAGTAGGTGCAAACATATCCAGAAACCTTTTCCTAGAACCACTCTTGTCATTCAAGTTGGGTTTCATTGCTTGATTACACTTCTGTGTTGAATTTGTTATGGACTTAATTTTCTTGTCATAGGAGGAATAATTAAGATTGGAGTGAATAAATATCACTCTTAAATGTACTTACCAAATCATCTTGCAGGTTTTCCACTGGAAACAAGTTATCATCATTATTAAGCAAAGGATCCAGATTGTGAGGTTACTCCAAGCAATTATTCTCCTTTAAAAAGCAAATGAGGTTTAATTATTGGAGGTAAAAAAAGGAAGAGATGATAACTTACCTTATCAAGCAAAACATCATCATCATCATTGAAACTGTCTTTTTCTTGTGAATAATAGCTTGCAATGGGAGTGACATTGGGCTTGTGGCCAAAGAGCACATAAATTTAAGCATAGCAAGGACACATACTTTCAAGCTTTTCACTCATTGATTTTATTCCTTTACTCTCATCTTCTTCTGTTATTCCAGCCCCAGTTAAATTTTTGAATTTTTTTTGCTGCTATATACTTCTTTTTATATGTTTGCCATTGATCTAGGATGCTGCTTGAGCTAAGGTTTAGGCGATTTAATGATTTTTTGTTGAACTCAATGGCCATAAGCTGAAATTCATGCTTCTTTGACAAAGGAGGTCTTCCAATAGATGTTGAACCACTAGTACCAAAACATGACTCAAAATTTGATTTGACTGAAAGCCAATTAATTATGGTTAAATAATCTGTATGTATTAAGTGAACTGATGGATGTGGCAGGCCAGAGGTGATCTTCATATCTGACTTGATGTGTCTTGCTGTGGAACGAGGCATTATTATATCGATGAAGAAGTGTAAATGGACTTTAAGCTGTTCAGTCAGATTGTCCAACATGGAGTGTAGAAGAATATTTTGTACAGGTATGAATTGTGAGTACTCATTTGGGTTAGGTTTCAAACTCAAATCCCAAATGCATGGAATTTGGTCAAAATACCAGGGGACTCAGTTAAAATGCAATGTGATTTACACATAAAAAACCTGGGATTGGGGTTCCAAATCCCATGTTATTTTAAGGCAGGATTTGGTGAATTTGACACCCCTATTATCATATTTTTATTATTTTTATTTTTCTTTTAAAAAATAGATTAAATTTTGAAAATTCTTTTTTTTTAAAAAAACAAGAGAAAATTATAGAAAGAGAGGTAAATTCAATTTATTAAGCCAATGAAGCAAATAGTTATATAAAGATAAACGTAAAAAAACCTTAGTATTATTATTTAAATTAAATGAACTATTTATATATATATATATATTTGAAGAAAAAGAATGAAAGACATAAAAAATGAAAAATCATAATTTAATCATTCATATTGACTTTTAATTAGGAAAATTTTTGCTTCAATCATTCAGTTGTTTTTCTCCATAAAGCTATATATATATTTAGTTTTATTATTTTATAAAAAGAAATAAATAAATCAATAAATTGACTAATTAGAATTTAAGATATTATATCTCAATTCTAATTTTTTTTGTTTTTAAGACAAAAGAAACAATTCAATGAATTTTTATTCATTTATTCCTTTATCAATCCAATTACAAGGAAAAACAATTAAAGTTAAATATAAAGCTTCAAATTTATATATATATAAATATACTATATTAAAAAAAATATTCTTTTAATTCTTGAATTATAGTCAAATTATTTAAAAAATGAAAGCAGATTTTTTTTCCAATATGAGTATTTTTTATAATGAAGATTTTGTTCAATATCAAACTGAAAATAATTCTTAAATTAATTTTTTAAATGATCTTTTTTAAGTTGATCACTTGATATAAAATAATTCAAAGATTAAGAAACTTAGCTTTAATATATTTCTCCAAGGTTTGAAATTTAAAATTACATAAATAGATAATCATTTTTGATCTAATTAAAATAATTAATCTTAAAGTTTCATTATTTTATTATAAATATATCAAATTGATTTTCAATTGAATGGAATAATTTTATAAATTTTCATTAAGCCAAAAAAAAACTATTTCAAAACATAAATAATTTAAATTTAAGAGTTTCATGAAGAAGGTTTTATGAATAAAATTTTGTTTATTATTGTTATTGTTTTATTCAAAAAATATGCTCCTTAATTAGAGTATAGTATAGCTCAACTGAAACAAAAAATAAAATGAAATGAGAGACTTTTAAATAAATTATTAAGCTTAAATAAAAAAAAAGTAATTTTATACAAATTGAAGAATTCTTTGGAATTTATATAATGAAATATATATTTTTAATATAAAAAAATTATATTTTTTAATATGAATATATGATAAATTAATTTTAAAAATAAAAGAATAAATTTAAATATTTATAATTAATTGGAATCAAAATATAATAAAAAAAATGAAATATTTTGTCTATAAATAAGGATGGATAAAATTTATAGTTTACAAAGGAAATTTCAGATAAAATTTCAAAAAGAAGTATAAAAAGGAACTTGATAATAATAAAATAAACTTAAATCATCATCCAAATTTCTTTCTTCTTCAAGTTTAAGATTAAAGAGACTTAATCAAAACTAAATTAATAACTTTTATTTTAAAACAAAAGACACTTTATTAGTAATATGTTCCTTATGAAGATATGTTACTGAGATTTTCTATTTAGTATTAATAAACAGGATGGAAAGACTCAAGGTGAGAATATTTGTTCATAAGCCTTGTTGGTTTATATATTCTTTGAATATGGGTAAAAACATACCTATTTTCTCTTTTGAAATTTCTATGAAAGTTTTAGGATTTAAATTTTGGCTAGGAGCTTTGGTCATGGCCTTATTCATTTCATTCTTTATTTAAATATAATGTTAAAGGATGATTTTTTGTCCATATGTAAAATAACTTTTGGGGACTTTGAAATTCAAAGCCAATGACATTTTTTCAATTAGGAAAACTTCCAGAGAATTTCAATTAAATTTATTGAAGCTTTCAATTGAAAAATGATCTATTTTAATGCTTTTTTTGGTAATATTTGGGGGTTTATAAGCTGTGAGAAAATTGTATTTTTAATTTTTATGGAAGAGATAATATTTTTTGTATTAATTTACTTTTTTTAAATACCTTTATATTTTATATTCTCAATAACATAAGATTTCATGGGTTGCTTGCAGAGTTCAAAGAAGTCTTTTTGTTTTCAAACCAATATAATTATAGATTTTTGCGATATCATACTATAATTTGACTTCATAGTTAAATTAAAATAGTAAAAAGATGCTTAATATTTTCAAATAACTTATTATATTTTTATTATTTATAGAGATGAAATATAATCTTCAAATAATTATATGTAATATTAAATTAGAAATAAGTAACAGTATTTCCCTATCTTAAGTTATCCCTTGGTAAGTTATCTCTCAACACACAAAATATATTTGATTGATAATTTTAAGTTCTAATATAAATATCAAAATAAAGTATCTCCTATGCCTATATGGATATATTTAAGTCAATTAGGCACATATTATTGAATATATTTTCAGCTAAAATGGAATATCTGGTTATTAAGACTTCCTCAATTAGTTCAAATCAATAATAATTATAAGGTACAATCTCATCCATAGAGCATATTGAAGAATTTTATTCATCCTATTCAATAAATTTCGAAATATTATTCAAAATGAGAAATTATAGTTTCATTCTGAAATGAAAAGTGAAAAAATCCTAGGTGAAAGTTATGGTCTTTGAAATCTACTAAGAAAATATCAATTTTTTTTAAGTTCGTATTAGTTTCTCATGCACTAGCTGAAATTATTTATACTCAAAAAACAAAAATTAAGGAGAAAAACAAAAGAAACTGATAACAACCTTGAAATAAAGTTCTCCGACTTTAACATCAGAAACTTTAGAATACTGATGGAAAAATAAAAGTTCTAAATTTAAGTATTCTTGAAGCTTGAATAATTTCAAAAAAATTTCTCAAACATAGAATTAATATATTTTAACCTGTAAAATATCTATTCCAAAACTAAAAGAATTCTTTTCAAAATTCCGAGAAATTTAATTAGGAGAAGACTCTTTTAATAATTCAACGGCTTTTAAGTACAAATCAGCAGGGCTTTTGGCCCCCGTTAATTTTACTCAAGATTCAATATTATAATATTATTCATATATATTTTCTGTTTTCATCAATGTAAGATCTAGTGTTGTTTATTAATTAGTTAATTAATATAATATACAATCCAGCTTATTACTATATCTTCCTGTTCCAAGAAAGATATATTTTAATATATTTACATAACTGAAAGAAGCCTAATGGATGAGTTGAATTCAAAAACCCTTTCATAATTGAAATTTGAAGGAGAAATTATTTTTGAAGAAAAATATTGAGACGGTAAATTAAAGTATAAAAAACTCCATTTCATTCAAGATGGATTAATTCAATATTGGATAATACGAAAATCTTTAGCAATAAAAACAATTTAATTCCTGTTATTTTATCCATATTAAGTATATAATACACTCCATAAAAAATCTAAACCCAATTTCTCCTGATAACTTAAATATCATACAATTGGTTGAGGAATAATTTCTCATAAAAATCTATGTTAAAAAGGTTTATATAATTTATTTACAGCTAATGGGTAATGATTTCTATATAATAAGCGCTTTTTTTCTTCCATAATTTTATTATAAATTATCTATTTCTCTATTATATATAATTTAAAGAATCTTCTAAAACATTCCCATTTAAAGAAAATGATGGTCTCCGTAGGCCTTAATCCTAAATTTCATTTCTACAAGGTGCGAAATTCGGAAACTCATTTTAGGCTAAACGCGAATATTAAGAAGAATTTATATAATTTAAGCATGTTATAAGACTATTCAATTCAAAAAACATAGTCAAATCCCTTTTAAAAAGATCCATAATTGATTAAACTTTGGTTTTTTTTTATTTGGTATATTTTTCATCTTTCAGTATATTAATATTCCTTCTTTATAAACTTTTATTTACCATAATACTTATTCATGATTGACTGTATTTCTTGAGTTTTTTAAATTCTGAAGAGCTTAGAAAGAAACTCGATTAATAAAATAAATAAAGATTCTATTAAAGTTTCATTGTTAATTTTCTTGAAAATTCAAATTAAAAATTTAAAAATTGAACAAAAGAGTGTACGTAGAATTTTAGTACTACTTCTACCATATGTTATAGGCTGGTAGTATCAATGAAAGAATATTGAGATATACTTTGATGTAAAAGAATGAGCTATTTTAAATACTGCTACCAATCAAGATGAAAGTAATTTTTCTTGTGAATTATATAATTAAGATTTTTTAAAACCAAAAATACTAAGAATGATATTGATCAGTGATTTTTCACTATTATAAATTAAAGGATGAATGAATTAATATAGCTTCTTTTTGAAACACTATAAGAGCTATTTTGAATTGAAGTTATATTCTTCAAGAATCATTTTAATAATTCATGAAGGAAAAATTAAGCTTTATGAATCCTTAATAATTGAATCAAACACTAACTAGTACTTTGAAATATCCTTGAGATAAAAATTACAAATTTTTCTTTCTAGATAAAGTTTTATATTAAATAACCAAGAGTATATCTAGATGAAAAATAAGAAATACAAATTTTTCAATGATAAAATGATTTTTCAATATTTATAAGCTTTTATTTTTTGTATTTTAAGAATAAAAGGGGCTCAAAATAACTAAGATTAGCTTTTATTACAAGTTTCAATTTATAATTCTAATATAAAAAGTATTCCATTTTGATAAGTTGTTGATGTTTCTGAGACAAAAACTACCAAAGTAATTTTTTAAGTGCTTAAAGAAGCTTAAATAGGCATATAATTGAGTAAAATTAAAAATAAACTGATATTATATCAGGTTTCCAATTTTTATACATGATTTAATCATTTTTTGTCACATAGAATTATCATAATTACCTAATTATGTAATTTTATGTGAATACCAACCCATTTGTGGTTAAGAGATAAAAAAATTAACACTTTGAATATTCTTTTATTTTAAAATCATAACTCTTATTTTCAATATATCAAGGTCATTTTTAAATTGATACCAGGCTGTATTTACCTTCAATTTTTGAAGATCTTTTTTTCATATAAAATCTTCAAAAATGGACTATACATTGAGCTTTTATTAATGATTTTGAGCCTAAAAATCCTTTTTTTACTTATATATTGGATTTATATCCATTTTCTCAAAAGGTTTCATAATAATCAGAAAATAATTTTACTTTCAATAAAGTTTTTTAGTTTACATCATTTTCTCTGTGATGGAAGCTTCCGGATAAGATTTTGAACCTTTGAGATATGACCACATACCCAAAAAAGGTCACAAGAAATATTTAAAATAATTACCTTAAAGCTACAAAAATTCCATAAATTGGTATAAAACTTGGTTTAACTTAAAAGCCAATGAATAAGCATGTGAAAGAGAGTATACTATTGGATTCCCCATGGTAAAATACACATATACCATTTTTATGGCATATCTGTAAAGTCAATATTTAATGAGTTATAAGTAATAATACCTTATAAAAACCACGAATCCTTATTTATTTCAAATACCAATGAAGAAACATGTGAAATAAATGGTACCATTGGATTCTCCATAAAAATTTACATATAAAACAATTAAAAAGCTAAGCTCCAAAGTCAATACTTAAGGAATTAACCTGAATATATGCACTTTTTTGGTCAACACATATATTCAAGGATTTTAGCCAATATCTTTTGAAATATGCATGATAGAGTAATGAACCAAAAATAAAGTCATCGCGTAATGACTGTAAGAATACAGAAATGAAGTTTATTTTACAAGTTATAAACAAGGTTAAAACCTGTAAGGGATTATTGATTAAAATCAACAGAGCTGTTGACCACTTTGTTGTGAAAGTGGTCCAAACTTAAAAAAAAAGTGGACAGTTGGATTTTACTAGTTCATTCGTGAGGAATGATGTATTTTTTATCATAATATTCAAGGTATAACCCCTTGAAATCATGGTTTGAAGTTTAAAATATTAAATTTCAACAGAAAAGATGAGTTACAAGAAAAATCATCAAAAATAGAGTTTTGATGATGTAATGAAATGCTCTTTGAAACATAATAAGGTTGTGCCAAGCTATTAGAATTCACTCTCTTAATTGCTTTAGCGTGTAAATCTTAAAAGTTATTAAGGATCAAAGTTTGAGCTTAATTTGATCATTTATGATCACTCACTGTAACCTTAAATTAAGTTAAACAGTCATATGAGTGATAGAATTGGTTAATACTGTTAGTTTATGATTAAAACTAATAAAATCCACGAATTTTGGGGTTCTTCCAAGCCTTTGACGTCATCAAACTTAGAGTTATAGTGATAACTCTAAATAATGGTGTAATAATGATGTAATCATCACCAAACCTTAAACTATTGATCAATTCCAGTGGATATGATCATTTCACGTCTACTAGAAGCCTGTTGGACTCTAGGAGGGAGGTATTTAATATAAATAGAGCTGTTTTTACTCTGTTTTCCCCTCAGACGCTTACAAAACATTAAATCATTAAATAAAAAGGTAATTTCTTTATTCTTTATATATAAAACTTTTATATTATTAAAATACCAAAGATCATCTTATAATAATCTTCATCTTTGACGTGATTATTACAATTATTTAATTGTTTTGTTTAAATTTCTCTTAAAAACCTCAATTCCATGTAAAATCAAGAAAATTTGTAATTTCTCTTAAATTTTATTGTAACTACAATTTAAATAAGTTGTATTTACATTTATAGGCGTAAATGTATTCAAAATTATTATATTAAGCATTAAAAGTAGGTTATTTCTCTTATTATAATAATTTTTCTCTATTATTACTCTTGATAATTCTATAATTAATATAAATAGTATTTATATTAATTTATAACTTCAATATTGGTAATATTATTGTTATTAATTGTTTTTTATTATTAAAAACCAATTTTTTACGCCTTTATTATTTGTTGGTAGCAATAATAAAGTGCTTTTAAATATATTCATTTTATTATATTATTATATTTATTTAATAATATAATTATTTTACACCATAAATATAATAATTCTTTATTATTATAATTATTTTTATCTTATTTATTTTATTTATAAGGACATTCATAGTACAATAAGTAAAATATTAGTAATTTTTACTTATTGTTTCATAGTCAAACCTTAAAAAGATGAAATCCTGTTTCCATTAATTCTAGTCCCAGGAAGGGTCTGATAATTGTTTTTGAAATATCCATGGTAAATAGGCCATATTTAACATGGTTAAGGGTGTCTTTGGCTCTTATTAGCTCTTTGTAAAGTCAAAGTAGTAGCTTATTTTCTATCTTCTGATTACTCAATGGGTCATATCAATATTAACTAAGTTTTGAATAGGTTTCAATTGATTTATCAAGCTATTATAGACCTTGTATTACCTCTTAAAGGTTTTCCATGTTACAGAGGCTTTAAGCTTTTGTGTATCTGGGATTTATTAACTATTCTCTCTTACACTTAATAGTTTCATATTTGAAATGATAAATTCTGGCGTTTAGAGTAAAATTAATTATGGGTAAATAAAGCTTCATGTATTAATACTTAAATTTTGAAATATAAAGAAATAAATTACAATACTACAACCAAGACGTACGAGATTGGTTTTTTGATATAAAGCCATTATCTTTGAAAGGAAATTCAAAAGGCAAATATCCTTATCATTGATGATGATTTTATGACTTATATTAAGTTTTAACACCTCAAAGAGTTACATTTAGCTTATACACCTTGTATTACTATTTTAAGGTTTGACTATGAAACAATAAGTAAATATTAAAAATATTTCACCTATTGTACTATTAATTTCCTTATTAAATGAATGAAATGAATAATAATTATAATGATAAGTAATCATTACAATTATGGCATAAAATTATTGTATTATTAAATAAATATAATAATATTGCTTATATTTTAAAAATATAATATAATAAAAAAATATTGACATATAATAATTAATATATTAAAAGCTCTTTATTATTGTTACCAAAAAATAATAAAGGTGTGAAAAATTGTTTTTTAATAATAAAGAACAATTAATAACAATAAAATTACCAATATTAATGTTATATATTAATATAAATACTATTTATATTAATAAGAGAATTATTAAGAGTAATAATAGAGAGAAGTGATTATAAGAGAGAAAATAACCTACTTTAAAGACTTAATATAATAATCTTGAAAGGCTTTAGGCCAAAATACTTAAATAAAACTTATTTGAATTGTATTTACACAATAAAATAAGAGAAATTTCAAATATTCTTAATTTTACATGGAAAATAAGATTTATAGAGAAATATAACAAAAACAATTAAACAAATAGAGTAATCACATAAATATTGATGATTATAATGAATATTACATTTGGTCTTTCATAATATAAATTATTTATATATAAATAATCAATATTTTCTATTTTTATTTAATGTTCTATTGTTTTCGATGTGTCTGAGGGGGAAATAGAGTAAAAAGGGCTCTATTTATAGTAAATTCCTCCCTTATAGGGTCCAGAAGGCTTCTATTAGACATTTACTGATGGTATCCACTGGAAAGTGTCAGTACGTGAAGGTTTATTGATGATTTCATCATGATCAAACCATTTTATTGTATTATTATGCCATTATTTAGAGTTATCACTATAACTCTAAGTTTGATGACATCATAGGCTTGGAAGCAGCCTAAAATTTGTGGATGTTATTAGTATTAATTGTAATATCATAGTATTCACCAGCTTAATCACTAATATAACTGTTGAAGTAAGGTGTTGATATGAAACTTTGATTAAAAATCAAGTACTTTTCCTGTCCTCAAAATCTGTATAAGGTGAAATATAACTAAAAATAGTAATAAATAGTATTTTTAAGAGCAGACACGCCAGTCTTATTGTTTTTAACTTTATAAGTATAAAAAACTAATATTATAAAGATTTATTGTTTTACCAAAAATAAAAATTTATCCAAAAATACTCTACAAGAGATATTTAAGGCTACAAAAGAAATTTCTTCAAGAGAAATTTCAATTGGAAGTAATTGAGAAAAGATCTGCAAGCAATTAATTAAAGAACAAAGTCTTTAAAAAGATATTCAAAGAGAAAACACACCCAAAAGTGACCAGAGTGAATTTGGAAACAAAGTGACAAAGCTAACAGTGATGAAAGATGCTTTAATTCACTTTTGGGGTGGTTCAAGGGGTAAAATGATAATAATAGTTACAAACAATGATTATGATGATTTTTTCACATGGTTGAAAGTTTCAAAATTATTTCAAAAGGGTTGTTGGAATCTTTTATTGGTTGGTTTAACAGTGTTTAAACTAATTATAAAAGGAAAAGATTCTAACATGAAGAGAAAAGTGGGGCAAAGAAGACATTCTTTTATAGCCATCAATTCTCTTACTCCAAAAGTTAAATTTACTCTTGTCTGTTGTGGAAAACACTCTGACAACAGAAAAGCCAATTATGGCATCATTGAACCCTGGTTTAGACCAAAAAGGGGCTGGTTTTAGCCATTTTTGGCTATTTTTAACCATTTTAAACCCTTAATTCAGCCATTAATAAAGTAATACCTGGTCTAGAGCCTTCAAAACACGTCAGAATGTGTGCAAGAGCTGTAGAAACCAGTTAAAGCTGTTCTAACTAAGATTGTTTTAGCTTAAGGGTAGTTTTACCCTCTTGGCAACAGTTAAAACTGCCCTGGTTGGTATCAAAACCTCATCATCAATTGAGAAACAGACCATGTGACTCAATTCCAGGCCAAAATTGATGAACCTTTGCGTGTATTTTTACATCCCATGCCTGTCAGCAAATATTTTGGGGGTCTGGCTCCCCCTTGGAGCTAGAGTTCCTTTTCTCCCCCAGAATTAATCTTTCCAATTTATTTTTTCTTTAATTCCTCATCATGTAATACACTTGTAATTTACACATACAATTCAATTGAGTTTTTCCAGTACACAACTGTAATAATTGATACCTCATTTGTAAATTACAGTTCACTCATAAAATACATGCCCACAGTTTGACATTTCAATTGAAAATACTTCAATTCCTAATAAATTCTAAATCACACACAACACCTCAATTTTAACACAAATATTGATGGTTAACACCACATGTGGTGTGAATTAAGTTAAGGTTTTGAGGATTTTCAAATTTTGTACAGGAAATATTAAAAACTTAATTTAAGCTTATTTAGAGTTGAGTTACAGAAATTTTACCCAGAGGTGACCCCACCTTCTTTTTTATGAGGAATCATCCAATGGTGAAGTAATTTTCTTAAGTTTATTCATTCAATGAAAAGTTAAAATATATTTTATGCAAAATTTTACCAAAAAGATTTTAATTTCATTAGTTTTATTAAAAATTCATTTTTACTTAATTTTTTCAAGTAAATTTTAAAATTTAATGTAGTTTTTATTTTAAATTATAATTAAATTTTTATTTTTATATATAAATTTGTATTTATATTTGATTTTTTTATTTTTATAATATGAATAAATTTATTTTATTTTTTTTATATCTTTGTTTGTTATTTGTGGTCTTTTGGCTATATGAAAATACCTCTAAGGCTCACAATTAAACTTAAAATAAAATTACAGTGAGTGATTGTAAATGATCAATGTTAAGCTTAAGCTTTGATCATTAATAGCTTTTATGTTATAAATGCTAAATCCCTTCAGATATTGAATTCTGATAGCTATTAATTTCCTTATTGAACTACCAAGAGAATTTTATTACATCATCAAAACTCTATTTTTTGATTATTTCCTTGTATCTCATCTTTTCTGTCAAAATTCAATATTTTAAACTTCAAACCTTGATTTCAAGGGGTTTTACCTTGAATATTATGATAAGAAATACATCATTCTTCACATATGAGGTAGTAAAAACTTGATATCCACTTTATTTCAAGTTTGGACTACTTTCACAACAAAGTGGTCAACATCTCTAGCAATTTTTTCCAATAAACCCTTACAAGTTATAACCTTGTTTATAACTTGTCAAATAAATTTCATATCTGTGCTCTTATAGTAATTATGTGTTGACTTTCTTTTTTGGTCTCACTCCCTATCATGTATATTTTAAGAGATATTAGCTAAAACCATGAATGTATGCACTGACCAAAAAAGTGCATATATTCAGCTTAATTCCTTAAGTATTTACTTTAGAGGAATGCCATCAATTTTTTTTATGTGTGTTTTTTCATTGGGAATCCAATGGTGAAATTTATTTCAAAGGTTGTTTTGTTGTTTTCTGAGATAAATAAGAATTTATGTCTTTTTATGGCATTTTTAGCCTATTACTCATTTGTTATTGACTTTACAGATATGCCATCAAAATGATATATGTGTGTTTTATCATTAGGAATCTAATTGTGTAATTTATTTCAAATTTTGATTCATAATATTCTAAGTTAATTCAGCATTTATGATTTTTTATGATATTTTTACTGATTTCAAGATAATTATTTGGAGTAATGATTATTGTAAAGTTTTTCTTGTGACCTTTTTGGATATGTGGTTATATCTCAAAGGCTCACATTCCCTACCACCAAAAAATATTGTACTAAAATCTGATGTAGTTGATTAGGATAACATCCAATGCCCTACCTCTTCATTAGACTTTCTTAGTCTTGAAGCTCAATAATGCTTAACTCTTATATTCTTTAGGTCTTCTTTCATGTCTGAACCTTCTTAATAGCTTATCAGCATCATTTATATCTTTCTCAAGTATCCATTCATCTTTTTAGTTGGTTTTCTATACCTTACAAGGTATTCCTTTTCTTTTTTGTTTCTTGTCCTTCTTTCTTTAAGTACTTTTAAAATTCTCTTCTCTTCTCCTTCTTCTGTTAATGTTGGCCATTCTTTCAATTTAGGTGCTTCCTTCATTAAGACGTGGTTATTGTCTTGATGACTCAAGTCTGTCATTAATTTGTTTGTTATTTCCTCTTTTCATTTAAAAAGACTTCTTATGTGATAAAATGGGGTTGATAACTTTGGCATATCTGAGTTATCCTCATTTATTTTATTCATTTTTTCAGGAATAAGTCTTACTTCACTTTGAATTTCATCTTTAAGATAAATTCTTGCTTAATCACTCTTTTCTACATGGTCTAGAAGTAATTTCTGACTTTATGAAGTCTTTTTTGAAATTAATTTATAATATTAATTCATTTTTTAATTTATAAATATTTTTCTTAATAACTAGAGTCACTCAAAGAAAGTTCTTGCAAGTCTAAGGATGTGAAATACCAGGTGTAAGACAGTGCAGTTGCTTTCCAAATTCCTAAATAGCTCTTAAAATCAATAAATATAAGAATTTTATATAATTTCATAATTATAAATATAATTTATTATTGAATAAACCCAAAATGAATCTTTTTTAAAGGTCTTTAAGTAAAAATCATGGCCAGCCCCCCAAATGTAAGGTTTGACTATGAAACAATCAGTAAATATTACAAATATCTCACTTATTATACTTTGAATTTCCTTATTAAATTGATAAAACAAATAATAATTATAATAATAAAGAATTATTAAAATTATGGCATAAAATTATTATATTATTAAATAAATATAATAATATAATTTCTATTATAAAAATAAATATATTAATATATAATAATTGATATATTTAAACCTCTTTATTATTGTTACCAACAAATAATAAAGGAATATTGAATTGTATTTTAATACCAAAAAACAATTAATAACAGTAATATTACCAATATTGATGTTATATAAAAATCTAAATACTATTTATATTAATAAAAGAATTATTAAGAGTAATAATAGAGAGAAATTATTATAAAAGAGAAAATAACCTACTTTTAACACATAATATAATAATTTTGAAAGATTTTATGCCAAAATACGTAAATACAACTTATTTAAATTGTATTTACAAAATAAAATAAGAGAAATTACAAATATTCTTAATTTTATGTGGAAAATAAGATTTATAGAGAACTATAACAAAATCAATTAAACAAATGGAGTAATCTCATCAAGATTGATGCCTATAATAAAGATTACCTTTGGTCTTTCATAATATAAATTATTTATATATAAATAATAAAGATTTTACTTTTTAATTTAATGTTTTATTGTTTTTGATGTGTCTGAGGGGGAAATAGAGTAAAAAGAGCTCTATTTATAGTAAATTCCTCCTTCCTAGAGTCCAGAAGGCTTCTGGTAGATGTGTAATGATGGTATCTACTGGAAATTATCAGTATTTTAAGTTTTAGTGATGACTACATCATGGTCAAGCCATATTATCTCATTATTACGCCATTATTTAGAGTTATCAATATAAATCTAAGTTTGATGACATCATAGGCTTGGAAGAAGCCTAAGCTTTGTGTATTTTATTAGTATTACTCATAATATAATAGTATTAACCAGTTTTATTACTTATATAACTTTTAAAATTAAATTAAAATTACAGTTAGTGATCATAAATGATCAATTTTAAAATTAAGCTTTGTTAATTAATGACTTTTACGTTATACATGCTGAAGCCCTTCAGAGAGTAAATTCTTATGGGTTGGAATTTCCTTATTGAACTTCCAAGAGAATTTCATTACATAATCAAAACTCTATTTTTGATGATTTGTCTGTTGAAATTCAATATTTTAAGCTTCAAACCTTGATTTCAGGGGGTTTTCCCTTGAACATTATGATAAGAAATACATCATTATTCAGGTATGAACTAGTAAAACCTTAATATCCACTTTATTTCAAGCTTGGACTACTTTCACAACAAAGTGGTCAACAGCTCTAACAATTTTGTTCAATAAACCCTTACAAGTTACAACCTTGTTTATAGCTTGTCAAATACAGCTCATATTTGTGTTCTTACAGTAATTAAATGTTGATTTTATTTTTGGTTTCACTCACTATCATGTATATTTCAAGAGATATTAGCTAAAAACCATGAATGTATGCACTGACCAAAAAAGTGCATATATTCAGCTTAATTCCTTAATTATTGACTTTAGAGGAATGACAGGAAAATCTTTGTGTAGCTTTTCATTAGGAATCCAATGGTGCAATTTATTTCACATGTTGTTTCATTGGTTTCTGATATAAATAAGAATTTATGTCTTTTTATGGCATTATTAGCTTATTACTCATTAGTTATTGACTTTACAGATATGCCATAAAAATAATATATGTGTGTTATATCATGGGGAATACAATGGTGTAATTTATTTCACATCTTTAGCCATCAGATCCTAAGCTAATTCAGCATTTATGCTTTTTTATGGTATTTTTACTTATTTTAAGATAACTATTTGGATGAATAATTATTGTCAAGTTTTTCTTGTGACCTTTTTGGATATGTGGTCATATCTCAAAGGCTCACAACTACTATAGGTAAAAGTTTGAGTAGAATTAAATTCTGAACCCAAATACAATTCAGGTTAATTAATAAATGTTAATTTCACACTACACTTAAAATTTCATTTCAAAATACTTGAGGACCTGTTTGGGTATATAAGACACACCCCAGGCTTACATATTGGATTTCAAATCCATATATGTTTAAAATACAATTTAGATAAAGTACCAATAATATGTTCAGAAATATTACTATTAGTATCACTTTGAATAATTGAAATCTCAGAATAAAATACAATATGTATTTTTTTTCCTTAATCAAGTGAAAAAAACAAAATAAACATTTTTAAATCAAGTTCTGCAACATTTTTTCATAGCTTAATGTATTGAATGACCTAAAAAATACTCAATTTCTTTCAAAGTCACATAAAATCCCAAGTGATACATTTTTCCTATAAATAACTTATATTATTGATTATGCAATATTCTCATACTTTATATGATATAAAGACTATTTTTGATTCTTCAGTAATGAAATGGCTCACTATAAATAATAAAAGTAAATATTTCTTATAATTAAATCATACAAATATAAACATATTATCAATTTTACAGAACTTGAACATAGGAGAAACTTTGATTCAAAGAATATGAAATATTATTTATTGGTCTTATTTCCCTTTTCAATCCTTTTTTTTGGTAAGGATAAAATGAATAATAGTAAAATATATTCCATTGAAAAGCCATTTTAAATAACAAAAATATTCAAAATAATGTTTTTTTCTCAAAAATCAAATTCAAAAGTAAAGAAAGAATTCAATTTAGTCAAACAAAATAAAAAATAGTAAATCTGAAGACTTTCTTTCCTCATTAAATTTAAATTGAATTCATTTATAAGATCTATGCTCTTGTTCTTTTGAAGTAAGTATTTTCTGAATAAAATTGATTCAATTTTTTGAGAATAATTTTGGATTTCTTAAATGATTTTATTTTCAAAATTCTGATACTAAATATTTTATATCTTCATTAGGGGCTTTCAAAGTTACCTAATCCCTTTTTAGAATAACATGAGATTTTTTACCCTAATCATATGTAAAAAAGATGGTTTTTCCAATGAAAAAAACATTGTTTTTAACTGAGTCTCCTGATATTTTAGCAAAATAATAGGTACATGAATTTTACCCAAAACTAACTCAGCTAGGAATTTGATTTTCCCAATTTGGGGCTTACCCTCCTTCATTTTCATAAATAAATGCTAATTTATCTCAACTATATTTATTACATTTTTCTTCTAATTGGATCAGAATTTCCTGACCAAAAGACTGTTCAAGAAATACTATGCAGAAGCCCAATGTTGCACATGCACGTCAATAAATCCATTCAACTTGGCTAGACCATATCAACGTATTTAATTGGCTATCAATCATATCAAATTTTGAGGCATGTTTTGGTGAAAGTGATTTAAAATTTATTGGTCAACCACCACCATCTAAGCAAAATGTATTTCAAATGATGGCTATGGAAGTTGATAACAATTTCCGGAATCGCTTAAACCTCAGTGGCACAAGTATTTGAGATATATGGCATACTTACAAAAAGAAATATACCATGGCTAAGCGGTATGAGAATTAAACTGGAGCTGGAATCACTGACGAGTATGAGAGAAAATATATTCACTCAATGGGTGAAAATGCTGGAAGAATTTCTCCATGCTTTGTTGAAATTGATAGTATATTTGGTAGTAAGCCAAATATCACCCTCATTGCAATGTATGGCTCTAAAGATGTTGATAGTGTGTATAAGGACAATAAAAATGGTATTTCAGATTCTGTTGTAAGTCATTATCATTAATATATGAGGTTTTGATGAATATTAATCTTCTATATTCAGACAAGTTTAAATACAATGGAATTGCCAATAAACCCACAAATAGAGAGGATGCTTGATGATGAGTTGGCACAATTTGACAACATAGAAAATGAAGTGGTAAGTACAACAGGTTCCAAATTCATGATAAATTATGTTCAAAATGAATCTCCTTATGGCTTCAGCTACCACCATCTGAAGGACCATCCACTACCAAGTGAAATCTTCCTTCAAGGCCAAATATGAACAAAAGGAGTGGTGCTTGGAAGAAGAATTTTGATCCATTTTCTCCCCCATATACCAGCTTCTCGGATAGTTTGAAAAAATGTTTGAGACTTTCATCAATCATTCACTTGAATTGTATTTATTTATTTGATTTTTTTCCAGAACATGAAATAGAAGAAGAGGGGCATTTGGAATGGGAGAAGGCTAAATGGCTTGGTGGCTTGAAAGTTTGAAGATTTAAAGCTGAAAATTAAATTGGAAGCTGAATAAAAGAAGAAAAAAAGGCAACTTGAGCTCAAAAAAGGGAAGTAGAATGAAGGAATGGCGATGAAAGAGAAACAATGAGTTCTGTAAATGACTGTTGTGGCACTGAATTCAACCGGACCAATGTCAGAATTAGAATTAATTATGGAATTAATATATTATAATCAAGGCTCAATTGGTTTGTTCCGATTAAATTATTTATTTGTGCAAGGAAGTTTCAAATTATAATTATTTTTTCCTATTATGGTCCAGAACAGATTTTTTATCATAATTGTAATGAATCAATTTATACAAGCAGGTAATTCTTTCAAACAATTAATTTGATTTATTTTGTATAAATTTATAGGTGACATTTTTGGACCCACCAATTCAAGTACTAGTATTTGTTTTTCTTTTTTATTTATTTTAAAATTATTATTTTTTATTTTTTGGGCCCCACCCTCTCCTTGCACAATTGGTGCATTTTTTTCCTTTTTTATTTATTTATTTTAAACTTATTATTTTTTTTATTCAGGCCCCACCCTCTCCTAGCACCATTTCTGCATTCTTTTTCTTTTTTTATTCATTTCAAAAATATTTTTTTTGATTTCTTTTAATTTTTAGGCATCCACCCTCTCCTTGCACCACTGGTGCATTATTCTTCTTTCTTTTATTTTGAATTCATTTTAAAATTGCTTTTTTTCTTTTGTTTTTTAAGGCCCCCACCCTCTCCTTGCACCATTGGTGCCTTTTTTTCTTTTTTTGTATAATATTTTTTTTACTTTCCAGGCCCCCACCCTCTCCTTGAACCATTTGTGCATTCTTTTCCTCTTTATTTTCTAGCACCTTTGGTGATTTTTTTTAAATTTTGTTTTTTAATTTATTTTAAAATTAATTTTTTGTGTTCTATTTTTTTCAGTTTTTTAGGCCCCCACCCTCTCCTAGCACCATTGGTTTGATTATATATTTAGTTTATTTTACTAATTTTGGTTTTTTTGTTTTTTTTTCAATTGATAATTAAATTTTAGGTTGTTTGTTAATCTGCAAATACTGCTTATAACCATGTTTAATAATCAACTACCTAAAGATTTACATTTCAAAGAAAACACAAAAACAAATTGATGAATTGATTAGGACAAAACCAGGGGAGGCTTTCAATACATCCAGCTCATCAAATTTTCCTAAAAATAATGAAATGGTTAGGACTAAATCAAATATATATTGTTTGTCAACTAGATGCAACCTTACATAAGCTCAAAGAAGTCTCATAAATATTTATAAACAAGTAATGCAAAAGCTTCAAGATAATTAAAATGATTTTAAATATTTTTGTATGATTCCACTTAATAGAAAGCCTCTGAATTCACAATGGTTAAAGCTTCCAGAATTGAAAACTCTGCCAAATCCCTACATAGCTGTTAGTAATATCATGAAGCCTCCTTTACCAATTTTTATCTATCAAGTCCATTCATTTTAAAATCCAACTCCATATTTCAAGAATATTCAAAAATTAATTATCACATTAGCTAACTTGGCCAAGAATAGACAGAAAATTAGTAATAATCCAGACTTATTAGGAGTCATCAGGAAAGGATCTTAGGAAAATCAGAAGGTGTATATTCCAAAGAACCAGGACTAACTCTTCAAGAAATTCAATCTGATAACAAAATGTGCAATAACTTAAAGGAATTAAATGAATTCAGTAATTCAAGTATTATGTAGTTTTCCAAAGTTGCTGCAGGCAATAATCAAGAAATAATGAATCATGCTAATTCACAAAATTTCAGTCAAACAGAATGGACCATTCAAGAATCTAATCAAGTTAAAAACTTTTCAATGTCATTATAACTCAAGATGTAGTTTACAATAAACCACATACTGATAGCAAAGAACTTAATCCTTGGACTTATGGTATTTTTTATTCTATTTAAAAATCAGATTCTAAAACAATTACTTCTTGAATTCCCCCTCTAATCCTGCCCTTCACTTGTCTGAACTTCAATTTGGGTTTTATTTTTCAAAAATACCTGGAGTCATTGAGATTTTATGGAAAACCTCATCCATGAAGCATCACACAACCAAACCACCCGGAAGCATTATCAATCATGAAACTGTTGCACACTTTGGATTTTATTTTCAAATAAATAAAAAATTATTCAATGTTGGGAGAAATTACAGATGACAGATTTAAAGAAAAAAGAATCCAACATTTTTAGGCAAAATGAATGTGATGCACAGGATTAGAAATAAGCTAAAAGGATGAAGATTTAATTACGAGAATTTATTTAAGCTTCCATTGTTTTCCTTCTTTTGGAGAAATACACACTATTCATAGGTTAATAATAATGTATGTTTTCTATCATATTTAATTGACAGCTAATAGTTTCTGTTATACCAAATTAGCTTTTGAGGTTTAGCTTTCTCTCCCATGTTAACCATAACATCTATCATCTCAAGAACATTAAGATTTTGTGCTTCAGGGGGATCATAATCATCATACAAATCATACCATTGATCTCCAATTTGTGCAAAAATATTGTGTAACATAATATGTGAGCCTTAGAGGTATTTTTATATACCCAAAAGACCACAAACAAAAATTAATATACAAATATAAATGAAATAAATTTATTCATATTAATTGAAACCAAAAATTAAAATATAAATATAAATTAATATACAAAATCCAAAATTTAATTAGAATTCAAAATAAAAATACATTGAATTTTAAAATTGTAAAGACACATTTTTACTTGAAAAATTTAAGTGAAAATAAATTTTCAACAAAATTACCCAAAATAAAATAATTTTGGGAAAAAGTTAAATAAAATTTATTATAATTTTTTATCCAACAAATAAGCATATAAAATTTATTTCACCATTGGATTCCTTATGAAAAATTAGGTGGGGTCATCTCAGAGTGAAATTTTTGTAACTCAACTCTAAATAAGCATAAATTAAGTTTTCAGTATTTTCTGTACAGAAATTGAAAATCCTCAAAACATTAATTTAATCCACACCACATGTGGTGTTAACCATCAAATTTTGTGTTAAAATTGAGGTGTTGTGTATAGTTTAGAAGTTATGAGGAATTGAAGTATTTTCAATTGAATTCAATTGAATTGTCAAAATGTGTGCGTGTATTACATAAGTGAACTTTGATTTACATATGAGGTGTCAATTATTACAGTATTTAACTGTAGAACCCAATTGAATTACATATGTAAGTCATAAGTATAATATATGATGAGGAATTAAAGGAAAAATAAATTTGGGGGGAAAAGGAACTCTAGCTATAAGGGGGAGCCAGACCCCCAAAATCCTTGCTGACAGGCGTGAGATATCAAAATCCATGCAAACGTTGATCACTTTTGGCCTGGAATTGAGTAACAGGGTCTGTGACTCAATTGATGATGAGGTTTTGATACCAACCAGGGCAGTTTTAACTGTTGCCAAGAGGGTAAAACTACCCTTCAGTTAAAACGATCATAGTCAAAACAGTTTTAACTGGCTTATACAACTCTTACACACATTATTACGTGTTTTGAAGGCTCTAGACCAGGTATTACTATAGTAATGGCTGATTTAAGGGTCTAAAATGGCTAAAACCAGCCCTTTTTTGGTCTAAACCAGGGTTCAATGATGCCATAATTGGCTTTTCTGTTTTCAGAGTGTTTTTTACAGCTGACAAGAGTAAGTTTAACTTTTGGAGTAAGATAATTGATGGCTATAAAAGAATGTCTTCTTTGCCCCACTTTTCTCTTCATGTTAGAATCTTTTCCTTTCATATTTAGTTTAAACACTGTTAAACCAATCAATAAAATATTCAAACCACCCTTTTGAAATAATTTTGAAACTTTTAACCATGTGAAAAAATCATTATAATAATGGTTTGTAACTCTTATAATCATTTTACCCCTTGAACCACCCCAAAAGTGAATTAAAGCATCTTTCATCACTGTTAACTTTGTCACTTTGTTTCCAAATTCACTCTGGTCACTTTAGGGTGTGTTTTCTCTTCAAATATCTTTTTAAATATTTTGTTCTTTAATCAATTTCTTGCAGTTCTTTGCTCAATTAATTCCAATTGAAATTTCTCTTGAAGAAATTTCTTTTGTAGCCTTAAATATCTCTTGTAGAGTATTTTTGGATAAATCTTTATTGTTGGTAAAACAATGAGTTTTTATTATATTATTGTTTTATACTTACAAAGTTAAAAAAAAGAAAATTGGTTTGTTTTCTCTTGAAAATACTATTTCTTACTATTTTTGAATAATTTTACCTTATACAAATTTTGAGGACAGGAAAAGTCCTTGATATTTTATCAAAGTTTCATATCCACACCTTACATTTGGGGGCCCAGCTGTGATATTTTACCTGCAACATAATTTTTTACTTTTTCAATCTTTTTTATTATATTGAAAAATTTAAAAATATATAAAAAATACTTATAATTCAAAAAATCCTTGAAAAATAATTTCTTTTTATAATTATAAGTGAGGCTTTAATTTTTATTTCTCTTTTGAAAAACCTTTTTTTACTTAATTAATTGGCTTTTTTTCATTAATTTTAGTGTCTGACAACATGGTAAGACAAGAAAATATTAGAACAGCCTCCACAGCTACTAGAATTATTCCTGCAAGCACTGTTATTATGGCTTGGAATAACCAACAAGAGCCAATTTATTCTGAATTGATAAGCTTGGATATCAGTAATACTCTTCAGAAAGCTAAAAATTTGGCAAATAGTAAGTTTTTGACGTAAAATTACTATTTTAAACCTTTTTAATCATAAAATATGCCTTCAACCAGATCAGGAGCAAGCTATAAGCCCTCAAGCAGCTCCCAAAAAGGTCATAGACGTAATTATGGCAGAAGCCAATCAGATAAAGAAGGACGAGGGTCAGTAAAAAACTTCCACAACAATAAATTGTCCAATTCTGAAGCTTATGACACTATTTTACCTCTAAAAAGAGCTGACACTGCCACAAGAAGCCTCAGTGGACATTTACAAAGCCAGCCAGAAGGCTTACAACAATGCACTGCAGCACAAAGAGTACCAGATCCTTGAAGATCTGTGGGGAAACTGCATGAACTAATACCTGACTGTAAGAAAATTTCTAGGTCATCCCAACACTTGCAAGTTACTCAATGGATGGCATTCATTGATGGAAAAGAACAATATGATTCTTTTAACAGCAGAATGGAGGAAAAAAACCCTCCATCACCAAAGCAAGTTCCAAGACCAGCCCCAGTGGCCAGCAGCAGCAATTCCAATGTGAAAAAGCAGCCACAAGCTCAAAACAAGGGCAAAGGGAAGGCACCAGCTCCAAAGCCTTACAGCCAGGGCTACAGGATTCCAAATATTAAGCAAGATGCCATGGAAAATGTATTTCAGATGGCCAGAACCATGATGGAATTACTGAAGAAGGAGGAATCCAGATTAAGATTCCATAAATTATTTCTGATATATTTTATTCCATCCCAGACTTGTATGAAGCTATAAATGACGTGAAAAATCATCTTTCTGATAAAAATGAAACCATTTGTAACAACATTACAACAAACAACTTGAGTCTGTGCCAAATTAATGAAACACTCATGTGTTTCAAAAAATCTTTAGGACAATTAAAACTTCCAATAATGATAATTCTTTGGCAATAAGATAAATGAACAATCTGCCATTATTAAAGAGTTAACAGACAAATATTCTAAATTCAATATTGAAGACATAATTGAAACAAGAAGAAAACAAGCCATAACTACTGTCAAAGAGGATAATACAAAATCTCTTGATGATATTTCAAAATCATTTAATGAAGTAAAGACACATATAATTGTCTTGAAAAAGTGTTTTGATACCTCAAAAGAGGAAATATCAAAGTTAACAATAAAGTTAAATGAGGTTATCTCTGATAATGCTAACAAACAGAATTATGGAATGAGCTGACATATAAAGAGGATGATCATAAAAAGAATTTGATTAACTCTATACAAAACTTGAAACATGAATTAAGATACTAACAAAGGTGTAACAATAGTAAAATGAATTATATTGAACAACTACTAAACACCTTACCAAGAATGTCTATACTTCTGAATCAAAATGAGGGTACAGGGATTCCCAATCCACAAGTATTTTATTTTGAAAATTCACAGTCAAAAAATGAATTTTCTACTTCTTTTCATAACTTGGAACCATCAATGGGCCAAGCACTCTTGAAAGAAGTTCCAAAACTTAAAGAATGGCCTCATTTCAGTGGTGAAGGAGAATATGACCATATGGAATTTATCAGAGGAATTGAAATGATAAAAGAAGATTTTGAATAACCAGACAGATGGGTAACAGCTAGATTTAACACCTTATTTACCAAATCAGCTCACAGATGGTATATCAAATTGAGACAAGCACATGGACACCAAAGTTGGACTTTGTGGAAAACCCAAATTATCAACAAATGGGCCAATGATTCTTGGAGGTTCAAGGCTGAGACAGCCTTTGAATCTGCAAGATTCAATTCTGATAAAGATAAAGATTTACCATGGTTTTGCCAACAAAAACCTTTTCATTAATTTTAGTGTCTGAAAACATGGTAAGACAAGAGAAAATTGAAACATCCTCCACAGTTACTATCATCATTCCTGCAAGCACTGTGATTTCTGATCATAATAGCACTTTTATTATAACTCAGAAGAGCCAAAAAGAGCCAATTTCTTCTGAATTGATCAACTTGGACATCAGTAATACTCTTCAGAAAGCTAAAAATCTGGAAAATAGTCAGTTTTTTCATGTAAAGTTACTATTTTAAACCCTTTTTAATCATAAAATATGCCTTCAACCAGATCAGGAGCAAGCTATAAGCCCTCAAGAAGCTCCCAAAAAAGGTCATAGACGTTATTATGGCAGAAGCCAATCAGATACAGAAGGACAAGGGTCAGTAAAAGACTTCCACAACATTAAATTGTCTAATTCTGAAGCTGATGAGAGTATTTTACCTTCAAAAAGAGCTGACACCACCACAAGAAGCCTCAGTGGACCTTTACAAAGCCGGCCAGAAGGCTTACAACAATCTACTGCAGAACAAAGAGTACCAGATCCTTGCAGATCTGTGGAAAAACTGCATGAACTCATACCTGACTGTGAGAAAATTTCTGGGTCATCCCAACACTTGCAAGTTACTCAATGGATGGCATCCATTGATGGAAAAGAACAATATGATTCTTTTAACAGCAGAATGGAGGAAGAACAACCCTCCACCACCAAAGCAATTGCCAAGACCATCCCCAGTGGCCAGCAGCAGCAATTCCAATGTGAAAAAGCAACCAAAAGCTCAAAACAAGGGAAAAGGGAAGGCACCAGCCCCAAAGCCTTACAGCCAGAGATACAGGATTCCAAAGATTCAGCAGGATGCCATGGAAAATGTGTTTCAGATGGCCAGAATGATGATGGAATTATAGAAAAAGGAGGAAGCCTGATTAAGATTCCAGAAATGATTTCTGACATATTCAATTCCATCCCAGAGCTGTATGAAGCTATAAATGACATGAAAAACATCTTTCTGATAAAAATGAAACCATTTGTAACAACATTAAAACAAACAACTTGAGTCTCTTCCAAATTAATGAAACACTTATGTGTTTTGAGAAAGTTTTAAGAACAATTAAAACTTCCAATAATGATAATTCTTTTGGAAATAAAATAAATGAACAATCTGCCATTATTAAAGAGTAAACAGACAAATATTCTAAATTCAATATTGATCACATAATTGAAACAAGAATTAAACAATCCATAAATATTATCAAGACAGATAACAAGAAAGTCCTTGATGACATTTCAAATTCATTTACTGAAGTAAAGACATATACCATTGCCTTGAAAAAGTGTTTTGATGCTTCACAAGAAGAAGTATCAAAATTATCAATGAAATTGAATCAAGTCACTGCTGATAATACAAGACAGACAGAATTATGGCAAGAGCTGACAAATCAGTAAGACATGTATAAAATTGAGGTAATAAATTTAACACAAGCCTTCCAACATGAATACAGCAATTCTCAAAGGTGTAGCAACAGTAAAATGAATTATATTGAACAAATACTAAACACCTTACCAAGAATGTCTACACCTCTGAATCAAAATGAGGGTACAAGGATTCCAAATACACAAGTATTGGATCCTGATAATTCACAGTTGAAAAATGAATTATCCACTTCTTTTCATAACTTGGAACCATCAATGGGCCAAGCACTTTTGAAAGAGGTACCAAAGCTTAAAGAATGGCCTCACTTCAGTGGTGAAGGAGAATATGACCATATGGAATTAATCAGAGGAATTGACATGATTAAAGAAGATTTTGAATTACCAGACAGACTGGTAACAGAAAGATTTAACACCTTGTTTACCAGATCAGCTCACAGATGGTATATCAAATTAAGACAAGCACATGGACACCAAAGTTGGACTTGGTGGAAAACCCAAATTAACAACAAATGGGACAATGATTCTTGGAGATTTAAAGTGGAGACAGCCTTTGAATCTGCCAAATTTAATGCTGATAAAGATAAAGCTTTACCATGGTTTTTCCAACAAAAAGACAGACTAACAGCATTATACCCTGACATGTCAGAATTTATGATCCACAGAAAGATTCTGAGACAATGTGGAGGTGACTTAGAGCATGCTGTCAAAAGAAGGACTACTGAACAATCTTCAGCCGAAGATATTATCAATATATTAGCAGAAGTAACCACCAGAACCAAGATTCTTTCTAGTAGGGTGAATCTCAAAACAAGGTTTAATACACCTTGGAGAGATTCTGTGGACAAAAACCCCAAAGAAATATCTAATAACGTTAAGTATAAATCTGCAGATACAGTCAGAAAGTGCCATATTTGCTGAAGCACCACCCATCTAGCCAATGCATGTCAAAAAAGAGGGAAAATCAATGAAATTAATATTGAAAAGGAACCTGATGTTGAAAAAGATGACATAATTGAAGACAATTCAGATGATAAGTCATCCACAATTTCTGAATCTTCAAAAGATATAGAAAGTATTAATGCCACTTTTGACATCATGGAATCTTATTCCCACTTACCACAATTGAGCAATGGTCAACTTGATTTATCAAAAGTTCAAGATGCACAACTTATGAAAACAAAACCAAACAGGGGGAAAGGTTATACAGCTGGTAACTCCTGTATAACAGAAGCGGTAATTTCCAATAAGCCCACTAAAATTTTGCTTGACCCAGGAGCCTTCTGCTCTTGTGTTGATAAATCTTTTCTTGAAACTTGTGAACCAAATTTTGAAGACCAATTGTTACCAATTTATGATATAAGATTCAAAAGTGCAAGTAATCCAATAAAAGCATTAGGAATTTTTGAGACCAATGTCATATTCCCACACATTAATGGGAATTTAAGAATCACAGTTTAATTTGTTGATATGGAAAACTGCTCTAGTACCCATTTTATATTGGGAAATGACTATTTGATCATGTATGGGATAGATTTGCATAACAACAAAGGCAGATACTTTACTATTGGAGACAATAAGCATCAGAAATTTTCCGTCTTACCATTCAAAAGACAAATTACAGTAAATAAAGTATCACCAGTCAACTTAGACTTGGAAAAATTCAAATCTGAACAGTTGAGGGAGGCTGAGATAAGCCTTCATCTGACTGATAAACAAGAAAATTAACTTTATTCCCTTTTGTATGACCACAAAGGAGCATTTTCTTCAGACAAAGAACCTCTAGGAGCACTTATTGGTCATGAAGCTGACATCATCCTTAATATTGAGAGACCTTACCCACCACTCTTAAGAAGACCTGCATATCCAGAAAGTCCTAAATCAAGAGAAGCCCTAGAAATTCATATTAAAGAACTTTTGGACCTTGGTGTAATAAGAAAGGTTGGCCATAATGAGGAAGTGGAAATAACTAAACTAGTCATAGTAGCATGGAATAATGGAAAATCTAGAATGGTTGGGGATTTTAGAGCTCTGAATACTTACACTGTTCCAGACAGATACCCAATACCAAAAATCCAAATTTCCCTTACCCAGATATCTCAAGCAGTGTATATAACCACTATGGATGCCCTTAAAGGACTTCATCAAAATCTAGCAGCACCAATGGCAAGGAAATACTTGAGGATTATTGTTCATTGTGGAGTATATGAATATTTGAGGATGCCTTTTGGTATCAAGAATGCACTTTCACACTTCCAAAGAATGATGAATGAAATCTTCCCTGAAGAGCTTTCAGAAGGATGGTTAATCATTTAAATTGATGAAATTACTGTCTGTTCCAAAACTTGGGAAGAACATATGTACAGATTATCCAGAGTTTTGACAAAAATACAATCTGTAAACATGAAAAATTTCCTTAAAGAAATGCCATTTTGGATTTAAAGAGCTTAAAGCACTGGGAAATGTAGTGTCTGGTTTATCCCTTGGCATTGACAAAAACAAGGTTGGAGAAGTATTGCTGAAACCCATGCCTCAGAACAAGAAAGAGATCCAGTCATTTTGGGGTTTTGCAGGATATTACAGGCAACATATCAAAGGTTTTGCATCCATAGCAAGACCTCTTTATAAATTGTGTGACAAAGACACAGTCTGTGCAATGACTGTTAACAGAGCCAAATCCTTTGAATCCTTGAGACAAGCCTTGACCACTGCTCCACTCTTACTGATGCCAGACTTTAAGCTGCCTTTTAAGCTTGATATTGATGCACCAGGGGATGGGCTTGGCGCTGCACTTCATCAAGTCCAGATTATCAATGATAAACCTGTGGAGGTACTCATATGCTTCATATCCAGGCAAATCAAACTAACTGAAGCCAGATATGGAGCCAGTCAAATGGAGTGCCTATGCCTTGTCTGGGCCTTAGAAAAGCTAAATTACCTTCTGGAAGGATGTGTTTTTGAATTAATAACAGATTGAACCGCTGTTAAATCACTTTTAAACATGAAAACACCCAACAGACATATGCTCAGATGGCAAATAGCCATACAAGAGTATAGGGGCAATATGACTATTGTTCATAAAGATGGGAATATTCATAAAAATGCAGATGGACTAAGAAGATTGCCATTACCAAATGATATTGATAATCCTGCCTATGTGCCAGAAGAAGCTTCCCCACAGATCCCAATAGAAGGAATAAGTATTACAGACTTAAACACCACCTTCTTTGAAGAAGTAAGAAACAGCTACACTCAAGATAAGAATTGTAGCATCTTATGCCAACTACTTAACAAAGACTGTAAAGACAACTCTCTAATGCATGCATTGGATGAAGTATGGAAGAAATCTTATGATGAAGGAAGATTTCACCTACTGGATGGTATAATTTACCACAGGACCAAGCACACATGTGTCATGACAGTTGTGGACAGGTCATTGATCAATCTTGTACTGAAAGAATGCCATGACAGCCCCTTTTCAGGACATCTGTCTGAAGACAGAACAAGAGAAAAAGTAAAAACCTGCATATGGTGTCCAATGTGGCAGAAAGATGTTTCAGAGTATTACAAAACCTGTGACAGATTTCAAAAAGAAAATAAATCCACTGGCAAGATACTTGAAAATATGATCAGAATCTAAGAACACAGCAGACCTTGGGAAATTGTCCATATGGATTGGGTAGCTGGCCTACCACCAGGAGGTGACAGAAGTTATAATGCTTGCCTAGTGATTGTAGACATATTCAGTAAAACTCCAATCTTTTTACCATGTCACAAAGATGATATAGCCATGGATACAGCTCTTATAATATGAAATATAGTAGTGTCATGGACTGGCATATTCACAAATATCATTAGTGACAGTGATCCCAAATTCACTTCAGAACTGTGGAAAAATCTTCACCAATTATTTGGCACTAAACTGTCTTTCTCTAAAGCCTACTACCCACAAACTGATGGTCTGGCTGAAAGGATGATCCAGACCTTAGAGGACATGGTAAGAAGAATTTGTGCATATGGCCTTGAATTCAAAGATTGTGATGGATTTACCCATGATTGGTGTACTCTGTTTCCAGCACTCAAATTAGCATATAAAACATCAATCCATGCCAGTACCAATCAAACTCCTTCTATTCTAGAAAAAGGATGGAATACAAAGTGACCTCAAGATTCTTTAAGAAAAGATTTGGTTGAAATACATCCTACAGCTGCCATATTCAAAGTAATTCTAGACAAAGCTAGAAATCATGCAGTAAGATGCATGGAAGACTCATTTGCATATGCTAAAGATAAATGGGACAAATCACATTCCACTCCAGATTTCAAAGTGGAGGATTTAGTACTAGTATCCACCACCAACTTCAATAACATCAAAGGATGTAAAAAGCTCAAAGACTCCTTTGCAAGACCTTTTGTTATTAAAGCCCTCCATGGAGAAAATGCTATTGAAGTAGAATTATCTAAAGAACTTAGTAATAAGCATCCTACATTTCCAGTGAGCTTGATAAAGCCATATAAATCTAGTGATGCTGAAAAGTTTCCCTTGAGGAGTAAAGCTCCACAAGTTATAACTCCTATTGAGACATCTGGTATTAAGAAAATTACCAAAGTTCTTAAAGAAAGAAAATTAAGAGCCAAGAAAGTAAGGGAATACCTTGTTAGGTACAGTGACCCAACTTGCAAAGATGAATGATTGGAAGAAAAGGACATCTCTGAAGCTACTAAACCTCTCAGAAGGTTCAGACACACTAGAAATAACAATATTACAAAGTAATATTCTCTTTTAGGGGGAGGGAATGTGAGCCTTAGAGGTAATTTCATATACCCAAAAGACCACAAACAAAAATTAATATACAAATATAAATAAAATAAATTTATTCATATTAATTAAAATCGAAAATTAAAATATAAATATAAATCTATATACAAAATCAAAAATTTAATTATGATTTAAGAATAAAAATACATTAAATTTTAAAATTATAAAGACAGATTTTTACTTGAAAAATTTAAGTAAAAATAAATTTTCAACAAAATTACCCAAAATAGAATAGTTTTGGAAAAAATTTAAATAAAATTTATTATGAATTTTTATCCAGCAAATAAACATATAAAGTTTATTTCACCATTGGATTCCTTATGAAAAATTAGGTGGGGTCATCTCTGAGTGAAATTTTTGTAACTCAACTCTAAATAAGCTTAAATTAAGTTTTCAGTATTTTCTGTACAGAAATTGAAAATCCTCAAAACCTTAATTTAATTCACACCACATGTGGTGTTAACCATCAAATTTTGTGTTAAAATTGAGGTGTTGTGTATAGTTTAGAAGTTATGAGGAATTGAAGTATTTTCAATTGAATTCAATTTAATTGTCAAAATGTGTGCATGTATTACATAAGTGAACTTTGATTTACATATGAGGTGTCAATTATTACAGTATTTTACTGTAAAACTCAATTGAATTACATATGTAAATTATAAGTATAATACATGATGAGGAATTAAAGGAAAAATAAATTGGAAAGATTAAATTTGGGGGGAGGGAAGGAGCTCTAGCTCTAAGGGGGAGCCAGACCCCCAAAATCCTTTCTGACAGGTGTGAGATGTCAAAATCAACACAAAAGTTCATCACTTTTGGCCTGGAATCAAGTCACAGGGTCCGTGACTCAATTGATGATGAGGTTTTGATACCAACAAGGGCAGTTTTAACTGTTGCCAAGAGGGTAAAACTACCCTTAAGTTAAAACAATCATAGTAAAAACAGTTTTAACTGGTTCCTACGACTCTTACACACATTCTGACCTGTTTTGAAGGCTCTAGACCAGGTATTACTATAGTAAGGCTGATTTAAGGGTCTAAAATGGCTAAAACCAGCCCTTTTTTGGTCTAAACCAGGGTTCAATGATGCCATAATTGGCTTTTCTTTTTGCAGAGTGTTTTCCACGACTGAAAATAGTAAAGCTTACTTTTGGAGTAAGAAAATTGATGGCTATGAAATAATGTCTTCTTTGCCCCACTTTTCTCTTCTTGTTAGAATCTTCTCCTTTTATAATTAGTTTAAACACTGTTAAACCAATCAATAAAAGATTTAAAACACCTTTTTTAAATCATTCTAAACCTCTTAACCATTTGAAAAAATCATTATAATCATTGTTTGTAACTCTTATAATCATTTTACCCCTTGAACCACCCCAAGAGTGACTTAAAGCATCTTTCATCACTGTTAACTTTGTCACTTTGTTTCCAAATTCACTCTGGTCACTTTTGGGCGTGTTTTCTCTTTCAATATCTTTTTAAAGACTTTTCTCTTTAACTAATTTCTTTCAGTCCTTTTCTCAATTAATTCCAATTGAAATTGCTCTTGAAGAAATTTCTTTTGTAGCCTTAAATATCTCTTGTAGAGTATTTTTGGATAAATCTTTATTGTGGGTAAAACAATAAATTTTCATTATATTATTGTTTCATACTTAAAAATTCAAAAAAAAAATATTGGTGTGTTTTCTCTTAAAAATACTATTTCTTACTATTTTTAAGTAATTTTACCTTATAAAAACTTTGAGGACAGGAAAAGTACTTGATATTTTATCAAATTTTCATATCCACACCTTACATAATACATGATACAACCCAATTTACAAAATACTTTACCTCTTTTTAATTTCTCTAAGGGATGCCCATTTTCTCTTCCAAATCCCAATTGCATGTTCAATTTTTACTCAAGATCTAGCCAAACACTAATTAAACATTTTTGTTGTCTTCATTTTGAGCTGTATTGCCTTTATATGCAGGAACTATTCATGGGGAACTGGAATAGGCTGAATCAGAAAGAAGATACTGTTCCCTATCATAAGAATTTTGTGGAGATTTTTCAATTTGCATCCTTTGATAAACACTTTAGTCATGCAGGGAGCCAGTGCACCCAACATGCAATGCAATAAACTGTTTGTTTATGTCACATACTAGTTGTATTGAAATTAAGTACCTGGAACAACAAAAATTATTTCTTAAAATCAATATTTGGAATTCAAATTAATTTTTTTCACCTCTTTTTACAATAAAAATAAGCTTTGACATCATTTAGGGATCTTTGTGACAGTGGTATAAGACTTCCATCTATGAATCCAATGCATCCTGGAAAGCCCTCAGCCTTAATCACTTCTGAAATTTATTTCCTTGCCTTTAGATCAGGCCAGAAAATATATTTCCTTTGGTTCTTTATTAAATCTGAAATTATCTTCTGTGTATATATACAATAGAATGTCCTCATGGTTGACTCCAAACAACATGCCAATATTACCCAAAGCTGCTCCATTACCATTAGATCCTAATATCTCTAATACCATCGCCAATTTTATTTCAGGATCCCTTTGTTCATTCCAGGAAAATATTTTTGAACACTTCATCATCTTTCATTATTATGACTAATTTTGAAAAGTAATCATGAGCTGTACGGAATAGCTGATGAGACTTATTGAATTAGAGGTTTTGAAAGTAAGTTGAGGTGTAAACATAGATTGATTGTTGGTTTTTACAAGTTTGGAAATATCTTTGACTACATAGCATTTGTAGTAAGGCAATATCATCTTCTATTTTGGAATCACTACTGGATTCAATGGTATCAACAAATTGAAGTTGTTTCAATGAAGGAATTATTGGTTTCCTAGAAGAGGTTTTTGGAATGGTTAATAATTTGTTTCAGATTCTGGAAATGGAAAAAAATAAAAAAGGTGTTAGAGCTTGAAGAAAAAATAATTGACTTTAATTAAATAAGTATTTGGTTTATGAAATTGCATATGCATTTTAATGGGTGAGCTATCAGATTAATGTGGTATTTAAAGTGTTAAAATGCAAGATTTGGTACAAAAAATATAGGTTTTTTGTACCTTGAAATACAACACCTCTTGAGGTGTGGGATTTATATTTGCACAACAAAAAAGGTGGGATTTTTATTGGAAAAACCTTGGGATTTTGTAGCTTTGACACCCCCTATTATAGATATATTTAAATTAATCATTTTATATTATACATTTGATTCTGAAACTCAAAAATTAACTCAGAGCTCTCAAAGGGAGTTGGTAAATACATGAAAGCCTTTTGTAAATACCATTTTGTGTTTTTATGAGTTCTCAAAAAAAAATTCCCATTTATTCATTTTTATTTGTGTACTCTCCGGGGCCTCATAAAGCCCTTCAAAGAATATTATATCCTTTTTTTCCTAAAATAAACTGTTGATTTGGTAAATTTCAGAGAAAAGTTTCATACAATAAGATTCCACTCATGAAGCTTTATACTTTTATCTTGAAAGAAAGCTTTTGAGGTGTCTAAAAGAAGAGAAACAAACTGATTTCTCTTGTAATTTTTTTCTGGTTAATTAATTCCCAAATCCAGAGTATTTAGTTCTTTTATGTAACTGGCAAAGCAAATGTGGCCATAAAATTTATTACCATAAAAATGCTTTTTTTTTCTCTCTATAAAAAGATCAAGAGCTTTCTTTAAATAAAAAAAACTATAATTGAATAAGTGAAATATTGTTTTATTAAGTTCCCCCTCTAAATTTGCCAACTCAACATTTCTTTCCAAACCAGAAGGTCTGAAATTTATTTCACAAAGTGGTGAAACCTCCAATAATGCTTAAAAAATATGAATCAACTTCAAGAATGTATAAAACACTTATGCAACTTTACCAAAAGCTTAAATATGCTTATTAACCCCCTTATTAAATTGAAAATTAAACAAGATTCATTTTTCTCAAAATATCAATTCCCAAAAGTCAAAAAATAATAATAACTGGACTTCATAATTGATACTTTTGTATTTTTTTGTGAGAATAGCAGAAAAAAATTGGAATGAACCTTTATCTGAAAATATTTATTCAGAAAAAAAGATTGTTATACTGTATTCATTGAAAATCTCAGTTTCTTTATAAAATCTGCTATGTGCTTAGATTAATTTCCATTTTCTAGACAAAAAAAAACCTTTTCAAATAAACTTTGATAAAGTAAAACCAAAAATCTTGTTTTTGATCTGAATTTTACTCATTTTTATATTTATCTACTTTGAATAATCTAACATCAACTGAAATTATGAACAAATTAACAATTGAGCTTTATGCCATAATCCAAAATAAATTACTTTTATTTATTGTCATTCATTAAGCGCTACTACAAATCAATTTTTATTGATTCATTTTACAACCTCCCTTTTATGTTTTCTAACTATTTTGTTTTAAATTCGTTCAGTTCTAAACCTATATTAATATTGCTTATTTTCAATTCTTGTTGGAATACGAAGATTTGCTAGTAAGTATAAGCTCAAATCATTTCTCTTATTTCATTTTCATTTAATTAATTTTTCTAGTTAAATAATTTTTTTGTTATGAATTTCTTGCCAAAAGATTTAAAAAAAAATGAATGATGCAAACATCTCTTTCAAAAAAAAATCACAATTGAAGTGGTTTTCTTGAATGCATTTCAAATTTTCAAAGGCAAATATTTTGACTTGATATGAAAATTGTTAATTTTATTTTCTATATAGGCCAAACTACTCACAAGTTAGAATTTATTTGTGAAAAGTTGACTTTTATAATAAAAAATTAGCTTCAGGTTGTTTCAATTTAAGGTGAATTCCTTGTTAAATATTATAAATTTTCTTGATCATTTTACAAGAGTGATTCATATTTATTTGAATGCTTTCATATTTTTTCTAAATGAAAAGTGTTTTTTTACTAATTTATCCAGAAATTTTAGTCTAATATAAATTTAAAATCAACTTGAGGACCTAAAAGCAGACACTTGGACCACACAGTCTCACAGTCTCAAGTAAATAATCCGTGGCCAGACGTCACAGACCCCCCACTGCCCCCAGTTTAAAATTGAGTTAAGATTTTCAAAAATTTTGGCCCAGTTGACCGTCACCGCCATATTGGTTTGGTCAACAAGCAGTCATTCTCATTCGCAGGATTTGATCCTCCATCAATTTAATTTATTCTTGTCGAAATTAATTCGAATCTTGCTCACCACTCAAGCTAATCGAATCGATCATTCTCAATATGCCTTCAAGCTTCACCCCAAGTGAGAAGGCTATCATCAAGAACTCATTACCAGCGTCTCATAACAAAATTCTAGCAGCTGGACTCTGTCGAATCTATTACGCCTATCCTAATCCTGATAAGTCAAGTAACCACTTTATTTCAAGCTATTGTACAAATATCAAACAATTCAAGATGCTCAACATTTGTAATTTAAAGCAATTTGAACTGAATCTTTTCATGATTTTTCTTACATTTTAGATGGTCTTATACCGGATTGTCAGGTGCACTCACCTTTGGAAGATCGCTGGTGGACTCAAACGGGAATTTTTGGTTCAAACTAATCGATATTTGTAGTAATAAGGGTACCATTTGGGAACATGAAATTTACGAGGATGGTTCAGGACTTCCAGGTCGTGGTCACTTTGGTTATTACCAAGACAAGCCTTTTTGGCATACTTTTCAGGGTGATGTAAGCTTCTTCACTCATTTCTTTGCCGAGGATTTATTCAACCTCATCAAATGGAATTATCTTGCTGGTTTTTTATGCAGGATTGTATGATTGCGTTTGCTTTTCTCAGCCAAGATGAGGCTTCAACTTTACACAAAAAAGTAATGGGTAGACTCAAGCACGCTGGTCAGCTATTCATCTCATTCATCAATTTTACAAACTTTCCCTGCTCTCCTTCAAGGCGTCATATTCCTCATTAACATGCTTTTTTTAGACAAAAAATTTAAAAAACTCAAGTCTACTCCGGCTCCATTAACTTCAACCCCGGCTCCCTCATCAATCAATAAGAAGAAAAATGGGCTCGATAAGAGCATGATTGGTGATCCCACTTCGTTTAAAGTCTGTGATTGTCTTGATTCAAATAATCTAGTGATAGCGATCGACTTACCTTTTTAACTCATTAGCGTGTAGCACATATGGGATACGACAATGTCAATGGCTTTACCACCGAAAATGTAGACCCGTCTTGGGCTCAGCTATTATCAAACCTAACGAATATGGGCTTTACTCAGGTATTGATTTAGTATACTCTCTCCCTTCGTGCTAAATTCGTGCTGATCTATTTTATTCTTGTCACCATTTATTTCAATTAATATTAGGAGGAAATTAACCACAGTGAAGCCTTCATTAAGGACTATGTCAAGCAAGCTGGAGGCATCGAACATATCCTCAATTCTAGTAATAATGACCCCACTTTACTTGGACCGAAAAAAGGCAAGTCAGCCCCACTGCATGGTGGGGTGCCCTCACCACCAGTCAACCCACTTGCTTCTCAGCGTATCAAACCTCCTGCTCCGGCTGCCCCAACTCGCCGCAATCCACCGATTACTGCCTTAAGTGGTGCTGCTTCTTCGTCATCGGCTTCTGTCGCTTCTACAACGCCTCAATCTTTTATGCCTCCCTCGCGAGCTCCTCCTATTGCCACGGCCCCATCTCGTCCCCCTCCATCGATGCCCCGAGTGCCCTCCGCATCTACTAACATGAACTCATCAAATAAGTCATCTACTCCTGCACCCTCTTCAATTACAATGCAACCCAAGTCCATAGCTCCGCCGCCCCCAGCACCACCTAATAATTTGTCTACACCGCCTCCGCCTCCACCTCCACCTCCACCACCTCCACTCAATACTTCTTTGAACAGCGCACCACCACCACCACCTGCTCCTAGCCATGCACCACCGCCACCCTCTGCTCCTAGCCATGCACCACCGCCACCCTCTGCTCCTCGTCATGCTCCACCACCGCCGCCCTCTGCTCCCAGTCATGCTCCGCCGCCACCACCACCACCACCCCTTGCTCCTAGTCATGCACCGCCGCCGCCACCACCACCACCCCTTGCTCCTAGTCATGCACCGCCACCTCCTGGGCCATCTGGCCCATCCTCGCTGCCGCCCACAGCTAACGATGGCTCTCGGGCCAATCTATTGGCTAGTATACAAGGAAAAGGCATCCACGTGCTTAAAAAGGTTTGCATTATTATATCCTAAATTTGTTTCAAACTGCATGACTAAAGGTTTAATTGTTTTGAATCAGACTCCCCAAGGTTCCGGTACCAACTCCGGTGGGCCAGCTGCATCTCTTTCCCAATCAACCCGCTCTGTAGCATCTACATCAATTTCAGACGATACTTCAGGGCAAGGTGGTGGTGGAGATTTAGCAGCCTCGTTAGCCGCCGCACTCAATAAACGAAAGGGAACCATGGGTGATGATAGTGAAGAAGAAGTAGGTAGCGATGATGAATGGGATTAAAAATGTTTTATTTTTGTACTAAACATATTTGTAATCAACCTTTCCTACTTGAACCAACGCCCTCCAATGATTCATAAAGACGCTCATTTCTAAAGACTATACATAAGGACCTTGGACTCCCAATTTATAATTGGGTCTTGACAAGCGACAAAAAAAAGAACTTGACATTGTGTGTATTTTATCATGCTTTGCAATTTTTTGCACCTTATAAATTTTAAAGCTTTCGGTTCAGAGCTTTGTGTATACTTGGTGCATGTGAGGTTTTTCTCCTGCAATGTTTTTAAGTGATTTACATCGGGGTTTTTCTTGAAGGAACCCTGAGCCATGCTACATGTCTTGCTTAAACCGGGATTCAATATTAAATCTAGTATTACTTAACTGTTAAGGCATGGTACTTATTCAGTAATATAATTAAGCTTAGCTTATCACTATTTACCTTCACCCTTGAATAAAGCTGCAAATACAACTTATGGCGTGTATCATGAGTTTGGGCAAGTTATCGGACATACCCAGCTGGTTTGCATTTTGTCTGGGCTAGGCGTTAGAACATCTGTCACCTGGGAAAATTCGCTCGGCTTGTTTTCCATTGAAAACAAATACTTTCAAGTATTGATTTGGCTGGCTTCATTCAAACTAAAATAATACTAAGATATATTTAAGTCTTAAAATTATGTAATAAAAATAAAAATTGAAAAAGTCAATTTAAATAAACTTAACTCATTTTATTTTATTTAATTTTTATTTGATAAAAGGATTTTTGATGAAGAGATCAAGAGTTGTTTTTTTTTTTAGGGTTTATAAGGAAAAAAACATTCCTTTTTTTTCACAAAAATTATTTTCAAATTTTCAATTTATTATATTTTTATTTATAAATAATTAATTATTTCAAGCATTTATTGAGAAAAATAAATAAATCAAATTAACATAAACATAAGCATAAATATAAATATATAAAGGTATTTGAGCTTATAGCTAAATTTTTCTTTTACAACTGTTTTCACCTAAAAATAAGTCCAAGTAAAAAGTGAGTGAAAGTTTTGAAATAAAGATTTGTACATACTTTAATTAGATATTTCTATTCAGTTTAATATTATTATCAACGATGATGTTGATTGGCTTGAGAAAGATTGTTTAGATCCATATGAATTCTAAAAAAATGTCACCTTAAAACAGTTCCTAGTTCCATCAAAAGACATGAAACTGACTTTATCTGAGTATCAAAGGAATATTAATTTATTTAATCATGTAAAATTATCTATGTTAAAAAATATTTACTCATTTGATTATTCATTCATATCCCATTCAGCAATTGAAAAGCTTCCATATTTATAGATTACTAGAATAAAGATCTTTCTATATCAAAGCAATAAGATCAAATGGAATGATCAAATATGAAATCCTATTTTATTTTTAACTTCCTATTAAGAAATACTTAAACCTATTTTGTGAATCTCCTGTTTCTCAAATTCAAAAAAGGACCTAAAAAGAATAAAAAGAGTAATCTTTAGGTTTAATTAATTTCCTTTAATCCCCTTTGATTTCCCTTTATTACAAAATCTAGTTTTGAGGTAATACCTTTAAGACTGACTATCTTATTGATCTCCTTTTTCAAAAAAGCTATCAAATTAGGAATTTAAGTTAATTTTCCTACTTTTCTTTTTTTTTTTTCAAAAAATTAAGAATGGAAATCCTTTTTTTAATTTTTAATCCCCTCAAAAAAAAA
Source organism: Austropuccinia psidii (assembly GCA_023105745.1). Taxonomy (NCBI): domain Eukaryota; kingdom Fungi; phylum Basidiomycota; class Pucciniomycetes; order Pucciniales; family Sphaerophragmiaceae; genus Austropuccinia; species Austropuccinia psidii. Next base: position 11,173,296 of record JALGQZ010000016.1, read on the forward strand.
ATAGTACATTTTCATTAAGATTATATTATTTGGATTGAAGGATTTTCTTTGTATTTGAAATAAATTTCATAAAATATAACTCTTGAAGTAAATACATAAAAAATAATTCAAATAAAAAAGGAAAGGAAAATAAAATACGTGACTGAATATAGGGATTGAATGTATGATTTTTTTTAGAGAAAATATTGTAAAGATGAAAAATACTAATTAAGAAGAAGGGGGATGATTAAACCCTTTCAAGGTCTTGCATAAACCCTGTTTATAAAATTGTTTTGAGAAAAAAATTAAATTCAATTAGAAATTTTATTGTGTAAATTAACAACAAGTTTCTAAACCAATGTCAAAATGTTTTTTTTCTTTTTTCAACATTTCATAAAAACTATATCCTGAAGTAATAAGTCTTACCACCCCAAGTTATTTTTCTTTTAAATAGGCAATTTTAAGAGATTTTTTCATTTGCAAACCCCAAATTCTTTTTGAAAAGTTTTTCTGATATCTAAAAGTGACGATTCTTGACCATTGAAACACGTCAGGTCCCTTATATTAGACAATTCACACAATAAGTAGGATCAATTATTTTTGTCTTAGAGTACTCCTCATACAAATAACTGTGGAATTCACCTTTGAATTCATATTTTTCCTTTTTTGGGTTCTGTCAGGGTCCCAAAAAAACATAGATTTATCAGAATAAAAATTAAAAATTGGTTTTTTATTATATTGATAAGAATTTGATTAGTTTTAGCTGTAATAATTACTTCTACTTAAGGATGAAAATAAATTTAATATATCAAAAACCACATTCATTTTTGTTCCAAAACTAATTTTCAAGAAATTTAATTGGAATTAATATATATATAGATATATTAGAAAAAATAATTTCTTTCTATTTAAAGGATCTCATTAAGAAATATGAAAAATATGAAATTTAACATTTTCAAACATAATAATAATAATAATAATACATTAATTAAAATTTATTAATATATCTACATCTTTAGTTCTATGTGGTGACACTCTTAGTTGGTCTATATAATGAAAAATATATATTACTGTCAGCATGTGATTCAAAACCAGAGCACAAGCATGACAGGCAAAATACCATAAACCAATGGTAGAGCAAAATGCCGCTAAGGAGTTACCTAAGCCAAAATATCTCATAAAAGTCATAAAAACAAAGAGGAAATTTACCTTGTTTCAAAGAAACACATCCAATAACCATAGAATAAGGAATGTCAGAGTTATTCCAGCTCAAAGCAAGAACTGAGCATAAACCTTAATTTTCACCCCTCATATAAAATCCAGAGAAGAGGAAGAACCCCATTCAATGGGTGTTAAAATTGAATCTATGAATCAGGGACATTGTAAGGTGTGGATATGAAACTTTGATTAAAAATCAAGTACTTTTCCTGTCCTCAAAATTTGTATAAGGTAAAAATCAATTAAAAATAGTAAGAAATATTATTTTCAAGAGAAAACACACCAATTTTATTGTTTATAACTTTATTAGTATAAAACAATAATATTATAAAGATTTATTGTTTTACCAACACTAAAAATTTATCCAAAAATACTCTACAAGAGATATTTAAGGCTACAAAAGAAATTTCAATTGGAATTAATTGTGCAAAGAACTGCAAGCAATTAATTAAAGAACAAAGTCTTTAAAAAGAATATTAAAGAGAAAACATGCCCAAAAGTGACCAGAGTGAATTTGGTAACAAAGTGACAAAGCTAACAGTGATGAAAGATGCTTTAATTCACTGTTGGGGTGGTTCAGGCATAAAAGTGATTATAAGAGTTACAAACAATGATTATAATTATTTTTTCATGTGTTAAAAAGGTTTAAAATGATTTAAAAAAGGTGGTTGGAATCTTTTATTGATTGGTTTAACAGTGTTTAAACTAATTATAAAAGGAAAAGATTCTAACATGAAGAGAAAAGTGGGGCAAAGAAGACAATCTTTTATAGCCATCAATTTTCTTACTGCAAAAGTAAAATTTACTCTTGTCAGTCCTGAAAAGCATTCTGACAACAGAAAAGCCAATTATGGAATTATTGAACCCTGGTTTAGACCAAAAAAGGGCTGGTTTAAGCCATTTTTAGCCATTTTAGACCCTTAAATCAGCCATTACTATAGCAATACCTGGTCTAGAGCCTTCAAAACACGTCAGAACTTGTGTAAGAGGCGTAGAAACCAGTTAAATCTGTTTTTAATAACATTGTTTTAACTTAAGGGTAGTTTTACCCTCTTGGAAGCAGTTAAAACCACCCTGGTTGGTATCAATACCTCATCATCAATTGAGTCACAGACCCTGTGACTCAATTCCAGGCCAAAAGTAATGAACTTTTGCGTGGATTTTGACATCCCATGCCAGTCAGCAAGGAATTTGGGGGTCTGGATCCCCCTTAGAGCTAGAGTTCCTTCCCCCCCCAATTTTAATCTTTCCAATTTATTTTTTTCCTTTAATTCCTCATCATGTATTATACTTATAATTCACATATGTAATTCATCTGATTTGTACAGTAAAATACAGTAATAATTGATCCTTCATATGTAAATCAAAGTTCACTTATGTAATACACGTGCACATTTTGACATTTCAATTGAATTCAATTGAAAATACTTCAATTCCTCATAACTTCTAAATTAAACACAACACCTCAATTTTAACACAAAAATTGATGGTTAACACCACATGTGGTGTGAATTAAATTAAAGTTTTGAGGATTTTAAATTTCTGTATTGCAAATACTAAAAACTTAATTTAAGCTTATTTAGAGTTGAGTTACAAAAATTTCACTCAGAGGTGACCCCACCTAATTTTTTATGAGGAATCAAATGGTGAAATAATTTTTATATGTTTATTTATTGGATAAAAAGCTATAATATATTTTATATAAATTTTTACCAAAAATATTTTGATTTCATAAATTTTATTAAAAATTCATTTTTGTTTAGTTTTTACAAGTAAAAATGCATTTTCATAATTTTAAATTTTATTGTAATTTTATTTTTAAATTATAATTAAACTTTGATTTTTAAATATGAATTTGTATTTATGTTTCAATTTTTATTTTTACAATATAAATAAATTTATTTTATTTATATTTGTATTTTAATTTATCATTTGTGGTCTTTTGGGTCTATAAAAATACCTCTAAGGCTCACAGACATCTAATGGTATTAGCCAAATTGAGGTAGCAGCCAAACTACAGAACTTATGGCTAAAAATAAGCCAAATAAGGGTGAACAAAATATTCACCTCCCATCTATCTTGTACATTTTTAGTGTGAGATACCTGAGGTGGGGTCTCTTTTAAAGGAAGAAATCAGGGATTTCTGATGGTGCCATTAATTTTCTCATAACTCATCTAGATCAAAAGTTTTGGAGAAAACAAGGTCAATTCAGGATTCATAGAAAATCCAAAAATTTATAACAGAATTTAGAATTGGTATAACTTTACCATATTTAATTCTAGATATAAGAAATGAGTAGCCATTATATAGAGCTTATCAAGGGCTACAAAATGAGACACTTTTTAGCTCTCTATCTTTAAAACCAACAACAATATTCAGGTACCAAGATTGTAATCCCGCACTAGCCAGTATGGGATCTTACTGTGGGACAGCTCTCCATATAATTGCATTAACAGCTAATTAATGAAATTAAATGCTGCTTATTCTTTAGTTTCTCATAAACTGACAAATAAGAGTAATAAAGGCATTTTCTGTACAACTTCTGACACATCATAGGCACCAGAACACACCTGTAAACTCCATTGGTGAGAAAATTCACCCTGTATAGGGTAAAAATGTCAGCTTGTGGTTCTAAAACCACAATTCCACCCAATTCCAGTCTGTATTGATTATATAGAACAACAAAAAAAACCCACATCAGTGAAAAGTTTCACTCTGTGGTTGTGTTGAGAGGTAAGCAACCTCAAACTACCCCAAAACAAGATAAAAGGAGTCTTTTCCTCACCAAAAAGAAAATAAATCATCCCTTTCTAGTATTCTTACATGGTATAGATTTATAGCAAATTGGTACCCTTAGAATCAAACAGGTATTATTTTAATCTTAAGAAATTGTAGGGTTTATTATTATAAACCAACAGATAAACTCTACACCCAGGGATTTCAGCAGAACTCACCATCACTGATACTCATTAGTAAAGCCCCAACACCCTTATTAAACATCTTTTAATCATCTTTCCACCTAGATATTATAATTATTTTTGTGTCACACTAAGAGTTATATCTTTTTATTATAATCTTAAAGCTATATCATAGAGTCACCCTCATGATTACAACAACTTGTATTATATAAGAAATTTTGGGAAACTCTTTGATTTCTTTCCATCAATATTATCTTTAAATTATATAATTATTGAAGGAAATTATAGAAAATTTATATATATTCAGTGATAGATTTACTTCTTTTCTTGTTATATTTACTTTTCAATTTGATAATTTTAAAAGTTCTTAAGAAATGATAATAGATGATCAATTTTTGATCTATTGATGAATAAAACTAAATTAAAAAATGATAAAAATACTTTGGTTCTCATTGAATGAGTATTGAAAGATTATTATATAAATTAGAATATTAGTTCAATATTCATTGAGGTTACCAAATAATACTTGAGTTCTTCAGGAATCTTGAAAGATCTTGATATTATTAAAAAAATTCATACCAATTCTTAGTATGAAAAAGTAAAAAAGGTTAATTAAAATTAAATCACAAATTATAATTTGAATTTTAAAAACTCTTCAAATTTTAAAAGCTTTCCATAAAATAATATAATATACTTTTAGGAAAAAGTTATAGAAAAAATAACATTTCATTATAGGTTCTGACTTATAAACTGGCTTGAAAATGTTTCTGAATTAATTTTTTATGATTTGAAATAAAGTTTAGATTAAGCCAAACAAGATAACTGGATTAGTTTGAGAAAAAAAATTGAAATTTGTTTTTCTTTTTTTATCTCAAATTTATTTATTTTTATCTTTTTTATTGGTTTTTGTTTCTTAAAAAAAGAAGAAATTGTTTATAATCAGATTAAATATTTTGATTAGTTATTGAAGAAATTTTTAAAAAAAAAATTATAAAAATTAAAATTAATTATAATTGTTATGTTTTGAGGCTTTATGAAAAAAAGTTTTATGTTCAAAAAAATAAACCAAAGAGATAATATTTTCAATTTTTTTTAAATTAATGCAGTTTGTTTTCTAGAGGAAAAATTCATTTGGAATGATATTATAGAGCTTATTTAGTAATTGTTATTATTAATTCAGTTAGCCAATTCTTATATATAAGTAAAAGCCTAAATACTAAATAAATTTGTAGAAATATTTCTTCTTTTCTCAGTTTTTTTATTACTGCCTGAAGGTGATTCAGAATTTTAGATGAACATAATACTTTTGTATTTTACTGCATATCCATCATTTTATATAAGCTTTTCTATTGAACTTAATTTAATAATATATATCATTTCTTTATTGAATTAAGCTATATAAAATAAGGCATTTTAACATAAGACTAATATAATTCAGTTACATAAAAATTTGAATTTATAAATAAACTTGAATTAATAATAAAATTGATAAATATAAAAGATAATTTATAGCTTATTCCAAATCTTACTTATAAAAGCTAAGATAAATCTCAAGATTGTAGATCTTATAGTAAAAAAATAAGATCTATAATATCATAATTGATATTCCATTTTGTATTTGAAGAAAATGAATATTAACAGTCAAATAAATTAAAATAAAATTTTATTTTCAGGAGCAACTCTCTTGAGGTATAAGGCTCTTGAAACAAAAATTTTCAAAATCAAGTAATTAATTTAAAGGAAAAATAAGTGTCTTAGCTTAAATACATATAGTGAATAATCAAAATAGATATTAAGAATATTAATAGTAAAACAGACTGAGACAAAATAATAATCAAATTTATTCACTTTCTAAATCTTTCTTAAATTCGAAAAATAAAATTTTAGAAGTATGATAACCATAGCCAAATTTAGAAGAATTATAATTTAAAAAAATATTTATAAAAAATCAATATATTGATAATAAAAATAAGAGAAAGAAGATATGGAAGTTTTTACTAAAATCTATAGCCAGATAAAAAAGGGAAAGGGCCCTCAAGTTTTACTTAGTGTAACTATAAAAGACAGATTTTTTTCTTTGACAAGTCAAAAGAATTCTTAATGAGCCTAAATATAAAAAATCTTGTGGAATCCATTTCCATATTTTGAATAAATAAGGTAAAATTTATGCCCAAGGAGTTACAATTTCCCTTAAATCATCTTATTCAAACCAGGAACCAGGGAGAAATATTAATTAATACTCAAAAAAACTGATAAGATCTTATGTCTTACAATGAGGGAAATTTATGGAGCAAATAGAAAATATCCTCATAAGAGAACTCCTCTTAAGAATAAGAGATTCAAAATTTGAGTAAATCATAAAAAATTGGAACTAATTGAGATTTGTTAAATATGCACACAATTAAAACTTATCAAATGTTTAATTTGAATTTTTATTGCTTCGGTGGTGGGGTTTCAACTTGATAAATGAACATACATCAGGGAAGCTGTTGTGTGACTGGCCAGAAATTAATATCTTTTCTCTTGAAATGAGATTAAAATATAATCTTTTAGCTATCTAAGTGTTCTCATAAAATGGTGAGAAAATTCTTTTTAGATATTCCTGATCTAGCTTTTGTATTGATTTTTTTGAGACTAGTCCGAAAATTTGGTGTAGCTCACCAGAAAAGCTTGAGTGAATGTGAATATACAATGATAAGGTCTGTGCTGTTTTAAACTTAAAAACTGAACAATTTTAAACAAAGGGAAACAAGAAATAATCACCATGAATTGAGCTGAAGCTTTCCTTATATCTGAATATGTTTCTTTGACATGTCAAAATAATTTTTCAGTCTCATACTGTAGCTATGAAGACAATTTTTACAACATTTTAAATTGAATTCCATCAAAAATTAAACAGAATAAAATTATAGCGTCAGGGAACTATTCATCAAAAAAATATTTCAGCACCTATTTTATTAAGACAAAATCACAGGATACTCATTTGTTAGTATTTAAGATATTTTGCATGTCAATATAACTGACTTGGTTTCAAAATGGCAAATAGCTACTGGCTAAGATCACTCAGAGGAGAAAATAACTTGTAAATTATTGGTTTAGAAAAAAATGATATTTCTGAAAAGTTAATCCTGGAACAGTAAGCATACTTCAAGAATCCACTGGACCAATTGGATACTTCATTTTGGTGGCTTTGGTATGGAAAACTTAGTGAAGACCCTGTGAAATGGCCAGATCTTTGCCATAAAATTGGTCTAGGGAGTACCCATAGCTGTAATATACCACATTTTGACATGATGTTGTTTTTCATATTCTTTTTGAAAATTTGTTCATATTTCTTGGGTTGTGCACCATTTCCAATTGAGTTAAAACCATGAGAATGAATATTAATGGCTTTTTTAACCTTGGGATGAACCTTGGTCTGTTTTACCATGAATTTGGGTTTTCCTTTTCTCTAGCTACTGCAAAAAAAACCTGGAGCTGAAGGATACTTCATTTAAGGGGATTTAGTAGAAACTTCTCAGTGAAAACCCCATGAAATAGACAAATTTGGGCCATCAATATTTTGTGGGTGTATATTTAGCTTTCAACTACAGCATTTCCCTTAGGTTATTTATTAAAAATATTAATTCCAAAAAATAAAGAACATTCTGCGAGGGGTAAACTATTGCCAATTGTGTGAAAACCCCTGAAAATGGCTATTTTTTGGGCCCTGGTTGTGAGCCTTAGAGGTATTTTCATATGACCAAAAGACTAAAAATAAGAAAATTAATTTATAATTAAAAATAAATAAATTTATTTTTACCATATGAACAAAATTGAAATATAAATATCAAGTTTAAATATAAAAATGAAATTTTAATCATAATTTCAAATTAAAATTAAATGAGAATTTAAGAATGTAAAAATACATTATCACTTGAAAAAATTAAGCAGAAATAAGTTTTTTTTGAACATCTTAAAATTAAAATATTTTTGGCAAAAAATTTAATAAGAATTATTATAGCTTTTTTTCCATAAAATAAACTTATGAAAATTATTTCACCATTGGATTCCTCATTAAAAAATCAGGTAGGCTCACCTCTGAGTGAGAATTCTGTAACTCAACTCTAAATAATCTTAAATTAAGTTTTTAGTATTTTCTGTATTAAAATCTGAAAATCCTCAAAACTTTAATTTAATTCACACCACATGTGGTGTTAATCATCAATTTTTGTGATGAAATTCAGGTGTGGTCTGTAGTTTAGAAGTTATGATAAATTGAAGTATTGTCAATTGAAATGTTAAAATGTATGCATGTATTACATAAGTGAACTTGTATTTAAATATGTGGAATCAACAAGTAAAGTGGTGTACTGTCAATTTTCAATAGAATTACATATGTAAATTTGTAGTATAATACTTGATGAGGAATTAAAAATATAAACTGGAAAGATTAATTTTTGGGGGGAAAAAGAATCTTGGCTCCAAGGGTGCCATAATACCCCAAACTCCTTGCTGACAGGTGTGAGATGTTGAAATTAATGCAAAAGTTGATACCTTTTGGCCTGGAATTGAGTCGCAGGGTCTGTGACTCAATTGATGCTGAGTTTTTAATACCAACCATGGAAGGTTTCACTGTTTCCAAGAGGTTAAAACTACCCTTAAGTTGAAAAATCTTTTTATAAACAGTTTCAACTAACTTTAAGCTCCCTTAAACACATTCTGATGTGCTTTGGAGGCTTTAAGCCAAGTATTACTATAGCAATGGCTGAAACAAGCCCTTTTTGGTCTGAACAAGTGCTCAATGATTTCATAATTGGATTTTATGCTGTTAGTGTGTTTCCCACAACTTATGAGAGTAAGTTTTACTTTTATAGTAAGAAAATTGGTGGCTATGAAAGAATTTCTTCTTTTCGCCACTTTTCTCTTCATGTTGGAATATTTTCCTTTTATAATTAGCTTAAACACTGTCAAACCAATCAATAAAAGATTCCAACCACCCTTTTATATCATTTTGAGCCTTATAACCATATTAAAAATCATTATAATCACTGTTTGTAACTCTTATAATTATTTTTCACCCTTTAACCACCCCAAAACTTAATTAAAGAATCTTTCATAACTGTTGTCACTTTTGGGTGAAGCAACTTCTTTTGTAGACTGAAACATTGCTTTCAGATTATTTTTGGATAAATTTTCATTGTTGGTAAAACAATATATCTTAATAATATTTTTTTCAACTAAGAAAGTTAAAAACAATAAATTTTGTGTGTTTTCTCTTAAAACTTGTAAATTTTCCTATTTTAAATGAAATTTTACCTTATACAAATTTTGAGGACAGCAAAAGTACTTGATTTTTAATCAAAGCTTCATATCTACACCTTACACTGGTACCTTTTTCCATACTTATCTCCCATGGGTGGGGGGGGGGTTGCTTGCACCAGCTACTGTGAGCAACTCCCTGGACCCATTGGAGACTTTAATTGGGGTTGTTTTACTACAGATATTCTACTTAAAACTGCATAGAATGCCCAAATTAATGGAATAAATTTGGTTCTTGAGGCTTATATAGCTTTCAAATACATATTCTTTGTAATTATTACTTCAAATATTAAATCAAAAAATTACACATTTTTTGTGGGGGGAAACTATGGAAAATTGTTTTTAAAACCTGGAAACTGGCCACAAATGCCTATTCTGTGTGCCCTGTAAACTCCAATGGATTTGTTTTTTTTTAGTTCTAGCTACTGAGAAAAAATTCTGTACCCATAGGAAAGCTTAATTAAGGGGCCTTAGCATAGAGAACCTAGTAAATATTCCACTATATACCCAAAGTTGTGTCATAACATGGGTTTTGGGGGTCTATACATTTGGAAAATTTAGCATTATTTTCCTGATTTTGGTTAAAATTTGGGTGTTTTTCTGGGTGGATAACCTATTTCCAATTCTATGAAGCCCCCAAAGCTTGCCAAAAAGGGATGTTTTTGGGCTCTGGATCTTCCCATGCTTTTGGGATTTGTTTTATAAAGCTTCAATGAATAACTCCTTTTATCTATGGGAGACTTCAATTAGGAGGTTTTTCTATGGATGTCTTAGTAAAAAATTGTGTGAGATGGAAATATTTGTGCCAGAAAGTGGATCTTTCCAGTCATAATAGCTGTCAAATACAGAACTGTTTAGAAAAAAACTGTGTGCAATATTTTTCTGGAAATTAAAAGTTTCTCTTGGGGTTGAACTGGGTCCAATTGTGTTAAAACTTCTTAAATTACAAAAGATTGCCCCTATTTGATCTTGGAACATCTCCCTTGTCTATTATAAAATAGTTTGGGGAAGACATTTGCTCATTATGATGAAAAAACCATCCCAAATCTATTAATGACTTGTTTGTGGGGTTTGAATACTCAAGAATTGGGGAAACCCCTATGAAATGGCCCAATTGGTTCCAAAAATTGGCCTCTGGGGTCTATATAGCTTTAAAATACAATATATGTTGGAATATTATTTGTAAGAAATCAGGAATCTTTTTTGGGGGTAAAATTATGACAGATTTTCCATAAAACCCTCAATATGTTCAAACAAGATTATTCATGTTCCCTGGGGATACCATAAATAGTTCCCTGGACCTTTAAAAGACTTAATCTAGTGGGTTATACTATGAAGAACTCATGGAATACCATTGAAAATGGAAGAATTAGTGCCAAGAAAGTTTTGGGGGATACATGCAGTTTTCAGATACAGCATTACCTCTACAAAATCTCCTGGCATTTTTTTTTTATAAAAATGACAAAGAAAGGAATTTTCAAATAGGTTCATGTGATAAAGATCTCTTTTACAAATATTGGAGCTGTGTGGCTGTTTTTACTGAATTTAATCTCTAAAAAACCAATTCTATCCACCACAAAATTGGATTATCTGCACTTGGTTAATATATATTCCATTGAACCCAATGCACTAATTAGCTATTAAATTATTGAAACATTGAATAACTTTTCTTTATCATCTTTTAAAACATTCCTCAGCACTGATTATACAAGTTCATTTCCCAAAGTATTCTAATATATAGTGATATAGATAGCTCCTTTCTTAATTCATAATCATTTTGGATAATTTTGATTATTTTTGTTGACATTTCATTATGCACCTCCAAGAAAGCCACCACAAAATGGATCAATTCCCAAAAAAACTCAAAATAATTCTAGAGATATTAGGGATATATAGTTAGCTCTTTAGCTCTCATAAAGAAATTAACAACACTATTACTATTTAATTTCAAAATTGTTCCACTTCCACACTTAATAAAAGTAAAAATATACTTAAATAAGAGCTAGTTTTCAATAAACTATCATTAAAAAAAAGATTTTTTTCATGAAAAGGTTTCATTTGAGTAATATAATAGGAATTGATAATATAAACCTCAGAGAAAAATATAAAAATTGAAATATTCTTTGGGGAATAATTTATTACTGGCCATCAATTCACACAAAAAGCTCCCTGGAAATATTAAATATTCTTAGTTGCCAAATCTAATCATATATAATCAAATGTAAAAAGAAAATAATCTCATACACTCAGAAGTTTTACAATAAAACTAAAGTTTTATGAGAAACTAGTATTAAGCATGTATGATATTAAGTCAAACTAACCAAATTTCTTTTTAATAAGCCTTGTGATGTTAATTTATTGCAATATCTATTCAAAATAAGCTGAAAAAGTTTTGATATAAGATTTTGAGTGAACATCACCCATAATCTGATTTAATATCAACAATTTGTGGTGTTAATTCCAAAAACTGAGGAATTAATTTGAAATCATGAGGAATTTATTTACTATCATTTGAAATAAACTCCCCATTATATGTAATGAATTATTAGCAATTTTGAATTCCTCACCAGCCATGTGGAATCAATTCCTCATCATGTTTAATAAATCATAAATAAATTGAAACTTATTTCACATACTTTTGATATTAAATAAAACTGGGGTTGATAATAAATGAACCCTTGTTTGCTATCAAAGCCTCATATCTTAGCTAAAAATTTCCATATATAAGAATAATTAGGTTTATTTAAAGTGCAATATATTATTGTTACTTGATATAACATAGATTATGTTGATTAAATGACCCAGGAAGTGTATGATTCTTGATTAGAAATGCTATTAAGCTTCAAAATACAATATACTAATAGAATTCAAATTATCCATAGATAAATTAAGATTTTTGAAATAAAAAAATCTTCTGAATGAAGAACATAACACTACCAAGCTCTCAATTACTCAAAGACAAAGACACCTCAGACTAATAAGATAATATATATAATGACTTATAATAGCCTCAATAGAACTAACTGATTAAGGCTGTGAAGAGAATTAATATTACTACCATTAATAAAGGACCCACTATAAAGGATATCTCAAATATATGTAATAACTACAGATTAATAAATTGATTAGAGGTCTCACCAAAAGGTCTTTACCTGGAGTAAAGTCAATTTTATAAATAAAAATAATATAGAGGGAGGACAAAATGCCATAGAGAGAACTTGAATCCCACAAATCTCCAAATAAAGTCCCTCCCCAAATTTTGATATACTATATAATATTCATGGAAGGATTACACAAATTATTCTTATTCTAGGATTTATATCATTATACAGTAGCCAATCTTGGGGTCTATCATTATTGATGAATTTTCATAAAAATCAGGGGGTTTACTTGAAGAGCCTATGTTTTATCAAGGATATATTTAAGATTATAGCAAAATTAAAGGTTAAAATCACCTTTTTCTGAGATTTCTATTGAATATATTGAATTTATACCTCAATTTAGAGAGAATGATGCCATAATATTTTACATCCCTCAAAATAAATTAATTTGTTTTTAATTCACCAAATATTTTCCCAGAGTAAAACAGTAGCTCCACCAGAGGAAATGGTAAAATTCCAAAATTTTAACTATATCAATATACTTCTATTTAGGAATTGAATACATCTTTTAGTCCACTTTTATTGAGATGTTACTTTATTTTATAGATATATTAAAAGAATTTTTTTAATATCATTAAAAATTATTTATCATGATGATTTTGGATTTATTTTATATCAAATTCAATTTTCATATATACCTCTTTCTAAGGAAATATTTTTTGATTCAAGCTATAAATATTAACTATTTATAAATCAGAAAGGAAGTGAAGTAATTTTTTATCAAAACTAATGATAGATGAAAGAGACCGATGGTAGCCTTGTAGAGTATTTTCATAGATAAAACATTTTTGATTCAATTTCACCATTAATTTTACATTTATTCTCTTTTTTGGGATTTTTAGATTATTTTTGTATTAATAAGCTGGATATAAATGAAATAAAATTGATCAAAATAGAAAATACAAATAGCACTTTGTTAAGATCAAATACAAAAGTTTTTTATGGTTGATTGACCTGACCACTTATTTTTACTTACCTTATCCTTAAGAAATTAAAAAAGGGCCCAATTTGAGTAAGCTCTGGTAAATTTATGTAATAAAAAGTAATTTTTTAAAATTTTTGATTTATAAATTTTTCATGATTCTGAAAAATTAATTTTACACTGATAATACATAACTTTCATACTTTTTCATTTTTACAATTTACCTAATAATATTTGGAAACTTCCTTCAATTTGTGATTTTAAAAGGAGTTTTTAGGAATCCAGGAATCCAGGGAATCTCCTACCTCACACTGGGGTTATTAGGGGTTACCTGCTTTCATATCCCTCACATAAATGTTCCCAAGTATCTCAAACTTAGCTCAGGGTGTACTTGATCCATGAATAATGGGTCAAGTACACCTATCTTGAAGGAGGTCTTGGAAGCTATTTCTAAATAAAGATATTAATTATTTAGTAAATATTCATATTCTTTAATTTAAACACATAGAATATATTAGTTGGACCTAATTTTCTGCAAGTCAATAATACACAGTCTCAAGGAAGAAAATTTTTGAGACATCAGTTTATTCATTGGGATTATAATTATTTAGAAAAATTTGGAATTTTCTAATATGAATTTTGCTAAAAATATAGCTAACTCAAGTACCAATAACTTCCTGATGTTAAATATAAAATATTATGATCAATATTTTTGTTTGATTCTTTAAAAAAAAGGAAATATTCCAGCCTTGCAACCAATTAATTGAATTACTTTCCTAAGACATGAAGTTTGGAATGTAATACATGAAGATTTATACTCAAGATCATATTAGAAATATACCTTTTCTTAACATAAAATATATATTTTCATATTAGGAGTGTTTTGAGTTGAAGTCTTCCACACAAAATATATTGTATTAATTAAATTTGGCAATTTATATGGCTTAAACTCCAAATATATCAGGGAAAGAATGGCTGAAAAATTCATGAGATATGGACAAAAACAATTAAATAACTTGGATAATGCAAATATATAATTAATTTTGACTTTCAAAAATAATCTTATATTGCTATTTTGGCATTTAAGGGAGTTAAAAACATTCTTTATTCATATATATTCCAAATTAAATAATTTCATATTGAGATTTATGATTCCCTATGGGATATCTAACCATAATTTTTTGAAGTATATATGAAAGGTGGGAAATAACAACTGGTGTCTTCAGAAAGAAATCACTTATCAATATGTGTGCTTATAAGCTTTTATATAGGAGAAAGCTTCATGTAATGAGATTTTAATTCTCTATTATTTTAGTCCATTCACTAAAAATGCCTAATTTATGGCTATTATGGTAGTGTTGATTATTCATTTGAGCTTGTTTAAGTTGGTTTTTACATTATGCTACTCCTGTCTAGAAATTGGGGAAGAAGTCTAAGAATACCATATCTGTTTGGGACTTTAAATACATATATCCCATTTAAGAAAAGAAAGTATCTTCAAGCCAATGTTACAAGGAGGGAATTCACGTTTTTCTATAGATAGCTTCCACTTTTGAAGCCATTGGAATAGTACATGACTGTATTTGGGGCCATGAAGTGCTTTCAGGAAGCCAATATGCATCAATGAATATGGTTTCATTTCCCAAAGCTATTGGAAATTTCTTTGGCCATATTTGACCACCTGAGTGACTCTTGGGTTAATATGGCTATGTGTATGAAACATTGTAAAATACCATTTATTTGAAGGAAGTATGGCCATCTTTGACCTCCTTAGGAGTCCAGGGGCCTACTTATTCACACCAATACATAATCCCCACTTCTGAAGGAAGGGGAATTCTGTATGGCTATATTTGTTGTCCTTGAGTTTTATAAAGGAAAAATTGTGTACCAATGGATATAGTTCAATTTTACAAAGCCATTGGAAAGGGATTTGGATATATTCTGCCTCCTGAGTGGCTCTCAGGTGCATCTAACTATGTGCATACATTTTGATTCCAAGGAGCTATCTCTATATTTAGGGTAATGAGGAGTCTGGGGTTGCAATTATGTATGGGTATACGTAATTTAAGCTTTTGAAGCCACTGGAGTTCTCTATAACTATTTTTGGAATTTCCAAATGCACTGGTGAAGCAATCATTCTCCAATTAATGTGATTCCATTTTAAAAAGGAATTTGAAGGGGCTTTGGAAATGGTTTTACTGTTGAGCTTCTCTGGGGCGAATTTAGCTATGAAAATATGTGCATTAAGAATACCCATTTATTTCAAGAAGGTATTGAAATATTTGAGGTGCTGAGGAGTCCAGGGGGTTCAATTATGTACACCCTCTAAAGTGTATGGCATTTCATGTTGGCAACTCTCCGCGCTGTGCCCCACTTTCCCACCACTATCTCCAAAATAGAGCTGGAAAAATTTCTAGTGTGCTTAGAACAGTTGAGCTTTTCTGAGTTTCAAAAAGTTCTTGAACTTTTCAAAACTTAGTTATATTTTTCTCAATTCCTCCCTCCCATTTTCTTTTGTCAATTTCATCTTCTCTCCTTTTATGCTCTATTCTTTTATTATTTGCACTTTTACCTTGCCCTTTTATTTCTCATTATCTTTCCTTCTATCCCTCCTATTCCACCATGTCTGATTCTTCTGCTCCATGGAGCAAACCTACCTCAAATCATGGGCCATGTTGGAGGGGATTCTTAATGTCTCATTTGCTTTAGGCACTTTCCTCTCAGAGAAGAACAGAAAAATGCACCTACTGCTCAAAGGTTTTGGGGAGTGATATTTTCATGCCTACACCTACATAGAAAAATGTGGATTCAGATATACCTTCAAACCTTTCATGGATGTAGATTTCTGAATCCACTCATCCAAGTGATTACCAAATCCATTCCAAATGGGATGTTTATCTCAGACATTTGAAAACAAGATCTATAACTTGCTATATAAAAGTGATATGTCTACATTTGCAGAACATTTTTATTGATGAGGAATATACTCTTCTCCAATTTGATTCTGATTGATGTGAATGTTCTCCGGGCCACTGTGGTGGAAATTCAGGAAGAGGTAATTTGCCTATCTCATATTCATTGTAAATAATGAGTATCCAATGATCACCATTTATATGAACTAGGGAGATTGGATTCATAATTGAAACTCCACATGGACTGCATAGGGTTGGAAGGAATGTCTGTGGTGTGTAGTTCTGCCACTCTGGATGAAAGAATATAAATGGATGCTTATATGTATTTGTAAATATTGGGCCATGATCCCATTTAATTAACCAGTTTTCCATTTTTTTAAAAGCTGTAGTGTTCAGATTATCTCTTATGTTATCCATTTCCACTTCTCCTCCCAATATCTTGTTGTAATAATTACAATTCCTATCAAATCTTGTCTTACTTCTCTCCAGATCTTTTCCTTTTGTGGGGTTGAAAGTGACAATCCCGTTGCACCACATGAAATACACAATTTTTATCTGAAGGAGGATCTTGTGCATGAATGATGGCTGTATCTGATAAATATAGGGAGTCTAATAAAAAGCAGTTATTTTTCAGTGATTCATTTTCATGCCAAAATTGACCCACTAATCACTGGTTCTTCCAACCAATTTGAGCTATTTTGGGGTCTCAAGTTTATTTCCAACTTTCCTATATAATCTAATAATTTTCATCTTATTTTTGTGGTAGTTTCATCATCTTGGCTTGTCTCTTTTTCAATCAAATAGAAATTTTCTCCCCTCATCAATTGAGCTTTGGGACCAATAGTAGCTCTGTGCATATTTTGTGGAGATTCATAATATCCTACTGGATTTCAAACTTGAATGGAAGCCTTTTGGTAGACTTTACCCTTTTCCTTTTCAGTTATGGCCTACAACGTGAAATTAAAGCCTTTTTGGGGTGACAAAGCTTAGTGTTTGTATATTGAAAGCTAAGTAGCTGCTTAATTTTCTTGATCAATTCTTTTTGTAATGATTTTTAGACTTAATCAACTTACTTTTCAATCTTTTCCATTTGTTGTTTCAAATTCCATTGTTAATTGGAACAAATTTCCTATTCAACATAATTTTAGCATGAATACAAGCACACATATCAGAAATAAGATGTCACCTACTTCAAGAGGATTATAAAGTATACTCCATTGCAGATGAAAATCCTCACTTCCAATTTAGCCCTTAGTATTAAGAATTTTCTCACTTTCATGTGAGCAAGGAATCTTCATGCCATTAATTAGTGTTTTGGAGCATGGCTGAAGATTTGGTTGGTATTTAAGCTTTTGAAATTGTTCCTCAAATATTTGTGTGGCTTTGATTGATATAGTAACAATTAGCTGCTTGAAAGGTGGGGAAACATCAGTAAATTTGCGGACTGTTTCTTTTCCCATAGCATGGTGGATATGTTTGAATTGAATATCAATTTCTGTTTTGAAATTTTATAATAATGTAGAAAGCTCTCCATTAGAATTATTAATGAATGATTTTATGTATAAGTGTGAAGATTCAACATGAGAGCTGGCTTGATTTGAAAGTTGAGGATTCTGGCTTGCCCAAGCAGTGACAATTTTTTTCTTGAATGGGAGTAGGTTGTTTGAGATATATTCCCATGAACCTGAGTAATCATTTGACTTATCTTTGATTTTTTCAAAATTTCTATCATATTCCTCAGTTGACTTGAAGCTGACCAGTAGGTCCCATGATTTCTGATAATCCTTCCAATCATCCTCTTGAAAATATTTGTGACAATTTTGGATAAGGCTCTTGCTTTTGTGCCATGTGCAAAAATTATGGATTGAGCTAGGAAAAACCAATTTAATGGCCAGCTTCAGAGCTGGCTCACAATCTGTAATAATAAACTTGAGAATTCTGGGTTCCTGAAGTAAAGTTTTAAGTTCTTGAAGGTCCCATATGTATCCATCATCATTTTCCTGTTCCATGTAGAAAAAGGCTAATGAGAAGGTGAGACAAGTTTCAGTTTGGCCAACCATGTGAAAAAGTGGCATGTTGTACTTTCATGTCCAGTAAGTGGCATAAATCAATATCACATGGTGTCTTATATGACCCAATTAAATGGAGGCTGGGTGTGCAAAGAAGAGGTTGGTTATATTTCCCTTTGCATTAATTTGATTACTATTAATCAAATTTCTCTCTTTAAGAAGACATATGATATTTCCCATTTCTTTACTTGATTGATAAATGTCCTTGGTAGCTATACAGAGTTCTGCTAGTGGTAAAGGTATTTCCTTGGGCATAAAGCTGGCTGAAAATCTGATTAGAACAGACATTTGACTTCATCATTCCTTCAACTTGCACCAGTTATTTTTCATTAAGCCGGTAATGAATGTGATATACTGATGGGGTTGTAGAGGGTGGATGATTATGCAGGATTTCTTGTTGGACTAAACCCAATAGAAAGATCTGGTGAGGTAAATTTTATGAAATTCCTCAGAATGAATATCACCTTACCATTAAGAAAACAGTAAATATTTTCAGTATATTTGATGACTTACTGGGAGAAGGAATAGACTCTCTGAGCATAAACTTGCATCCAATTTTTTTTGTTGTTGACTGCCTCTGGGTAGGTCCTTTAAGGCTTATATATTCACCATATTGGTCACATGCCAAGTAAAAATCCTTCCCTTTGTGAGAACTTTTCTTTTTTA
The DNA here is from genome assembly GCA_023105745.1 of Austropuccinia psidii. NCBI lineage: Eukaryota > Fungi > Basidiomycota > Pucciniomycetes > Pucciniales > Sphaerophragmiaceae > Austropuccinia > Austropuccinia psidii. Next base: position 11,192,443 of record JALGQZ010000016.1, read on the forward strand.
ATGCACAGCCATGACCTTTAGCCCACTTTTGTGCAAACCAGATCAGGGTATCTACATCATTCAACATTGCAAGTGAAGGTGGCTCCAATTTAACTATATAGTTATTCAAATCAGTAAAATAGTAGTGGATGAATAAAAATATATGGAAGCTTACATCCAGTGAAGTACTCATATTTATCTAGGTCAGTAATGAGAGGGAATTGTTCACAAGGGACCAAAAAAGTAGGTGTGTAATGAGAAGTGGCCTGTATAGATGATTTTATTTCCTCAATATAAATTTTGAATTGAAATGTCCCCAATTCATGTAGATTAAGAGCTTCAATGGGTTGTAATGATTCCATTCCAGAGGTCAAGAATTCAGGTGGTAGAAGTTTTGGGGGCTTCAATGTTTTCCTGGGAGTTAATATAGTATTTTGAGAAGGATATGAACACTCTTATATATTATAATGGACTGAATGAGTATAAAATTGGGATTAATCAGGCTCAAAATGAAATATAGGTGACATAAGGGGGTTGATGAGGATACTATTTGAAATAATTGATGTGTTTAAGAAATAGAGATCTAAAACATGATTTATTTTGCGGTGAAATATAGATTGATATGAATAGCTCAAAGGGCTAACAATCATGATTGGATTTATATATTTTGGAAGAGAGGAACACCTTTCCAATTCACACACACTCATATTGGAAACTTGTGGTTATAGTGAGGATGATTTTACAGTTGAATTTTTGAGAAAGTTATGATTATTCATGATTTGGGTTAGTAATTATTTAGTTTCTTCAATTCAATCAACATCTGGATATCAAAAGAGGATAAGAATAGAATGGATTGTGAGATGAAACGTTATTCCTTGGAAGCTTTTGTTTGAGTTTTTTTTGGAAAAAATCAAAGGTAGATTTATGAACACATCCAAATGCTCTTGAAAAGTTTTGAAAGTATTAAAATATATGTATACATTTCTCAAATGGATTCTTGATCAATGTGGAAAATCCAAACAGGAAGATGAACTTGGTGACAGGTGTAGAATTTGGGTCTAATCACAGCTCTCATTAGGTTTTAGTTTCTGATGGTGTGGTATTCCATACCAATTATACCAGTCTCAAGCTTACCAAATAATTAAAAAAAATAAAATTGCAGGAATGGCTCCGCAAATGGAGATAAAATTCTGGGAAGGACTCTGCAAATGGAAATAAAATTGTGGGAATGCCTCTGCAAATGGAAATAAAATTGCAGTAATGGCTTCGCAAATGGAAATAGGAATTAGGGAATAACTCTGGATGTGGAAATAAAATTTCAGAACTCTGGAACTAGGTAAATCAAAATGTAAAGAAGTCCTAGGGCATAATCAAGAGGATTTGAGTTTTAACCAGAAGGAATTCAATTAAAATTTAAAATACCAATTTCCCCACCTTTTTCAAATATAATGGCAGTGCACTCAATAGAAAAACCTTTATTTTCCCCACTTTCCTCACTTCCAAGAAAAACCTCATCAGCATAATTTTCTCATATATATCATATGACTAGAAGAAAGCTCAATTGTCAGGAACTGTATTTTCTCCACTTTCTTGGAAAAAAGAAAATCTCACCAGTCAAATTATCTCAAATACATCACATGATTTTGATAAGAAAAAGTACCACCAGCATAATTCTCTCAGAAAATATGTAACAAAGTCACTAAAAAAAGGAAATCTCACCAGCCAAATTATCTCAAATATATCACATGATTTTGATAAGAAAAAGTACCACCAGCATAATTCTCTCAGAAAACACGTAACAAAGTCACTAAAAAAAGAAAATCTCACCAGCCAAATTATCTCAAAAACATCACATGATTTTGATAAGAAACAGAAACACCAGCATAATTTTCTCATATATATCATATGACTAGAAGAAAGTTCAATTGCCAGGACCTGTATTTTCTCCACTTTCTTGGCAAAAAGAAAATATAACCAGCCAAATTATCTCAAAGACATCACATGATTTTGATAAGAAAAAGTACCACAAGCATAATTCTCTCAGCAAACACATTGCTAAACCAAAAATACACGTCTAACCAGCTAAAACCTCTCAACTATAATTTTTTCTAAGTACCCTGTTTTTAAAAGCTCTATGGATGCCCAAAGGCTATAAATAGAGGTCCTCTCTCCCTCATTTTTCCCATCATCAATGGAACAAGTTCCCACTATCCAAGATCACCACCATTCCCTGAACTATCAGAATATCTAGAATAGTAGTAGTGTTTTAGTAGTGAAAAGCTCAGTAGCCTTGCTCAGTAGCTTAGTATTAGTGAATAATAGTAGTATAGCCTTAGTAAAGAGCTCAGTAGCTTATTATTGTTAAATAAATAATAGTATAACCATAGTTAAAGCTTAGTGTTATTAAAAGAAAAGTAGTAGTGATATAAACTCAGTATTAAAAGATCCTGAAATAATCAAATCCAGTAGTCTTATTATTAGTATTCATATTGAAAAAAATCATTATAATCAACATAAAACCATAAAAAAATATATATTCTTATCATTATTATTAAAAAAACAAAAAAAATGTTCTTATTAGTTTTTTTCAAATAACAGAAAACCAAAAAAAAGAAAAAAAAGTATATATATATTATCATCACTTTTATTAAAATAAAATAAAAAAAATCTTAGTGTTTATTTTATCAGAAATTTTAGTTTTAAATCAGAGTTTTACTGTAGTGTTATTGATAGGTCTGATTTAGAGACTGCTGATAAGTATTCTCTATCTGTGAAAGCCAAAAATATTATTTTATTTTGTGATTCTCTGTAGGCTGACTATTCAGTATTATTTAGAGGGGAAGCTAATACACCTTAGCGCCTGTGGTTATTGGACAGTTCTGAAATTCAAAACAGACTTACCAATAATTTCCCCCTCAAGCTACTGCCTTATTTCATCCCACACCAAAAGGAGTTCCCACAGCAGGAACAAATACAAAGATTCATAGGTCTTCTTATGTGTGGAACTATTTTGGATTCTGTATTCTTATATGAATTAGAAGCTTCTAGACAAAAAATCCAATAACCACATTCTGACCCTCTTTGTCTCCTAATTGATTTTATGAAAGGGATTCTCATTTTAATTTGTGGCTTAGAACTAAAACCCTTTCTTATAGTTTCAGAAGAATTACTTCCCTTCTAAGAGCATATATCTTTTTTTATCTACAATTAGTTGTTTTTGTCTAGATGGACACCAATAGTAAAACCTCTTACATGGGTCCTTAAAAGCAATTCAATTCTCCCAAATCTTCTGATATGGAGTTCTCATCAAGTGAAAGTATCATTGCCATTAGTACATCCATCCCAAATCCACCTCCTGAGATTCCTGAAGGTATGTTTTTTGAATTTAATTCACTTATAAACAAATCAGTCCTATCAGAATCTCAATTAATAAGAAATAATGCGCAAAAGAAGCATAGAGGCACCCCATGCTCAATGGGCTTCTTCCACAAAAATATCTACTGAGGTTCTTTTTGGGGCTGAAATAGAAGTGATTACAAAGGAAAAGTTCTTGAAAAATACATCAAAAATAGCCCCAAGATTAGAAGAAATGTCCAAAGATTCATGTACTCCTCAATATTTACAAGAAAAGATCCAGGAGGGAAGAAAACTACTGGTTTCTGATATTGATTGTATGTATAATAAAATTGATATACCATATATTTCAAATTCTACCTTAAGATCTTGGGATTATAATTTTAGGAGTAAAATCAGGCAATAAACTACCCCCTGAATTAGATGTTAAAATTTGTAAAATGACAAAAGATTCATTCAAAAAGGAAGTTCAAAATTTCAAAGAATAAAGGGAAAAAGAAATTTTGTTGAGCCTTTCAATTGACCCCTGAAGTTAATGTGGGAGAATAAGGGGCTCTTTCTCCCTCTTATAATGAAAATAATGATGGACATCAAATAAACACCACAAATCATCACCCAGATGATAGTCCCAAGATTGGAGGTGTAATCAATCATCATGAAAACATTGTTCAAAGTCCAACTTTGGGCACTCAGGAAGGAACTAACCTTTCCAATGAAAATATTGGTACAGAAACTCAAAGAACAGTGGCTGAGGATGAAATTTCACTGACTCAAACAAATACTGACCCATAAATGGATTATTCTTCTTCTTCATCACCTCTAAATCCAAGTCATTCATGCATGGAAATTATATTGGAAAATGAAAACAAATTTGATTACATTCTAATGTCATATCATGTATCCAAAAGGGAAGATTGGCCCATATTTCATTCACTAATTCAAATTACCTTCATGAAGCGCAAATCACTTGCTTCAAAGGATGAATTTCCAAAAAATCTCTAATTTAGGATTTGCTACAAGAGTGGTAGGGACATTAGAATAAAAGAGTGGCTTTAAGAGCTCCATCAAGCTGGTAAAGAGGATTTCAGAAATATCTATGTTGGTTATCTAGCTAATTTCATTGTTTCTATAGGATTTTATATGTTTTAACCAAAATATGAGGAGCTGTTACTTTATGAGACAATTTGGAATTCTCCATTATTTTAAAATCACATGTCCATACCAGCAGGTTTACCCAAAAGGCTCCATGCACTGTATCTATTGGTGCACAATCTTGTTCAACCAATTAAACATCAAAAGAAGCAAGTTGCAAATATTTTATTTGAAGCTATTGCACTTTATATGGATGATCAAATCCCTCTGGTTACATTAAATATTCCCAATTAAACTTCCAGTGATTCTTTGTCTGTTGAAATTAGTTCCATGAAATATTTTGGCTCATGTTTGAGTGTCAACAAGTTTCCACTAGCTCCACAAAGAAATTAAAGACAAGAAGGTCCTAGTATTCCATCAAAAGGCATTTTAAGACCTACTTTGACTGACTTGGTTTATAATATCCTCCAGTTAATGATTGCATTTAATTGGGTCCGGGCGCATACTAAGGTTAATTCCAAAGCTACTCAGCAAAGTGCAAAGCAATTGATCAAGCAAGGACTGGATCCTTTGCAAGCTTTGGTGACAATTCAAGATCAGATGAAGGCTGGAAGGCCATGTTACAATCAGATTGCAGCATTCCTTGTATGTGGACTTATGGTGTGCTCAGCTGAAAACCACATTAGTTCAGCCAAAGGGACCCTTCAGATTCTGGAAATTACATAAATCCTCAAGAGAAAATATTCCTTTCCAGTTTAAGACATTTGGAAGGACACAAACAAGTATATATGTGAAATCCTTCATGAAAGCTTTTTCTCAAATCATTCATATTTGCCAATTTGTCCAGCAAATACTGCATTTCAGAATATTTAGCTTTTGATTTTAGTGAAGCATGAAAAAAAACACCCCTTGGAGTCTAATTTAATAATTAATTTACCTAAGAAGGTGGGTATTGAAAAATCTATTCAAGAGGTGTAAGAGAGCCTTTGGATCATATTAATTATTATTACCTGTCTCTTGCAATTCATAACTATTGAGTGCAAAATATGTTTACTGTGCAGATTCATGACTCCAAACAGCTTTTTGCCAAGCTTCTTTTAAGATTGACCAGTGTGTTTTTCTTACCTGAGTGCAATGAAAGTGACAGGAAACAAATTGATGCCAAAAGTATCACAATAGAAAATAGTTTTGCTTATGTGAATTTAGCACAAAAATAGAAATATATTAGAGAAGTTATGCCAGGGACTTTCTGAAGGGCTTGAACCCACAGAGCCTACCTGTTCTTCCAAGAAAGATTGAGTTGTATTTGTTTTGCCAAAGCTATCATTACCAAAAACCCAGATTCACAACCCAAGTGCCCCAGGTGAGTCTGGCCAGTGCCCAGGATCAAACATACAACATCTAAACCAGTTTTAGAGGCAGAAGCTCTAAAAATTAGGTCATTCACATCACATTGACTTCAAAGTATCCTTTGGAAGCAAACTCATTTCCCCTCTTGAATTCTTCTTTTTATTAATATAATCAATCAAAACTAACTGTTTTCAAATTAACAATCTTTTTTCATTCAACGTAAAATAATCCTCTCAACCAAAAACTTGTAATCAAAATATACTGAAGTGAGTTTTCTATTAATTTTAGTTCAACAAATTTATTAATTTTTACCCATTTCAAATTAATAATGTTATTTATTAAATTGAAATAAAGAAAATTTAATGTTAATAATTCATATTTTTTTATTAAATTAAAAAAAATATGTTCTTTTCTAATTTGAAAGAGCTTTCTGGGGCTCTTACAACCCCACTGAGCTTTCAAAAAAAGATTTTTTTAATTTTTGTCCATTTTTAACAATTTTTTTTCATTTGATTTTATTTTTAATAATTTATATTTTCTTCAGTTCAAGTTAGCTCACTGGGGTTGTAAGAGCCCCAGAAAGCTATTTAAAAGAAACAATCTCAATTTTACTTTATTTTTTAATTCAAATCAGCTTGCTAGGGCTCTTACAGGCCCAGAAACCTATACAAAATAAATATTTTTAATTTGAATTAGCTCTCTGGGGCTCTTACAGCCCCAGCAACCTGTTCAAAATAATTATTTTTTAATAATTTATTTATTTTTATTTAAATTGGATTGCTGGGGCTCTTACAGCCGCAGTGACCTATTTAAAATAATTATTTTTTTAAATTTGAATTAGCTTTCTTGGGCTCTTACAGCCCCAGAAACCTATTTAAAATGAATATTTTTAAATTAAATTAGCTCTCTTGAGCTGTAAGAGCCCCAAAAATCTTTTTAAAATCAATTTTTTCCATTTTACTTTGTTTTAAATTGTTTTTGTTTATTAAATTACTTTTTTTTTAATTTTAAACGCTTCATTTTTTTCAATTTAAATCAGCTTGCAACATATTTAAAATAAATATTCTTAATATTTCTTGATTTTAAATAATTTATTTTCTTATTTTGAATTAGCTCTCCAGGGCTCTTACAGCCCCAGAAAGCTATTTAAAATCTATTTTTTTCATTAAGCTTCATTTTTATTTTAAATGATTTATATTTTCAATTATTTATTTATTTATTTATTTTTCTTTTTTCTAATTTTACTCCAATTTCAATAATTTGTATTTTTTTTTGACAATTTTATTTTATTTTTGATAATTTACATTTTTCTTTTAATTTAATATAGCTTTTTGGGGCTTTCACAGCCCCACTGAGCTATTCAAAATCAACATTTTTTTTGTATTTATTTTGTTTCTAACTAATCAAATTTTCCTTTTATTAAATTGAAAAAAAAATTCTATTGATTTAGAGAGTTTTCTTTTATTAAATTGAACAAAAAATGTCTTTTTTAATTTCTTTTATCAAATTAAAAAAAAAATTTATTTTTAATTATTTATAATTTGTTTCATTAAATTAGAAAAAAAGTTTTTTTCTGCACAAAAATTCCTTCCCAAAATTTTGGACCATGCATCAAGAAGCAGAGGTGAATTCAGTATGGTTCCAGTTATGCCCAATACAAATATAATAAATAAACTCTTATTACCCTCTATAAATGAAACACCCAATCTTTCAATATTTTTCAAGTCAAAAAATCAAGAGCCCCTCTTCATTTATCACTTTCATAAATTTCATAATCCTTCTCCAACTTTTACCCCATTGAATCAATTAATAATATCATTTTACAAATTATCCCAAAATTGTCCTCATATCAAGTCCAATAGTGATCTTATTGATGGTCTATGAAAGGAGTTGGATTTTGCTGCAGAAGTGATAGTGGTAAATCCTTAGGTCAGTCTTTAGCAGATTCTATTAAAGTTTTTTTTAATTTGCTCCTCCTTTTACTAGGTGTTTATGCCAGGAAGACTACATTGAATTCAGAAATATTAGAGGCAGATAATAAAGAATGGATGACCCCTCTAGGTTTGAAAATTTTTGCTTCCTCCTTCATCAAGATACTTTCTATGTCTTATGCCTGTGAGAATAATGACATAATGCAAGAAGCCCAGCTACCTGAATGGAATCCAATGTTCCACCAAAAATTACAGTCTTTTTCAAATGTAATCATAACAACCAATGATTTTAATAATCATGTTCATAGAGATTAGAAGGACATGAATACTTGGACTTATGGTTTGTCCAAATTCTTTGACAAGTCAGGAATACAATCAATTCCATCTCCCATCTGCTCCTGTGGCTATGGCCTCTCATTTCCTTAATACTCCACACTTTTGTATTTTTCTCACAAACAACGTTTTATTGAGCTTCTCTGAAAAACTTCAACTACTTCTCACCAGACCACTGATCCACCTCCTATTTTTGATGAGCTTCCCACCATAACTCACTTTGGATTTTCTTTCCAAATCAACTCCATGCTATATTCAAGAGCTGAAATCTTTGTATTTATGGACCCAATAACCGGAGAATAGAAGGAATATGTGCATCAAGAAAGGATTAAAAATGAAAAGAAAATACATCAACAGAAAAAAATGAAGCTTTCCATAATATAAATCTCTTGTTATTTTCAATTTCTTTTGATGTAGCTTTTCAAGATTATGCATGAAATGGGATGTCTGATGCAAACTTGAGGACAAATTTTCATTTGGTGACATTTTTTTAATTTATATTGTTAAGTATCTTTGGGAATGTTCTTCATGCATTCTGTTCAAAGTCAGGAATTTTAATAGCAAGATTCTTCTCATTCAGATCTTGATAAAATTATATTGACATATCCAGTAATAAATTTCCTTGCCTCTCTAAATTGACCTGCTTTTTTTTCTACTCAAGCTTAATATAAAATGATTATCACATTAAGAAACCACTCACTTGATCAAAAATAAATTAAGATAAGCCTCTATCCCCATTAGTGTTAGAATGTGTGACAAAGAATGGCAGAATTCATCTCATGATATTATGATTAAGATTCTGATTTTCAAATAATACCATCATCTGCCATGCACTCAGGCTATGAATCAGATATATCCATTTCAACCTTATGTGTCACTCAAACAATATTTTATGGAACCTCATTTTAAATGCTTTATAATACAAATAGAACCTGAAAACCAAAATCCATCCTGATTAGTATAAAAATTACTTCAGTATATATTCTCACTCTCCAGTTCATTGCATTTACCATTCATTCCTGTCAAGATCAAACTGAATCTTTTTTACAAAGATGGATTCTTCCAGGCCACATTGCCTTGGTATATTGAAAACCCATGTTTGCCTCACTAATCCCATTCAGAAACCTTTTGCAAGGGATGATTGGATTTTCTTATGTCATAAAAGTCAAAATTTAATCTTGTATACACAACAACAAAGAGACGTTTGGCGTAGCTTTCCTCTGGATTTCACCTCTGCACTGGTACCATTATTGGGTGACCCTGATTTATTAATATCCTGTGGTTCTTCTGGCATGTGGCACACTGATATGGAGAAAAACCCCAACCAGAAAGTCTTCATTGAAGTATTTCTTGAGTTTAACCCTTACAACAAGATAAACATCACTATTCCAATAGGAATGTTTATTTTTTCATTTTCCTCATCAAGCATTGATATTTTTGACCTCATTAGGCAGAATTCATTATTAATTCACCAAGCAGCCAGATACAACAGCTCTGAACATTGTGGGTGTTCACTTATCTCACACATGGAGCCCAAGCTGTTTATCTCTTCTCAGGATTTATTGTTTTCACCTGAATTGCACTCACACCTCCTTAATATTCCAAATGGGAATGACCTTCCACAAATTCAATCCCTAATACCATTTTTTAAAAAAATCACTCAAGCCTCATCAAAAGCAAGGATTAGCATTTCTCTTGGATAGGGAAACACCAAATTGAAAGTCAGAAAATTCTCTTTGGCTGAATAAACCATAATCCTCAACTAGAAGAGTGAATTTGATACATAGAATCACAAAGAGGCAAGTAAACAACCTCCAAGAGTCCTTCAGCCATACTCCCTTGGGCTGTCTGCTTGCAGATGAAATGGGACTAGGCAAATAAATTCAGTGCATATTGCTCATATGTATGACTATTTAAGATTCCAAAAGAGATATTCCACCCTCCAGCCAGTTTCTCAATGAAAAACAAAAAACATTATACACTCATAATATGCTTACCTTGTTTGATAAATAATTGGGAAGATGAATTCAAATTGCACACAGACATATCCCAGCTAAAGATTGTCACCTATCATGCAAAGAAAAGAAAGGAGATTGGACTTGACAAATGGTCCAAAGCTGATATTGGAATATACAGCTATCATGTCAGCCTGTGACTCAAAACCAGAGCACAAGCATGACAGTCAAATACCATAAATCAATGGTATAGCCAAGATACCACCAAAACATGGATCTGAGACAAATAAGCTCAAAATGTATCAAAAGAAATAGAAAACTCATCTTCTTCCAAATATACAAGTCCCATCATCATAGGAAAAAGAATAACAAAGTTATTCCTGCTCAAAGTTGTTGCTGAGCATAAACCTTACTTTTCACCTCTCATCTGAAATACAGAGGAAGAGACTTAACCCCATCAAATGGGTATTCAAAATGGAGCTCTAAGTCAGGGCTATCAAATGGTACCAGTCAAACTGAGCTAGTGCCATAATTACAGAAGTTATGACCAAAATAAGGTCAAATAAGGCTGAATAAAATATTCACCTCTCATCTAACTTCTACAGTTTCAGTGTGAGATACCTAAAGTGGGGTCTTTTTGGAAAAAGAACAATAAGGGATATCTGATGGTGCCATTCATTTCCCCATATCTCACCTAGAACAAAAGCTATAGGTAAAACAAGCCCAATACAGCTTTTGCCTAAAACCACACATATGTACAAAACTCTTGTACATGGCATAACTTTTCCATATTGAATGATAGCCATATCAAATAAGGTACCATTGTGTTGAGCACATGAAATGCTACACACTGAGCCAATTTTGAGGTTGATATCTCAAAAACTGACAAATGTATGGCTGTTTTAAGGTCAAAATCCCATAATTTGGCCAATACCGCCTCAATGTGGGATAATATCCCATAACTATGATTATGAGGTGTCAAACAGATGAAGAAGCTTGTTTTTAATTCAATACCTCATAGTTAATTCAATACTGGGGTACCATACAGGTTCTGTACAGCATTCTATGTGTCATACACATCACTATCAGGCTGTTTGGTCCCCAGATAAAAATTTTCACCCTGTATTGGTGAAAACTGCCCAGATGTGGTTTCAAAACCACATCTGAGCCCAATAGAGGCTATATAGGCCTTTTGCAAACCACAAGCCTGTCCTAGAGAGTGAAAAATCTTCACTTCCTCTATGTGAAACGGTCTAGCAGCCTTTTCACTCCATTTCAGGATAAAAGGAGGCCTTTTCTCTGCCAGAAAAGGAATCCCCATCCTTCTCTTGAGCTCCTAAGTAGTACAACTGTCAAAACCATTTATACTCTTGGAAAATTAACAGGTTACACTATAAATCTTAGTATTGTAGTCTTTATTATTGTGACCCAACAGGTAAAGCTGCACCCAGGGTTTTCAATAGTGCTCACCACCACTAATTCTCATTAGTAAAGCCCTTTTTATCATTAATTAAACCTTTTTCAATAATTTCATCCATTTCACAGTCATGGTTAAAGTTGTAAATAGCCTTATTACATCTTTATCATAGACTCAGCCTGACATATCATATGTTAGCCCATGAGTATGGTCAGCCTAATAATATAGAAAGCTCTTGTATTTCCCATAGTTAATGGTATCAAGTTTTCCTAGATGAGCTCCAGTGAGTTTTTATACTTATTATTTATAAATTGTGGATTTCTGATGAAAGATATATAAGCTAAATTGACATACCTAGTCAGATAAGAAGTCATGAGTCAACATTCTTCAAAGCAATTAGAGAAATCCAAACATTCATATGCATTTTCCTGACAGGAACCCCTATTCAAAACATTATTAATGACTTAATGAGCCTAATAACCTTAATTACAGCATGTCAAAATGAAAAAAAAGAGAATTGGGAACCAAATATACTGTAAAAAACCAAAAAAGGAAATGATAGACCCCTTCAGTTATTGCTGAGGCACCTTTCTCTACAAAGAAAAAAAGACAGCATTCTAAATGATCTACCTGAAATTAATCATGATTATATCCATGAACCTCTCTCAGATTGGACATTAGGTAGATACAATGAGATTTAAAATCATCACTTTCTTAGTGAAACTATATATGAAATTGAAGGTATGATCTCTCCATATGGGACACAGATAAAAGGGAGCTTTTTGAATAGTACCATAGCAACACCTTTTGAGATCAAAATATTTATACAAAGCACTAAAATTCAGAGGCTCCTGAAAATTCTTTCATCACGCTGAAACATCAAAAATAAACCCCAAAATCAGTTATTTTTTCACAGTTTACAACATTTCTTGATTTGTAGTTTTGGTTATTTCCCTTATTCTGTCTATGAAACTTCTGTTTTTTTACCTCTCCTTTGATAATTATAAAGCTTTTGATTGACAATTATTGGTGATAAACTGGTAGGATTGGAATTGTATTAGAAAACAATAAGATTATTTTTACACATGTTGATGGAAAAATAGGCCAAGCTACACAAGAGGCAGAACTTCAGAAAATCATGGAAAAAAAAAATTAGAAGTAATTGTGGCTTTAGTAGGGGCTTCAGGGGCTGTCCTGAATATAACCTGTTCAGACTTTGTATTTATAATGGTATGAATTATGATTATATGACCATGAGGGGATATTTTAATATAATTTTTATATCTAATATATGTCTATGAGCTGCATTGGAATCCAGCTTCTGAATATCAACCTATTGATTGTCTACATCCTATTGGACAAAGTAAAAATTTAATGGCATACCATTTCATATCACCTGATACAGTGGAGATAAACATGCAAAGGGTATGTTAATTCATAAGAATTTTCATTTAATGAAAAAATTGGAACCACTTATTTGAGAGCTATGAATTACAGGGACAACAAAGGAAGAATACTTTGGAAAGGTGTGTAAATTTTTCTCATTCCAAGCTCTGATTGGATTTTATCTTCCTGTCCTTATGGTGGTTATTTTTTTCATGTAAGAAAGACCGTAGAAAGTACTTTGAAATATGCTGAGCTATCAAAAATTTTCTTATATACTTATATAAAAGCCAAAATTGAAAGTGGGGAACTGTGAAATTATAGTTTTTTTTGAGTAAAAAAACCAAACTTTTGGTGCAGATTGAGTAATCACTTGGATGAGTGGATTTAGAAAACTACATCCATGAAAGGAGTGAAGGCGTATCTGAATCCACATTTTGATATGTAGGTTGAGGCATAGAAATATCACTCCCAAAGGTTTTCCCTAAAGAAAACCCACATCATCTCATTTCTCACATAAATAACACCTGCAGAAAAATATTGCCAATTGAAAAATCAAAATACTTCCAGGCAACTTTGAATGCCCCATTTCCCACCAATTCATAAAACAACTTTCATAATGATGGCAAATCCTGTGCTTTGAGCAATTAGTCAATGGAACCCTCAATAAAGCTTAGCATTCCATAAAAAAGGCCATGTTCTGGAGCCTCAACATTGTTGTATTTCTGGCCCATCTCAAAAGAAAAGACTCAGCACTTAAATGAGCTACTTGTCAAGGCCTTCATCACATCCAACATCCCCTTTTTATTTGTTGAAAATACATTTTTTCAACAATATCAAAAAGATCTTGTGCAATCACCATTTATTCTTTTGAATTTCCATGAGATCTCTGACAAATTTTTACATAGACTTCATGCCAAGAATGAAGTATCCCTATTGCATGACCTCAATTGGCACAATAACCTCACCCTCTCACTTGATGGCTGGACTTATATATCATAAAATAGCATTTATGAAATTCTTTTTTTCAAGGAAAATAGTTTCACTGCTTCATCATTATTTTCAACCTTAATTGAATGCGACATACCTCGGAAAACATTCTCATGGCTGTCAAAGACATTCTTGTATCAAAAATATCAATTCTGAAAAGATATCAGCTGTCGTTACTGATTCTCCTTCAGTTATGGTTAAATTCCAGGTAACTACAAAAATCTAATTGAAAACCCAATTCAAAATAGCTAATAAGATTCTGTTATATTCACTTATACAAAGGGATTATCCACAGATTCAAAAGGCGTTTTGCATCTTTCACCTCCTCAACTTGATTTCCAAAAACATCAAAACACATTGATTAATGCTTGAAACAGTCAAAAGAAATTGGATCCTTTTTAATTTCTGCAGATCCTCAGCTTTTTGGAGCGAGAAACTTCAGATTTGCGCTGATGAAAAGGACGTCTCTCATGGGTTTTCAACATTTTGTAAAACATAATGGTATTCAATGGCCAGGGTGTGCCTTGGCATTCGATCTCACAAAGAAGGCTTCAAGAGGTGTTTAGCAATCAGCCTTGATCCAAATGTTTATTTTCCGACAATGGCAAGTCATGTGGTCAACATAATCAATAATTGTGATAACTTTAATTCAAATCAAGTCCTGGTTTCACTTCTAAAGCCAGTGGTCAATAGTATAGCTTGCCTTTAGCATGTATCCACCAGTCTTTCGGACATTTGGAAGGAACTCTGCACAATATATTTTGAAGTCAAATCGATTAACACCTATGAAGGATATGAGCCCTTCCAGGAAAACTGAATTTCAGTATTACACCAAAGAGCGAGGAATCTGGATAACAAATTATACGTGGTAGCTTTTTTATTACACCCTCTTTACCAAAAAGAATCAGTTTCATGCAAAAATTCTCTTTGTGATTTAACTATTATGATATTGCAACTTGTCAAGGATTGGGAATTCGCAAGAAATGATTCAGAGATGATTTCTTCTCAAGTATTACAATATTACAACTGGAATTATCTTTACAATAATCTTTCAAAAGGTGAGTCTCCCCTCCTCTGATTCATTGAATAATAACTAAAAATATTTTTTTCTTCAGTCAACAAATCACAGCTTAAATTAGTCAATTATTGGATGTGAATCCCATACTGCATCCAAACTTGTCCCCTTAATAAGCTCACAATACGGATTGGTAAGGTTGTCCCCCATGCCACTGGGGTTGAAGTCCTCTTTTCAATGATGGAAGCCATCAAGACAAAATACTGAAATCCAATTCAACAAAATACACTTAAGATGCTAAGTCAGATTAAACTCCAAATACTTCAAGCTGTTCCTTCAAAAAGTGATAATGGCCACAAGCAGAGAAGATCATTTCACCTCAGTCTCGGAATTTGAACAAATGAGGGCTTATGACTCATTTACTTTCCCAAGTCCCCAACCATATCAAGGCAAGATTCTTTCATAGACACCTTGTTTGAATTAAACTTATGGGAAAAAAAGAAACAATAATAATTTGGATGTTGAGGATGACACTTTTGGACGCAATATAAATGGTGATGAAGGTGAATGGGATCCAGCCCAGGTTTTCCCAAAAAATAAATATTCTTATGTTTCGTAAAATATTTTGTAAAGACATGTTTGGATTTTACGTTGTCTTAGTTGTAATCCACTATAAAAATAATATTTAACTTAGATGGCAAGTGCCACTTGCGCCACCTGCCAATGGCGAGAGAAATTCAGCCTTCTCAGTCGCCATTGGCATGCTCGCCAACCACCTTAACACCCGCACATAATTGCACCATTTTGAGCTAGTCGCATGATTCATTGCCATATAGGGGGTCGTGACCTGTTCTTGGGAGTGAATTACGAAACAATTAATATAATTAAATTTTAAAACAACATTTGAAAGAGATTTAGCCATATTTGGCCTCCTGAGTGGCTCTGGGGTGCATTAAACTATTCAAATTCATGACTTAAGCATAATTAGTTATTTTCAAGGGATGATGACCAAATTTGGGTTACTGAGGAGTTTAGGGGGTTTTATTACGTACGCACATACATAACTGCACGTTTTGGAACCAGTGTCATGCTCTATAGCCATATTTCTTTCCATTAAGTGTTCTGAGGGATTATTTATTCACCAATGAACATAATTAAATTTTAAAAAGCCATTGAAAAGTGATTTGTTCATATTTGACCTCTTGAGTGTCTCTGTAGTTTGTTTAACTATGTGAATACATTATCGCATTATAATCATTGTTTTTAAGGAGGTATGTCTAAATTTGAAGTACTTAGGAGTCTTGGGGTGAAACTATGTACACCCATACATAATTTCATCTTTTTAATACACTATGATTCTCTATGGCCATATTTGAGGTACGTGAGTGTTCTGAATAAGGAATTGTGTACCAATTAATATAACTTATTTTTTAAAATCCATTAGAAAAATCTTTTACCATATTTTTCCTCCTGAGAGGAGCTGGGGTGTATTGAGCTATTCAAATACATTATTGAAACATGCCACTTTATTTCAAGGAGTGATGTCCATATGATGTTATTTACACCCATACATAATTTCACCTTTTAAATCCAATGGAGTGCTCTATGACCATGTTAGGAATTTTCAAATATTCTGTGAATTGAATGATGCACCAATGAATATAATTACATTTTTCAAAGCCATTCAAAAAGTCTTTGGAAATATTTGGCCTTCTGAATGTCTCTGGGGTGATTTTAAATATATGCAAACATTATTGTAACATTATCATTAATTTGAAGGAGGTGTGGCCATATTTGAGGTACTGAGGAGTACAGGGGGTTCAACCATGTATGGGTGTACATAATTGCATCTGTTTAATTCAGTTCAATGGTGTATGACTATATTTCCGTTCCTTCAGTGCTATGGATAGGAAATTATACACCGATTAATATAATTTTATTTTCAAAAGCCATTGGCAAGGCCTTTTGCCATATTTCGCCTCATTAAGCTTTCTGTGGTGCAGTTATATAAAGTCATACATCAGTGCATAATAAATATTCATTAAAAGGATTTCTCACCATATTTGAGCTACCGAAGAGTCCAACGGTGGTAATTTTTTAATCCCTTGCATCATTTCACCTTTTGAAAGAAATCTAATGGCATATGACTATCTTAGGGGTATATACATGTGCTGGGGAGTAGAATTAGGAAAAATGGTACATAATTCCATATTGAAATATTTATTGAAGGGAACTTTTCTATTCATGTATTTCTGAATGGTTATGGGAGTACATAAATATGTGCATACCTGCCTGAAGGATACTCATTTGTTTCACATAAGTATGGCCGCCCCTATTTGGATCACTGAGCAGTTCAGTGGGTGACATTCTGTAAGCTCATACATAATTGCAAATTATCATTAGATTTGAATTATTTATTTCCAAATTTTTGGTTCTCATGTGCTCTTAAGATGCAGCTACTCACAAATTTACACAATATCACTTTACAGATAAATTCAAAGGAACCTGGACATATCCTTTCTTCTTCCTTTTCCATCTCAGTTTAGTATTTATCTAAATGGATGAGGATATCTTAGAATATTCCATAATTTATGTATTTGTTTCAGCTACTCATCTCCCATTGAGTTTCTATCATGTAATGACATACATAATTGTACCTTTTGAAGGAATTGGAATGATTAATGGCCATATTTGGGGAACTGATGTATGCTGGGGATTTGGCCTTTCACCCATTTATATAATTTCCCTTTTAGGAGGAATTGAGATGATCTTTTAGATATATATTTATACCTCTTAATGGCTTAAAGGCTTAAATTATGCATGGAAATATGTGGTGGTAGAAAACCTCTTCATTTCAATTTATGGACATCAAATAAGTGGGTATCTCAGAGGTAAATTTATGTATTAGAATTCATAATGCCACCTGATGAAGCTATTCACCATGAGAGAAATGGCAACACCTTCTAGCAGGTGTTGCATTTGAAAAATAGCTTGGACCCAGCCAAATCTGAGCTTCGACAAACACCTTGAACTGAGTTTATCCCAGGATTTCAATGTTTGGTGATATTCCAAGAAATTCTAAGCCACTGGAATATTACATAGACTTTTTCTTATTTCCTCATATTTTATTTGATGTATTTAAATATAAGCTACTTTATTTATATTATTCTTAATATTTGGTATAGATGACCTATTAATTCGATTTGTCTTAGAAGATTAAGAAATCCTTCACTTGTTTTCAAGCTGCAAGTTTTTAGCTATATTAAAAGCCTCAGAGAAAACTTTATCTATTTTCAATCCTTTCATAAATAAAAACCCTTTTTTTATATAAAGGAAGACTTTTTTCACTTTCTAATCCTATATAATTAAGAAAAGTATTTTGAGAACTGTATAAGTCGCAAAATAGGTTATAAATAGAAGACCATTTTGAGTCAATCTTTCGCATTGTGTCACATATTATTTGAGTTTTCTCATATATTTTATACATAATTTATTAAGAATCAAAAATCCAAACGAGAATTACCCAACTTTGTTTGTATCAAAAAATGCCTTCAAACCACATAAAGAAGATATTACTCTTTCCACTTATTGAATTACTGTGAATTTTTTGAAGTTGGTATAATTTGAATTCTTGGTGCATTACTCGCATCAAAAATTTTGAGCTGTATCAGCTTCACTCTTACAAGGAGTTTATTTTTTATTTTTTATTCTAAATTTATTTTGCATAATTTTTATTAAATCTTCTTATTCTTGTAGTTAATAAATTTTATTCAAATATTTTCTTTTTCTTTCCAAATTTTTAGCTTTGTAAAATTAGCGCAGGAGCTCTGTACAGGCTGATGAGGTAGTTTTTTCGGAGATCGTCGACAATTTTACAGTAGTAGACTGTACAGCACTCCTACCGTAATTTTCCGAACAAAAAACAAAGATAAAAGAAAATAGTTCAAATTCAGTTCATTTCACAAAAAAATGATAAAAATAAAGAAAGAAAAAGCTCACAAGAAAAGTGTTTAAAAATAAAATAGATAAAGAAAATCTTTGTTATATGAAGAAATAATTACTATTATCAAATTATTCTCTTGTTCAAAAAAAGGCTATTATTTACTTTCACTGTAGTGGATACACAATACAAAATTCAACAGAAATGAGGAGATACTGAAAAAGGTGTTTCAAAATAATACATGCATGATTATGGATTCTATAAGAGAAATTTACAGTGTCACAGGGGCTCTTGGACATAAAAACAAGAGTGGCCTGGCACTCAGCAATCAGGGAACTCACTTGGAAGACTCCAAAAGAATAAAGAAAATAAAATAAAGATCTGAATTTCTCTAAGAAATATGCAGGTACAAGATGAGATGCAATAAGAGGAAAGAGAAGCCAAATGGCCAAAGAGCCAACCAAGTAAGTCCTTAATCACTGTTTCAACCTGCCAAAATGAAAAATGGAATTAGTAAGGATATGACCACCAAATATCCATTGACAGGCAAAGAAAGAAAAGAGAAAAGGTGCTAAATGACTGACCTGATAATATCAGTATTCACTTAACAAAATGGTAAGATAAATAAAGATAAAATAAAATCAAAATATATTCATTAACTGGGGAAAAACCCCCCAGGGTGGAAAGGGTAGCCGGTATATGTGAAAAGTTGGGAGCTTGAGTTCTTCAGGCTGAAAGCTGATCTGTATTTATTGTTTTGGGAATTGATACAGCTTGATAATATTGAAATTGAAATGGGCTGAATGAATTTCCCATACTTGAAAATGAAATACAGTTGTTGATGGATCCCGACTGTATTGAAATGAAGGTGGTTGCCAAGATGGATTGAGTGGAGCTTTGACACTTGAAAAAGGAATGAATGAATGAATTAACTGCCTCTTGAATCCCTTGAGAATGGTAGAACAGTATTGCCTTGAAGGAATACTGTGAATGAAGTTATCCAATGACGTCTTGATGGCGTGATTGGTCTTTGACGCTGAAAAACTTGCTCTTGAGCCTTGATGAGTCCTCTGAATGATTGGGTGCCTTGATGACATGATTATATGTTGGAATATTGAAATGACCATTTGATATTGCCACCATGGAATTTCTGTTGAAAAATGATGCATAATGATATATAACATCATTTATGGCATATTGGTTCATTGGCAAGAAGATTACGTCCAAAGGTCTTGAGATGGAAAGACAGAGGGGAAAAAGATGGACGTGATGGCTTCAGAGCTTGGAAAGGTGTTTCTTGGTCCTTTGGGGTTTTTGGCCACTTTTGGGTTCTGAGCCAAAAACTGGCCCAAAGGGCGGGAAAGTGTCTTTTGGACACTTTGCGTCAAAGTGCGCAAATGTGCATTATGAGCCCAAATGGCCAAAACAGCCATCTGGGCCATTTCCCCTTGTTTTGAGGGAAATGACCAGAAATACCCAATTGGGCATAAATTGCCACTATGGCTTCCGGATTGAGGTGAAGGGCCATGAAGGCCCCAAAAGACAAATAGCCATAAATGGTCCATAAGATGATGATGTGGCCATATTGGCCACTGGTGATGGATATGGCCAATTGGCCATAAAAGGACTGTGGCTTGATATGCCATACGGAGATCCAAGGAGGTGAATTGCCATGGTTGTGACATACAGTTTCTCATTGAATGCTATATAATTTCTTGTAAAATTCCTTTTATTTTTTTATTATTATTTTGAGTAGAAAAATGTTTTTTCAATTTATTAGATTTTTATTCCAACCTTTTTTACTTCTATTTCCTTAAAAATAGAATATAAAAAATATAGGTCAAAGAATCAAAGGTGTTGGGAGGGCTATTGGAAATCAAAATTCTATATGTTACTCACCTTTGGAGCTTTAGTCCTTGAGCTTGTGCTTAATATCAAGATTTTAAGAGGAAATAGATTGGATTATAAGAGTTTTCTGAAAGTTCTCAAGTCATTTTGAGAAAAAAATAAACTAAAAAGATTCGCTTGTATCATGGGAAAGGAAATATTAAGAGATTTTATTAAATATTAAATTACTCCTTGCAGGTTGAAAAATCACAAAGCATCCTAAAGTATATCCTCAAAAAATGTAAGTGGTTTTCACTCACCCAATAGCACAAAAAATTCTTAAAATTTCCTAAATATTAATTCCAAAAGGATTGGCTTCAATTGGGTTTTTTTTAATTTTTGTAATATTATATCTACAGATGTTATTTTGAGTATAATACCATTTCTTTGAATTATTTGGGCTATTTTAAATATTAAGAGTGTAAAATTTGGAAACTAATGTTGGCTATGTTCTGAAGATAAGTGGAAATTTCTGGTAATAAATATGTCTATCAATTAAACCTTACTTCCAATTCATTTACAGCCCACATCTGCTTCTTAATCTATATAAGTCTAAACCAAATATCACTCATTAAAGAATTAATGTCAAAAATTAATGGTATAAAACTTAATTATATTACCTTTTATAATTATTTAAATAATCTGGATATATATTTCAAGCAAAAATATTCTATAAATAGTGTGTAGCACGAGCTAACTTCCTCTTTTTCAATCATAGATAGCTAATAGTACCTTTAAGATCAAGTAAAATTCAAATAGAAATTCTAAATATATGTTAGAAAACTAAATAAAATGGAAGAAAATACCTGTTCCACCTCTATTTTTTATGGCCACTGAGCTATTAAATTATTTGAAAGGAATAAAGCTTAATTCTATTTCCTTTCAGAATGAGGTAGTCATTAGTTCCTACCAATATCTATGTAACATCAAGAGTCCTTTAAGCTGTTAGTCCATGTAAATGGTGCTCCTACTACTTTTAGGGATATTCATGTAAAAAAATGCTTTTATTATATTCTTCATTTTTTTTATTGTTTGAAATTCCTAATTTTGTCATATTTCTGATGTAAGATCATTATTTTTCAATCTAAATTCTAAATTAATCATGAAAAATACAGATCATTTGAGCTTCAAGAACCTATATGAATTTGAGTTTTTCTTATTACTCAGGGATATATTTCTGTAATAATAAATCCAATTATCACAAAATAAGTAAAGGAGCTTATATACCACAAAAAAACAAATTTAAAAATAAAGTATGAAGCAATAAGCTTAAATAAGTAATGTGAAGCTATGAAAAAAGTTCAACAAATATTATTTTCCACAAAGAAAGAAATTTAAATTACTTAAATTCAAGTTTTACATTTTTAATTTAGCTGCTTTGAGATATAAGGCAGAAATTTGAGCTATCAAAGCAAAAAGATCCTTGTTAAAGAGGTCATTTTCACTAAATTTATTTAAATATTATATCAAAAAAAATTTCAATAATTAAATAAAATCACTTTCTCTTATTCAATCTCAATTATTTCCTGCCTTAATTTTAAGAAATTATTTGATATGATTAACTTACAGGGAAAATATTACAAGGGGTATAGAAAATATAGATTTTGATGAAAGCTTCCCCATATGGGAAAAGGGAAAAGGAATCTATGTATTATTTTCATGAGTAAACATTATTATAATGTATGGAATTAGCTTATCCCTCAATGCTAAGACAATAATAAATATGTAGATCTAAATGGTAAAAAACTAAATTGTTGAGTTTAGAAATGGAAATGAGAGATTTTTTTCCAATTTTTATGTGCAATTGATTCAAGTAACCAAAAATTCTCTTCAGTGGCTCTCAGCCAAGCTCTCTTGTGAAATATAGCCAGATTATATAGTTTCTCAAAACATATTCAAATAAGATGATACTTCTTGACTAAACTATAATTAACTTCTGTCTAATTTTGAAGTGTAATTAATTTCTATCATGAGAGTTTAAAGGAGGGCTATCAAGCTTAAAATTTGATAAATATTTTTAAAGATGAAATTTCAATTCAAAATTAAATATTTAATAATATTGAGACACTTTGTAAAAGAGCTTTGAGTACTGAAAGTTTTCCATTTTGGTCATTATTCTTTAAAAAAGGATTTTATTAAGGATATTATCAACTCATCATATTTCTTCAAATGGAATAAATTCAAGTTTTATGCTAACAGTTAGCATCTATGTAATCAATGATATTTATTAATACTCAAAATAAATTCATTAAAAAGTGATTCTTTTTCCTGCTTAAAGATGAGGATTTCAGAATATTTACCACACATTGATATTGGGGGAATTGAACTTGAAGTGTGTGGCTTGCATATGGCTTAAATTCCTTCTAAATATTGTGTTTTCTGATTTAATTTATGCTCTATCTACTCAATTGTATGAAATATATCTCCCTTGTCACTTCCCAAATGCAAAACCTTCTACCAGGTGCAGCCAATTTGCTCATGGTGATTGTAGCCTCCCAATCCAGTACTTGTACCACTGGTGGTGGAGGTGTTCACATAACTACCAAAGACATTTAGAGAATATGTGGAAATACCTCAGCTCTGAAATTCTGGCTTTTTGAAGGGTTCCAAAAAGTTTTCATTCAAATATTATCACATTTCCTAAATATCTAAAGTATTTCTCATTATGATCAAATTTTTCACCTACATATATAATGAAAAATCCTCCAATAGTTAAATGTAATTATGTAGATATTTCAATTGTTTCAAAGAAATTTTTCACTCGTTTCAAGTCTCAATTCAGAGTTTCAACCCACCAATTTATTTTTAAGAGCTATATATTTATGTAATCTCATGGAAAATGATATTAATACAATTCAGAATGAAATTTCATAATTTCAGTTGTAGTGGGAAATATATTCTGGACACAAATTCTTTCCTATATATCTTTTTTTGTGGCTACTCTGTGGTTTTCCAAATAATTATAATTCATTGTTTTAGGATTTGTTACATTGGAGCCGATAAACAGCTGTTTTTAATTAGGAAATTCTTTCTTGAGATTTAACAATTTTGAAGAACAATACCATAAATTCCTGAAAGAGCTCTACCATTTCAGAAAAACAAGGTATCATATGGCAGAAGATCCTCATTTAGCTCATGCCTTAGGAAAACAATTATAGTATTTTTTATTTTTGTGAATTAAGTAAGATAATAAACTCAAATTTTTGAGGTATTTTTGCAAATATTTTGAATTTTGTCATTATAAAACTCTAATCATTTCTGAATTTTAGATAAAGACAGATGCGACCTTTTTGAAAAAGCTAGAGGTGGGTATATGGATTAATTTGAATATTGTGGGAGACAATTGATCCAATTCCAATTCCTATGACTGTTTTATTAAGTAGCTTAATATTGAAACATTGGATAGTTCATTTTTCATACTATATATACTAAACACCATCTTTTTTTGAAAAAAAACAGAAGCTTGAGAGAAATATGAGATAAATAACCTTTAGAACAAGAAATATTGTAAGAGACTTGTATCCTATTTTTCTGAAGTGCCATTTTCAAATTTTCTTTTCTTATTATCTTGAAAAAAGACTTTTTGGTAGGTATAACCAAAGATAAACTAATTTCACAACATTTGTTTTGAATATGCTTCAATGAGCTTTCCTTGAATTGGTCTTTTTCATGATTTTTATACAAAAAAATAATGTTTTCAGATGATGACCTTGTGTTTGGTAATTTAAAGACTAAATTTTCCCGAAATTAACCAATTTGAGATTTTTCAACTTGGTTCCAAGAATACCTTGAAATTCAAAATAGTAATATATCAATTTCTTAAAGAGACATTTTTTTCGCTTATAATTTAGATAAATTTTTAATAAGTTGGTCTTATAAACTCAATAAAACAAAGATATTAAAGTATATATTATCAGAGTAAGTTTTGAAGAATTTCCCAAGCATAATTTTCAAGAATTGAACCAACATTCTCTTGAATCACCTCCATGAGAGACATAAAACACGACTTAAGAAAATCATCAAATTCTCCTTTCTTTGAACCATATAAAACATTTGAATTTATTCACCAAATAATTTTGAGGAGAATGAAAAACTTCAAATATTTTCAAATAAAATAAAAATTTACTGAAATTAATGTTTATAGGGCTTTATAACGTATTGAAATCTCCATTGAAGAACATGATTTAAAATGAAAATGAAGAGATTTAAATTTTAAAAGGTTACTAGGATCAAAATTGGGTTAGGGATTTGATATTTTTGGAAATTAGACTTACCACACTGTGGAACTCCTTTTAGTGTGGGATTGGATAAGGCAGTCCTTGAGGGGGAAATCACAGGTAAACAGTTTTGAATTGCTGAAATAATCCTGTAACCAAGGGTGCTAATGGTGTTTTAGCTGCCCCTCTGAATATACTAAACAATCTCCCTACAGAGCTCACAAATCAATATTTAAGATTGTGGCTTTACAACTATAGAAGACTTTTCAGAAGTCTCTATCAGACCTATTCAATAATCAGACTAATGATAAAATAATAATAATTTTAAATAAATAAATTTGTAGGTGATTTCAAGATGATAAGATAATAATTGAGTAGATAAATAATAGATATAATAGTACTGAGTGGTTATTTTAAGTTTTTTTTTCTTTGTTGAAGGTATTTTGTTTAATGGATAATAGCTCAATATGAGAAAAATTTTAGTAATAGTGATAATATAATAATATTGTTTGATATTTTAAATAAGTGTAATTGATAAATAATTTTGATAATATGTTAAATATATATTTTGTGATAATAATAATAGTGATATGGATTTTCTTCTAGTGAGAAGAGTTTAATATAAATACTTTGTTGAGTATGAGTATTTCACTAATAGATGAATTTATAATATAGGCAGACCTACTGTTAACTACAGCTATATATAAATCACTTTTAATGTAATGTAATAATAATAATAATATCTAGATTAACCTACTAGTAAGGGATGAATAATTATTCTCCTTCTTGGTATATAATTATTTGCATGAGGAAAGAGGAGAAAATGAGAGAGAGAGGCCTCCTTTTATGTTGTGAGAAGTACCCATGGGCTCTCCATGTAAAGTTTTATTCTTGCCCTTGAGATAATTTTGCTGGTGTAGATTTTTGTAACAAAAGTCAGATGACCTATCTGTTATACTGTATTAGTAATCTTGCACAGCCTTGAGAGATTAATGCTAGTGTGTAAAATTGAGAATGGTATCATATGACTGAGATATTTTCACCATTTGTTTGGTCAAAATTAAGGTTGAGATGTTTTGCTTGGTGGGGATTTTTGAGCTGGTGTCATTTGATCAAGGTATTGCACCATATGTTTGGTATATTGCACCATTTCTGAAGCTTTATTTATATTTTGATTAAACTTTAATACTATTTTGCACAGCCTTGAGGAATTTTAGCTAGTGAGTAATTTTGAGATGGTGTCATTTCTTCCAGGTATTGCACCATTTGTTTGGTTTTTTTTGCACAATTTTTGGTGGTATGAGATGATTTTGTACAGTTATTGCACCATATGTCTGTGCATTGTTTGAACTGTAGGTGGAGAATGCTGTGTATTGTGGGGATTCTATTTGTCCTGTATGAGTTTTTCCTTTTCTTTATCTAACTTAATTCTGTTTTTAATTTAAATTTACTGGCTTATCAGGGGGCTGTGCTTGTATTTCCACAGATTTGCTGGGTAATTTAAGGTTTTTGATGGATTTTCCTTGCATAAATTGATTGATTTCTTTTTCTTTTTGTCTTGTGACTGTTGATTGGTACAGTTTTAATTTATTCCTTATTGAATTGGCCTCAGTTTAATAACTGTATTGCTGAGTAATCCAAAAGTTGAGCAGAGCTAGGGTAACTTTAGTGTTACACTACCCCTCTCACTGGTAAATTTAACATTCTTGCTAGGCTGTCTTTTTTCTTTTGCTTATTTTACTGTTATTCTTGTAATCAAATGGACCATTCTTCCAGTATTTGCTTATGGAATTATACATGTTGATGAAGTTACATCCATTTTATTTCTGAATTCCTCTATTGTAATTGATTGATTATTGATTTTTCTTTGTTCTTTCTTCAATTTATAGCCTTCTAAATTAAATTTCACTTGAAACTGGGCTAATAAGGTATGGAATACCACATCCCCCTCTCCATTTAATGCTGTCCCCAGCATTCCAGTTTCAAGAGGAATATTCTGGGTTCATTTATCAAAACTTCATTTATTTAAATCTCTATTCTAATAACTTCACTTGATACTTTCTGTTTTTAGCTCTTTATATTGATTTTGAATCTCCATATCTTCTTATTTTGTATTGTCTTCTTGGCTTTGTTTTGAAATACAACTATTTTCTGATCATTGTCATCTTGGTATAGTTGATTTTGTTTTATTGGTTGATCTTCATATTTCATTTTATTTATTTATTTCTTTGTTAAAGAGAATTTTGATAATAAAAGAAAATTATTTTCTTTCTTTTCTTTTCTTTTCTTTTAATGAATAATAATGCAGTTTAAGGTCATACTCAGGACCATTGCTTGAGGTATTTGAAGTAATAATTGATAAAAAAAAGAATAATAAATAATTCATTCAGACAGTTTAAGGTCTTATCAAGGAACTATTCTTGAAGTAATTTTTTTGGAAAATATAAAAATATTTGGACAGTTTAAGGTCTTATCTAGGACCTTTTGTTGAAGTAATTTTGTTGCTTAATGGACAATAATAAGGAAAATTGAGATATTTAGACAGTTTTGGGTCATATCAAGGACCATTAAGTTGTTGATGATAAAAAAATAGGAAATTTAGACAGTTTAAGGTCATATCAAGGACCTTTTCTTTAATTGTTTTTTTTTTTTTTTTTTTTTTTTTTTTTTTTTTTTTGAAGTAGCTGGGTGTGGATACTCCAAATTTGAAGTGTTTAACTTTGTTTTCTAGCCGCGGGTTTTTTCTTCTTCTGCCCGCTTAATCTCATTTCTTTTTTTTTTTTTCTTTTATTTTATTTATTTAATCAATTATTTATTCCTGTTTGTAATGTTTTATTACTTATGTATTCCTGTTCGCAATGTTTTATTATTTCTTATTCCTATTCGCAACGTTTTATTATTTCTTATTCCTATTGATTAGTTATGTTTTAGTGACTTGATAATTTTCTTAATTACGGTTTTATTTCTCATAAATCTTTGGCCTTCTGCATCCGATTTCTTCTATTTGACACCGCCTAACCGTTTCTGGTAGCGCCAATCCTCAACGTTGGCCATATCTTTCCTGCCGGTACATTATGTTTTCTTCTTCTTACTTTCTGTTCTACTAATGTCTGATTTTTATTATTTTTATTTATTTTTTTTCTTTTGACACCACATGCCGCTTATTGTGTTGGGCCTTATTCACCATTCTTTGTCTTATCCGACCTTTTAGTTTTCTGTATACACTTGTTTATCGTTTGGACCGTATGTAGAATTGTGTGGCATTTCTTTTACCTTTTCGTTATTTGTTTTATCTAAGTAAGTTATGGTTTCTTTACCTTCCCCCCTTTTTTTTTTTTCTTAAATAGGCAATAGGAAAATTGCTCTATCCATTTTCTAACCAAAA
Source organism: Austropuccinia psidii (assembly GCA_023105745.1). Taxonomy (NCBI): domain Eukaryota; kingdom Fungi; phylum Basidiomycota; class Pucciniomycetes; order Pucciniales; family Sphaerophragmiaceae; genus Austropuccinia; species Austropuccinia psidii. Next base: position 11,220,671 of record JALGQZ010000016.1, read on the forward strand.
AAAATTATTTCTGTATCTTCCCCCCCTTTTTTTTTTACTATGACTAACGTTTTTTTTATTTCCATTGAGACAAATAGTGTCGGCCGCGATATCATTACTATCTTCTTTAAGGGGTATCGTTATAGTATTCATTGCATCCTTCCAGACGATCCTAGTTCTACTACTCCTCCTAGTACTCCACCTACCACTGTTCATAGTGTGACTGAACTCCTTCAAACAGACCTTGTTCAGTCGGCTATTTCTTCGTTGTTACCGGATGCTACTAGTTCTTCCACTTCTTCGCTTCCTGTTGGCCCGTCCATTCCTTTTAATTCTCCGCCTGCTTTAGCCTCTGTAGTCCATTCTTCTTCCGAAAAAGCTTCTCCTCCATCTTATTATTCCGATTCGGGGGTATCCACCAATACTAGCACTTCTTTAGTAAACCAAGAATTATTCAACCAATTATTTGAATGCTTCGATACCGGGTTCCGTTGATACATTCAAGATTTTCATCAATTCTTTCGGGAAGCTCGAACCACCGCGGTGCACATCCCACGTCTTCTGTGTCTTCGATCGTCATTGAGTATCCTCATGGACTTATACAATCGAATGAGCGAGTGGGTTTTTTTTTTTTTTTTTTTTTTTTTTTTTTTTATATATATATCAGTTTTATTAATATCCTTACCACTTCCTAGGATTCTGGACGCCGAAAATGATGCATTGACATCTAGTGAGTAGGATGGCTTTGTCCTACTCATGTAAGTTGGTTTTATTATTCCGTTACTACTTTTATACGTAGAAATTTATATAAATTATTTATATTGTTTCTTTGAGATAGGTTCTTGCATTGATGGCGCGAGTTTGTTTTATTTAGCAAGAGCCAATATCTGAACCAATAGTGACTTTAAGAAATAAAATTATTATTATTCTATATCTTTTTTTTTTTTTTATTATTATTATTATTTTCTTTAGGTGTGTTGAATGATTTGTATCTGAAAAGATGATGAAAGAGTAACCTAAACATGCTACTCCCTATGACCCGCTGATATTAAGCTGAGCTCTGAGAACCCCATATTTTGGTGATAAAAACGAAATAAAATAAAAATAAAATAAACATAAAATAGAATAAAAAATAAATAAGTAACAGAATAACAAATTAAGACAGAGTATATAAGAAGATAATGAGCAATATTCTAAATAATAAGATAAAATAGGATAATAATAAAAAAATTTTATATATTTTTTTTTTTTTTTTTTTATTTATTTATTTATTTATTTTAGTTGAGTGGAGTTAAAAATTAATTTGACAAAATAAAGTAAGGTTAAATTAATTAAGATTTTTTTTTATTTTTTTTTTAAATTAAATTAAAGTTCATTTGGTTTTGATTTAGTTTTTGTTTTTTGGTTGAGTGAATTAAGAATTAATTTAACCAAATAAAGTAAGGTTAAATTAATTAATATTTTTTGTTTTTTAAAATTAAAGTAAAGTTTAATTTAATTTTGAGAATTAATCAATATGAAGTTGATTTAATCTATCCAATTCTTTTATGCCCTGAATTCCAAAAGGAATTAAAGAGCTGATAAGATATATCTTTTGAGTTTTGCATAGCCTCTAATATATGAAAAATTTGAGGGCTAAACTGTGGGTGGAAGAAGCTGGCTCCATCTTTAATACAAAAGGAGGTGTTTTCTCCCTTATCCCCCCCAAAAAGAATAACATAATTTGTGTCTCTTTTATAGAATATTTTGAATATTAAAAGTGAATTAATTAAAAGAGAAATAATTTTATAAAGAAATATTTTCATCTGGGTTTAACCTGGCCAGTTATCCTTTTGATTATGTATTGATTATTTGACTGCATTAATATCTTCACATATATATTCTTGATTTGTTTATGTGATTCTTCACTTTGAGTTAAATTCTTGAATGTGGTGATATTATTGACTATGATATTTAATATTGATGAGGGTAAATTATAGAATAAAATTGAAATTCCCCAGAATTTCATCCCAAAAACTTAAATCATAAAGGATGGATTTAAGAAATAGACACCCACCCTAATTTTTTAGTTAAGTTATTGTTTCTTTTATATACTAATACATAAGATAACATGGAATAATGATACTGATTCACTTGAAACTCTTTTTTTTTTTTTTTTTTTTTTTATATATTTTCTTTTTGATATTTGATTTATTTATTTCTTTTATATCTTTATATATTTTTTATGGATATTTGATACTAGAATAAGACTAAAATTTATGAAATAATAAAGAAAAATGTTTAATTATAATGAAAAAAGTCATTGATAATATGAAAATTTGTTATCAAGACCTTTCTTAAATTTGGCCTTCTTAGCTGTAAGCTCATTTCTTCTTTCTTCATTGAGATATTGATCTTGAAACTCTTCATTATTATCAAAGTAATCCTGGATAGGTTTTCCATCTCTATCATAATTTTCTGTACAATCCTCTTTTTGTGTTGAAATTTGATATTGCCTTGCAAAATGGGCTTGCAAACTTTGGCATAGCTTTTTGTTCTGAGTAATCCAAAAATACTCCTTTTCTTCCTTAGTAAGCTTTTAAGATCAGTTTTTTCATTTGGTGCTTTCTTCATTTCTTCTAGCCATTTTACATGTTGGGTTGAGCATTTATGATCTTGTTGAGTTATTTTGTATAGCTTCAGGTTGCACTTTTCATTCCTCAAAGGCTGCCAATTGGTATAGCCTTCCCAGGGAAATTGGTCTTCTGTAAGTGAAATCCCATCTGCTTCAATTTCTTCCATATTTATTGGTTTTGATAAAGCCTTTTGGTCCTGCTTTCCCTGTCTGTTACTGATGTCTCCATTTATTTCTTCATTTTCATTTATTTGAATTTCTTTGGTTTTGTCCAAAGAAAAGTAATTTGCTTCCAAATTCAAATTTGGATTATATTTATCAGAGTGGAAGTGTGGGGTAGGTGAGTCTTCCTCTTTGTCATTTGTTGAATGATTTGTAGAATTAGAACTACACATATCATTTGGCTGTGGTTTCTTTTCCATAAAATATGGTTCTATAGGATTTCTGATGTTGTTAAAATCTTGAGGTTTTGAGTTAAATGGAACTTCATCTTTGGTAATTTCACTTTCTTTTTCTATAGTTACCACTTTCTTGATAGCTTTATTTCCAGGTTGGATTTCCTTATTCAACTCTCTGCTTGGGTTGAAATTTTTAAGGTGTTGAGAATATTCTGGGAATGTTGGACCCTTATTGGATGTATGAATATGACATAGGTTATTTTCTATGGGAAGATAAGTCTCTAATTGTTCTTTTGGTTCTTGAATGAGTTCTTTTGACAATTCTTGTTCTGATTTTCTTATTTCAATTTCTGATTTATTTAGGTTTTGTTTGATAATATCTTTGTTTTCCATAATAAGCCTTGGGTCAATGTGTACCATATTTGAGGGGAAAAGTTGAATTTTCTGAATTTCATCACTGTCCTGTTTGAGTGATGCTTCTGGTTTGAGTAACTTTGAAAATGAAATTGGTGGACTGGTTACTTCTTGTGGTAAGAGTGATTTATCTTTATCCCCATTATTTTTGATGTTGGGTTTTCTGGATGCTTTCTTAAAGGTTGCTTGACCATAATCATTTCCATTTGTTGATTGATTTTCCATGATATATTCCAGTTTTTTGTTTAATTCTTCAGATTCTTTAGGCTTTGAAGTTGAGCTATCACTTTCTTCCTGAACTAAATAGTGGTCTTGATGTTTGAGATGCTTATTTATGGTAATTTTATGTTTGAGAGAAACTTCTTTTAAGGAATTGAATGCTGATGTATTAGAATTAGAGTAAAAATTCCTTTCTTCTGCTGTGACATTGATTATTGACATAACTGGTTTTACACTTGATTTCCAATTATTCTTAAATATTCCCTTTGAAAGGGACTTTAATGCTTTGATAGGTGACAAGAGCTTGGTGAGTGATTTTCTTCTGATTTCTTCAGGATTCTTGAAATTATTACTGTTTATGGCTTGAGATATTTGGTTACAAGTATTTCCATTTTCTGTTCTTAGGATTGTAATTTCTGTAAGACTTATTTCTTTTGACTCTGGCTTGATATCTTCTGAGGCTAATTCCACTTTTATTTCCCTTTTTCCTTCAGATTTCATCATTCCTTCTTCCATGAACACTTGAGGATGTTCTTCTGAGATTTCCTGATTATTGGAACTTGGTCCTTTCTCTACTGGTAATTCTTTCCACTCCTCTAATTTAGAAACTGCACATGTTTCCATTCCTGCTGGTGGGTTTTCTCTCCATCCTACTTTCTGTGGTGAACAAATAGGTAAGCAAAGCCTTCTTCCATCAGGCTCTATATAACTGAATATTTCCCCTTTTTGTTGAGAAAAGTCTAACCTGATGTTATTGTCTGCAAGGAAGGGCCTTCCCAATACTGTGTGTACTGCTCCCCTTGCCACAAAAAGGTGTATATTTCTTTCTTCCCCAGTAACTAGAGTAATTGGGGTAAATTCTGCTAATCCAACAATTGAAGTACAGTGACCACCAATTCCCCTTAAATTCATGTTGAGACATCTTGTGGTGAGTCCTGCTTTTATTGCTGAATCTTCTGGTATTATGTTCAATTCTGATCCTGTATCTACTAATGCCATTATTTCATGTCCTTCTTCACCTAGGTACACTTGCATAAATCCCAATGGACAGGCATAATGTAGTTTGGGCTGTTCATAATCTCCTAAATGATGGTTTATGAGTTTGGTTTGAATTTCTTTTGTGTCAAGTGAGTTGATTGAGTTTCTTTCTTCTGTTGTCAAATTTTTAAGCTGGTTGATAACTTTGGGTGACATGATAAGAACTTGTTCTAAGGTGAGATTTATTTTCTGATCCAAAACCTTTTTGATAATTTGACTCATAACCTCTTGAAATTCTGTGTGTTCTTGCTTGATATTCTTGTTTTTAACAGTATTTTGAGTCAATTCCAGCTTCTTTCCAGAATCCTGTTTTTCTTTAACTTCTGGGCTAACTTCTTCTTCACCTTTGATCTCTTGAGGTTTTTTGAATTTGGTGGGAATAATTGTTTTTTCCACTGTTCCATTTTCATCTTCAATATAGGCTCCAGGTATGTTTGGCTTCTTTTTGAGTGGTGTTTCCATTGTTTTTGGTAATGACTTTGTTGCTTCTTGACTTGGATTCTCATTTCTTGAGGATCTTTGTTTGGTGTTCCTCAATCCATAATTATTGAGAAATGGATCATTGGCTGAGGATATGGTTGGTGGTTGCCAGCTTCCCCAATCTTCAATTTTGGCTATAGCTGTTGAAATGTCATTTTTCTTTACTTGTATTATGTTCACTTCTTTTGGTTGGTGTGTTGATTCTTTAGCTTCATTTTCTTTCTTTTTCTTGGTAAGTTCTTCTTGTTCTTTTGCAAATTCTTCCACTAATTTCTTTGGTGATATTTTCCCATCTGTTGGTACTCTTTGCCAATTTGGAAACAAAAATCCACCTCCTTGTCTGCTGACCCATTTTTTATTTTGATCTTCAAATAGGTAGTTACATCTATTAACTGAATGTCCTTCCTCCAGGCAGTAGTAACATTTGACATAAGGTTTTGGTATGTTTTGTGCTGGTGCATAGGGAACATGCCTTTGTGAGAATGGGGGTAAATCATTTCTTGGTTTGAACTGTTGATTATTGAGTTGGTTATTGGTAGGACCTCCCATTTGAGGTTTGGATAAACTTTTCAATTCCTCCAGTTGAGTAATAAATTTCTTGACATCTTCATTTTCCCCTTGTGCCTGGTTTCTAGTTTCCATTTTTTGTTCTTTGAGGGATTCAGTAATTTCCTTCATTTTATTAAAAGCTTCATTCATCCCTGGGAAAACCTCTTCCTTGAAATGAACTTTATTTTTATTTTCAGTGATATACCTTCCTGTATCTCTTGATGATGAGAATCTTTTGGTTACCAATATTCTGGCTTCCAATTCCTGTTCAATGTACTTCTTGAGGATCTTCATAGGTGGTATGAGGTATCCTCCATCTTCAGCTCTAACCATAACATTATCTTTGATCATTTCCTTGCTTATGGCCCCTTTAATATCAGCTGAAAGACAATCAAATAAGTCTTCATGGAACATGTTATCTTGAGGAATATACCTGTATCTTAATAAGTAAGTAACAATAGTTTCATATTCTCCCATAAACTTTTTATATTGTGATAGACTACCAATTCCTCCATCTTCTTGAGTTTCAGAAAAAAGCTTCATCAGTGAGTCCTTTCTGTATCTTCTTTCAGGTTCAACTCTTCCCCATTTTGTTATGAGATCTTTCTTAAGTTGTGTCCAATTTCCTTCTTCATAACCTGGCATAGCTTCAATTGCATCACTCACCTTTTGGTTTGTTGTCCAAAATGCCATTTGCATTGCTAGGTCTTCATCTGTTGCTCCTTCAATTTGAGCTATTCTTTCCACTTTCTTGATAAATTTCTCTACTTCTTCTCCATCAAAATTTAGATTGTAATCTTTTGCTTTAATTTTAACTACAGGTCTTTCTTGTCTTGGAACTTTCTGCTGTAATGGACTTGGGTTATTAGGTGTAGTGACAAACACTCTTCTGGGAATATTTTGAGTTCTTGGTTCTGCGACTGGAGTAGAGGTTGCTCTAGGACCAGGTGTAGGTGATATTGGTGAGTCTTCAGGCCTAACATGCCTTGGTAATGTGGGTTCACTTGGACTAGCTCCAGGTGTATAAGATGTTTGTTCTCTTCTTTTCCCTTTCTTTTTACTTTGTGTTAATAATAAATCTTGCATTTGCTTCATAAGAGTTTGTATCTGTACTGTTTGATCTTCCTCTTCACTTTCTTCTGCATACTGTCCTTCTACAGTATCTTCAGGTAATGGTGGTAAGTCAGATGTTGATTGTTGATTCATTTCTACTTGGTAAACTGATCCTTTAAATTCTTTTGTACTTTGCTTGTTCTTCTTTGCTTCTTGAATTAATTTGAAGAAAAATCTCCTTAATTCCTCCTTTTCCTTCTGTTCTGTTCTTGGTGTTGCAATGAGTAAATCAATATCCTGAGGTGTTTGATTTTCTGGTGTTCTTTCCTTTACTGGGTAATAAAAATGGTATGATTGATTTGATGATTGTGAGGGTGATGATGATTTGGAATGGGATTTGTTTCCAGATTCCAGATTGTATGAGAGTGTTGATGGTTAATTCTTGATAAATGATATATTTTTTTTGTGAGTTATGTTGATTTGGGTTTCTTCTTTTATTGATGATTGACTGATTATTGAATGTTGAAGTTGAAATGGCCACTGTTGGGACACCAGATGTGGAACTCCTTTTAGTGTGGGATTGGATAAGGCAGTCCTTGAGGGGGAAATCACAGGTAAACAGTTTTGAATTGCTGAAATAATCCTGTAACCAAGGGTGCTAATGGTGTTTTAGCTGCCCCTCTGAATATACTAAACAATCTCCCTACAGAGCTCACAAATCAATATTTAAGATTGTGGCTTTACAACTATAGAAGACTTTTCAGAAGTCTCTATCAGACCTATTCAATAATCAGACTAATGATAAAATAATAATAATTTTAAATAAATAAATTTGTAGGTGATTTCAAGATGATAAGATAATAATTGAGTAGATAAATAATAGATATAATAGTACTGAGTGGTTATTTTAAGTTTTTTTTTCTTTGTTGAAGGTATTTTGTTTAATGGATAATAGCTCAATATGAGAAAAATTTTAGTAATAGTGATAATATAATAATATTGTTTGATATTTTAAATAAGTGTAATTGATAAATAATTTTGATAATATGTTAAATATATATTTTGTGATAATAATAATAGTGATATGGATTTTCTTCTAGTGAGAAGAGTTTAATATAAATACTTTGTTGAGTATGAGTATTTCACTAATAGATGAATTTATAATATAGGCAGACCTACTGTTAACTACAGCTATATATAAATCACTTTTAATGTAATGTAATAATAATAATAATATCTAGATTAACCTACTAGTAAGGGATGAATAATTATTCTCCTTCTTGGTATATAATTATTTGCATGAGGAAAGAGGAGAAAATGAGAGAGAGAGGCCTCCTTTTATGTTGTGAGAAGTACCCATGGGCTCTCCATGTAAAGTTTTATTCTTGCCCTTGAGATAATTTTGCTGGTGTAGATTTTTGTAACAAAAGTCAGATGACCTATCTGTTATACTGTATTAGTAATCTTGCACAGCCTTGAGAGATTAATGCTAGTGTGTAAAATTGAGAATGGTATCATATGACTGAGATATTTTCACCATTTGTTTGGTCAAAATTAAGGTTGAGATGTTTTGCTTGGTGGGGATTTTTGAGCTGGTGTCATTTGATCAAGGTATTGCACCATATGTTTGGTATATTGCACCATTTCTGAAGCTTTATTTATATTTTGATTAAACTTTAATACTATTTTGCACAGCCTTGAGGAATTTTAGCTAGTGAGTAATTTTGAGATGGTGTCATTTCTTCCAGGTATTGCACCATTTGTTTGGTTTTTTTTGCACAATTTTTGGTGGTATGAGATGATTTTGTACAGTTATTGCACCATATGTCTGTGCATTGTTTGAACTGTAGGTGGAGAATGCTGTGTATTGTGGGGATTCTATTTGTCCTGTATGAGTTTTTCCTTTTCTTTATCTAACTTAATTCTGTTTTTAATTTAAATTTACTGGCTTATCAGGGGGCTGTGCTTGTATTTCCACAGATTTGCTGGGTAATTTAAGGTTTTTGATGGATTTTCCTTGCATAAATTGATTGATTTCTTTTTCTTTTTGTCTTGTGACTGTTGATTGGTACAGTTTTAATTTATTCCTTATTGAATTGGCCTCAGTTTAATAACTGTATTGCTGAGTAATCCAAAAGTTGAGCAGAGCTAGGGTAACTTTAGTGTTACACTACCCCTCTCACTGGTAAATTTAACATTCTTGCTAGGCTGTCTTTTTTCTTTTGCTTATTTTACTGTTATTCTTGTAATCAAATGGACCATTCTTCCAGTATTTGCTTATGGAATTATACATGTTGATGAAGTTACATCCATTTTATTTCTGAATTCCTCTATTGTAATTGATTGATTATTGATTTTTCTTTGTTATTTCTTCAATTTATAGCCTTCTAAATTAAATTTCACTTGAAACTGGGCTAATAAGGTATGGAATACCACAACACCAGCCTCAAATTCAAGATACAGGTCATTTCAAAAAATATAATTATGGGAAATATATTAAATTAATGAAGTATTTATGATAATAAAAAGTAATGAATACCACAGAAAATTAACAAAAAATTATTTCAAAAGGTAAGTTCCCTAATTTTTTATCCATTCTTCTTTTTATCAATCCTCCACATGATAAAATTTATCCTTAAATGTTACAAATGGTGTGGAAAGTTTTGGTATTTCTGTAAGATTTCATAAAATATAGAAATGAATAGCTATATTCAATTAAATCAATTAATAGAAAATTCTGAATAATCTTACAGATCATTATTTACAGCTTGGACCCCGCGTATAAATATGTATATACCCAAAACACTTCAATTCACTCAAATTAACATATCCCCCTCTCAAAGATACTAGGAAAGTCTAATTAAATATTTATTAATATAAGGAAAAATTCTCCTTAATACTTACTTATTGATATTAGATATCCATAATAAGCCTTCCTTTCTCTACCTACTTAGGGTTCTTTTCTGAAAATTGATTAAACTAATAGATTTGATATTATTATTATTTTATTTACTTAGATAGCTAAAATAGTTATCTTCAAATTGGGTCATCTTCAACTTCTTTCCTCACATTTCAAGTGTAGACTTATGGCAATGTAAATATCAATTTCTCTCTTCCTTCCTAAAGACTAAGCCACTTACTTAAACATTAATATTTGCTTGGTATGTTTTGAGATTGAATTTCTTTATCTTTTATAAGATTATTTCTATTTTTTAGTTCATAATATAAATATATTTATCTATTTAAAGTGAGATCTTAATTAATATTTACCAGTATACTCTTCACCTGAAGGATTCGCTTCACAAGAACAATGGGTCATACTATTGTATGTTGAAAGAAGTTCCTGTAGGTAAAAAATTATTTCCTATTTCTATTTTCAGACACAAGAGTATTCTTTTCTTATTAACCCCCCCCCCCCCCCAAGAGTGAATCTGATGGTTAGTTTTATAAATACATAGTAGTAGCTATAATATCTTAATAGATAAGCTTACTAAAAACTTTCCAGAAAAAGATGAAATTGATTATAAAATCTCATCAAGTGAAGCTAAATTATTAAATAATTGGGACAATTATTGAATGAAAATAATTTACTTGTAATAAGCTTTAAGCTGGCTCTGTCATACAGTGACTCAAAATTGAGCACAAGTATTCCACCAAAACATTATAGATTATGATATAAAAGCAAATCCCCAATACCCAAAGGTAGTGAGGAAATACATATCATACAGGTTCAAATAACTTGAATTTCTAATAAAGATCTTATTAAATTTAATTTGAACCAAAACTGAACAATAAATTGAAAGTTTACTGTAATTCGAATTTAAAATTAACAGAGGTAATATCAAAAGCTTTTTCCCTCATCCGAATTCTTCAATATCTATAACAGAACCAAGAAGTGGAGTATTATATTGAATATCTCAAAAGTATATTCTGTATAGTAAGGTCAATTTTTAAATAGATTTACCCAAGCAAAATATATCCTGAAATATATTTTAATAAAATATATTCTACATAAGAGAATAAATCAGATTCATGTAGATATGACTACTCAGATCCAAATATTAGTAACAAAATTAAGTATTGAAGTCCTGGATATAAATTGGTTCAGCTGAGAGTAATCCATATTGAAAACTTTAAATTTTGCTCCAGAGGGAAGTTTTGTCTACTTATAAAGCTAGAAACCCCTTAATTTGTGGCGTACTTGCTAGTGATCCATAATCGTGAGTATTATTCTAAAATCCATCAACAAGGCTCACAATTTATTCCACTTTCCTAATATTCATCCCTGAAAAAACAATATCTATTCAAGGAACAAGATTATAGCCACAATACAGGCTATATTGTAAGATTTAGCCCCTTTACCAAGGGTATACTTATCCAGAATAATTTATTAAGGTTAATCATATTTTATAAATCTACAAGGCTCATATTTTGAGCCACTTTTAAGATATTTATCATCAAAACTGAAAGAGTTATTTCATTTTAAAGGTTTATTTCCAAAGTTTACTATTAGACCCTGAATCCTTTTAGATAGCCCCTAAGCTAAATGAAGTTGTAATTTTTATAGGGTCTATGTTTCTAATAATTTTAAACACGCCCAGGGAGACTTTTCTTTGTGTTTGACTTTTCTTTAAAGGTTAAATTGCTTTACTCATGATAAAAATAGGCTTAAAAATTCCCATAAGGTCCTAATCAGCCCCAATGAGGCTTGTAGGAGATTATCAAAGCCTATTGGTTCCCTAGTATATTCATTGAAAATTTCTTATAAGTTTACTAAAAGATCTTCAAAAATTCTTCAAAAATTCTTTAAAAATAGTAAAACATAGCAACCATAGTTTCATACCCTTCACATTGCCATAAAAACTTTTTTTTCAAGATATGATTTCTTTTCCGGGAATTTAAAATTTCCCACATCCCCAAAATAAGTACGAAATCGGCTTTCCGGACTTCTACCAGTGACAGGTTGACTGTGATCTATGAAATTATTACTTTTTATGTCATTTAGAGAAGAGAAATTCCCTCACAAACTCCATATTAATATAAAAGTAGGAGCTTTTAATCTTTGAGAGATAATTATCGTTAATTAATTTAAATAATTACTTTTCAAATACTCTTTAATATGAAATATTTAAATAAAGGGTAGTAATTCTAGATTATAGCTTATACAGTGATGTTGGTAATTATCTTAGTGATTCAGAAGCAATAATTAGTATCTCATTACTTCAACCAGGGCTCTGAGCAGACTAATAGCCACTTTCCCAAAGGAGTATATCTTTCCTAGCTTCATTAAGAAATTTCATAATTGTCAAACATATTTTTTTAGCTTATTTTACCACTTATAAAAACTTTCTGAAGCATTTCTGAATCTTCTTCATAGATTCATACTGGTGTTTTATCCCACTTTAAACATGAAGCTACATTCAATTTTATTATGGAATTCGGAACAATATCCATATAATAAGATAATTTGTGGAGAATTATTAGATTTTTGAGAAGATTCTTACTTTTTTTCACAAAAAATCTAGAGTTATTCTTTTACATTTTTAACCTCTTAAAGATGACTATTCTTACTTATTCCTATATATTAAGTAGAAGAATTCCTTTATTAATAGCTTTAATGAAATGAAACCTTCATATATTTGGTATTTTATAAAAAAAAGGAAAATTAGGGATTGAACTGAGCCTGAGCCAAGAAGCTGTAATTACATTTTAAATTTCCATAATATTCTATTTCAAGTGAGCAAATTGATAAAATGAAACAAATATTAACATATACTTTCAAGTGATCATCACTTAGGTGAAAATTAAGCTGGGAATTCTCAAATATACATTTAATTATCCAATACAGTTCAAAATACTTCTATTGTTCATTTGAAATTATGCAATAAGTCCTTTCTCATTTAACTATTTGATACATTACGAGTACCTCTTTGGTTTGCTTATTCTTATTTTGAGCTCAAATATTAAAATGGGGTAATGCAATTCAATTAAAATAATAATACAATCCATATGGTGTGAGATTCCAAATATTTTTTCTTATTATTTCTAATGTAAAGACTCTTTTTCCCTTAAAATTTGGTAAATTTATTCTGTTAATATTTTATTTCTCTTCCTCGGAATATCTTCACCAGTATTTTAGATATTTATTAACCTCCTTTTATTTTTTATTTTTCTCTACGTGATACTCTATTCATTTCTTGAGGAATTTTGAAATATTTTCAAATTGATTATCAATTCAAAATATCAAAATATATTCTATATAAAGAATGGTTAAATCAAATATTCTTATGAAAAGATGGATCAAAATAATATATTCAATTAATAATAATTGATCAAGTATTTCGGAAAGTGGTAAATGTATGTAAGATCTTGGTAAATTTTCACAATAAATTACATTTTTTTGGCATATATTATCATTTTTCATCATTTTTAATATTTTTTGGGGGTTGAAAGAACTCTAAACATTCCTTCCGGATTTTCTTTTGAATTGAGTTTTGTAAAAATGGACCAAATAGCACTTTTGAAAATTCAATAAAAATATATAAAAAATGGGATTCCAGGAATCAAATTCAAATATAACTTTGTGAAATCGAATATTATTATATAAGAATTTCATTAGAGAAGAATTAAATTTTTTGGAGGGAAATTTTCTGGTATTAATATTCATGGACAAATTTTTACTCTTTGGTTTCATTAAAAAAAATAGTACAATTTTTTTCTTGAGTATTTTTACCCAAAACAAAATTTCCTAAAATATTACTTTTTTGTTAGAAACTCACATCATTACCCTTTGTTTTAAATAAATGGATTCCCTATGTTAAATCCCATTTTATGGTCCTTTTCCTTCTGGTTTTCCAATTTAAACAAAATATGGACAAATTGAAATTTTAATTCAAAGCCAAATTTGAGTAATTTAGTGAAAATTTTCAAGGAACTAAGAGGGCAGAGAATATAAAAAATGATAAAAAATTTACATTATTGAAGAAAGGTTCATTAAATCCTAAAAGTGATCATTAATTTTCTTATTGAGATACAAAGTGAAATTAAAGAGGAAAATTATAGAAGGGATATCTCAAAGTGATCATAAATTAATATTTAAAATCAAATGATGAGAGGATGGGGGAGTAGCTATGAGTTACTAAATAAACTTAAAGAATGGATATGAGCTATAGGGACTATAGTTAGAAATAGGAATAAGAGTAATTTATTTGTGATAGTTTCAATACAATTAAGATAAATAATCAATGAAGTTAAAGAAAGGAGAAATAAGAGAAAGAATATTGATATTGTTGTCATTTTTGAGAAAAATTAGAGTTAATTTTATACTTTTTTCATTGTTGTTGCAGATCGCTTATAGAACATTGAAGTCGTAGGTTGAGGTTAAGTTGGATCTAGTTGATTGTTTGTTGGAGCTAAAATAATGATTTCTTACTGATTTCTCAGAATAAGCGGATGCGGAGAAGTCACTCAAAATTCAAAAAATTATATTTAATAATGGTTGAAACATCTCATGCGGATTTGGAAATTTCCAAAATTCAATATTTATCAAAAAATCTAAAATCATCTTATTATAAAATCTCAAAAAATCAGAAATAATTTTCTCAAGAGGTATGGAAACTCAATTTTATCTAATTATTGAATGATTGCATAATATTCCTAAATTATTAAAAATTTTAATCAATTTGTATATATAAAATTATTTTCCAATTTATATAATTTAATTTTTGTGTTTTTTTTGTTATTTTCTATGAAGCTTTTACATGATTTCAATGAAAAAGTAAATAATAGGGGGTGTAAAACCTATGAAATCCCACTTTTCAAATTTTGAATTTTTTTTTCCTGAAATGTGGAATTTAATTTCTGGGATTTCCGAAATATCACACCCCCTGACCAGTGGTATTTTGAACATGTAAAAACCTATATTTTTGCCTGAAAATCCCAAATGATAACCCTTGAAATCCCAGCCTATCATGGCTGAATTTCTAGAAATGGTGCACAAAAACCTCACCCAGGGAGTTTAGCTTTGAATAAATTTCTTTAGACTGAATTCTTTTCAATAGAATTGAAATATATAAGTATCAAAAAATTCCAAAAACATCAGCAGGAATCCCATTACTTCATCAACTAAATATCATGAAGAATATCCTTGTCATGGAATCCAATATTGATTCAGACCTGCAAGATGTATCACTGTTACACCATCTCAGTACCCAAAGGTATCTTACACCCTTCAAAAAAAGTCTTCTGCATATATATACAACTCCAGCAATTTGGTCCAGTTATCAAGTCATAAATTCAAACAGCTCTTCCATACTACTCATGAATCTTTCCAGTGGTTAGTTACCTTGATTCAAGATGATACAATTTTTCCACAATTCATCAAGATTTAAACAGAGAGATCCAGCCATACAATTGGCTGTAGCATTAGCACAATTAGGATCCAATGGTAATTGGGCCTCTTTGGGAAAACTAGGAATGCTATTTGGAGTTAGTCATGGGGCCATTGTATTATATACACAGTGTA
The DNA here is from genome assembly GCA_023105745.1 of Austropuccinia psidii. Lineage (NCBI taxonomy): Eukaryota > Fungi > Basidiomycota > Pucciniomycetes > Pucciniales > Sphaerophragmiaceae > Austropuccinia > Austropuccinia psidii. Next base: position 11,235,939 of record JALGQZ010000016.1, read on the forward strand.
TAATCAAAGCATTAATCAAGTATGAAAAGGAATATATTATGTGGCCAAATTCACAAAAACAATGGGAGACTTCCCAAGTAATGCAAGCCAAAGGGTTTCCTGGATGTGTAGTATTTATTTATGGTAGTCTTATACCTTTTTCTCAAAGGCCACCCAGAGATTGTGAGGCATACTTTGATCACAAGAAGAGGTATTTATGCTATTCATATCTGATTTATTGAGCCATTTTTGAGCGGATAATAGATTTGATTTAGGTATTCAATGTCAATTCAATTAGCTTGTTATGTCAGCAGAGTGTTTATTCACTACATTTTGGCTGTGCAGGCTCTCTTCATGATTCAAATGTGTACCAACATATGCAAATCTGCAGAAATCCACATGAATATTATGGGAAAGATCAATATCTACTTGCAGATTCAGCTTGAGTGAGCTCCCATTGGATTGTGCCAGCATACAAAGGTGTAACATCCCCATCAGAATATAATCAAAAATTCAATCTATGTTTGGCAAGATCAAGGGTACAGATTGGACATTCCATTGGTGTTTTGAAAGGGTGGTGGTCATCTTTGCATATGATGCGAAATCAAATGTGTAATGTGCAAGAGGTACAATTATTTGTACAGCAGGTGGTAACCTGTGTTATATTGCATAATCTATTAGCACAAGTAGGTGAAGAATGCAGTGGTTTATATGAGGGTAATAACCCCCCCGCAATCCAAAATATCACACAACAAGATTATGAAAACAGCCATTTGAATATGCATGTAAGAGTAAAGCCCTACACTTGAGATTGGTTCAGGAATAAATGAATAGATGAATTACAAGTGCTGACCATGTTTTAATATTAATAAAACATTTTTATTTTCAAAGAGGATTGTTTGAAGACTAATATTTGTAATACATTTTCAATCTATTTCCATTGAATGGTAAATTTTAAGACTGGAATTGGATTGTAATCATCCAATGTGGAAATATATATAGTATATAATATTTACAAGTTTTTATTTTTATGTAATCTTTTGTTATCCTGTGCATTACGCATAATTTGACCATTGACTTTTGTTTTAATTTCTACCAATCTGAGTTGTTTGAATCTTTTTCCTGTAAGAAATAATTTCTTGTTGATTTGAAAAGAACATCTAAAGTGTGTGATGGATTTGTGTTCAAGAAATCCTTTTTCTGGCTTGGTTTTTTGATGAAGAAGTTCAGACATTTTCCAGAGTATTTCAACAATGCCTTCTTTTTTGGAAAAATCAAAAATGAATTTGTGGTTGGTAAATGATAATCCATGCTGTAGGAGGTGGAATGAATTTTTTTTTATTGATAAAAGATAATATACCATAAGTCCATGAATTGATGTCCTTATTATCAGTATGTGGTTTATTGTGGAAGCCATTGAAAGTAACTAGAACATTTGAATAAGTTTTGGAATTGGGTGATTTGTTGGAATTCCATTCACATTTGCTGAAGTTTGGCAAATTGACTGCATTCATGATTTCTTGATTGTCTTTAAGCGCATTATTTGAAGATTCTTGAATTCAGGAGTGAATGAATTCATCAAATTCTTGAAGTGTTGACCATTGCTCATTATCTTCATCAATAGTATTTTTGGTCAAGCCCTCCTTCCTTGCACAAACCCCAGCAGATTTACCAGAATCAGAACCCTGATAAAATACTATTCCTTTCATAATTCCATCAAGCATCAGAGTTAGTGGTGATATTTTGACTGTTGTTGGCAAGCTTATTTAATGTTATGATCAATTTTTGAGGTTTATGGAAGATGGGTTTTGGACTTCTTAATGGTTGAATTTGATACATGAAAATAGGAAAATAGGGCTTGTTATGTCTATTGATAAGCACATAAGGTCTGGGTAGTTGTTTGTGTTGAGAAAGCTTCAACCAGGAGGCATTCCCATTCTTCTTATTGTCTAGTGTAAGTATGGAGAAGTTGGGATTATAAAGGCCAAGATGGCCTGCTGTTTGGTTCATATATAGCCACATTCTTCTTTGTTCTCTGGACTTGGGTTGATTATGATTAAGAGAATTCTCATCTGTTAAATCATTATGATTGTGAGGTTGAGTCCCAAAAGGCTTCACATCATGTGGAATCAAAGAGAGTTTGGGCACATTCATCTCATTTACAATCATCTGGTCATTTGTTTGAGTCACAACAGTCAGCTTATGAGATGATTGAGGAGGAATGGCTAAAGATAGGGAGGGTTTATTGTTGGATGTTGATATCATGATTGAAGACTAAATATATTCCAAATATTAATTATTACTCCCCTATTTCAAAACAAAAAAAAGATAAAACAAAATGGTTAATCAGTATGGCATAGAAAGGATGGGTGGTGGTGGTGGTGGATCTATGGAGGAGGTGTTGCAGTGGCGTAGGAGGTGGTGGTGTTGCATTGGTGGGTGAGGTGGTCAATTGGCCGGGTGGTGGTGGTGGTTAATCGGCAACAATGGTGGTGGATGAATTGAGGAAGTGGTAGTGGTGGTGGTGTAATGGTGAGTGTACAGTTTTTTTTAATTATGGGCAATTAAATAATTAAGAAAAACTGTACATACTGTTGTTTATCAAAAGATATCCTGAGTTTATGAAACAATAAAGTCACAAAAGGCCCTCAACCAAAGCTTTTGGATGAATTAAAATCTGTGCATATTGAAAGAACACATAAGTTCAATAAAATGAAGATCAGTTGCAGTGTATGCACTTACAAGTCCTGTGCCAATGGCAGAGCTAAAAGCCTTGATCCTCAAAAGAGTCTGTTGATCAGATTGTTAACTTAGAGAAGAATTGATCAATTAAAGATGGAGGAATCCATTTAAAAAAAACTGATGAACAAGAATACTAAAATGAGGTATTTACTATTGGTCTTTTCAAAAAGACATGTGGTAAATTTTTAAACAAGGGATCAATTATTCTCAACCTTGGAAAAATAGGCAATCATTTTTGTGACCAGCATTGCATTTGCAGAATTTAAAAATTCAATTCACATTTATCAAAAGGCCAAATGTCCACTGTGTCTGCTTCCTCACTAGACATATCAAGCTTGATTAATTGCCACAAAAATGATTTCAAAGGCCAAACAGGCCATAAAACACAACAACATCCTTTGAGATTGGTCATTTTAATGAGTGTCCACACTCATCTTATGTGAGAAGACACCTCCAGTTTTGAATTAATCAACCGCAAAATCAAAAATTGATTGGTCATTTCAAATACCAAATGAGCCTATTTCAGAAAACTAATTCTGTAAACAAATGGCACCGCTCATATTACATGCATAATATTTAATGAAGAGCGCTTACTTCAACTATTTTTATTAATCAAATTTATAATATGCTCTCAATCTGAAATTGGATGGGAGGAACTCAATACCCCTATAGTCAAGTCCATATTCTGTTGTTTTTCACGCATCTCCACTTCTTTTTGCCGTTTTTCTTTCTCAAAATCAAGGTTTTTTGCCTCTTTGGCCATATCAAAATTGAGTTGTGATTGTATTTTTGATGGTTCCAGCTTTCTACACTCAGCATTTTTTTCCCATTCAAATTCAATTTCCATCTCCTTCATTAATCTCTGTTGTTCAGTTTGCATAATCTGAGAACTCCTTTCTTCATTCCACTTTTGTTTATCCCACTCTAACGGGGCCTCATCATGAGCTTCTCTCCCTGAAAAAACTTTTATTAGTTTGCATGAACATCAGAATAAAACCATCTCCTACCAACCTTTTTGCTGATCAATCATTATTTGTGAGTAACTTGGAGACAATACATCATACAACTTCTTCTGTGAGCCACTGCTATTATTAAGATTAAACCTGAAACTATGTTTTCTCTTTTGGGATAAACCATTAATCTTATCCTGCAGCTACAGAAAAAACATTTCAGAGTCTATTCTTTTCATATTGGTTCGATGAAAGAAATCTTACTTCAGGCTTTTCCACATTGTCATTCAATTTATCTTCAGCAATATCCATATTTGGTTGAATCATGATTGTTCCCTCCTCTGTTATTTCCAAAACCTGAAAGGAAACAACACATCAGAATTTAGAACAAATAATGAAATATTGTATCATATCTTACTTCATGTTCCATTGGTTCTTCCTCATCCTCATTTGAAATCAATCCAGCCTCTTGAGAATCATATGTTGCTAGTGGAGTCACATTTGGCTTATTTCCAAAGAGTGAATCCATTTCTGCAAAACATGGACACACAATTTAAAGCTTATCATCCATAGTATGAATCCCTTTTTTCTCATCCTCTTCTTTTATACTTGCCCCAGTTAAATTCTCAAACTTCTTTTCTGTTGTGTATTTTTTCTTATATATATGCCATTGTTTGTGAATTCTTGTTGCACTGATATTCAACTGGTGTTGCGATTTTTTATTAACCTCAATGGCCATAAGATGAAATCCATTCTTTTTACTTGAGGGTGGCCTTCCCGCCAGTTCCAAAATATGCATCAACCAATTGATAATACATAAATAACCTGGCCAAGTTAAGTGACCTGAAGGATGGGGCTGTCACATTGATGCCAGAAACCATAAGCAAGCACTCAGGGTCATGTTGGAACAGGCGGTTCCCCACCACCACCATGAATAGACCCTAGGTTTCTTGATTGCGCAATTATCACAACTGAGTAGAAAAGGCTACAAGATCAAGGTTGAATTTCTTTGATCTTTTTCTGGTATTATAGGTCACAGCTCCACCGTCTGTGACAGTACCCCCGGGGTAGGAAGCACTGTGTCCCAAAGTGCACTAACACAGATGGGCAACCCTGCTCTCAATCAGGGGAATCAGCTACACAACAGGCTGGTATAAGGAGCCATAAGGGTTTTTGGGTCATCACTCCCAAGCCCTTTCTGCCAACAGGTTTGAAACCCCCAAATTTTGCAATGTGTCATCCCTCACAATTGTGAAATCCACCCATGACAGTAAACCTTGATCTTCTGTCACATTGATGCCAGAAACCATCAACAAGCACTTGAGCTCTCCACTCAGGGTCATGTCGAAACAGGCGGTCCCCCACTACCACCATGACTAGACCCTAGGTTTCTTGATTGCGCAATCATCACAACTGACACGGGAGGCATTACGCAGTCGTATGCACTGCATACGTCACCCGGGGGTGTGCACCGGGAATTACATGTCGTCATGGAAGAACTGGAATCCCACATACAACCCACCTGGGGCTGTAAACGTCTCCAGTGTGACAGCTCCACAGGGGGATGCATTGCTTACGACAATCATCCAATTGAAAACTACCACACAGAGAGGGCCCCAAGTCATCTCCCAGTACCCTACTTTAAGAATCACCATGACATTGGTGCCAATGCGTTCTTTAAGCTTTTTTGGGACTTGAGCCCTTAAGGAAGTCATATAACTACTGTTTCTGACATTAGTAAAATGAGTATATAATCTAAGCCATGGATGCGACTAGCCACACTCACCAACCCAAACTCCTTATAATATACCACACATAGTGCATTAAATTTTTACACACTATCAATCCCCTTATATTAGCTCTAACATATTAAAATTTGTTTTCTAATGGAAGAATTACCCTCAACTAATGCTGAAATAGTCATCACCCAGAATACTGGAAGTGGCATAAGTGCAATCGAGAAACAAAATATTGATGAAATCGTCAGTATGGCTCTACGAAAGCAATCAGACTTCTAAAGTGAAAAAATACGGGCATTGGAAGAAACTATCCATAAATTTCAAATTCTCAAGGAAACCGAGACAGACCTCCCTCAAAAAAACATGGCTTCAAGAGCCCAACAACAGCAATCCACACCACAAGTTAAGCTTAAGGTGGCAAAGTCTGTGAAGAAGGCTACACAGGTCAAAAAACGAGCTCAGTATGTCACTCAAGGCACCAAACCTTCTCACTCTCAAAGAGCACGTTCGGAGCCTCTCCCATTGCACAAAACAAAGACAAGTACACCTAAAAAAAAAACCAACTCTAAAACAAGCCAGACAACTCCACCAAGGAAAATGAAAAATCATCAGATTCGCAAGGATGAATTCCCTCCAGATTTCAAAAGTGTGAAAGTAAGCTGGTCTTTGACATTTGATAATCTGAATGCAAACAAATGCTTATGTTCTCATTAGGATGCACTCTTCAACCACATACGCTTACTTTGGGGACTCATTGAACAAAATTCTGTACCTGAGGCACCTGATCCAAAAGTATTGAAGCGTTTTGAATCTCGCTTTGAAACAGTTGCTGAGTTTGAAGCACATGCAGCAAACCCAAATGCCAATGTGTTTGTTGCAAATGCAGACATCCAAACCTTGAACTCAGGGCGTGCTGGTAGAATTAAACTTGGACAAGGTATGTTGCAATTGGAAGACAGTGATATTCGCTATATTCATGGATATTTGGGAAAGCTTGGAATTGACTGCTGGGGGCCGAATCTTGAAGAGTCATCTGATAGTTTGTGGAACTCAGCATGTCGGATCAGTGCAATAAACATGTTCCGTCAAATGGCTGCCAGCGGGGTGTACCAAAATTCATCATTGAATCATGGTTATGTTAATAATGTTATGCTATTGATACAAGCATATAACCATTATGTGCACTATCTGCTAGAAGATCGTTTCAAAAAAGAAATCAAGGAAAAAGGAAAGCATGTGAAAACAAAATTAGCCAATAAAAATCAGAAGAACCGTGACCGAGTGAGTTTCCAAATGTATGAGAATCACAATTATTACTGACCAGTTTTACATCAGCTTTGAGACAGAAGGGAAAAATTTGCTGTTGCCAACAACTTTCCAAAACGGTACAGAAATATCATAGCAAATATTCATTCACATAGTGATGATGAGGTGGATGGAAAGGGAAATTTTCAAATTAAAACACTGCCTTACAGATCCAACACTGCAAATATATTCTTCCGACACCTAGATGAGCAAATGAAAGCAGTCAATGATGCATTGGGTATCACTTCAAAAGCAAGGATCAGGAAGCTGCCAAAAGTCCCTCAAATTACCAACTTTCCAAAAGCGCCGATTGGATTACCATTAGATTTCTATAGTAAGAAATGGCTAAGTACACTTCCAGTATCACAACAGCGACTTTCAGTGGATGCAAATTCAGTGGCATTTTTGCCAGATCCAAGTAAATCATTATTACCTCCACAAAATATCAATCATGATCGTCGAGAAAAATGGTCCGATTGGAAATTCAGTAAGGAGTTTGTGAGTATTGTCTTGACGAAGTATGGTCTGGACAAAGTTGAGCTGAACAGTGAAGGAGAGGAGGCAGTTGAGGAGGATGATGAAGAAGTGGAAGGTGGAGTGATTGATCTTGAACAAGAAAGCGAAATAGAAAAGGACGCAGAAGAGTATGTGCAGGATGGCGAGTGGGGAAAACTGTATGATGAAGATGAAGATGCAGATTATGAGGTAGAGAGTGAAGAAGAGGAGGAGGAAGAGGAGGAAGATGGTGATGGTGAAGGAGGTGGGCCGGGTGATTCAGATGAGGATATGGAGGGGTCAGAATGAGGAACGATTGTATAAGTTAGTGCAGCACTTAGAACAAGGAAGGACCAATTGTTTCATTGATGGCCAAGTAACCTAGGTGATTACAGGGTACCATGGCAATACCATTCGTTTCGATGCCAAACGTTCCTGCAGAAAGTGAGCGGTAGGCCATGAGATTGGTAATTTGGGCAGGTGAGATGATCGATTGAGTAGTCATTTCTTCGCCAACTACAACCTTCATGAGGTAACAAAGGAATTGGAAGGTTTTTGAAGGGCGGGTGAGATCTTTTGCAAATCGATTCTGAATTGGATGGATCGAAATCGCATGCGCATGGGTGCCCTTTGGATGCAAGTACTCATATATTTGCGAAATCTTAGCATAAGATATGAGATCACCAACACAATATTGGATGCAATTGTGTGGTGGCATGGGGGTGATCTTCAAGTTGTTGGGCCCATGCCAAGCCTGAACAGACCGACCCTGTTGTTGCAGCACTAAAGACCCTTCAGGATGAGGAAAGTCCCAATGTGCTCGCACTTGCTGATAGCCATCTTCCTGCCTTACATGTTCAAGAATCTGGTTGTACTCTTCGCTTTTGAATACAATGCCATTCCTCCTTCTTTGTTGAGATTTCTTCGGGTTCTCTTCTGACAGGCAACCCATGACTGCATGCACCAAGAGACGTTGTTGGCCAATGATTTTCATCATCATTGTTTGTTCCATATCACCTATAATCAAATCCAATTTTTAGCTGCACTCGTTCATGGGCCTAAACACCCCACTAAGTCCACTTACCAAACCGCTCATTCGTTTTAATCTTCTGTAGTGCTCCAACAAGCCTTTCGCCCCAAAACTCCGCCACACCATTCATTGGTCCCCAAGTTTCCATCTGCTCCGGTATGTGTAGTGCATAGTGGTGATTTGGAAGGACTTTCAAATTCTTGAATATTTCTTGTGATGTATTATTGTACTTCTCATATGATTGTCGAAACTTCCTCCCAGTGGATTGTTTGATTGGCCAGCTTGTGATTAGATTGGTACATCGCACCAAAAATGCTGTATTTTGTAAAATCCGATACCTCTTGCTTTTTGGACCTATATTTTCAACATTATCAACGAATAATTCTAATATTATTAGTGGAATCGCAAAGACCCAGAGCGAATGCCATTGCATTGCTTTCAACTTCCCATGCTTCACACTTCCCAGGTCTTTTGGCAACCCCTCAATTCGATCTGGTAAGACCAGTCCAGCCAGCTTTTCACGGAACAACCTTCTCAAGGGGGCACTGAACACCCCACCTGTTTCACCTCCATCCAAAACGATATTGCTTTCGCTTGATTCACCATCTTCATCAGCATCATCACTTTCAGTCCCCCAGATTCCTTCCACCTCTCCTACAAGCCCTTCAACCTTTCTTTTCTTCTGGTGACCATGGCGATCCTTTTTTCCACTTGCACGTTTCTGGATTGTCGCGTGGCTACTATCTTGGAAGCCCCATCTAATGCGGAAGTGATGTGCTAAAATTCCCTCCATCCAATTATGCATCATTCCCAAAGCCAAATGCTTCACAGGATCACAATATTCCAGTCGATTTAGCTCCGAATAACGAACCCCCGATTGTCTAAGCAATTGTGTTTGTTGATTTTTACTGGCCTCTTTCCATTGCAATCCTTTTTCTCTTGTTTCTTGACCTGTACGGGGCTTCCCACATTTGAGATTAGAAAGCTCTGTGTCGTTTGAAAGACACCATGTGCAATAATATTTTGCCGAGTGTGATGCAAACCCCCCTACCTTGTGGGTGGCACCAGTATCTCCAATGAGGGTGAGAAGACGTACCTGGATCATGCGGCCATTTGGCTGTTTAAAGGTTGATATTTGTGATGGCTCCTGTAGTTTCTTTAGATCATCGACTAGTGGCACCAGGAGGTGGGAGATCATTGTCATGTTTGGGGCCTGGGGACCAGGCATAATGCCAGCAATGAATATGTGTGATAATTTGTTTCGTAGTTGAGGTGGTAAGTTTAAGCATGCCATAGCAACAATGCCCATGGATTGCTGCTTTCCTGCCAGCTTGTTATTCCGTGGATTAAACCAATCGACAAATAAGGAGAAGCAAAGGTTTAGTGTACTACCTGTTTCACTCGTACTTGCCCATGATAGCTCCTTCCACCCAGTACCCTTCTGAATATCACCGATTGTCTCATCACTTGAGCTATGAACCTCTTGAGCCCAGGATTCGATGGCATCCTCTATTCCCTCAAAGGCCAAAAACCATCGGATCCATGAGTCCATGGACTGAGTAACATAATAGCCTCTTGGAATAGAAATGTGGGTTAAGTCATTAGTAGTCATTCGATAAGGGTGAAGCATTGAGGAACCTTTACTCTGGACTGATCGGAAACTTGACTGGGTGCAAAACAAATCATTATCGCAAGGTGAACATCGAGTGGTTTCTTTGTAAGTACATTTCCATGGAATGTCAATTGTTGGATACAAACTATAGCAATTGGTGCAATAGACAATTTTGCGTATCTTGAAATCAGGTAAGGCAATCTTGATAAGAGTGCGAGGGTCTTGTGCCAAAGTAAAACTGGTGCTTGGTGTATTTCGGCTGGCTAGAACAATTTGGAGGAGGAAATTCCGAGCAGATCGACAATTTTCCTTGCTTATATTACAAAATATATGAAGCCAGGCTATAAATATTGAAACCATCACTGCAGATGAGGTCAGCATCAGAAGCCTTGAATATTAATTATGAACAAAAAACTCACAAGCAACAGATGTTGGTTCAGCCACTAACTCATCTCCACTGGATAAATCAGGATGTGTTGAAGAAACTTCATTAATCTCGCTTGAAATGCTTGATGGGCTTTTTGGATTGATAGTTGCAGGATCTGTGGCTTGAGATGCTGCACTGTCAAAGCTTGTTAATGACAGGCGAGTATGCTTCCTGAATTCAGCCATGTGTTTTCGTTTGTTACGTTTTGAAAGGTATTTGCCTCGTAGTACTGTGCCATCAGCACAGGTGATGAGGTTAGAGTGACATCTTGGGCACTGGCAAAGTCGCATAGGCATGATTAAATGAAAAATAGAAAAAAAAAATTGAAGTGAGTTATTGATAAGATGTGAGAATGATGAAGATATGAATAATGAAAAACTGCAGATGGCAAGTGAAAAGGGCTGAGAAGTAGAAAAAGATCGTATCGTCACACAGGTGACGTATTCAGGTTCAGGTGGGGTGTGCGTGGGATTTTTTTGGGGGAAGCGCTACACGACCAGCCCCGTGCACACCCCCGGGTGTCGTGCGCAGTGCATACGACTGCATAATGCCTCCCGTGTGAGTAGAAAAGGCTACAAGATCAAGGTTGAATTTCCTTGATCTTTTTCTGGTATTATAGGTCACAGTTCCACCGTCTGTGACAGGGGCAGGCCAGATGAAATCTTGGGAGTGTATTTATTTGTCTTAACTGGGTGAAGTGGCGTTGCAAGGATGGTGATGGTGGGTGATAAATCAGTAATTGAGTAATTTAAGAAAGGGGGAGATTGAATTGAATTGTAAATAGATTGGTTAATTGGTTACACCAGGGGTTGGGTTAAAATTTACTTTTGGAGAAGGGCAGTGGTTATGTTTGAAAGTTAAATATTCAATTAGGTTTAAATAAGTATAGGAAAGAATGTGGTATTTTGCAAAATCCCAGGGGGACTGAGCTGAAAAAAGTGGTTTTTGGGAGACAAAATCACTTATTTTGGTCTCAAATCATGCTTTTTTTTGATGTGGTCTTTTGTAGGTTTGACACTCCCTAATATAAAGCCATTTTATATATTTTTAAAAAATAAATGAAGGTTACCCAATGAATATATGAATAGTTCAATTTTTCTTTTATTATAGAATTAGTAATACTGATAGAAAATATAATCTTATATCTCATAATTAAAACAAGATTAATAGATCAAAATTAATTTTGGTTTTCTCCAAGTATTTTATGAAGAAAAATATCAAGTTTATTTTATTATTAAATTTAAATACCAGTTAATACTAAATGATATAAATAAGTTGATTAATGATAAAGCTTACATTTTTTTTGGAGGGGGGATTTACAAACTATAAAAAATGTGTATCAAGATTGAAATACTTATTTAATCAAAATGACAGAGATTTTGAAAACAAAAAAATATTAATTTGAGAGATAATTAAATTCATAAAAAAAAGTTGAATCTTAAATGTTCCAAATCCCACATTTAAAACCCAATTTTTTTTTAATTGAGGGACACAGAATTTTGTTTAAAGCTTAATTATTTCAAAAATTCAGGATTTTGAATTTTAAACCAAATTATAAAATCTTAATTCTCATTTAAAACTCTAAAATATTTTTAGCACTCATCCTTTTAAATTTTAATTCACAAATAATATCTTCAAAAATATTTTCTATTAATAGATTTAACTGATATTGACACTAAGTCAAGTCACAGGAAATTCATCTTTTGATAATTTTTGATAATCCTTTTAATCACCATATTAGAAATATAGTTATCTATTTTTTTCAAATTCCATTTTTAATAATCCACAGTATTATTTGATATTTAATTAAGAGAAAACCAAATACTTAATTAATTACAGAAATTCAACCCATATCTCTCTTATCCTTTAATAAAACCTTACTTATTTTCATTATCTATGTAAGTTAAATTGACTAAAGATCAAATCAAATTATTATCATTATTAGGAAAGAGAAAGTTATATTCAATGGGAATCACTTCCTCAAGAAATCAAAATTAATTCCAACTAATACCCTTCAATATGGATATTAAATACCACAATATACTAAATCTGATGACAAAAATTATTTGAGGACAATGGAAAACATATTAAAGTAGATATTTATTTCAAAAAAAATGTTTGTAATATGATGGGTGCAGGAGTAAATTAATATTATAAATATTAAGGATTAAAAAAGATGGACTATAAGCCGTAAATTATGTTGAAATTATATACTAAAATTTTCTTATTTTTTAGTAACAAGATCAATCTTTCTTCTATTAATACTTTTGATAATATATCCCAACATGGAGGCCAGTCAAAATATGATGGAATGTGTTTTCTAATGAACTCAATATTCCATTTCTTCTAAAAATCGTTTAATATTAAGTTACGCTTAAAAATGATTATTATTCTCATAAAAGAATTTAGTAAATAATTTAGGATATAAATATGTATGATCAAAATTTGAGATCTTTTATTAATATTTGAAAAATTATCCTTCATTTATTAAAATATTATGATTCAATAAATATCAAAAACAAGTTTTTCTAATTTTAACTTGATTTATTAGAGTTGTGGTCATGAAAAAACATCATTTTGTTTACACCCACATACACAAATTAATTAGAAGCTCTGAATAATATTTAATACTTTATATTATTTATCAAAATTGGGTTTTATGATTAATTATATTTAGGAAATTAATTCAATTAAATCCAAAAATTCGAAATTTTATGTACAAAATTTAGCAAAGAAAAGTAAAATTAAAGGGAAAAATGTTTAAAATAAGATGAAAATTGATTTTTTAAAGTTAGAATAAATATTATGATAAAAATATTTTAGGTAAAAAAATAAATATAAAACAAAATTAATTTTTAATAGGAGAAGAAACAAATTTTAATTTAGTTTTAAAAAAAAATGGGTTCAATAAATATATCTCAAAGGAAATCAGAATAAGATGGCTCTGAAAATTTATTTATTTCAATCTTACAAGCCCGTTTATGAAATAAAAAAAGTCTTATTTCCATTTTATAAGTAATAGCTTAAAATGGTTTGAAAGTATTCTTATTTTACTTATTTAGTTTTTCAATTTATCAAAAGTCTTAGTTTATTACTGACGTTGAGATCTTTCATTCCATGAGGTTTTTTTTAGGGGTAACTTAATTAAAATCTTTTAATTTTTGGAATGTTTTTTCTTTTATAATTAATATATTAACTCAATATGTAATTCTTAGAAGATATTAATGGAATAGTGAATCAATTTTGAGGAAATACTATAATTTTTTATTTAAGTCTGTCTAAACTAGTTTGGTTTCAAATCAAATTTTTAAAAACCCCATTCCATTAATTTGATTCATGCTAGAGAAATATTTTTTTCCAACTGAGCTTTATGTAAATCATTTATTTTAGACAAGATTTTTTATAATAAAAAACACTAAATCCAAAAGCTTAAACCAAATTTTTTATTCTTCAACTAAAATTTCATTTTATAAACTCAAGTTTTTCCAAAAATAACTTTTCTGAATGTAAATATTCTTAGTTTAAAAATAAATTAAAATATTGTATTTCTTTTTAATCATTAATATTTCCCTAAAATATTATCAATAAAACTCCAAACTATTAATTCCAAACTAGACCTCTTAAATTATTTTTTTCTATAAGGTCTTTCCATTTATAACTATATTTATTTATTTAAATTCATTTTTGTATTTTTTTTTAGCTTAAATTTATTTTTTAAATTTTTTTCTCTGTTACAGATGTTATTTTTAAATAAATCAACTTATTTTTTGAATTTTTCTATTCTTATTTATTTTATTTATGTCACAATAAGCCTTTACTTCCACTACCACTACCCTTATAAGAAAATTAATTATCATCAATATTAATTTTAAGCTTAAAAATTGAATTTTAATTGATTCCTAAAATTTTTTTTTGAATAAATTTATGATCAATTCAGAATTATTTGAGAATCTTATTTCAAAATAAATTTTAAATTAATCAACAATTTTTTTTCCTAATTTATTTCTATTGATTTAAGAAAAAAAATTAAAAATCATATATTATTTTAATATCTTTGATTCTTTTAATAATTATCATACAGTTTTCACTAATTGTTCTTTTTTGAATCTCTATTATATTTTCAAATAATTCTAATACTTAAATTACTTTTGTTTTGTTTTTTTGTTTTCAATTTTTTTAATAATACTTAATATATTAAAATAATTTATATTTTATTAGATTTTTTTTAGATTTTTTTATTCTTTAATATAATTCCTTAAATTTAAATAATAAGTGGTTTATAATTTAGTGATGTATCTGATAAGGATAAATAAAAAGGATTGAATTAAATAAAAGAGAGAATAACTATTAAAATAATTTCACAGGAAAAAAAACTTTAAAATCTTAAGAACTTTGAGAAATTTATCAAATTATAAATCAAATTTTTTTCTTAAGGAAGACTAATTGTGATAATCTCAAAAAATTTTAATGAATAAAAAAAATTTAAGCTTTAGTAAAACTGAGTTTAATAGTTAAAAACAATTTAATTTTTTTTTAAAAATTTAATTATGAATAAAAAAAAATATATAATAATGTTAATTAATAAAGATAAGAAGTATATTAATTAATAAAAATGAAGTATTTTTTATTTATTTTATTTTTGACAAAAAAAAAAATTATTAGAAAAAAATCTTAATTTGATTTAATATTAATTAATCTAAAATTTATATTTATTTTCTCAAATTTTTAATTAAAGATTCAAATTTATAAAAAAAATTAAAAACTTAAATTATAAAATTATTAAAAAAAAAAAATTCTTTGAAAAATAAATAAATTAATCATTTTTAGTTTGTTTTTTTTTTTTCAAAATTAATAAAAAAAAAATATCAATTTTTTAATAAGAAAGTTTTTTTTTATAAATAATAAATAAAATTAAAATCTTTAAATCAGATATTTAAGTATAAAAAAAAAAAAAAATAGAGCTTAAATAAAAACAATTTTAAATTAATCAAAAATTAAAATTTAAATAAAAAAAAAATAGTAAATGAATTGGATTTTTTTTCTATTTTTTTATAAAACTTTAATATTTTAAATTTTATTCAATTAAAATTATTTATTTAACATTTAATTAATAATATTTATTTAAAATTAATTAATATTTCTAAATTCTTAAACCCTTTTTAAAATATTTATTGATATTAATACTTAATAATCTCAAAGAACTTCCTATTCAGACCCAATTGAAGAAATTATATTATTGAATAAAGAAGATTTAATTAACCAATGAGAAAAACTCTAGATATCTGAGTTATTTCACATTTATCTCCTAGTTTTTCTTAGTGAATATCAACAATCCTTCAATATATTAGTTTCACTATATATTTGAGCTCTTGTAATTTCAATCAAAAAAGGTTAAAAATTGTATTATCATCATAGTGATATATATATCTTTTTTATTATAAATATATATAAGTTAAGCTTCAATAATTATAATTTTTTAAAAAAGAAATATTGATAATTTTAATATATAATTAATTAAAAGAAAATAAAAAATAAAAAATTTAAATTAATTTTTTGATTTTTTATTCAAAATGAACTTTTTTTTTCTATAATCAAATTATGATTAAAAATAAATTTCTATCTTTTGTGAAAAAAATATTATTCTTCCATCTATGAACTCAATTAATTATGTAAAATTTTATTCTTTAATAACTAATTAAGATTAATTTATCTTAATTAAATATTAAAGTTCTAAAAATTCTCTTTACTTTTTATATTTATAAAACATTAAATAATTATTATAAATATATAATAAATTTTTTCCCTTTAAAATCATTAAATTATTTCCCAATTTTAAATAATTACAATTTCATAACACTTTTTTTTTATAAATAAATATAAAATTCAATTTTTTGAGATATTTATATTTATGATTTAATATTTTAATTAATCCTTAAAATTAAATAATATTCTTATATAAATATATATCTATTTATTTATTTATAATTTAATATTAAATTTAAATTTCTTGATATACAGCTTAATTGATAAAATTCTATAAAAAAATTTCAAAAAGTTTTAATAAAAATGATATATAAATAGATTATTATTTAGTTTAAAAAACTTTTTTTTTCTACTGTAAAATTATCTTGTCCTCCCCCCTCCAATCAATCGATAAATAAATAAGGGTATTGGTAAAAACATGTAAGCAAATTGGTAAAAACACATAAGAGCTTACGTGTTTTGGCCATAATCTGGTAAAAACACGTAAGGGGTGCCCTGGGCCCATTTTTAATTAAAAATGAAACACCATTGGGCCTGTATTGGGCCAAAACATGCCCAAAAGAGGTTTTTTCCCCACAAAACCTCTCTAACTCCAAATTGTTTCAGATTTTTTTGCCCAGCCCCCCCCCCAAAAAAACAAACAAGCTCAAACACCCCAATAATCCACATTATCCCCACCCCAAAACATTGTTTTTTTTTGGAAAAACAGCATTACCAAAGCCGTTTTGCAAAGCTTTTCACACTTTTTTTTCTTTTTGTCCCCCAAAGACTGCATTTTCCACGACAACAACCTGCTTTCAAGCCTCTCAATTTTCAATTTTTTACCATCCCTCATCTATTAATCCCACATTTAAACCACTTTCTGTCACTCTTAACCACTTCTGTTCATTGTTCACACCTTTTTTCACCTCTTTTTCACATTTCGAAAGGTTCTTACCCCATTCCAAATCCCCCAATTCCCCTTTTTTTCACTTTTATACATAATTTTCATTAAAAATATGCTTCAACCCCCCACTGAAGGTGAATTTCAGACCCTTGAGCTTCTTTGGCAACATGTGCATAATGTTGCCAGGGCTCAGGGGTATGCTGTGTCCACCTTGAGGTCCAATATGACCCACAACCAAATTGAAATATGTTGTGACAGGTCTGGCACCCCAAATCCCAACAAAAGCCCCTCCAAAACAGTCACCTCAAGAAAGCTTGACTGTCCTTTTAGACTTTATGCCAGGAAATATGCCAAGAGTACCACTTGGACTCTTAAAGTCAAAAATCCTGAACATAGCCATGATGCCACTGAAAATATCTTGGCACATCCTGCTTTCAGGAAATTCAATGAGCAAGAAACATCCCAAATTGCTCAAATGTCTGAATCACTCCTCATGCCAAGGCAAATTCAGGCCCAATTATGCAGCCAGAGGGAGTCTGACAGGTCTGTAATCCTTCAAGACATTTATAACCAAGTCAAGAAAATAAAGAAAGACAAACTGAAAGGCAGAAGGCCCATTGATGCTCTTATTGAAACTCTCAAAGAAGAAAATTTTGTTTGGTCCTCTGCAAGGGATTCTGAGGGACACATTACCTCCTTGTTTTTTACTCACCCCCTGGCCATAAAACTTCTTCATGGCTTTCCTCATGCCATTCTTATGGATTGTACTTATAAAACCAATAAGTACAAAATGCCCCTTTTTCATATTGTTGGATTCAGCTCAACAAATAAGACCTTTTCTGGGGATTTTTGTTTGATGAAGAATGAAAATGAAACTTCATATACTTGGGCATTAAATCAATACATTGAAAAGGTCCTAAACAACACCAATCTTGTTCCCCCCCCAGTTATTGTTATTGACAGGGATCTGGCCTTGAAAAACTCTATTAAGAAGCTCTTCCCAGACTCCAAAGTCATGCTATGCATTTGGCACATCAACAAGGATGTATCTGCTCATTGCATGAGGAAAATTGGTCATGGAACTGATTTTGAAAATTTTATGGGCCTTTGGAATCAAGTAATATACTTCTTCATTTTATTTCATTTTATTTCACTTTTTTTCTTATTATTGTCTTTATTAATGACTTTGGGATTCTTTTCTCAGCTTATGTATTCACCCACTGAAAATTCTTTCAAAGACAACTGGAAGAAGCTTCAAAAGCAAGTTAAAAATGCTGAGGTCTTGCAGTATTTGGAAAATACCTGGCTTCCTCTAAAGAAGTATTATGTGCCAGCCTGGACAAACCACCATTGCCACCTGGGTGTGGGCTCCACCTCCAGAGTTGAAGGTGCCCATGCCATGGTTAAACTTTGGCTACAAAAGTCCACTGGTACTCTCCTGGAGGTAGTCAGGGCCCTCCACATGGCATTCAGAAAACAATTTATTGAAATTATCAACAGAATCTCCAAAGAAATGATTGTCCATGTCAAGAATTTTCCTCCACACATCTGTGCCCTCAATGGCAAGGTGTCTCATTATGCTCTTCAGATTGCCTTTGAAAATTTCAAAACAAAATTTCCTCCAAATGAAAAATGCACCAACAAATACAACAATTATAAAGGCATTCCTTGCAAGCATAAGACCCAAAAGGCATTTGCCAAGCGCCAAAGGCTTGAATTATCAGACTTCCATCCTCAGTGGCATTTGAATTTGCCTGTGAGGGTTTTTTAATTTCTTCTTATTATTTTTTTTCTTATTAACTGATTTTACTTGTCATATTCTTCTCAGACTGGTTTTCAAGTTGATGATCAAAGTGTTGAAAAAGAAAGAAAGAATGAAGCCAAGAAAATATTTGAAGACATTGGGGAAGACCTGTTTCAAAGACCAATGGCAGAAATCACCCCAATACTCCAACATTTTCAAGATCTTTTGACTGGAAAAGTCCCATTTGATCAAATTCCCAAGAGTCAAGAGGATGATCAATATTATGAAGACCCTCTAGAATGCAAGAACATCCATGGAAGACCCCAAGGATCCAAGAATAAAAACAAAAGAGAACCTTCAAGATTTGAAATTATTGAGAGTCAAACCAAGAGAAGAGGAAGACCCCCATCAAAAGTGACCAGCACAACAACTTCAAGATCCCAGTCAAATGTCCCCTCTTCAATTATGGAAGTGGACTCATCTTAAGATTCTGAATATTCTGAGGACTCCTTATCTAAATCCATCAGTTCATCGGATTCACTACCCTCAGCAACTGAATTAAATAAATCAGAAGTAACCCTTAGAAGGTCCAGAAGATTGGCAATTGGAAGAAAAACATCACAAAGAAAATCACACAAGCCTGCCACCAGTTTGAATATCTATGATGCAATTGACCTGACCTGTGAGCATTGTCAAAGCAACTATCACACAAGTGATGAATGCTCCAAGCTGTTTGTGAGTTTCTGATTCTTTTTAATGTAATTTTATGTTGTTTATTCTGATATTTATTCATTTTTTGAACTTATGTTATCAGATAACTGGCTCAGAAGACTTGCCCAAGTTTATATTGAAATACACCTTCAAGGCCATCAATGTCCAGGGTGATGGAAACTGTGGCTACAGAACAGTATCCCACTTCATTTACAAGACTCAAGATCAATGAGCTGATGTCAGAGGTGACTTGGCTGAAGAAATTCAACAAAATCAAGACTTTTATGAAGCCATGAGCACCTTAATTCCCTCAGTATCCTCTTATTTGAAAAGAATTGAATGGTATGAAGATGTTGGCCAGGCTCCAAAAAGCAAGTGGATGTCCATGCCTGACATGGGGGATCCAATTGCAAATAAGTATAAAAGACCAGTTTTCTTTTATTCCACAGCCCAATCTTTTTCTTTTTTCCCTTATTTCTGTCCTCCAAATGATAATCCCCCCATTTTCATCTGCTTCTTGAATAGTTGTGCTCATTTTGTTCCTTTGGACATCATCATTTATAAAGTTTATCCAGTCCCCCCCATTACTGTGAACTGGGAGATTCATGCCCAAGCACAAGCCCTGGGGTGGGCTGATAAATTTAAGAAACACAGAATGTTGTACTTGTCAAATCTTCCTCCCCCCTCTCAGAAAAAACCCACTATTTTAGAGGTTGATTCTGATTGAATGAATTTTGTATATACAATTTATGCCAATTATCCCCCTCCTCAGTCATTTTTATTGCTTAAATCCCACCTCAGTCTCCTTTTTTATCAAACATGTGGAAGTTTTGTACTTGAAAATAGTCATATTACACACAAGAAAAAAAATAGCTAAAAAAAACACTCATTGGGCCTTCACTTGTGGTCCCACCCAAAAAAATTTCCCAATTCATGAGCTTCTGGTTCTTTATTGTCCAGATTGAACCCTTTAATTTATAAAAGAAATGAAGGAAATTCATAAGTGGGAAGTTATTACATTCACTTTTTAAAAATAGGCATATTACAATGACGGGAAAAAACATTTGAAAAAAAAACCCTTTTTGCGCCTTCACTTGTCCCACCCAAAAAAATTCCCAAAATTATGGGATTCTGGTGCTTTATTCTTCACATTGAACCCTTTATTTTAAAAAAAAATGAAGGAAATTCATAAGTGGGAAGATTTTAAATGAAGTTTTGAAAAAAATATGCCATTTTGGCATATTGGCCAAATTTGTGAAATTTGGCAAAAAAAAAAATTTTGAACAAATTTGTGCTTATTGAAATGCCAAGTTGGGAAAAATATGGCAAAAAAAATTAAAAAAATCCTCAAAACTGAGCCTGAGGAATTTTTTTTGAAAATTAAGGTCACTTACGTGTTTTTACCATAAATTGGTAAAAACACGTAAGGGCTTACGCGTGTTTACCAACACCCATAAATAAATGTAAGATACAGTTGAAAAATAACAGCAATTTTTAATATGTTTTTTTTTTAGGATTAAGACTCTTTTTTTTTAAAGAAAATAATAATAATAATAAGAGTAAAATTAGAAAATAATTTTTAGAAAATTCAATAGAAATTTGTTCTATTTTTTATGTTTGATGAATTTTTTCCAATTTAAAAATTTTAATTAAAAAAAAAAGGAACATTGTGGTTTTTATTTTATTTTATTTTTTGAATTAATTATTTAATTTATGATAAAGTTTTTTTGTCAAAAAAATAAATAAATAAATAGATAATTTTCAATTTAAAATTATTTTTTTTTTTATTTTTATTTTTTATTATTATTAGATTAGAGCTTTTATAGTTTTATTGAATTTAATATATTTTTTTTTGAAGGAAATCTGGGTTAGAGGTTGATAGTGGTGCTTTATAAGGTAATTTAAGTTTTTTTTTTGTTACTTTTTTGAGTATTTTAAGCAGTTTGGAAATAGATTAAAAAACCAAAGAAAATGTTTTCTTTATTTTTTTTGATTTATTTTAGATTTAATATAGGTTCTGAATTTTTTATTTTTTAAATTTATAAAAAGAAAAAAATAATAACAAATTTTTTTATAAATATTTTGATAATTTTTCTTTTCTAAATTTTTCAGCTCATGAAAATTAAATAATAAGTTTTATTCATTTTTTACAACTTATTTTTTTAGATTTTTTTTTAGAACATTTAATTTAAGAAGAAATATATTTATATATGAATTCTGAGTTATTTTTTCAATCTTTCAGATATTTTTAATTATATATATATTCAAAGATTTCAAAAGATAATTTTTAATTTTTGTTTGTTTTAATTTTCAAGTTTTGATTTATTTATTTATTTCTCATGAAAAACATTTTTCTTTTTAAAAAAAGTTTTTTTTTTCATTTATAAAATAACTTAAACTAATTTGAAAATTAATTAAATTAAATTCTGGAATTTATAATGAAATATTGCAAAAACAAAAAATGAAAAAATGTTGTTTTTTATTTTTTTTATTTTTAAAGGGAGATATATATCAATTAATTTTATTCATTCTTAAGTTTTGAGTAATCATTCAAATTTTAGAAAAATAAATAAATTGATTTATTCAAAATAAGTTTATTTTTAATCATTAAAGTAATAAAATTTAGTTAAAGATTGATACAATTTTCAATTAAACATATTTAATTGAGTTAAATTTTAATATAGTCTTTTACCCTCAAAATATTAAAAATAATTTTAATTTATAATTAATTTATATGAATTGATGAGATTAACTATTTCAAATCATTAAATTTAGAGAACTGAATTTTTGATATTTAAGAGAATAAATGAGTATATATATAATAAGATTTGATTTTAAGATGAATTTAAAATTTAATAAATTGTATTACTATATGTATCTCTCATGGATGATGCTATTATATGGAAGAAGAGAGGATTGATAATCTTTATTAAAAAAAGTCTTAAAATTCAAATCATTCCAAAAATGTAATCTCATTTAAAAAATAAAAATTTATGATATCCTTTCCAATAACCTATTCCTTTCACTCATAAATTCAACAGAATTTAGGTCATTAGGCCTTTGTGATGACACACAGTGCACTGCACACCAACTACACAGCTTTTAAGTGTGATAGTTTGATACATGTCAAATCTATAAGGCTGTACAGTACTGTACTGTATTAGAATTTCAAGAGTCAGTCTCTCTCTGATTCTGATTAGATATGCACGATTTCTATTGATAAAGTTTGATTAGTTGTTTCCAACTTTCGATTATCGATTTCAATTTGACATCATCCAATCGATCGATTAAAATAAATATTGTTACTGTATAGTACTCTAGTAGAGCGAGACTAGTACTCTAATCACTCGCTTCTCCCCAACTTATTCATTTCTCTACTGATCAAAAATATTTTCTTCTCAAAACTTCATTTTATCATCAAAATTTAATAATCATATTCTTTTAATTAGATTCTTTTCCTCCTCGTCTACTTTTTACTTTTGTAAGAAAACGAAAAAAAATTATTATCAAAAAAAATCATATGAAAATCTTCTTGATCTAATCCTCAGTTTTGATCGTATAGTGGCGGCGTGGCCTATCTTTAACCGTCATTAGTCAATAAGTAAGTAAGTACAGATGTATTTGTAATATTTTTATTTTAATTTATTTTTAATCTCACAAGTTATAGCAACACAGTAAAGTACAGGTACAGGTGTACTGGACACACGCACTATGATCTATCACTCATTCATTACTCTCATCCAATTCAATCAATTAAAATTTGGTTGAGACTACTATAGTTTTATATCGTTTCCTAGTCTTTGCTCCGTTGATCTTATCTCTTGTTCCCTTTCTATCTTTCATTAGACATTCAACTTACCAAGATCTATGTATTCTTATTTTTTATTATTTATCTGTCTACCTACTCCACCATCTCAACCTGATAGAGTAGTAATCAAATAAACAGTTAAAGATAAATTCGATTGTCATCACTTACACTAATTAAATTCAATCAATCAAATCAAGGTTGAAAATCAAGAATCAATAAATATGGCATTAGTAAGCATTAATCAAGATTCTTTAAACTCAATCAAAAAATAAAATAATTTTCGTTTTCTATCGTCAGATTTTGTTTGGCTAGATTACTGATTTATATGAATCGATTCCTTTAGGTCTCAGATCTAAATCAAAAATTCGGCATCAAAGTAAGCTCAATGGTTTGGTCAATCTAAGCTCTTACTGTAATTTATTCTCTTTTCATTAAACTCGAAACTATATCCCTTAATTTGTTCATCATTCAACCCTCAGATCCTCAACGTCCTAGTCTTTATCTTCTTCTTTGGCTCAAATCTTTATGCTTCCCTCGGAGGACCCTCAACAGGATACTATTATCAAAAGGAAACGTAAGCTAAGCGCCTCTTCTGCTTTGGTTTGCATTTTCAGAATGTCTTGCGCTTCTTGATTAACACAAACTAATATATCTGTCTTTGGCTTGTCTTATCTGCTCATTAGCTACATCACCCCGGCTGCTGAGACTTTTTGGATTTGGACCGTCATCAATGTGGGCCTTATTGACAATATCCTAAAGGATATGATAGTTTTCCACCTATTGATGATCATCTCTCTTTCCGCCATTTATCATTCATCAATATTGCTGATCGTTGGGCACTTTTAATCTTCATCAGCTCTTGTTCCTTGGCTTTGTCATCTTTCAATTCTTTGAAGCTGGTACCAGGGCTATTATCGACGTTGTTGGGTGGCGGTTCGTGGCAATTGGTGTTTTACAATCCATTTGGATTCATCTTTTTGCAGGCCACCATTATATTATCGCCTTTATCTTTTCGCTCTTCGTCGCATCAGTCGTCTCGCATGTGTACTATGACCTCGCCTCCTCCAATTTTAGATCCAAGGGCGAGCTGGTCTTAGTCCACTTGCCCTTTAGTCTTCTGCATGCCTATCTTACCTTCCTCTTAGTCCTCAGTGCATTTACCGCTTTCGGTGTAGATAAAACTGACCATCCTGCTGGAGTGATCACTCA
Organism: Austropuccinia psidii; assembly: GCA_023105745.1. Classification (NCBI taxonomy): domain Eukaryota; kingdom Fungi; phylum Basidiomycota; class Pucciniomycetes; order Pucciniales; family Sphaerophragmiaceae; genus Austropuccinia; species Austropuccinia psidii. The sequence continues at coordinate 11,260,339 of JALGQZ010000016.1, forward strand.
AGTCCTGGTCATCATTGCTCTCTTGGGACTTGCTGCGTGCGTGTCTTTTCGCCAAAGAGGAAACGGTAATTAAGGATTGACTTGTGGTTAATGTTTGATTTTTAATTAGTACCGGCGTTGGTTACATATATACAATTCACAACGATGGAGATATCGCTGGTGCAGTGGTTATCGCTCTCGAGCTCGCAGGCGTGTTTGCACGCCAACAAAAGCCAGATAGCATTCATTGGGTCGCGCTTGGCAGCTTCTTAATCACTGTCATTGCGATTCTCCAAGTGAGTTTCTCGGGGCTTTTTAGCTATTAATTTGGGACACTGACCAACATACTATTATCACGTCGTTGTTGCATCATTCAGGCGCTGTACTCTACTTTCAGAGGTGGAAGAATCCGCCTTCAAGATTCCGAGCAAGCACCTTTAATTGCTTAAAGCAAGCAATAAAATCAATTTATCACCCACTGTGGTCTGGCTTGGATGGTGGTAGAGCTGATCGGGGCCCATTTCCATTTAAAAAATGTTTTCGCCACCAATATTCTAGCCTTTTTTTTGCTCTATTATTTCGGTGTTGTGTTATCCTTCTCACCTGTGTTGACAAATGTGACTGGTATTTGCTTTTGTTTTCTGAGCGATTGATTTACTTTTGGAGTAGTACACATCCAAAATGGCTGCAGTTTATTACAAACTTTTTAAATCCTTGAATGCTAAGATACTCCTTAGACGCAGGAAAATGTGCGCAGTGACATGCTGCCCTGGTGAGAAAAAACCATTTTTGTAATGTGAGAGTGTTACCTGAAAAAAGAAATTGGTTTTTTGAGGGCTTTGGTAAAAACATGTAAGCCCTTATGTCTTTTTGCCATAAATTGGTAAAAAAATGTGAGTTTTTAATAAAAACAGATACAGGGTGCCCTGGGCCCATTTTAAATTAAAATGAAACAAAAAAAAAACCCTCACCCCTTTGTTTCACTTTTTTTTCCCATCCCCCCCCAAAAAAAGACCAAACACCCAAATAATCCACATTATCCCCCACAAAAACAAGTTTTTTTGAAAACAGCAATACAAACCAAATTTTCCAAAACTTTCCTTACTCTTTTTTTCCCCAAAGACTGCATTTTCCTCCAAAACAACCTCCTTCCAAGCCTCTAAAATTCCAATTTTTTACCTTCCCTCATCTATTAATCCCACATTTCAACCACTTTGTTTGACTTTTCACACCTTTTATCCCCTCTTTCTCATATTTCAAAAGGTTCTTTCCTCATTCCAAATCCCCAAATCCCCCCCTTTTCACTAAATACTGCTTCAACCCCCCACTGGAGATGAAATTCAGGCCCTTGAGCTTCTATGGAAGCATGGGCATAATGTTTCCAGGGCACTGACCCACAACCAAATTTAAATAGGTTATGACAGGTCTGGAACCACAAATTCCCACAAGAACTCCTCCAAAACAGTCACTTAAAGGAAAACTTGACTTTCCATTTAGACTTTATACCAGAAAATATGCCAAGAGTACCACCACTTGGGCTCTTAAAGTCAAAAATCCTGAACACAGCCATTATGCCACTGAAAATATCATGGCACATCCTGCTTCCAGAAACTTCAATAAGCAATAAACATCCCAAATTTCTCAGATGTCTGACTTCCTTCTCATGGAAAGGCAAATTCAGGCCCAATTATGCAGCCAGAGGGTGTCTTACAGGCCTGTAATCCTACAAGGCATTTACAACCAAGTCAAAAAAATCAAGAAAGGCAAACTGAAAGGCAGAAGGCCCATTGATGATCTTATTGACACTGTCAAAGAAGAAAATTTTGTTTGGTCCTCTGAGAGGGATTTTGAGTGACACATTAACTCCTTGTTTTTCACTTACCACCTTTCCATGAAGCTCCTTCATGGCTTTCCTCATGTTATTCTTATGATAAAACCAATAAGAACAAAATTCCCCTTTTTAATATTATTGGATTCAGCTCAACAAATAAAGCCTTTTATGGGGATTTTTGTTTGATTAAGGATTAAACTGAACCATAATATACTTGGGAATTAAATTAATACATAGAAAAATTTATCAACAACACTAATATTGTCCCCCTCAAGCTATTGTTATTGACAGATATTTGGTCTTGAAAAATTCTATTAAAAAGCTATTCCCAGACTCAAAAGTCATGTTATGCATTTAGCACATCAATAAAGATTTTTCTTGCCATTGCATGAAGAAAATCGGTAATGGCACTTATTTTGAAAATTTCATGGGCCTTTGGAATCAAGTAATATACTTTTATATTTCACTTTTATTCTTATTATTGTGTTTATTAATGACTTTTGGATTCATTTCTCAGGTTATGTATTCATCCAGTGAAAATTCTTTCAAAGATAACTGGAAGAAGCTTCAAAATAAAGTTAAATTTCTTGAAGTGTTGCAATATTTGGAAAAAATAGCTTCCTTTTAAAGGAGTATTATATGCCATCCTGGACCAAATACCATTTTCATCTGGGTTTAGGCTCCACCTCAAAAGTTGAATGTGCCCATGACATGGTTGAAATTTGGCTCCAAAAGTCTACTGGTACTCTTCTGGAGGTTCTTAGGGACCTTCAAATGGTTTTCAAGAAACAATTTATTTAAATAATAAACATATTCTCCAAATAAAGGATTGTGAATGTCAAGAATTTCCCTCCACACATCTGTTCTCTCAATGGAAAGGTGTCTCATTATGCCCTTCAGATTGCCTTTTAAAATTTCAAAACAAAATTTCTCTTCAATGAAAAATGCACTAATAAATACAGCAATTATTGAGGCATACCTTGCAAAAAAAAGACCCAAAAGGAATTTTAAGATTGCCAAGGGTTCCACTTATCAGTGTTTAAAAAGAAAGAAATAATGAAGCCAAAGTAATCTTTTAAGATATTAGGGAAGATGTTCTTTGAAGACAAATGGCAGAAATAACCCCAATTCTTAAGAATTTTCAAGATGTTTTGACTGGAAAGGTCCCTTTTGATTGAATTCCCAAGATTCAAGAGGATAAAAAATATTATGAAGACATACTATAATTCAAAAATATTCATTGAATACCTAAATGAGCTAAAAATGAAAATAAAAAATGAAAGAGATCCCTAAAGATTTGAAATCATTGAAATTCAATCAAAGAAAAGAGGAAGACCCCAATCAAAAGTGACCAGAACAAAAAATTCAAGATTAAAGTAAATTGAACCCTTTCAAACTATGGAAGTGGATTCATCTGAAGATTTTGAGTCATCATTATCTAAATCATTATTTTCATCAGATTAACTAACTTCAGAAAATGAATTTATTGAATATTGCAAATCAGGAGTAACCCTCAGAAGATTTAGAAGATTGGCCAAGAGTAGCAGAAACTCACAAGGAAAGTCCCAAAAGCCTAAAACAACTTTGAAGATTCATGATTAACTTGAATTAACCTGTGAGAATTTCCAAAGCAATTATCAAACAAGTGATCAATGCACCAAAATCTTTGTGAGTTTTTTGATTCCTTTTTATTTGAAATATTTTTGTTTCTTTTAATATTTAATAATTTTTTGACCCATTTTTATTAGGTACCTGGCTCAGATGAATTTCCCAAATTTATATTGAAATACACCTTCAAGCCAATCAATTTACAGGGTGATGGAGGCTGTGGCTACAGAAAAGTATCCCATTGCATTTATAAGACTCAAGATAAAGGGGCTTATGTCAGATGTTACTTGGGTGAAGAAATTAAACAAAATTAAGACCTTTATGAAGCCATGAACACTTTGGTACCCTCAGTATTCTCTTATTTGGATAGAATTGAGTGGTATAAATATTTTGGCCAGGATCCAAAGAGCAAGTGGATGTCCATGCCTGATATGGGGGATCCAATTGAAAATAAGTATCAAAGACCAGTTTTATTTTATTCCACATTCAAATATTTCTATTTTTTCCCTTACTTCTGTCTTCTAAATGACAATTCACCAAGTTTCATCTGTTTTTTTGGATAGATGTTCCCATTTTTTTCCATTGGATATCATCATTTATAAAGTTTACCCTGTCTACCCCCCATTAATGTGAATTGGTAATTTCATGCCAAACCACAAGCCCTGGGGTAGGAAAATAAATTTAAGAAACCCAGAATTTTATATTTGTCCAATATTCCTTCCCCCCTCAGAAAAAACCCACTATTTTGGAGGTTGATTCAGATTTTTTTTTGTTTATAAAATTTATGCCAATTATTCCCCTTCTCAGTCCTATTTTTTTTATTTAAATCCCAACTCAATCTCAATTTTTTTTTTTTATTAAACATTTGAAACTTTTGTACTTAAAAAAATATTCATATTATAAAAACATGAAAAAAAAAAAAAAAAAAAAAAACATAACTTTTTTTTTTTTTTTTGGTCCTTCAATTTTCTCACCAAAAAAAAAAAAAAAAAAAAAAAAAAAAAAAAAAAAAAAAAAAATCTCAAAAATTATGATCTCTTTTTTGGGTTTTTATTCTTAAGAATCTAATACCCTTCAATTTTTTTTTTTTTTTTTAAAAAAAAAAAAAAAAAAAAAAAATAATAATCAAAATTTGAAAATTCAATAAGTGAGAAAATTCTTAATGATTATTTTTTTTTTTTTTAAAGAAAAAATAAGTGATTTTTACAAATTGATTAAATTGAAGAAATTTTGCAAAAAAAAAAAAATATATGGGGATCTTGGAATTCTATCTTAGAAAAAAATATGGTAAAAAAAAAAAAAAAAAAAAAAAATTAAAAAAAAAAATTAAAAAAACTAAGTTTGAGGAATATTTTTTTTTTTTTTTTTGAAAAAAAAAAAAGCAGTCCAATTATGTATTTTGAACATAAATTTATAAAAAAAATTTAAAGGCTTAGATCTATTTACTAAAACAATTTTTTTTTAATTATAATTAAAGAAAAATAAAACCAGAATTTTAATGAATTTTATTATTAGTTTTTCTAAAAAAAAAAAAAAAAAAAAAAAAAAAACTATTATTATCTTAAAAAACTATAAAAAAATTAAATTAAATTCTTCTTAATTTATTTAAATTAATGAATTATTTTATTTAATTTTTAATTGAAATAATTAATTTTTTTTTTTTTTTTTTTTTTTTTTTTTTTTAAATTAAGGAAAAAAAAAATATTTAATTAAATTCAAAAAAAATTTAAATTTAAAATTAAAAACTCTTTTTTATTATTTTATAATTTCTTTTAAAATAATAAAATTTATTTAAATTAATAAAAAAAAAAATTAATTATCTTAAAAAAAAAAATTTTTTTTTTTTTTTTTTATTTCTAATAATAGAAATTTAATTCATGATTTTTTTTTTTTTTTTTTTTTTTTAAGAAAAAAAATTTAATGTTATAAAAAAAAAAAAAATCTCAATATTTTATTATTTTGTTTTGACTAAAAAAAAAAATTAAAAAAAAAATACCAGAAAAAAAAATTTTAATAATTAAAAAAAGAATTAATTTTAGTTAATAAAAAATAATAATAAAATAATAATTAAATTTAATTATTATTTAATATATAAATTTAAATTGATTTATTTTAAGAAATTTTAGTTTTTTTTTTTTTTTTTTTTTTTTTTTTTTGGTTATTTAGTGAAAAATGATACAATTAATTATAAAAAGGAAATTTAATTTAAATAAATGAGACTTTTTTTTTTTTTTAATGTTTGAATTTATTTTTAGAAAGGTTTTAATATATATATATTTAAAATACTACAATTTGAAATAAAACTTTTTATATTTAATAAAATTGATCATTTTATTTTATTTTTTTATTAATTTTTTTGATTATTTTATTATTATGATTTTTTTTTTTGAGATTAATATTTATTTATTTATTTATTAATATAATTAAAAAAAAAAAGATTTTTTTTTTTTTTTAAAATTAAAAAATTAAAAATAAAAATAATTCTTTTGATTTAAATTAACCTTTTATTAAAAAATAAAATAAAATAAATATCTGGAGCTTCTTGAAGAGGATAAAAAAAAAAGCCTAAAAAGTAAAAAGTAAAAAGTAAAAAAAAAAAACAGTGATTATGAAATTTTTCTATTAAAAATCTTAGAGGGTTTTTTTTAGATTGAAATTCATATATTTTGAAGTAAATGAATGGGATAGGAATTTTTTTCAGGAATTATTATATTCAAAGGGAGAGTATGAGAGAAGATTTTTACAAAACCAAAACCAAAAAAAGACATGAAAAATAGTTAAAGTATAATTGGGAGGACAAAAGCAAGGAGAAAGGAAGGATGATTGGACCCAAAAATAGGGAGAAAAGAAGGATTATTTGACTGTGGAATAAAAAAACAAACTGGTGTTTTTTCTACTTCTCAACAATTGGATATACCATATCAGGTATGGAAATCCACTTTCTCTTTAAAGCCTGGCAAAAATCTTAATATCACTCAGGTTTCTACAAATAAGATCTTAGAAAGGGTAATAGTGAATTAAATTATTCATGAATGGTATTAATTCTATCTTTTAATTTCTTAAAAAAATACACTCCTGAAATTGGCATATTGGTCTTATGTATTCTTAAATGTAATGAGATACTGCTTTAAAGCCACAATTTTTATCACCTTGTACAATGATTATCTTTAAAATGTATTTCAAAATTCTTATGATCAATGTAAAACAGAAATATTTACTGAAAAAAAGGAAATTAAAATTTAAACAAACAATAAATCTTTAATTAAAAAAAATGAAACTCACAAAAAAATCTTTAAGAGAATTTATCACTTGTGTGATAATTGATTTTAAATTTCTCACAGTTTAAATCAATTTTATCATTAATATTTAAAGTGGTAAAAACCCTGGAGGAATTTCTTTGGAGGCTCTTATCCTCTGGGCTAAACCTCTGTAACTTATTAAGATTACTTCTGAACTGAAATTTTCATTTAAATAAGCTTCTAAGGGTAGTTGATCTGAGTAATTTATGGATTTTGATAATTAGTCCTTAGAATATTGAGATATTCAAAATGAATAAAATTTAATATCTATAGGGGGGAAAGACTTGAATATAATATCAAAGTTATATTTTATTTCTTTTTGATTAATTTCTTCGTATTCTCTTTGGCTTAGACCTCAATTATTTAAAAACTTTATTAATCTCCTTTCTTTTATTTTCATTTTTTTTGAACCTTAAGGTTTGCAATTGATACTTTTTTGATTATAAAGGTTCTTTATAATAAGTTTAATTCTATTTAATATTGAGAATTTTGTTCATTTGAAAATTTAAAATTAAAAAAATCTTGATTTTCTTTTTGATTTTTTTGAATATTTCCTTGCCTTTTATTTATTATTGAAAAAAAGGTCTTCCAAAATATCTTTTTTTTTTCAAAAAAAATCATTATTTTTTTAATATTATTGATAAATATTATTAAAAGAAGTTATTGAAATAAAATAAGTTAATTTTCCAAAAAAGAGTTATTAAATTAATAATTTAAAATGATTATAGGTAAATTCAAATTTTGTATAGATGAACTTACAATAACTGAATATTTTTTGGTTATTTTATTGTGATTTTAATAATTAACTTGAGAATTACTGTATTGATGATTCAATTTTTAATTTGAAGAAGAGTCAATGTTATAATTCTCAAAACATAATTAAAGGGCTTAATGAGAGAACTTTCTTTCCAGTTGGGGAAAAGGCCTGAGTATGGATATTCTGTTAATTATTTCAAGAAATTGTTTCTTTAAAGAAATATCAAGTGATATAAAAACCTCCATGAGAGTACCATTGGACCTTTGAAGCAAAAGCTTAACCATTTAATGAGAAAATTCAACTCTTGAGGTAGAACCAACCACCCCTTATCTGAAAATTATTTTTGGTCCATTCTGGAATGAAATACTCCTTTATAAGAATCAATTTTTAATTCCAAATATTGAACTACTGGAGTATTTTATATTTTATTTTAAAGTTTCTTCCAGTTGCATTTTGAAATGTTTTCCATTTAAAAAATACATGGGATAAGAAACAAATCAGAATTCAATTAATTAAAAGCTTAATTTGAATCAAAGTGAGCTAATTGACTATAAAGGATAATAAAAGTTTAACAATAAGTCAAATTGTAAAATTTATTCATTAAATGGGCTGTTAAATCTTTATATATTTACCAAATTCTTAGAATTAATTTTGATTCTGGAAAGAATTTATGAAGAGATTTATTCAAGGAAAAATTCTTGTCAGTAGATATAAATAGAGGAGGAACAAATTTGGCTTTTTAATAACTCTTTGGAGGATATGGTTTCATCTTTTATCAAACAAAACCCCCATAAAAGGTCCTCTTGGTGGATCTGAATTATACAATATGGAAAAAAGTAATTATCTACTTGTTTTATTTATAGTTACAATATAATCTATAAGAAGAACATGAGGAATATCTTAAAAGTGTTTCATAGTAATTGTGTTAGTGAAAAAAAAATTAATTAATGTGTCCTTATTAAGGGGACCACAAAAGCTTCTTTTTTTGAGGGTGTTACCAATAGGATGAATGGTACTTTTTCCTTGAATTTTTCCTTTCTCAAACATTTTGACTTTTTTTTTGAATTTCTTGGAGTATTAAAAAAATTTCAGGATTTTGTTGGCTACAACCTTGAATCTTAGAGCTTCCCTTTTAATGAGAAGTGATTCAGACATCTGTGAAATTTGGTATCTCTCTTTCTCATTGAAATTTCTAAGCTCTGGATGAGCCATGATATTTTTAGTGAAATTGTGACTATGATCAGAAATTTTCAGACTTTGGAGTACAAGTGGTACTATTGGAATATTTTATTACATAAAGTATCAAGTGATAATATAGTTCTCTTGAAGTGATTGTCTCAGGTAAGATTTTATGGAAATTAGGGGTCTCAGACCTATCAAAACCTATTTCAATTTGATTGTGAGTCATATTTGAACACAAGGAATACACAACATACCCTTATGTTCTGTAAATATTATAAAAATGTCAAATAAGAATCTCAAGGGTTTGGGATTAAATTTTAGTGGGGGTTGGAAAATTTCATTTTGGATAAAAAATTGAAGAAAGTTAAAAAAGAAGGAAAAAGGTTGAAAATGAGATTTATGGAAATAGAAAGGATAATTGAAAGAGAATATTAAAATATGAAAGAAAAAGTATTAATAAATTGGTTCCAGGTCAGAGGGCTTCAATAAAACTTTATTTTTTATTAATTAAGGAATGAAAAAAGTATGGTAATTTTTTTTATTTGTTAAGTAAAAAAAGATAAACTACAATCCATAAAAATTAATAAATTGAAAAAAATGAAGAAAATAAATATTCAACTAATAAATTAATTATTTTTTATCAAATATTACTTGAAATTCTTTTGAAAATGAACTTTCAATTAATTCAAAATAATTCAAACAGAAAGGGTGATTGATATATCCATATAGGACTTGAATAAATTCACATAATAATTTATCAAATACTTTCAAGAAATCTTCTTTTCCCAATATTAGTGGAAAATAGACCAATTTGTGAGAAATGAAGCTATTTAGTCATTACTGCCCCCAAAAAAATACCAAAAATAAGAGGTGGTTTTGTTTCCAAATTACTTAAATTTTCTATCCTTTTATTTACTGTTTATTTATTTAATTGATTTTGTGTATTTTCATACCAAAAAAAGTAAATATGAATAAAATTTATAATTTCCTGCTTCACAGCCCCTATTAACCACCCACCCAGATTTCCAAAAATTAAGGGAACTTCAAAAACCAATGAAGCCCTTTCAATTTTCAATATAACTCAATAATATGTGATATTTTGCTAAATTTACAATTTTTACCTTTATTTTGCTATAGTTCTCATAACTTTAGCACCCAGGAATAGAATTTTGAACCCTCAAAGTCCTTATTTTATAATAAAGCCAGGCTTTGGATTGATTTGATATGAACTTCTTTGTGAGGTTTCTCAAGGCCAGAAACAGTGAGAATTGAGAAAATAAAAGTAGAAAAATTTATTCAGTACATCTGACTTACCAATATGTCTTTGAAGATATTTTTAAAGAGGAAATTTCTGGGCTTTATATAAAAAAAACAACCCTTTTTCAGAAATCAGAAACGTATAAAGAAAATTGGTCAAAATTTTAATTATTTTAAGGTTTTGTACCGAAATAAATGATCTGATTTTGAGAAAAACTCAGAAATTAATAACCAAATTAATGTTTTATAAGTTCATCTATCAAAAGAAAAAGTCAAATTTCTTAAAATTGGTCAATTTGGGAAATTTTGTAAGAAAGAAAAATATGTAAAAAAACTAAGGAACTTTTTTGTGGAACAAATAATAGCTAATGAAAGGTATTTGTTTTCAAAACAATACATGTCATTAAGCTTTGTTATCTTTTTTTATGATATTGGGGGATTAAATTCATAAAAGCTAAAAAATTGAATAAAATGAACTTGAGAATTATTCATTCAATTTGGAGATTTCTTTGAAGGATTGGGCATCACATGAGGCAAAAGTTCACTCATATTTTCTAATTGGATTAGACATACAGAACAAATGAGGTCTATTTATTCCGAGTCCTTAGTCCATTTTGTGAAGACAGGGAATGAGAATTATCTGTAATATTTTTCTGGAAGTTAATTAGAAGATATTTAATTACACTATATTGACCTATAGATTATGTTACAATAGTCTTTGGAGAGAACTCAAAGGATAAAGATTTGTAGTTTTTAAATAATTTATTTTTCTGTAAGACATATAAGCATGTATAAATATATTTATTATGTCCAATACTTTGATGAACTTATTTATGTCAAACTGGGACATAAACTCAAAAAATATACCCTTTTGGTTTTTCAGACAATATATATTCAATGGGACTTGTAGAGTATTAAATATAAGTCATAAGACTCAAAAAATTATTGATTTATCAAATTAGATTTTATTTGTTTGTGAGAAAGGCTTTCTAAACCAATGTTAATAAGGAATTGGAAATTAAAATTTAGAGAATGAAACAAAGTAAAATCCATAACTACTCAATTAATACAGAAATATTATTCAAGAAATATAAAGATTAAAATAAAATTATTTCTTTATTGACTAATAATAGAACTGTTGTGAATATTTCGATGTGAAATTATGATCATAATCAGAGGAGTGAAGAAAGAGTAAGCTGATTAATATATATTCATTATAATTTCAATTTCCTTTGGTAATTTTCGGAAATAATTAGTTTCTCACCTAATTACCAATTGGATATATGGTCAGTGCTATCAATAGTGGTCCTTAATAAATACTAAATATTCATACCAATTTTCCACTCATCTTTTGTAGAATTATTCTTTTTTTATGAGAAAAGCATTTTTTTTAATTTAGTAAGTTATTATACACTAAGGCTTTCTAAAACTGTAATACCAAAGCCTTTGGTAACCCCCTCCCCATTCAAGCTTAAATTAAGAAAATTTTGGCCTATATTCTCTACCTTAGGAATAAAATCAAAGGGAATTATGTGTCTTGAAGGGATGTAAAAGAGATCAAAACCCTACCAGATTCTTTGTGATTTTTTCCCCTTTTTTACAAATTTTTGTGTCATTTTTTTGTGTTTTTCCTTCCTCCCACTTTTTATTTACCTCCTATATATACTTTCTTTTATTTTCAATTTCTTTATAAACACTTTATTTGAAGTTGATATTATTATATATTTTATTTACCCTAAAGTTACAATTAAAAACATAATTATTTTTTGAGAGATGAATTTTGAATTCTGTTTAGTTATTATTATTATTATCTTTCATATCTAATAATTAATTTTACAGGGACCTTTCAAGCTTCCACAAAAAAATGGTAAGATTATAGAAATTTTACAATTTGAGTTAACTCTAATGTAAAACCTTTTTTGAAGTCACAATTTATTCTCCTCTGACTTCTTTATTTATAGATATTTCTCATAAAAGTTATTCTTTTCCCCTTTTTCTGATTCAAAACCAAGACAAATTAAAAAAGTTAATTGAAAATTGTGACTCTATCTATGGAAATATCAAATTTATGCATGTAATATTTTGTTATTTTAGTAGCTTGTATAAATAATGAAGAGGTATTTTCCTTATTTAACATAATTTCTAACCTCATTGAAATACCCAAATCTCTGAGAATAATATGGTTGTCTTCAATTACCATGATATTACAGAATAATCAAAATTTCCCCATTGAATATTCTTATAAAAAAAGTTAATCAATCCCATCAGAATGGACACTGGGAAATGTCAAAAAAACAAGGCTCAAAAACTCAAATTCATGGTAAGAATTTCTGTGACCTTAGATGAACAGTTTTTAATCATGACTTTGAAAGGTATATGATAATTGAACCACCTCCTTTCAATCAAGGGAGGCTGAGAGAAATATTACCCATCTTGAAATTCTCTTTATACTCACACCATAAAAAGCCTAACTCTGGCTGAATTAATTTTAAATTAACTAATTGTTTCATGAGAATCTTAATTTCAAAATAAATAACTGGAATAATTTAATATGGAAGAAAGGGTATACAGAGAGAAAAAAATTGATTCTTTGTTTGTAAATCTCTTTAAAATAAATTCTTAAAACTTTATCCATAAAAAATAAATATTGATACTTATTAGTTTCAATATGGAGGGAGCTCATTTGAAACACAGAATTACCCTTCGGGGTTTTAAAAGGTTTTAAATTTCCCTTTGTCTCTTTCTCAAACATTATACCAGCTTTGTATCATAGGAAAAAAATCTCTGATACATTCATAAACGGTAATTGAAACCTGGAACCAGAAAAACTTCATCAAAATATTTTACGATTCTCTTCACTCCTCAAGGGTTAACTCAAAATTATACATAGAAAAAATATTTCCCTCATCACAATATAAAGTTCCTACTTAAGTAATATAAGAGCTCATGGATTGGGTGGTGGAATGGCTTACTACTGGTGTTGGGGAGATTTTATTTGAATGTTTGTTTATATTTTATATACAATTTGACTGACCATCTATTTCGGATAAAATATCCATATTCTGTGTGTCTGAGACACTTATCTGTAATTATAGACAAAACGATTCTTACTGGGTTGAAGGGGCATAGTAAAGTACAATGTGTGAAAATTGAATGAATTACCTTTGAGAGTCGGGGAGCTATAAAATAAGTAAATTATGGCACAATTATGATAAAAAAAACCAAGTAAAATGGGGACAACACTCAAGTTTCAATTAGTAAAGCTCTATAAAGGATGAAAAAATTATGTTTTTGGCTATATTTTTTTGGATCTTGAAATATTTTTCATTAATCTACATGTAGATCTGTGAGTAAGGAAAAAATTAAGAAATAAAAAAAAAATCTCTTGGCCTGATAATATGAGAAAACAATGAACAAATAATTTGTGTTTTTCATTAGAAGACTGAGAAATAATTTTTAAATGAAATGAACCATGGAAGAATTTTTTTATTTGTCTTATCTAATAAATATAGTAGATGTCAAAGATTAAATATTCAGAGACCCTCAAAGCTATCATTTTTACTTGATATCCAATTCAGATATCCCCAAATTGAGCCCTTTAATAAAAGTATCTTCTATACAGTTGTGAAAGATGCATCCCATATTTAGTTTATTTTCACAAAATTTGATATAAACCATAAGTTTGCTGTTAAAAATGAGTTTTTTTGTGTAATTTATAATTTGAAATAAATTGAGGTCCAGTTATTCAAGCTTTGAGAGTATTCTACACAAGTAAAATAAAAAATTGAATATTTGAAATTTATTCTTTCAATTTTTCAATGTAATTGTGAATTGAGTTACATATGTGGTATCAATATCTCATTAAAGCTGTATAAATCAAAATGAAATAAAATGTGAGGCTTAAAGCTTGGGATAAATGAATATTGTTAAATCCAATAGTTCCATAATCCCCCAAAGAGTTAGATTTAATAATTAAGAGTTCAGATAGATTAACTTATTCATGTAATTTTGGCCTGTAATAAACTAAAGTGTCTTTGACATAATTTAGATATTTAGTCTTGATATTAACCAATGAAGTTTATCTAAGGAGATCCTCGATGGTATAAAAGAAGCTGAAAGTTTATAAAAGATTTTTTGGGAAAGAATTTGAATATTATTATTGAGTTCAGTGAGACCTAAAAACCCATTTATATAATAAAAGAACTAGCTTATGGTATGAAAACAAACAAAAATGGCTACAAATAAGCCTTTATGGTCTGTATCAGGGCTCAATTATTCTCAATAGACCTCATGAAAATATGGCACTATGAATTTACTTTAAAATCAAATTCAACCATGATAAAATTGATATTGAAGTTATCAAAGAATCTTTTTTTCACCCAGAACCTTTGTTTAAGGTTAACTTATTTTAGTATAATAGTTAGCTTTATTACCTTTGATCCAATAAAATTAATATTCTCACTACAGTTCTTATATCATGTTTAAGCAATAAGCCAAATTGAAATATAACTATAGTTATTTTCTGTAACTATAACACTCATTCTAAACCTTGAGCCACTCAAGAGGTTAATCAAAAAATCTTTGACCAACATAGAGCTTTAACTCACTTTATCTATCAAATATTTTCAATTTTTAAAGCTTTTTATCTTGAAGATTATTTTTTGAAGCAGATTTTATCATATTAATTTTTTTTCATTCCTCTTCTCAAATAGAAGAGGTACAATCATTTATGTAGAAATCGTTCTTTAGATTTAAGAAATTGTTATGCAGATTTCTTTGATAAAATTTCAGTTTTTTTAAAGAAATAAATTTTTGGAATATCATTTATTTATAATAATGATTATAAAATGGATCATTCTTGTTTTTTTTTCTCAATTTTTTTTAAGATGTCTATGACTGATTATTTGAACTATATTTTATTTTTTGAAATATAAAAGGGATAAAGATCAAAACAAAACACAAAAACCATGTAAATGAATATGAGAGAAAAGAAAAATTATTCAAATATAACATGAAAAGCTTTATATTTAACTTAATAGCTCAAATTTTAAGTCAGAGGATCTCTGGAATGATTGTGTTATGGAAAGATAATAACAGGTTCCTTTATTTCGACTTTAAATATTCCATTTCCAGAGGTTTATTAATTTAATTTTTAATTTGGAGAGGTTAAGTTTTTTTGCTTTCTCTTGAGGTATTAATTATCTTTGGGAATAGCATAATTGGACAAATGGAACATGAGATTTTGGCTTTGGAATTTTTTTTTGTAAATATAAAATCAAGCTTTATCAAAATGATTACCTAATTATATTGGTTACTCAGTAGATACGATCTATTCAATATATATTTAAAAAAACTAATAAGGTTATATACTAATCAGAAGATTAATTTAAAAACTAAATTCTAGCTATTTATATGTGTATTTATTGATTTGATGTCAAAATAAATATTGATGAGAGACATTTATAGAACTAGAAGTTTTTCTTATCTTTGAATTATTTAATTTAGTAATTTTCAATCATCTTGAGGGTGTTGGTAAACCCACGTAAGCAATTTGGTAAAAACAGGTAAGACCTTATGTGTTTTTACTAAAAACTTACATGTTTTTGCCATAAATTGGTAAAAAAACAGAAGGGGTGTTTTTTAATTGAAATTTAGCTTAAAAGAACCTTTATTGGGTAAAACTCCATTTATGTAATTTCTATGTAATTGTTGATGCCATTTATGGCACTTCTAATTCTATAAATGGCATTTTTATGTTACTGTTTATTCCATTTATGGAAATTTTAATTCTATAAATGGAATTTTTATGTTACTTTTTATTCCATAAATGGAACTATTAATTCCATTTATGGAATTTCCATATCATTGTTGATTCTATAAATGGCATTGTTATGATGTTGTTAGTTCCATAAATGTCATTGTCATGCTATTTTCCATGCCATAAATTTCATTTTCATTCTGTTGTTGATACCGTTTATGGAACTGTAAATAATTGAATGAATGGTATAAATGTCACTTTTGATTCCATTTATGAACCTTTCATGGCACTTTTGATGCCATTTATGGCACTGTTAATTCCATAAATGGCATTTTAACTTCCACTAATGCCATAAATTAAATTTTTGATTACATTTATGTCATAAATGGCATTGTAGATTGACTTACAAACATAAACAAAGAATAAATAAATAAAAAAGCACTTTTTGGGCCTACAATTGTCCCACCCAAAAAAATTCCAAGATTTTGGGTTTCTGGGTTATTTTTCTCAAGGTTCTTCCCTCTCTTTTTTTAAAAAAAATGAAATTAATAAGTGGGAACATTTTTTATTAACTCTTTTCAAAAAAATAAGCCATTTTGCCAAATTGGCCAAATTGAGGAAATTTGGCAAAAAAAAATTGAAAAAATTTGGGGATCTTCACATCAAATTTTGAAAAAAATATGACATTTCTTCAAAAAAAATACTCAAAACTAAGCCTGAGTATTTTTTTTTAAAAAATAGGCCACTTATGTGCTTTTACCATAAAATTACTTTTTTTGGCCATAAATTGGTAAAAACATGTTAGGGCTTATGTGTTTTTACCAACAGCCTAATATTTATCATTTAATTCTTATTAGAAATATATATATTACTAATTATATGGAAATATTGAATCTTTAATTTACTAAAAATTGATTCTCTTTAGTATCTATGGGAGTTCAATCTATAATATATAGACAGAATATCATTGAAATTTGGATTTGAATTCTTAAATTAATCTTATATGTAGAAAATATATTCTTATAACATAAAAAAATTAAATAATAAATTTAATGAATAATAATACCTTATATTTATCTATATTACACAATTCAATTTTTTTTATGATATAAAAAGGTAAATTTGTATTATGAGATATTTCTTCATCCATATAATAAATAATGATTTCAATATAAATTCAAATTATTATTCCCCTTCTTTCTTACCTTTAATTTTTCTTGATATATTTCACATAATAGCTGAAATGATATAATGGGATATCTTACTTACTTCAAAAATTGCAAATTTCATGGTGATTAAATATTCGGATTTTATATTTAGGTCTATTTAATATAATAAGAGGAAATGATTGACTTGGAATTAGAATTCTAATAATTTCATTCAAAAAATACAATTTGAATTATTTTTTATGTCCTTTGTGTAATCTAGTATTGCATAATGTGATAGTGAATAATTGGTTATTTCGAGTTAACTCTTCTACATGATTTCTTTGTAAAGTAATTGAAAATATATTTGAGATTAAATAAATAAAAATGAGATCAATGAATAAAAGATTATTTACCATTAGAGTTGAATATCCTATAATCTGTTTTTTACTCCTCAAAAAATTGGATCATCTTTTGCGCTGAAATTTATAAAATTACCAAGATGGATAAAGAATCAATACAAAAAGATATTTTTATTGCATTTAAACTACTAAACAGTGATAAATTTAAGACAAATACTAATTTAAGAATAAACTTCTCATTCAAATATTTGAGGTTTATTTTGAAAATTGATTCAGATTTCACAAATAATCATTAAATTTTAAAGTATAAAGTATATTCATTAAAAAAATGAGCTATTAAGAAAGATATTTGGAATTGAAAATGAATGGAAAATACAACTCTTCCACAAGGCTCAGATTAATTTAAAAATAAATTCTTGAGATAATAACTATTGAAAGAAAGGATGAATTCATATATATTACTACCTTTTTCTTACGGAAATATATTCAAAAAAAGTAAAGGATGCATAACGTAAAAGGCTGAATCATAATCTCAGCCGAAATAAAGTACAGTAAATCATGGTAGCGGGTAGATTCCATATTTGTGATGTGAGGCTGTAGCGGTATCGTTGAGGTGCCCTATTTAACCCTTTTGCATAGTTATTCATTCTTGGTTCTGATGTTTTTATTCCAAAAATCATTCAAGTAATATCCTTATTTTCCCAATCGATATCATTCATAACAATGAAACAACACTCGAATCTTTTTACTTTTTTGTCAGTAGGAATAGATGGACCACTGTTTATTTTTTTCTTAAAGCTTTAAGAATATAGAGAAAGTTCTTTAAAAGTATGTCACTTTAGAATAAAAGTTATTTTGAAACAATGTATTTTTCGATAATTTATGAAAGGTATTTCATTTTATTAAATTAATAAGGATAGAAAGTGGCGCATTCAAGTGGTTAAGCAGATCACTTTATGAAAAATTAAGAATTCACACTATCATGTCGATTCAATTCATAAGCTGTCATGTTTCTTAATCCGTACAGCTTTTTAGAGAAGAATTACAACTCTCGCTTATGAGAATTAAGCGTTATCGATATATAAACAGCTCTGTAATATTTTATCACTTGAGAATATAAGCCATTTCGAAACATTCTATTTTTGTATCATTGATGAAAAAAATTGGATTCTGTTGAAGTAAAGGGATAAAAGATGGCCCATTTAAGTTATTAAACAGAACAGATCACTTGGCACACAACGCATATATTACGGCACCATTTCGATGCAATTAATATGCTGTCATGTTTCTTAACCCATACAAATAAGTAGCAGTTTGTAGTATGAGCCATGTAAAATATCAAGCTGAACAATATTTCAATTTTTTTGAATCCTATTGTTTCAAAATATTCAGTTTTTATAAAATAATTATGGGTCTTAGAGTTTTAATATCCGAATTCTCCCAATTTCCAACAGCGAAAAAAAAGTACTACAATGGCAAATTACCAAAAACCAACCCATGGATCTGGAAGTGTTCTTTTATCATCAATCTTTGATTAATGAAAATAGTCATGATAATAGTGTTTCAATTTTATTAAAGATGCATTGGATAAAAGACTGGAGAATAATTTATTCCATTTTTTTATTTAGTAATTTAGCAGGTAGATGCCATATTTGTGATATACAAGTGAAATGAAGTCACACTGGTAAGGCAATTTAAGTCTTTTTCCATATTTTCAGAATCCTCATTTCTCGTGATAAACACCCCATGGAACAATGAGAAATTCCAAATCATTACATCTTTAACCCATATAATACACTAAGATCAGCCAATTTTTGTATCTCTGAATTTTTCAACTGTATCAAAACATTATAACCCATCTATTTGAAATTGTTCTTTTCTGAAAAATCTTTGATTAATCCAAAGAATCATGAAAATAGCATTGAAAATGTTGTGGTAAGAGATATTATCAAGTGTAATACTGTTTTATTCTGGTTGATACATTGTAATTCATTCTTTGAGTACGAATCCGGACAATCCGGTCCTGAGATCTAGTAATTCCTTCATAATACATAAGAATGAAATAAATGAAGATAAATAATATTTTATCAAATATGAAAAGAGCTTATAATCCACTGAAGAGAGATTCTTTTATCAGTTTCTTTTTAATGGATTTTGATTTAAAATTTTTTAAGAGTACAAATTTCAACGAACCATTAGCAATGACAAATACAGAAGGTCCGATCCTAGATTTGGGGCCTTTACACTGCAACAAACAAGTGTGAAGGATAAAATGAAATAGAAGGAAATGACTAAATTTGCGTATTATGATGTTTTAGAGTTGGTTTGGAAAGCTATTTATGTCTTACACAGTCATAAATCAATTAATCAGTTGACTTAGTAACCATTTCTCACTCCTGTAAAGTGACGGTTGAGCTTATCATTTGTCGAATTCTCAAAAAATTGATTTGTTGTAAAATCTATTTCTTGATTAGTGTGGGATTTTGATCTCCTATAATTAAAGTAAAAGGTATTCTATATATTGAATGTAAAATTAAATGCAATACCTACAATGCACAGGTAAATTGGAAGTTCAGATTTTGAAAATTGCTCAAGATGAGAATTGGGAACCTCCATTCCCCCACATTCAAATCAACATAGAAAGCACAAAAACTTTTGATTTCCAATCAGAACATCTTTGGCATCCTTACTAAGTTTAATAAACAAGCAATTTCAGTAGTGGCAATGCCATTCATGAAGAAAACAAGCCATCTGTTTGAATTTGCTAAAATTTCACAAGTTTTAAAAGAGGTGAGAACTTTCACGGCTTTTGTGGAAAATTTCTAGCTAATGGTTGCACATTCATCAGTCAACTCCTCATCTTGCCCCAGATAAGTTTTATGGAACCATTGACTGTACTGCTGCAATATTTTGTGGAGGCATTCATGGCAATTATTGAAAGTAAATTATGTTGAAGGTTTAAGCCAAAACTTCTTTAAATTTTTCACTAGTTTCTCAAAATTTCTACTCTTTGAAATTGAGGTTGGTGAAGAATCGCAAAAATGCAAATTATACCAGATATTATAAACCAAGCCAGCCTGCTCTTCTTTGTGATCCTGAGAATGTTGATATTTACATGACCAACAAGATCATTGTAGACAGCGTTGTTCTTATAATTAAGTGAGCCAAAATTCCTACCAGTACAAGTGAAAATAATAATGCAACTTTTTCCTGTACTATCTGAAATACAAATTGAGACAGTGAGGTCAGTTCTTGCACTAATAATTCAAACAGAGAACCTACCTATCTGAATGGTGTGGATGGATTTACAGGAAAAACAACATGTCATTTTTGATGTAATCTACTTAGTAAAGTAGAAAGATAGCGCAGAAAACATTTCCTGTTTGTTTCAGCTTGGTCAAAAAGTGAGAATTTCAAGTATTTTCCTTGACTGGGATGATATAATGAGACATTGCGTTGTCTAAGTACAGGAAATCTATTATTACAAGGAATTTAGCTTCTTGAAAAAAGAACTTATTTTCTCTTTTGTTCTTGGTGGGGTTGTACCATTATCTCAAAGTGATACTACTATCATTGTTGTTGGGAATATATTATTGTAGAGAAAAAGGGTTTTCCAATGAGTTTTTCCTTGACAGTAATTACCAAACAGCAGGGGAACGGTAGTTTTAACGCAAATTTCAGAAATTAATTAAATCTTGCTATAGTTATCTCTTATTTATTAAATATTGTGCACTGACATATGTTAAAATCAACATGAACTAAGTTTTGTATTTTTTAAAAATAATCACAGGAATAAACAAACATTTTTTTAATGTATTTATCTTTACTTATAGTTGGGAACACAGTGACATCTGGGATGCAAGTTGGGAAAGCTTACTTGAGCTCTGGTTATCTTTAATATAG
Organism: Austropuccinia psidii; assembly: GCA_023105745.1. Taxonomy (NCBI): domain Eukaryota; kingdom Fungi; phylum Basidiomycota; class Pucciniomycetes; order Pucciniales; family Sphaerophragmiaceae; genus Austropuccinia; species Austropuccinia psidii. The sequence goes on from JALGQZ010000016.1 coordinate 11,281,420, forward strand.
AAATATGCAAATGAAAATAAAATACTTATGATTTTTCTATATACTGAATTGTAGTAGTTTTATTGAGTGTTAAACGCTTTATTGCAACACCATAGAAAAGTCAGTAGCAGTAACTTTAAACAGAAGAAACATATTGTGTAAGTGTGATTTGTCATATTTACATGAATTGAATGATAGGTTGTGTACCTTTAAACAGTACGTTAAATATAATATTTGACTAGACAAAAAATCTTTGACTGAACACTTGTTTGTCGAGGATACTACTAGCCTATTTGTTAATATCTACCTTATAATTTGAATTTGAATGAGAGTAATTACCTCCACTAGTAATAGCTCTAGCTGATTCAGTTCTTGATTTTTACTAGCTAGTTCAATTATTAGTAGGAATGGGTTTTTTCGAATAACAGGATATTTTATGATGATCAATTACAAAAAAGAATTTCTTTTGCGATTATAATTAACGAGAAAAAGACTGGTCCCCCCTTCTCCTTCCTTCTTGAGCCTGGTTGTTAAATATTGAATAGTTGAGTGTATGCGCATAGTATCTGTTGAGATCACAAGTATGAACCTTAAATGCATATTACATCTCATAATGACGTCATAAATTTCAGAAAAAAAACTGATCAACTCTTATATATACAGAAGGTAATTTCTTTGTGATCTTAGTCATTGGTAGTTTATCAAGTACTTTTGATCTAAAATTTGATGTAATTTTTTTCGTTTGTTTATTCTATTCTCTATGGCTAAAGTTCTTTTAAGTATTTCTTTACTTTTGTTTTCAACACTAAGATTTTTGCTGATCTTTTCCCTACTTATCTATCTAGTTCCTTTGATTTTTCAATTTCATTCTCAAATGTAATTTATTTTGTCTCTTGACATTTAGAAATTTAATTTTCAAAATTCCCCTCAATTTGAAATTTATATATTTAATTTATTTATATACTTTAATTAGTATATTTGAATTTTAGTTTTTTTTCTCCATAATGCCCATGAGAATATTAAATATTTGTTTTTTTGTTTCTGTCTAACAATTTTGTAAGACAGTCTTCAACCATTTCTCAATTTGGGCGTTATTTAATATCTATTTATTTCTTAACTATTACATCTCTAATTCTGTTTTAATGTATGTCTATATGTTTTTTCCTTGAATTATATATAGGGTTCTTTGTTTGACTAAGCTCTCTTTTATCATAATATATATCATAATTAATTTTTTTATCTTCATTATTAATTTCTTATTGCAATATCAAAATCCATTTTCCTTTGTGGGAGGCTGAAAGATATGCTCTACATTCTTCTTCTGTCGATAACCCACTGACTCCTCCAAGTTTTTTACTTTTCAAGCTAATTATTCCTCAAGATAATTGAAATTCATGGCTAAACCATAATCTTCTATCAAGTTCTTCTTCCCAGATTTAATCTTAGTACCCAAAAATTTTCTTTAACCTTTCCTGAAATATTTTATTCCTCAATTTTTTGTTGTTTTTAAGTATCCTAAGACTCTTTTGAATCCACCCCAATTTTTGAGTACTGGGTTTTTCCAATAGTTGTGAGAGGTGTATAACTAAACAGGCTATGTCTGGTCAAGTAAATTGTGGAAGATAATTTAATGAACCTACTTCTGATCTATGGTCTAGATTGAGATTTTTTAATTAATCAATTTCTGCTTGTGTTTCAGCTTCCATTTTTGAACTACTTTTCATTGGCGTGAAAGTAGTTTTAAAATCTTTCATAATATATTTTCTCACCAGCTCTTCAATTCAATGTGTCTGGTTCATTTTTATTTTATCTTCTCTTGTTTGTACAATTTTGAAACCTAAAGCATTAGTTTCCAATCCAAGATCCTTTATTTTGAAATTCCCTTTCAATTTATCTATGATCAGATCATAGTATGGTCTAATTACTGGTATGTGCTCTACCCATTCAAAAAAGTATAGGTTTCTTTAGATAAATAGAAAGGGATCCGCCTTTATGATACTATAATCAGTTCTTGTAAGTCATCCTGATAAAGTCTGGTACCAGCTTCTTGAAGATTTCTTAAGCCCATATAGGTATTTGTTCAGTTTTAAAACAACGCTGTTTGGATCCTTTGAAATTCTCTTTAATCTTTTGTATTAATGAGATTTGGGTTTGGCTTCTCTTACTCATTCAATAGATTCTTCAGGAAAGGTGGCGTACACAATTTTGTCTTCTCCTAATTTTGAATTTATATATGCAGTGACAAAGTATGCCCGTCTAATTTTATGACCTGTTTTTACGGAAAAGCATATTATATACCTCATAGTTGACAATATTCCAGTTTTTGAAAAGGTTTCTTGGTAGTCTATGCCTCCTTTTTCAAAAAAAACTCTTTCGAAACAGCATTCTTTATATCCTTATAAGTCAAAACTTTCATCAGATTTCCTGTTGAATATTAATAAATCATTAGTGAGTGTTCCCCCATTTGGAATGTCTTCTTTTTCATAGACATCAAAGACACCTTTCCAGGATATAGATCCAAGTTTGGAGAAGTAGGCTTATTTCTATTTGTACCAATTATGAGTTTTCTTTTCTTCAACTATTTTTGATGGTTTTTTTGTTTTAGTTCTATATTCTAACACCATGTAGTTTATTATGTCCGTTTTGCTAACAGCTTCCTCTTTTTTTTGTATTTATTTGAATAAAGTAGAATGTTTTTTTCTTAATTTTTAGTGTGATGAATTCGTTTTTTAAGAACATATTGTGCTTGAGTTCTTGTTCTGGCATTAACTATATTTTCTGGTGATAAATTTAAGCTAATTTCTTTTGGAGCTTTAGCCCTCATTTCTCATTCCCAGCATAGTTGATCTAGATTATTTTCTCCCTCAACAAATTTCAAATCTTGTTCTGGTTGTTAATATTATATGGCTTCATTTTGAGCTCTAGGTATTCTAAGTCTGATCACTAATGGTGTTCTTCTGTCATCTATAAGAGGAATTTATCGAGATTTCTTCTTTCTATCCTCATTTTATTGAGGGATTTCTTTTACTAGATCAATGGGATGTTCGTTTTATTATTCTGTCTCATCATTAGTGGGACCTTCTCTACTACCTTCCTGATATGGAATTTCATCTTCACCAAACCAGATGTCTCAAATTCTTATGACCTCCTTGTCTCTGTGTAGGATAATTCTGTATACCCCAAAATCTTGTTCATAGACAGCTATATCTCCTTTCTGAACTCTTTTATCTAATTTACTTTCATAGGTGGTTTTTGAATAATATTCTTGAAAGTCAAAGCTTTTGATTCTGTTTAGGTTGGGTTTAATCTTGAATCATTTTTCATAAGGACTTATTTTGTATGTAGATATTCTAACCATTAAGTAGTTTGCTGTGTGCACTAACCCGTCCTAGAGTTCTTTATCCACTCAAGAATCATTTCCAGGAGTTTGAGCATTCTTCATTAGGAATCAATTGGTATTTACCACAATCCCATTGTGTTCAGGAGTATACGGTGTACTAACAACAAGTTTTCTTCCTTTATTTCCACAATATTCCCTTAGGAAGCTATTTAAAAGTTATTTTCCACCATTGAAAATAATTATTTTGTTTTTTCTTTCGATCTTATTCTCCATTCTTTCTAGGAGTTACTTAACTTATTCTTTATCCTTGGATTTATATTTCAACATCTGAACCCAAAGAAAATGATATTCAGCTTCCAATATGACAATTATATATCTGGATCCTCCCAGAGATTCTATTCTTATTTGGCCCATTAAGTCAATAGATATTTCATACAGGTTACTTTTGGTTCCCTACATTTATTTTTTGATTTTTTTTCATGTACCTTTTCCTAAATTACATTACTCACATCCTTTTTCCTTTCCAGGGTGTCTCAATATTTCATATTCACTCACCATAGCTTGCATTTGGTTAAGTTTAATGTGGAGTAGTCCATTTTAAATATCTCCCCCAAATGTTTTTTTTTCTTTTTTATAAATTGAATTCTTTTTGGTTACTATTCATAAATATTCACCTTTTTTCCTTATTTGTGATAAGGATATTAGGTTGTATGGAAGCTTTGGTACATACAGAGAATTTAGAGAGGTTATTCTCCTTCTATTTAATACTTTTGTGACTGATCCCTTTTCTTTGATTTGTATTTTTACTTCCTCCTTTCCAATTTGAAATGAAACTGTACTATTTTGCATTGTGTCAAAGGCATTTTCATTAGTGAACATGTGGTCGCTTTCCCCAAGTCAAGGATAGTTTGTTTGTTCGTGTTATTGGACAAAAAGGATTCAGACAGTCCATTTCTGTTTATTGAAACAAATTAAATCCTTTGTTTCCATTAATCTCCATCAACTTCTTCTAATTTTTCTTGAAATTTCCTTATTTTATTGTTCTTTTTTTACCATTTTTAGATTTGTGTCCTATCTTTCCAGAGCTATAGCAATTTCAAGTTTCCTTTGAGGCTGGGATTTATACCTCATCTTTTGGCTAAGTCCTGGTTTGGAAAAGGGCTTTTTCTTTTTCAATTCTTATGATTATTTCTCATCATGTTTGGGTATTCTGATCAGTCATTCAAGATTATTAGATAAGGATTTCATAGAAAGTCTAGATACTAGCACATTGTTGACATTAGTTTCTTTTAGTGTCATTTGTTGAGTTTTTCTTCTCAAGTATTTAATCCTTTGGACCATTTCCTTGAATTTTGATTCCATTAATTGATCTAAGTATACTCTGTGATATTTTAAACCTGAGCCAATGTATTTTTCTTTAAGAATATTCCAGAGGGATTGACCCTTACCCCTTTCTTTGGGCAAAATTTTGTTTTCTGAAAAATATACAATTGATTAATCTGGACGTCTCATAATGAGACAATAGATTTTCTCTCTTTCATTTGGTCTGGCTTTTTTATGTTCCCTCAAGATACTTCCAAAAACAAATGTGAAACATTTCTTCTTCTGATCCAAGTTATCCATGTCACATAGCTTCCTTCTTTGAGAACCATTTGGAAAGTGGATTCTGTTTTTTCCTTTTTATAATTTTTTATTGGTATTACAAAGTTGGTACTGATAATTTCTTTTACTTAAAGGGTTCTTATGGTACAAATTTTATATTTAATATTTAAATAAGGTTCTTGTAAAAGCACATAAGCTTTTAGTGAATACAAGTACACCCTTACATGTTTTTACCAATTTATGGCCAAAACATGTAAGTGACCCAGCTTATTTATTTTTTGATTTTCTTTAGCCATATTTTTCCAGAATTGGATGTCAAGATTCCCACATTTGAAAAATACCGATTATGGCCTTAAAAATTCAATAAAAAATGTCATTTATTCCATAAATGGGCTCTTTCCCACTACAGGTTTTTTTGGCTTCATTTTAATTGAGAATGGGTGTAGGGCACCCCTTATGTGTTTTTACCAAAATGCTAATGTGGGTTTGCTAAAGCCCTTTAAATGTGAGACTAAAAATAAAATACTTATGGTTTTTCTATATAAAAAGCTTCAGGAAATAAATTGATCAGCTATTATATTTACCGAGAGGCCTTCCTTTTTAATCTTATTTGTTGGTATTTTATCAAGTACTTTTGATCCAAATTGTAATGCACTTTTCTTCTTTCTTTGATTCTATTGTATATGGTTGAATTTTCTTTAAATATATCTTTCTTTTTGCTTCCTACACTAAAATCATGCCTGATCTTTTTTCCAATTCCTCTATCTAGGTCCTTTTCCTTTCTTTTCATGAAAATTTCCAATTTCATTAATTTTTTCTCTTTAAATTTGGAAATTTAATTTACAATGGAGATAGATCATGAATCAGTATTGTAACTGAAATCAATTATTATGAAAAAATAAACACATTATCCGCTTAAATGAATACCTTTGTATTAACTTAAATATTTCAAATTTATATCATGGGGGATATGGGTAAACTGCTAAATATCAATAATCATTTATCCAAGAATTAAGGAAGAATATATATAGATTTCTCATCCAGAATTGTCACAACTAAGAAAAACTAAACATAAAGAAAAAACTGAATAAAGCTATTTTTATAGAAACCTGTATATAGATTAAATAGCAATGAACTATTAATATATATATAATTATTAATAAACAGGGCCATAGACTCACTGATTTAAATTTGTATTCTGAGAATATTATTCCATCAAAATATCACTTTTTATATATATTTGAAGTGAGATGAATCTATATTAAAACTGAGATAAAATAATTTCAAGAGATAAAAACCAATTTTTAATCATTTACTCATTGAAATTAAGATCTTTTTTATTAATTATAAAATTAAATTTTGATGAAATTAGGTTAAAAATTAATCATTGAGATATATCCATCCGGAATAGAATTGCTTCATTTTTTCTCATAATAAATCAGTTGTGCCGTTAATTACTAAATGAAAAGCACTTAATTTTCTAATTAAATTGAGCCATATTTTCATTTATTGAGAGGTAAGAATTCTCCAAATTCTCTTACAAGAAATATCTATCATGGATTCATTGTTTACTTGATATAATAATATAACAGGATAAATTTGACTCTTGTCATATGTTTTATGTATTTATAAACAATTTTCAAGAGTAAATAATTTGTTAGCTCAATTAAATTTTCATAAAATCAAGAATATATTTGGTTTGAATTTCTTGGATAAGATAATTTGGAAAGAGAAGAAACTCTAATTGGAATACCTTTGGAGGTTTTGAATAATCTATCATTAGATTCTTATCAAGATAATGTGTTTTGATGGAAATATTTATTATTGACTTTCAGTGAAATAAGGAAAATCTTTGTTTATTATTTTACTTGTATATTTTATGCAAAAAAAGATAATCCCTAATCTTAGATCAAAATTAGGAATGAATGTAAAAATCAATAACTATAAGCCATTATCTACCACAATAGTCAAGTCTCAAAGAAATAAAAATTGTATAGGAGCTAAGGACTTTACTTAAGATAAACTCAAAATTAAGGGCAAATGAAATATGATAATCCAGTAAAAGAAAACCATTCCTTTTAGATAACTTTATCCATTTATTCTGCATTTATCCAAATTTTTATGTGATAATGAATTTTTCATTAATAAAATTCAACTTTTCAGCATTTTTCAGATAATTATCTAATAAATAACCATCTCTCAAATAAATTTCATTTTTATCAAATAAAAGATACAAGTTATACATATTTGTTCAATAACATCATCGTATTTTCTTAATTTTAAATCTCTTTTTTTAGCTGGAAAATGACCATCAATAACTTCTATTTACCAATTAAAATAGAGAATTTCCACTTATGGAAATAATTGGTGAAATATTATATTTATATCAATAGTTAATGGTGCTATTTTATCTGTAAAATATAAATTCCATGTTTTTGATAACTAATATCCGATTCAGGGAAGAATGAAGCTTCCTTCATTCAGTTTATAATAAAAATTCATGATCTTTATCTTTAAAGGTTAGAATTAATAATTGATTTTTATAGACAATAAGAATACTTTTGAAATATATTGGGAATTTTTTATTTTTGACTCTCATTATAAACTTATTAAAGCTTATTTCTTATATTGGAACATCAATTTACATAAAATTATATACTCTGGCATTTGATTATAATCATTTGAAATTTATTTCTTAAAAAAAGGTATAGCCCACTAATCTGATTCTCTTATTTAAGCTCTTATTTTTCACTTGAATATTTTATCACAGTGCCAAAAAAGTATTCTCCTTATAATAGTGAAAATATGATATAACCATTATAATTAATGTCAGGGTGACTCTATGTAGAAGCTTATATATTGTAGATAAAAGCTAGTAATTTGACTGCGACATTGTAAAATTGATTAAAAATAATGATAATAGGTTTCTGCTATTCTAAAATAGGATTGATGAATCTATTGAGAAACCTGGTTGTAGAATTTAAAGATTAATTAGCTGATAAATATGCTAAAATAATCATTAATTATAACTATATAATCGTATTCTAAGGGTACCACTGTTATGCAACAGTTTCACCATGTAGTAATACTGATTAATTGAGTATGAGATCCTTTTCCAATGGGAAAAGGCCTGCTTTGATCTATTTTTAGTGACTTTCAGGGGCTGGTAAGATCTTCACATGTCTGTGTAGTGAAGTTTTTCACTCTTTAGGCTGATTTGTCATTCTATACCATCAGTTCTGATATGATTACAGTCAGAGTTATGGTTTGGGCACCAAGAATGATCATTCTTAATAAATAAAGGGTATAAATTTTTCACAGTACACATCAGAACTGTTATTTCATGATGCATCCATAGTGTTTGAATGACTAATATTAGTCATAATGGGTGATTTAAAGCTTTTAACTACAATTATTTTGAGTATCAAGCCAGTACTGGATGGTATAGGTTTGGTACATACCAGTATTGGTTTTAAAAAACCCCAGACCAGATATCTCAGTCAATAATTGAGATATCAATGATCCAAGAGCACAGAATTGAAGGGCTTAATTAGTTCTTCTTTTTTTCTTTACTTTATAACTTCCCAAAAATAGAAAAATGTATAAGGGCTTAAGGTTTTTTTCTCCTTTTTTTTACATCAGTATGTGGCTTCAAAAACCTCCAAGAAATATATCTCTGAAAATTTGGAAGGTATCAGAATTTTAATGATACAGAAATGTAGGGATAAATTAGTCTTATAAAATTAATTTCTTTTCACTATAGCTGTATGGATATATGAAAAATATACAGGGGTCTCTTTATATTACTATTTTGAGAAAACCTGTAACTTGATAAAAAATCTTTGGACCAATATCTCTTAGCCAATTTTGAAGATACAGATGTCTAAGGTATCCGAAACTGAAGCTCTAATTAAGATATTTAATTTGGTTATAGTTTTGCACATTTTTTTACAAGTTCTCTCAGACTTTCAAGGGGATTCTTTGGCTTTAAAGGTGTAGATATGGTATTTCTTGAAGTAGGGGTGCTACTGGAAAATGAATGTCACCCTTTTATAGCTCTCACTGAGAGATTCAGGAGAAATAACTTATTTATAGGACTTTAATTAAAGCTGAATAATTTATATTAAATGTAAAAATATGGGTTTTCTCATTTCAACTTCATCCAATTTGAAAGTGGTCAGATCTTTGCTAATTCTTATCCAATTTGAAAGTGGTCAGATCTTTGCTAATTATTATCCAATTTCTTGTAAAAGCTGTTATTTATCAATTGGGGACCTTTACTCCTTAAAATTATACCTATATTAACTTTATCTTTCAAGTAATTTATATAACATTATCTATGGTATTTGGATGTCATGCTGGTGCTCTGTTTGGAGTCACAGGCTGACAATGAGACTCTTTTGTCGCTATTTATATCTATTTATGTATAATTTCTTCTAAAAACTCTTATTTTATCTAGTATTTAAGAAAAATTGAAACCCTGATCTTCTAAAGCATATATTAATAACCTTATAAATTTCCCAGAATATTGGTTGGAGTAGCACTTTCAAAAATTTATTTTATCCTTGAAGTTTCTTATTTCTCATTATTGGTTATTTTTATTGTATTAAAATTTCATTATATTTTATATAATTCAATACTTTTTCACTTGAATCTTATTTTTGATTAATATGAAATATCTTTTCTATAAAGATATGTCTGTTCATTCTAGCCTCAGGTATCAAAATATGGACTAAAATAAAGTTTTATATTCTCAACATATTGTCCTCCTATCTTTATTATTACTATTAATATATAATTATCACCTCCCATCAATATTCTTTCCTTTACTTTAGCTAGTAATCTTATATACATCTCATTTTTCTTTCTTTGGCTGATAGAATCCAGAGGAGAAACTCCTAATTCCTTAATCACAGAAGTTGATCATTATCTGTTGATTATTTTAATTTCGTTCTTCTGGAGACCAGAGGTGACAGAGCTACTATATTAATTAAAAAATATAATAATTTCAAAATTATTTTAATATCTCATTACCTTTTTTCATAATAATTCTAAAATTTCAGGGAAAAATACTCCTAGTTTCTGCCTTGAATTGATTTATATTCATTCATTTTTCCTTATTTTTTATGGATTCAAAGACAGCCTGATGGTTACTAAACTCCAATTAAGTGAAAATATAAATTTTGAATATTCATTTAATCCAATACTTTGATCAGCCATATAATATTAGATCATGACAATCACTTCACAACCATGACGGAATAATAAGTGCGCATCTTTAGAGAATTAGATCCAATACTGGAGACTTATTGAAAACCAAAAGAATTTCAAGAAGCTATAAATAAAAAATCTCAAAAAGTAATTATTACGTATTTAAATAAGGGAAATATTTGCTTTGTTTCTATGTTTTCTTGATAATAAAAACAAGAGAAATGAAAAAGAGCTTTTGAGGAGACTAAAGGAGAAATATATGTCCAACAATATCTCAATTAACACATTGGCATTTAATAGAATTATTCAAGTAAATTCCACATCAAATTTCGAATTTATTCAATAAATAAGCTCTAAATGAAGTAAAATGTGACTATTTAAGTTTAGCCTGGAGGAGGCACTAATTGCACAACAACGAAAATCTACGCTGAGGATATTATTAAATGTACTCAGTACTCAGTGCTGAGGACATTGCTGAGGATGTAGTAAACAATTCGACTTGGCAGGTAATGAAAGCAAACTCAGTGAAGTATGTAAATGCAGAATGTATATAAGAAAGCTATTAAGAAAGCTGTTGTAGTTTTTCTTCTTCATCCATTCTGTTCATATTCTTTGTACTCACTGCTTCTCCACACTCTTAGGTGTGTTTTGTCTGCTTCGTACTCAAACGCTGATAAGTGTAATAACACTATCGTATTTGTCAGGTTAGTATTACTATATGCAATCCATTCTGTTCATATTCTTTGTACTCACTGCTTCTCCACACTCTTAGGTGTGTTTTGTCTGCTTCGTACTCAAACGCTGATAAGTGTAATAACACTATCGTATTTGTCAGGTGTGTTTTGTCTGCTTCGTACTCAAACGCTGATAAGTGTAATAACACTATCGTATTTGTCAGGTGCATACTGTGTCTCGTTTCTCAGGTTATGGGCCCAGAAGACGCAAAAATAATGTCTGAACCACGAAGAAATATCCCTGAATTGAACAACTCAAATTTTCTGCAATGGAAGATTCAAATACAAGCATATCTTATGGAACTGGATCTAATAGAATGTATTCTTTCGAATCCAGAACCACTACAGGATGCTGTTAAACAAGCTGAGGTTGTTCGAAAAAGACAAAAAACAGCTGGTATTTTAATTGGCAATATGGGAATTTTAAACTGTCAAAGATTTCTTTCAATAATCAATGAAGGAAACCCATATCGGATTTGGCACAAATTGTCAACGCATTTTACTTCAAACTCAGTAGACAACCAAGCAAGAGTATTTCTTGAATTTTTAGCGCTAAAACAAGAAGGCAATCTTGATGAATTTATTACAAATATCACTCAACTTCTTGGAAAAGTGGCTTCGGTTGGTATTGTCATTGGAACTCCTGGCGACATCAAAGAATCTCTTATGGCTGAAATTATTGTTAGTAAGTTAAGTACTACATATAATTACACCAAGGAAATTTTACAATCACAAAGACCACTCGATATACCAAAAGTTATTGAATATCTTGAAAGGCGTCGAATGGATTTCTCAGAATCTTTTGGAATTAAAGAAGAACAAGCATTTCTTACTCAAAATCCAAATTATTCCGATAATCATCAAAAACAAAAATCCAAGAAAAAGACATATCCCAAATGTACTAATGGACAACATAATCCAAAAACAAAGCATTCTGCTTCCGAATGTCGTGAATTAAAAAAGAAGAACATCAAAGCAAATAAAGCAATCACAGAAGATAGAAATTTTTCATCAGCCGACGAAGATTCTCCAACTGTGCATCTTGCTTTTAATGCCATTTCATCAGGTAATGAAATTATTGCTGATAGTGGTTGTTCTCATCACATGACTTCAGTAAAATCGCTTCTTTTTAATTACGAAGAACTTCATGCTACAATAACGGTAGCCAATGGTGAACAAGCCCAAATACTTGGCAGAGGATCGATTACTATTCTATCCAATGGAATCTACACCAATCTTCAATGTTTTCATGTCCCTTCGCTCACAGCCACGCTTATTAGTGTTGGAAAGTTATGTAATGATGGTTTTAAATTTAGAATAAATAATCGCAATTGTTTTACATTTCATCGTCAAGGAAGACTTCAATTGAATGGTCAAATTATCAATCACATTTTTTATATTAATGGACAACTTGTCAGTAAGCCAAACAGTCAGATAATATCCAAGTACATTCCACCACTTGTTAATCTTGAGCTTCTGCATGCTAGAGCTGGTCATCCCAGTGTCGAAATTCTTCAGCGACTCTTCAAAATTAAAACCGTTCCAATAAGTTGTGAGGCTTGTGCTTTATCCAAATCTCATCGACGTCCTTATTCTGGTACATTTCCGAAAGCGATTAAACCTCTGGAATTTATTCATATGGACTTAAGTGGTAGGATCTCCCCATCAACATTAGGGGGTGCACAGTATTATTTCAAAATCACCGATCAGTTCACTTCATATAAACACGTTTATCTCTTAAAACTGAAATCTGAAGCTTTTAAATACTTCAAAATTTTCTGTTCGCAAGTGTATTTAAAATTCAAAACCTACCCTCTTAACGTTGTAATGGATAACGGTGGTGAATTCACATCCACTTGTTTCAAAACCTATTTCTTGACTCATGGTATTGTTCCTCACTATACTGCGCCATATACTCCTCAGCAGAATCCCATTGCTGAGCGAGGGAATCGTTCTACTGCTGAGAAAGCACGGGCTCTACTTAAACATGCTAAACTTCCTAATACATTTTGGGGAGAGGCTGTAGTCACTGCAGTATTGTATGAGAATATTTTACCTCTTCGACGTAATGTTTTGCCTGCGTACACCTTATGGCATCGTACATCATTTGATTATGCACGTCTTCGAGTGTTTGGTTGTCAAGTGTTCATCAATATTCCTACAGAGCAGCGTACTGGGAAGTTCTCCGATACTTCAACTCCTGGTATTTTTCTTGGGTATCAGATTGGGCAGAAGAACTGGAGGGTGCTTTTGCCAAACATGTCAATAAAGTATAGTCATGATGTCATTTTTCATGAAACTATATTTCCTGGTCACGCCTTGTTCAATTCATTGCCATCTGTCGCAGGTGACGTCTCTTCATCTGTGGCTCCTTCTTCAACCAGCGATCCTGTCTTTCGTGCACCGGCTGAATCTGTTTCAGACATTCAACCTCCGATTGAACCGAACATGTCATCTCCTTTGGCTGCTCCGCCCTCCTCACCTTCTACAGTTGTCGATGTGGCTGAAGAGTCTTCTTCTCCAGCATGCCGACCTGGGTGGGATATTGTTCTTCAGCCACTTCATCAGAAAGCAGTCAAAGATGTTTCTTCTTCCATTTCTTCGGATAATATTGTGGAACACAAGCGAAGACGAACGAAATCGTCTTTTGTTAATCATATTGTTGATGACCTTAACAACAATATTCCTGCAATGCCTCGGTCTGATGAAGAATTATATGCTCTAGCTCTCCCTGATATTCCTCCAAAAACTTTTCGACAAGCATTAGTTTCGGCTGACTCTCAACAATGGCTTTTGGCAATCCAAGCTGAGAAACAATCGCTCGAGAACAAGGGTGTGTGGGAAGTGGTTTCTCCTCCTTCCAATAGTCATCTAATCAACTCTGTGTGGGTCTTCAAGCAAGTTTTTGATGGTGATGGTAATTTAACAAAACATAAAGCCCGTCTTTGTGCTCAGGGTTGCTCTCAGATTCCAGGGCTTGAATACAGTGACACTTATGCTCCGACTGGTGCAATGGCAACATTGCGCCTAATTCTTTCTCTTGGAGTTACACGCAATTGGCACATCCATCATATGGATGCTAAGACTGCCTTTTTGAATAGTCCTCTCACTGAAGACATTTATCTTAGACCTCCTGCTGGATTAGAACTATCTCCTGGAAAGTGTTATCGACTGAAGAAGTCAATCTATGGGTTGAAACAATCTCCGCGTTGCTGGTATCAAGAGCTTGCATCGTTTTTCAAGAGTATACATTTTGCTCCTTCTGCTGCTGATGCTTGTCTATTTGTCTCACGAAGCAAGGACTGGCCTTGTTTCGTTCATGTTCATGTTGATGACATGACTATTGTTAGTCCCGATGTCTCAAGATTCAAGAAACTTATTAGTCAGCGATACGAGATGGAAGACTTGGGTGAATTAAAACATATTCTGGGAATTAAGGCTGAGCGTTCGGTGGACTGTTTACGACTATCTCAGGCAAATTTGGTTAAAAAAATTCTTATTGAATTTGACATGCAAAATGCGCATTCTGTTTTGACTCCGATGGATCCTGGTGTCTATCTCCCTGCGGCAAGTGACGAGGATCATTCTCTTTTTCAGGCTCTTCAAGTGAATTATCGACGTGCTGTTGGTCTCATTAACTATCTTGCCATCTCGACGAGGCCTGATCTGGCATTTTCTGTTTCGCTATTATCACAGCATTTGGAAAAGCCAGGTATTCAGCATTGGCGAGCTTTTAAACGTCTTCTTCGTTATCTCGTTGGGACTCAACACCTTGGTCTTACTTTATCTCGAACTGACATACTTATTCGCACTTATGCTGATGCTAGTTATGCTAACTGTCCTTCCACTCGACGCTCGCATACAGGGCTTTTGGTGTATCTTGGACAAAATCTCATTCATTGGAAATCTAGGCGGCAGCCATCCGTCTCTTCTTCTTCTACTGAAGCCGAGTATAAAGCACTGTACGAGGGGGGCCAACAGATTTTGTGGTTTCGACAACTTTTACTTGATATGTCCTTCTCTGTTTCCTCTCCTATACTCACTCTCTTAGGGGATAATCAGCCCTCCATCTCTCTTGCCAAAAATCCTATGTCCTCCAATCGTACTATGCACATTGATGTCAAGTTTCATTGGCTTCGTGAGCAGCTGTCGCTCAACCTTTTCACCTTGTCTTATGTTTCCACCACGGCTATGCATGCCGATCTTCTTACTAAGGCGCTTCATCGTGTTAAGCATCAAGAACTGGTAAAGCATGTTTGCTCTTCTCCTATTTCCTGCGTCAAATTGGGGGGTGAATTGCACAACAACGAAAATCTACGCTGAGGATATTATTAAATGTACTCAGTACTCAGTGCTGAGGACATTGCTGAGGATGTAGTAAACAATTCGACTTGGCAGGTAATGAAAGCAAACTCAGTGAAGTATGTAAATGCAGAATGTATATAAGAAAGCTATTAAGAAAGCTGTTGTAGTTTTTCTTCTTCATCCATTCTGTTCATATTCTTTGTACTCACTGCTTCTCCACACTCTTAGGTGTGTTTTGTCTGCTTCGTACTCAAACGCTGATAAGTGTAATAACACTATCGTATTTGTCAGGTTAGTATTACTATATGCAATCCATTCTGTTCATATTCTTTGTACTCACTGCTTCTCCACACTCTTAGGTGTGTTTTGTCTGCTTCGTACTCAAATGCTGATAAGTGTAATAACACTATCGTATTTGTCAGGTGTGTTTTGTCTGCTTCGTACTCAAACGCTGATAAGTGTAATAACACTATCGTATTTGTCAGGTGCATACTGTGTCTCGTTTCTCAGCACTTTCATGTATCATGGTTTTCGGAAAATTGCTACCATAACTTAATCATTTTGTTCAATTAATTTCACATGGATTACAAGATAAAAATATTGAATTTAAACTGAATAAATTACGACAGTATCACATCAAACTAACACTGAATAAAGATACACACTATAATAGCCTCATAGAATTGTAAAATAAAAAAGAAAGATGCTGTTGTTGTTTTTTAAGAAAATGATACAAAAGACCATTGTTGGAATAATAATCCTGAAAATAACCCAAAAAACTCAGCTTCTCAACATTATTAAAAAAATAAAGCTCTGGTTTAATCGTAGTTCCCACAACTACAAAATTGGGGCTTTTTGTTGGAGTAGCACGATTGTAAAGGAATTTTTACCTCCGAAGTTTATTATTTCTCTTTATACATAATTGTTATTTTTATTAACATTTACTTTTATTTTATATAAAAAAACACTTTTGTACTTAAATTTTATTTTTTCTCTTATAGACAATAGCTTGTATTAAAATATTAATTTTTGTTGTACCTTCAGGTATTAAAATATGGAGTTAAAAGAAGCTTTCATATTCTCATCATGTTTTATTTGTCTTTTTATAATTACCCTAGATATATCAATTAATTACTCAATGAATAGCTATTTGAAATTGATATCAATTATTTTTATATTATAAAGAAATATTTAGATACAAATAAGAGTATTTTACATTCAGCTCAATTAAACCATGAGGAAATTCAGAACAAGATTCGATTAAATATTTCAAGTATTTCGGAACACACCTGTTTATATTTTACCCATAAATGTTTTAATTAAATTAATAAATTTCTCTTTAGGAAATGATACTAATACAGGACTTAGGTTGTTGAGGACGCATTTATCTTCTTCCTGTGTTGGAAAGCTTGATATTAATTTCATTATATCTAAATGATATAATAGTGATGAAAGCTATTTTTTAAAATTTCCTTCCACTTTTTAGATATTGTTTGATTTTAGCTCCGAAAATAGCTTAATACTAGTCAGATAATTAAAAAATCGTTTTTAGTATACTTGGACAAAATATATGAATCTAGCTTATTTATTTATTCATTCATTCCTTAATAAAACAAGTTTTTCTTAAAGAAATAATTACCAAAAATTTCCTTCTTCAAAGATAAGCTAAGGAAGACTTCATCAATATATGCTGAACAGGGGATCTGGTTTATTATGCTTTGTTTTTTGGAAAGACAATTCTTCCAATAATTTAGAATTCAAAAAATTCTTTTCATTTATTTGGGATTCCTTTAAATTTCTCATCAGTTAATATTTAGCTCCCCTAAGAGCTATATTTGAGTTTTTCTGAATTTATTTCAAATATTCAATCTCATTGGAATTCAAACTTAATCAAGAGAGTAATTATTTACTACTTTTTATTATTATCAATAGTTATGTTAAGTGAATTTATGAGAAATCCTTTTATTCATCAGAGAACTATAATGAGAAAATGAGAAATTTTATAGCTTTATCAATATTAGCGTGCTTTTCCTGTGGAGTTGTTTATTTAAATTCCAGGTTAAGATAGACACATTAGTTTTTTTTTTTGAATTTTTTTGTGGAGGACTTAAAAGCATGGTTGTTCACGAAAAATCCAGTATCAAGCCAAATTATAAAACATGCGTCAATAAACTCTCACTGATAAGAAAGCTACATGAAGCCTCAATTCTGTTATTTGATATAAAGGTGTTTCTTTTACTTATACAATGTATTAATTTCACTAACTTTAACTGAGTAACTCACTTCTTCAATGTGATGTACATACTGGTATCAATGCAAATGCAGATAAACTAATTCTGCCACATGCTCTTCTCCAGAAGCATACCAAGCAGCCATAGCCTGGGACACTACAGTAAATGCATTCTGGGTTAATGACATATACAACATTACCAAAATGTCTGTACTTCCCACAAGTTTTTCCCAAAAAGGCCATGATGATCCACATTGGGCTATAGCCATTGTATATGAACAGAAGTATGCTTTTTCTCGAGATCGAATTTCACAATGCCCCTTTTCCACAATACAGGTCAAAGGGGGCGGTCTTAAGTCCTTCAGATCCCCTTGCGTGAGCAGCGTGGGTTCGAATTCCACAGCGACCACTGTTTTACTCCCAAGATGTCCGCAGCTCTGCTGGTCCCATCGGCCGCAACAGTTCCGGTAGAGCCCAGAGCAGCGTCTTTTGGTTCTTTTGCGGAAATTGAGCGTGCTTAGGGCCTGCGCAATGCGCAGGCAGGAGTTTTATTGGTCCCGCCCCGCAGCGTGGAAGCCATTAGTTCCTTACCTTTGTGATGGCGTAGGTTGTCATACGGATCAATCTGTAAAGCTATCAGGCGCAAGCCTCCAAGGTCGATTAGCTCAGCTTGGTTAGAGCACCGTACTAATAGTTCCGGCTAATGCGGGGGTCGTGGGTTCGAGCCCCACATTGACCAAAAAGAATCTTCTGGTCCTCCTACGGCCCGTGCCCCTGCCGCATCCGTAACGGGAGTCGCGTGGGCGCCCGAGATCCGTCCAAGTTGTGCCTCTCCTGGCAAGAAAGGAAATTCTTCACTTCATCTGGAGACATTAGTCCTCCTGCTCGAGTTACTGGATTGGCGCTTCCGTCACTCTGCTAGTCCTTCTCTAGAAGCGTGTTGATGCCTTCGGTTGGGATCCGCTTTCTGGCAAGCACGTGCTCGCACCCATCAGGGCGCAAGTAGTGGGTCTGTCCGTGTTTTTCGGCTGGTTTTTGAGCGTTTTGGAAGGAAACCTAATGATTCTGAATCAACCTGGCCGAGAAAACAGGTCCTCAAAGATTGACAAAAGATGTGAATTAGCTCAGACACTTGAGCTATAGAATCTCATCAAATGATAAGGCTGAATATGATTTTTACTTTCAGAGTCTCTCAGCTAATTGGCAAGCTTTTTGTTCAATTTTTTCAAAAAGAGTATTTTAAAGGAACCTCCCATTCTGCACTTTGTTGATTTATCTGAAAAAATTACTGGATGTTCAAAATTATAAATATTTGTTCTCGGAAGAGCCCTCAAACACTGGTATAGTGCACACATAGAAAGAAAGAGCCACGGCCATAATACTGTATGAAGTGGCTAATAGAAGCAGCATTATATGGAATAAATTGGTTTTTATTTTAAAAGCCTTACATCAAAGGAATAAGAGTTAATACAATTAGTCTTCTTTATCAAGCTGAATAGATATACAACAAATCTTACATATATGGCAAGAACAACAAGCTTGGAAAAGCATAATCAAATGATAGTGTTGAGCTCATATCTGTATTTTTCAGGTAAAATATACTTCATGAGGTAGTTAATGAATTTCTCTCTTGAATTAAAGGTCAGAAATCACATCAAGCGAAAAAATATTTATCAATTTTACGGGTAAAAATTGATTTAAAAGATGAGGTCATTAAAAAAAAAAACTTGTGCACAAATTACAGAATTGGTGTGATATGCCATATACCCATTTCTAATTTAATAAGGGATTTAGTCTTCGGTAATTTAATTTTCATAATGAGTTTAGGAATATTCAGTTTCTCATCTAAAATCACCAAAAGTATTTATTTTAAAAAGTTCTTGCAGCTTTCTAGAGAACATGCGGAAAATCATTAGAATTATTTATTCCATAACAAAGTTTTTGTTTTGAAAATAATTCAATAATCTTTGATATAAAGGAAATATTTAGAATAAGATAAAAATGACTTATTTTTATTATTCTAAAATATAATAAATTTTATTTTAAGAAAAAGAAACATCTTCATCATTTTACAAAACTTAATAGAAGTGAAAAATATTTCATCATGAATGTGCATTGGAATAGATTTGAAGAGAATTTTGATTATTTATTAAGATATTTCTGTTGGGTTAGAACTTTAAAAGAAATTCTTTTACCCCTGGAATTTTTTACTATTAATTAATAAAAATTAGTGTTTTCATTACTTTTATTACTCCTTCATTTCTTTGGTTTTGATCCTGGAATAGAGTTTCTCCTTATAAAAAACAATTCCATTCGGAGACATTAATTACCTGTAGCTCAAACAGAAAGATGTGGTTTATCACCAAGTAAATCAACAAGAATTTTTTGAAACTCATCAATTACAACGAAATTCCCACAAATGATTCTTATTATCCTTTTTTTGAATAATCCTCAGAACACCTGTTACTATAATTAAACACAAATATCAATATTTGAAAATTTGAACAAACTAAGAGAGATTTTATTAACACAGTGAATTATTAAATAGAATAGAAATTAACAAAAAGGCAGTATCTAACAGTGAAAAATCAAATGAAACAATATATATAGCAAGTACACAATCTGTTCAGACTTCCTTCACAACTATGATGTTAATTAATATTAATTCCCTTTATGTATAAAATAAGTAAATTGTGATACAGACCTTACAACACCTATCAAAAACTCACTATATTAAATATGAGCTCACATATCTAAAGTATCAACAGTACACACTAAATGGAACGCTTAGTAACCAGCTACTTTCATATCCTTAGTGAAACAAGGACAAACCACAGTTGATCAAACTTAGGTGTACGGTAATATTAATGTATAATAGAAATATATCATAAAGTAATATTAGATGAGAAGATTCCTTTTTTTCTTTATTCTAATAATGCTCAGATGCGCTCTTGTATGTTAAGCTGTGCTCTTAAACCCTCGGGTTAACTCATGGTCCTACATGTCCAATCCATTAATTGCGCGTGGATGAGCGTGCAATACTAAGACCCTTTTTGGCTTGCCACTCTCAGACTGGGAGAAATATTTCTCTCAAAATTTTACAGGACCAAAATTAAATTATATATATAAAGGTTATTCCAAAAAAAATAATTAGAAATATTAATTAAGATTTTTTCATAATTACACAAATTATTGGGAATATTTCCATAACTATCAAGGATGACAACAGAATAGCTCATAAAGTATGATAATTAACAATTAATTTACATATGACCAAGTCGAATCAAATAAAATATCTGAAAATCAAAATTTACATAATGAAATTCAGTCAAAATTTCTCAATCTAATTGAGATTCAATACTTCACATGTCATATAACTTCAAAACAAAAGATTCCAGCATTATTAAGCAGTTATTTTTGATTATGAAAAATTGTCTTCGTTTCTGTTTTGATAAGGTCAAGTTGTAGCTTAAAAATTCACCTCAATATTCATTGAGGCTTTGGAAATCTTCAACTTCATCCAATAAACCTCATGTAAGATTTTTTTTTCTATACCAGTCTCAGCCTGTGACTCAAAACAGAGCACCAGCATGACATCCAACATACCATAAGTAATGGCATGAGGAGTATTGGACAGATATAGCCAATACAAGTAAATTATAAAGAGGAAACCTCCTCAAATATAATAAGAAAGGACAAAGATATGCCCTATCAAAGATAAGACCAAATAAGCAAAAACTCTTATTCTAGCCTCTAATCTAACTTATAAATATTTCATTAAACCCAAACCAGAATGGTTTTTTTCTTGAAGCTCTAAGGTAGAGCTATCCAATGGTATTATCTATTCATCTGTAGCACTCCTAAATCAGGAGATACCATTATACCACCTTTTTTCACCAACAACCCCTCAAAGGTGTAGGAGGGCTTGTACAAAACTGTACAAAAGTACAGCCAAATTAAAGGTCTGAGTGAGAGCTATAATTTGAGATACCTTAGACCCCTCTATCTTCCAAATTGACAGAGGGATCTTGGTTTAAAGGTTTACATCTCAAAATACAGGATTTCTGAAACTAACCATATAAAGAAACCCCTGTATCTTTGGAATATATTCATACAGCTGTGAAGTGTTGTATATCAAACTGTAGATCTAATCAAGCCCTACAATACTGTATCATTAGAATACAGATATCTTCTAAATTGGAGAAGATATCTGGCTTGGAAGGTTTTGAAGCCTCATACTGATGTACAAAAATACATCCAAAAACTTAAAGTCCTTATAG
Organism: Austropuccinia psidii; assembly: GCA_023105745.1. NCBI lineage: Eukaryota > Fungi > Basidiomycota > Pucciniomycetes > Pucciniales > Sphaerophragmiaceae > Austropuccinia > Austropuccinia psidii. The sequence continues at coordinate 11,303,101 of JALGQZ010000016.1, forward strand.
CTTTTGCTATCTTAGAGAAGGGTAAGCATGAAGCATATCAAATTGAAGAGCTCATTAAGCCCTTCAATTCTGTGCTCTTGGATTCTTGATATCTCAAAAACTGACTAAGATATCTTGGTTGGAAGTATTTTGACCAATACTGGTCTGTACCAAACCTGTACCAACCAGTACTGGCTTGATACTTAAAATAATGGTTGTTTAAAGCTTAAACCCGCCCAGAATGACTAATATTAGTCATCCAGACACTCTGGACACGTCATAATGGTGCTGACGTGGCCTGTGAAGAGTTTTTTCACCCTGTATTGATCCAGAATGATCATTTGTGGTCCAAAAACCACAATTCTGACTATGCTGACGTCAGAATTGATGGTACAGAACCACAACCCAGCCTCCAGAGTGAAAATTTTCACTCTGTAGACATGTGAAGAGCCTATCAGTCTTTCACAGTCCTCAGAGGAGATAAAAGCAGGTCTTTCCTCACTGGAAAAGACTCATCTTATCATGAATTAACATCCTTACGTAGTAAAACTGTCTTATACCAGTAGTACTCTTAGGATTATATTGATATAATTAAAATAATTAATTATTGTAGTGATTTTCACAGTCAATTGATATTAAATCATTGCAACCCAGGTTCTCAATAGATTCATCACCACTGTTATCATATTACAGTAGAACCTGTTTACTATTATAAAAAATTATTTTGTGTGTGTCACAGTCATAGTGCTAGCTTGTATTTACTATTTTTAAGCTACTACATAGACTCACCCTGACAACCAGGATATTTGATATTACATTTTCTTTCAAACTTATTTAATCAAATTCTGATAATTATTGAGGAAATACTGGAAGGGGGAATCATTAATCTAAAGTAAGTTAAGCTTTCCTTAATAAAGTGGAAGTTGCATCAAGAATGAATGAAATTTTGAAAGCTTTAAAGATTAATATTTATGATAACTCAAATAAATTAAGAAACCAGCACCACTTGGTTCAGGGTCTTGAGCTACAAGTAATGAACTATTTTTTTTTTCCAATATATCAAAGATATTTCAAAGAATAACTTGCTACATAAGGAGGAATATTAGCATAATAAATTATGAATTAGTAAGAATTAGGAAAGAAATTTGAAGCAAACCTCCAGGAAAGGTTTATCTATCTCTTATTTACGACGAATTTGATAATTATTTAAAGATTTTATATTTCCCACACCCCCTGAGCTCACTTCATCCCCCAAGATTCCTGTCTTATTATCGGGAGCTAAAAAAAAGGGTAATTCCTGAATATTTGTACCAAGAAAATGGATTATTAAATGGGACAGGATTGATATTCCAAAATTTGTTACCACCATCAATTAAGAAATAATATAAGTTGTAACCAAGGAATTGAATTCTTCCCAAAAGAGTCAAGACTTCCATTAAAAATGAGATTAAAGTAATTTATAATCCACCTTGAATCATCTTTGACTATGAATAAGTCAGAAAATGAAAAAATTGGGAAAATTGGATTTTTTATTTGATATAGGATATTTTTACATGGTAGGCTTCATGTTGAACTCTCACTAATATGGAAAATTTCAAAAACGTTAATTGTGAAAAAAACAAGAATTTTACATCAGGGGTGGCAACAAATAATTCTCTTTTTCAAGAGATACGTTATGGAATACAATATGAGAAGGTTTTAATATATTAATATATATCTAGATATTTATTAATAGACTATCTGTATGGATAATTAGCTCAGTAGGTGGGGTGTCTTCAAATACTAAATATCTCGATTTATATGAATTTATTCTAATATTTACACATGAAAGAGAAAAAATAATTATTATTTTAGAAATCTTCTATTTCTTTCCCATTCAGGAATTATTTTTACCCAGGATTCAGAACCGTATTATGGGTAAGGCCCTGTTTCAATTTGATAAATTAAAAAAGGAGTTAAGTGCTACCACAGCCTATGTTTTATAGTTACTTTAGATGTTTTTGTAAAGTAATAAATCCAACTTTAAGATAGTAGCTATGGTAGTAATGAGTTCACCAAGAATGTAAAAAAGCTAAGTTATTTAGCTAATCCAGGGTGGTTCTAACCTCCAAAAATAATCTAAGTATGAGACTGCTAGAGATTTTCCTTTTGGTACAATATATGTTCATATTGTCAGATTAAGTGAATTATATAAACTAACATCCGGATCTTTTGTCATTTATGAAAAAATCTCTTAAGACCCTACATGAAGTGAGTTAAATAACCCAGAGTTGTATTTTAATAAAGAAAAATTTATCTTTCAAAAAGAAAATGGTAGAAAAGAATTCGGATATTTCTTTTGAATCCTTGAAAGCCCTTCCATAATTAAGGTTCAAAACAATGTTGTTCAAATGATTCATTCAATTGAAAAATTCAAGGAGAAGGTTTTTGACACATAATATTAATAAATTAATATTAGACTTTTTTATCATTAACATATTCAAAAAAAGATTTGAAAATCTTCAAAGAAATTTATGATTAATTTAAATTGATTAATTCTTTTTAAATTGAATTTATGCCATTTTAAATAAAATTTAGGTATTAAAATTTCGAATACAAAAGGAGGCACTTGAATAGGTATAAACACCAAATTTAAACACACTTGTTGATATTTTTCAAATTTTGCTTGAATTTAGATTTATTTCTGATTATTTGTTTTCGAAATATGTAGAAAAGAGTAATTAGATCAATAGAAAGCTGGAATATGGCTTGATTCGAGCTTGCCTCATAAGCTTCTAGCTAGAAGATATATGATTAATTGGGATCCAATTTTTTTCAAGTGGGATTGTTTACTTGGATATTTCAGTTGTAAATACAAAGAAAGCTCTTCTCTACTGAAACTTATTATTACCACTATATTAAAAAAGATTGAGGCCTTTCTTTTTGAAGTTCAAAACAATATAATTTTCTGTTCTAATGAATAAAATTAAGCTTTCATTGATGAATCCCCCTGTTTCTTTATTTAATTTTCTAAAATAATTTAATTAAGGAGTTCAATTAATAGCAAGAAATTTTATTTATAATTTCATATTATTCAACAAAATTTTTGTCTTTTACTTAAATTTAAGTAAGCTGTTATGACTCTCAATACAAATAAAAGAGGGTTGTTTATGATTAAAAAATCAATTGTTTTTTCCATGATAGAGATGTGGAATAGTGGAAAATGATAATAATACTTAACAAATTATGATCAAAATATATGATACATAAAATTATACAAAAAAAGGTGATTTTGAGGCTGAGGCTTGGATTTAATTATAGTGAAAATTCTTGAATATTGAATTCATTAGCACAAAACTGTTTTTTCAGATAAATGAATAATTTTAAATTTTTGTTTGATATTAGGAAAATTATTTTTCGACAAGGTCTGACTCTTTCAATGTTGATCAAAGGGAATATCATAAATATATCTCAGAAAAGATTTTTGGAGTTTGAAATTATGGTAACTCATTTATTCTAATTTGGAGTTATATAGCTAAAATTAAATTATCTAAGAGATTATGGTGAAGATATCAGATTTCTAAGACTTATCATAACTAACAGGCTTGGTCTACTAAAAGAAAGTTGATAGACAAATGAATAATATTAAAAAATTTACTATGTTCTGTTTAGTTAATCGGAGGAAGTGGGATGAATTATTTATTTGAATAAGAAAAATCCAAAGATCTCTAGTTAGAGCTATTATGATTACTGCTTGGAATTTGAAAATGAGAACGGCTCACTTCTACGCTAGGGTATATGTTCATTTCAGAAATACACTGAAGATTTATATATAATAATTGAAGCAGAATTTCTTTTACCCGCCCAATTTAATTAGAGAAAAATTATTTCAAATATCTTTTAGGGTGCTTTTGATTTGAGTGATTATCAGTCAATGGAAGGAAGATACAGGGAAAACGTTTTTGCTCATGCTTCATTTATTCTTTCCCCAAGTAATATGAGATACTTCTATGAGTTCTTTCTTTTGCTTGTGGAAACTTTTTCAAAGCCCACATTGTTCACCAAAACAAAATGAGACCCAGAAAGGGCTGAAATAAAATATTGGTTACTTAATGGTCAAAGTGTTTTAGACAATCCTAACCTTTTTAAAAAATTCTTCAATCAATAACTGAATGCCAATTGGTATGACATTTTCAAGATGAATATCTTTGAATGGGATATAGGAAATTATTATCTCATGCACATATTCTTTTCATAATTTACTCTTCTGACGGGCTAAAATCAATAAATGAACCTTAAAGATCTATATAAGCTGAAATTCTGGATATATAATCTGAAGACACTTTGAAAAACCTATTAAATACAGAATATCTACATGTAAAATGGAAAATCTCGAAGAAATAGTAAAGGCCTTTCTGTAATGAAGCTTTAATACTTAATAGTTTATAACATTCTTATTAGAGTAATAATAAATTTGTGGATATCAAAAAGGATGGGAATATTTTGGATAGCTCTTGATTTTCTCCATGTACTCCACTTCTCTATTAAAAATTGAGTTCTAATTCAAATCTAGATATATTTTCTGGATTGAAGGGAGCTAAATATATCTATAATAATATATATAAGGGACTTGATATAGTGACTATTGAGAAAAACCAATTTGAAATTGAAATTGAAAAATCATTTCACGCAATATTTATTTTTGATACAGAAGATTCATGAAGAATATTTGATCTGATTTTTGGTATAGTTCATCCCACAGTAATATTTCATAAAATTAATCTTTTACATAATCATTTTATGACTTTCTGAGAAGTCAAGCTAGATAAAAGATATCAAAAAAATGTTGAATGAGCCATAAAGACGTCCAAAAATCAAATTTATCTTACAACAAAATTAATGAAAATCTATAAACACTCAATCAAATTCAATCTCCTCATTTTTGAACATGAAGGGAAAATTAAAAGGTCTGGGGGACAATAGGAACACAATTTATTGGTCAAATGTACGCAGTATATATCCTTTGGTGGAATATATTGTCTCTTAAAATTTATTATAATCCTAGTAGCATATAGAAAATCCTTTTGAACACTTTAGTGCCAGTAAGGATTTACTTTCTCAATATTAATATCAGAATATTTGACCTTTGGTCTACTTAAATGATGTTAGTATCCCAAAAAAACCTTACAAGAATAATCCAAAACTTTCTCTGAGAAACATTTGATATATATATTTTCTGGTATCTTAATTTAACTGTGTGATCCCGGGAATACCTAGAAACATTAAGATAAATTATTTCATTTAATTTTGAATATCTTTAATTTTGTGGAGCATATTATTCAAGACTTCAAGTTAAACTCATTTTAATATAAAAGCCTATTATTCTTTAACATTGCCACGTAATTGAGAGAAGTAATTCCGAATCTTCTGTGTTACATTTCTGTCCCAGGGCAGAAAAAATCAGGAACTTCCCTTCTTGAATCACAATTTAGAGCTTGAGTAAAATATAGATATTTGGAGAAAATTGAGTATGAATTAATTCTGAATGAAGTTAAGCAAGCTAGATCGGTAGCTATTTAATGTTCTTCTTCAGGTGTCATTTGAACTCACAAATAGAGAAAACTAATAATAGCTAATAATCAATATATATATTGGTTTTTTCATAGGTATAGCCTCTATTAATTTGTTATATAATCAAAATTCCCATTTAAAATCCGAAATTCAATTCGCACTTTTGGAAATATCATCAGAATAAATCATCAAGGATAGAAAAAAGACACAACATTTTAGGAAATATTATTTCTTTATATGGTAAAAAGAAAAAATAAATCAAAATTATGTCTTTGAAGTGGTTTATAATCTTCTGACAGATTTTATGAGCTCAAATCAAACATTTTGTGGTATTCTTATATTCATGGGAGGTGAATAGACAAATATTTTCCATGATTAAGAGGGAATCTTGGTATCAAATTTTTCAAGCTACTATAATAATCTCTTGATGTTTTGTGAGCTTAATAATATTGAATCCAATCAAAAGAATTAAAGCTTTTTTTCAATAATAATTTGAGAATTTTTGGCTGGTAATTGGCTTTGAATCCTTTTCACCTGATCAAAATTTGAAGCTTTCATTACATATGATCATCACCAGTATCTCAGATGATAAATAATTTAAAAATTTATTTATAATAAATTTCCACAAGTAATTTATGATTATCAAAAGGGTGAATATTTTACAAAAAGGGAAAATTTAAACACCAAAAAATATTTCTTTAAATTAAATGAATAAAAAACAATAAATAAGATTCCTGGACAGAACTTCACTTAGCTCAGCTTTGATTAAGTGTAATATTACACTTACAATCTCTATAATCAAAATTGATAATCCCTCTTACAGACCACATTCAATACAGCTCAAAAAGGGTGATTTAACATCTCTCTTTATGAAAATTTACCAAGAATATGGGTTACGAGAGGTTAACCACCTTATATTTAACTCTTAAGTATACAGCATAATTAAGAAAAAAATATTGTCTCAAATAAGCAAAGGAAAAATATCAAAATACCTAAAATCCTTTTTGTAGTTAAGTCTGATTGTTTTGGATTTCCTTCTTTTGAATGATGTGCCAGCAGTTTTCAGGATGACTATATAATATAATAATAAAAATTATATATACATGAGTGTGACACAAAATTATTTGTTACAATAAGACTCAAAGGGATCTGATATAATAATATAGTAATAATTAATCTTCTGAAATTCCTTTTTGAAATTATTCTCAATTATATTATTATAATAATTACTCTAATATTTAAGATTCTAATTATACCTGGTTTTTTTAGGAGTAATCCTGTTTTTGAATATTTACTATTAAATAATCTCAATAAATTGAAAGATAATTGCTTCTTTTAATGAGAAGACCTCTTTCTCTTACTCTAAGGTAGTGGGAGATTGATAAACTTTGCACATAACCACAAAGTAATATTTTTGCACTAATTTGGATCAATTTTAGTCCTAAAAAATCAATGAAGTGCTTTATTGAAATTAAATTTGGTTTTGGAACCATTATTTGTCTTTCTTTATTGTATACAGGGTAAGTTTTTTCTTCCACATACTCTCCAAATTTGCTCTGGTGCTTCTGAGATATCAGAAACTCTACAAAAATTACTGGGAGGCCTCTAATTGGGAATTTTATAGGAAATTGAATTATAAAAATACTTTGGTTAAGTTTTGACCCCAATGAGTAAACTCTTTTTCCAATTATAGCAAATAACACACCTGTACAGGCTTATGTGGGAATTTAACCTTAAAGATGTGATATATATTTTTTTAAGATACAGAGATAAAAATTGGCACATAATTTATTCCCAAATAAGCTCTAAAAGAAGCTTACACCTTTTACTCACTTCAGGTTAAGTATGTCAAGGCTTCTATGGTATTTTAGCTGTAAATAATTGATATCTTTGCCAGTTTCAAGATAATAATCTTAAAATTGGCTCAGAAGGTATCCCTTAATATTTTCTAAAATATTGTTTCAAATTTTCCTCACTTAAGTTTAAGTATGGAAAGACTATACAGGCTCAAATTATTTCTTACTTTCTTTTAAATAGTATTTTTTATTCTCTAAGAGAAAATCTCTGATACCTTTTTATCTTTGGGTGGTAGATTTTTGTGGGTGATATTATTGAATATACCTAAGTTAGCTCTTTTTTAAAAGATTCTTTTTGATGCGCCTATAATTAATATTTTGGATTTTAGATTAGAGGTAAGAATATAATAATTTTCTTTCTACTATTTCAAGTCTGATAATCATGCAGAGATTTTTCGTGGTAATGCTACAAAATTAAAAATATTACCTTTTGATAGCCCTCTACTAGTGTTCAAATAAAAAAATACCACTTAATGTGGCTGTGATAAAAAATAATATTTATATATGAGAGGGTAAGCTTAATTTCTATTCTCAGTAATACTTTAAGGTCTCAATAACTTTGTTATTTATTATTAGTCAGTGATAATAATAGTATATCCTGGAGGAGAGAATTTTTCTCTCTTGAGTGATTCAATGTACCAGATGTACTTTTTAACTTCTGTTTTCTGTCTTTTTTGAAATCTTTATTTCTTTTTATTATTTTATGAAGGGAGTAGATGTGTATTCCAGTCTCTTTATTAGATAACATTTTTATGGTAACTATGTGATTCCTTTGGCTATTAACCCATTTATGGCTGAGAAATGATGCTTTTACTGAAGTAAATCCTATTTATTTTTCAAAATAAATGTTTTTTCTGAATTTTTCCAATGTTTTTGGTAAATTTATCTCATATTATATTTCCTTTGAGCTCCTGATTATCCATTTTATTATTTGGAATAAATAACAATGGACTGTAAGAAAATCTGTGAATTGAGATTTTGGAATCATAATTATTCCCATATTGAATAAAAATATAGGGTCTTATTGATTATTCTTGAATTTTTCAACATTAGCCATAGAAAAGAATGTATTTTTAATTAATTTTTGGATTTCACCTCAGTTTATACATGATTAAGGCTTGTAAAGTAGCATCCTGATGCCATGTGGTAATCCCATGAGACTTAATCAAAACAAGTCTTTTAATTATATACGTTTTGTATATAAGCTTTAAATAAGTAATGTTTACTTTTTTACAGGAGTGAGAGGTTCTCATTACCTCCTTGGAATGTAAAAATTGAATATGATTTTATATTTTCTCATAACTTGATGGCACTTAGCCTTAGTGTCTAGTATAAAAAGGTTTTTTATTATTTGATTGAATCATTATAATCCCTTTATCATTTCTTTTATGCTAGTCATGTATCAGAGTCCTCAGAATATCAGGGTAGACTGGATCTCAGTTTTGTATTTTGGCTTCCTTGATTATTTTCTTTGTCAAAATAGTTAAAGTTTTCTGAAAGTGTAATATTCAGTATGTTTAAATAAAAACATTTATGCACCAATAAGTGTATTTCATATTTATAAAACATATATTTGACTAATACCAGTTATCATCTTATATGTGGTTTTGCAAAATCCTATTATTTTTTTGTTAAAAGGCAGCAAAAACCAATTTTTTTATGTGGTATTAGTAATTATGTGTTGTATTATTTTGTATCACCTTATGGATAAATAACAAATTGAATTTTGATTAGATTTTGGTATTCAAGATATACCTTAAGTCTCACATTCATGCACCTGGTCCACAGATCCAGATGAGCTTTGAGGATTCCAAAATTTTATTGAAAATGAGGTTCAAGGAATTCCAAATTCCAAATTTAATTTTACTCAAGTATGAGTAGGTTAAAAATTCAAACCTCAGGAAAAGTAGGGAGTTATGTTGAATATGTATTTTCTTTGCATTTTGTGACTTATTTTTCACTCCTAATAAGAAGTAAATGCTTAAAAGAAGTTAATGGTTAAACAAAAACAAAATGTTACATCAGGGTTAGGAAAAAAACATTTCCTTACAATATATACTTACATAAAGATTATATAATAAATATTCGTATATAGTAATATCTATCCAGATAAAAATTTATATACTATGTGTTTGGATAATACATCCAAAAGGTTGAGCTTGTTCCAATACTAGATATAGTGATTAATATGACTTTATTTACTTTCTAATACATTAAATAAAAAAATGATCATATTTTGAATATTTTATGTTCTTTCCATTTGAGAATTGGTGCACCCAGACCATAGGACCAGGAATAGGAAAAGTGCCCAGTGATATTTACGAAAATCAAAATACATAATGAACTCAAAATACTTTAAGTATATTCTGTGGTATCTTTTTTTGAAAGCCCATCATCTTTACTATAATACAGCTATTACGTATTTGTAGGTGCCTAGTTCATGGGTACAGGTGCTGTTCACATGTCTAGTGAAATCTAAAAATATTTCAAAAATGAATAAATTGAATAAAGGTCCATCTAATGAGTGAAATAGGATATTATGAATGATCACAGAAATTTTCATCAATGTTTTGATTAAAAACGAATATCTTACCATTATAAGAAAATCATTATTTATTTATTTTTAGAATAGCTCAAAAGATCAAAAAAGGAATTACTTAAAAGAACATTTCTGAGATGCTAAAATTATTCATAAATAAAGAAATTAATTTTTTTCATCAATAAAAAAAATTGAATTTTTCCATTGAATAATGGACCAATTTTTTTGATTTAGACAGCTTGAATAAATATCAAATTTTGTGTAATTTTATTTAAGGATAGATATTATATTAATATTCAAATTGCTTAACAAAGCTATGTAATATTATTTGAATCATATATATATATAATAAATAATTAAATAAAACTCGAATTAAGGTCATAATATTTTAAATATACATTGAGAAATAATCTATATGTGAGATAATACCCATATAAATGATACCTTACAGAAATAAATTCAAGGAATGTATATATAACTGTATATAGAAAGATATTTATAATATAATAAACACCCAATCCTAGAAAAATTGGATTTATAATTACTAAAATTGAAAATTTCAAATGTTGAAGTAATTTTTAATCACAATTGATTCCTAAAAATTGATTCGAAGCTATCAAAAGCTTATTTATTAGTATATGTTTTAATTATAAAAATGATGTACTGTAAAATTTTTACTTGATATTATATACTAGAAAGATAGATAAATCACTATCGCAGCATCTTTTCTATAGGTTCTTTGTCTGAATTTTTGGAAAAAAATATTAAAGCTACTATATAAAAGTAAATATTTGCTTATGAAATGACAGTGAAAAATTAATTATAAATCAAAAAAAAATCTTTCTTTTTCTAAGTAATAATAATAATTAATATTTAAAAAAAACTCATGTTTATGTTTTTGTAAAACATTTAAAAAGTTTTTTTGGTTAGTCTTTTCTTCAAAGATTGCATAAATTAATTATTTTTGCACTAACAGTTCCTTCTTTTATAAAATAAAAGACAAAAGAATCAATAAGTCAGTTTTTTTGAAACCTTGCACCAATAAATTATTTCTTCAATTTATAATTTCTTAAAAAAAATAAAATAAGTTGGTGAGTCTTTTTTCTTTATACTTATGAGCTTTTTTTAAGCTAATAATGATAACAAATAAATTAAAAAATTAAAAAAAGGAAATACAATTGGTGAGTCCCTTTTTTATCCTTAAGAATTTTTATTAAAAAAAACAAAATAGCAGCTCAGATGGTGATACTAATCCTTTTCTTAAACAACCAAGAAAAAAATCAATCAGTTAGTATTCTTTTGATTTACTTGAAATTTGGTTATGTTTTAAATAGGTAATTCCTATTCTTGATCCTTAGTCAAATTAATTTCATATTTAGCTAAGAGGTTTAAATATGTTTTTTTGAGAAAAACAAATTATTAGTTTTAAAAAATGAAAAAAACTCCATGTATGAACCCTTTTTAATTCCTTAAAAAAGTGATATTTCATTTTGAACTTTTTCATTTGAAATATTTTCCTCTCAAAAGGAAAAATAAACAAAATCACTGTTTTTTTCCTTAATCCTAATACTGATCATTTCTTACAATTAATAATTCTAAAGATGGTTTTTGTAGATAAATATCAAAAAATAAACCAGTGAGTAATTCCTTACTCCTTACAAAGGGTAATGTTCTTCAAATATAAAATTCCTTTTCTCAGTGTAAACTCATATACTTATTAGCTTCAATAAAAATTAAAAAATTAAACTTTGGTATGTATGACACAAAGACAGTTTTTTTTTGGAATTTGGAATATTATTTAGTTGCAATTTTTTGGTTTCCAAAATTGAAAAGGATTTTCAATTTTGAAAAAATTTATTTCTTCTTATTACTTTAAAAAAATGGATTGGTAAGTTCATGTATTATCTTGGGAAATTCATGTAAGCACTTACCTGAGCTTACCAAAATGGGCCAAATTCACATAGGTTTTGGTATATTCATGTAGGGTAAAGTTTTTTTACAAAGATAACACAGATTAATTCGATATAATTATGGGAAAAATATCTCTTTCATTATTATTTGGGTAACCTAAAAGTGGCCTTGAATTTTTTTGCCATGATTTCCAGAATTGGCTGATTTAATTATTTAAAATAAATATGGAGAATTAGTCAGCTTGTGTATTTCAAATTTTCTTTTTTTAGGAAAGGATATTAATTTTAGGAGCTAAAACTGGAATAATTTTTATTTTGAACCATCTTAATATATACTTTTTTGACTTATGCAAAAGGGGTGTTTTTTGATATTGATCCCAAATACCACTTCTTCAAAGATCTTTTGTCACATATTGGTAGATAAAATGTACCAAGATTGGTTCTTACTTTTTTGTTAATTATGATTTTAAATTTCCTGAAAACTCCTGATTAGAAATTTCATGGAAAAATGAAACCAAAGCCCAGTTTTGCGATAAAAGTAAAGTTTTTTGAGTTGAATTTTTGATACTTCGGAGCTACAACAATGAATATTATACCAAAATTAAGGTAATATTTTTTAATTTAAGAGGTTAACTCTCATTTATAGTTATTTCCAAAATTTCACAAGTTTATTTTATGATTAAGATCCCTTAATTTATCAAAAATAGGCGGTGTGTTATAAGTGGGAATTAAGGCAAAAAATTATGGCTTTTATTCATATTTAATTTGGTTTTTTTGTATCATAATTCAAAATAATAAATAAAATAAAGCAAGAAAAAATATATTTTTGAAAAAAAATGAATTGGAGAGAATGAATTTTTGAATAAAAAGAATAACAAAGTTAATAAATTTGAAAGACTTTGTATTGTTGAGTTTTTCTGGGTAAATAATGTTTCAAAATATTTCTCTCTCTTGAGCCTTGGTGAAGGGGCTTTGTGTTTTTTATTTACTAATTTCCTAAAAATAAGGTTTTTTTTAATATTAAAAAAAAATTGCAATCTTTTCTAAAAAAAAGAAAAAAAAAGAAAAAAATCAATAAAAACAGAGTTTTTAGATTAAAATGAAATATAAATTTTAGCTTCAAAGAGTTTGAGTGAAAAAAAATATTTCGCTAAGCTATGTGGTATTCTTACCTAAAACATTATTAAGATTAATGCCTTTAAAAAAGGGTTTATCACTTTTGATAAATAAATAGTTTATTCTTACTCATAATCTGTGACACAAATAGTGAAACAGTCAAATTTAGAGCCATTAGTATTCCAATCTGATAATAAAGTAATTTTCTAGAAAATTGTGATAATGTACAAAAAGATATAAAAATTCAAGAGCAATCAAAAATACAAAAACATTTTTTCCTTTATCAAAAAAAGAAATATAGCTCCAAGAAGATCTTTTTATCCTTAGCTTTTTGAAAGGGATTAAATTGCTTAATAAATAATTAAGCCAAGAAATACTTTCTTCCTTTGAAGAATACTGAAAGCTATATTTCACATTCAAAAGAATGGGTAAGATATGAAAGCTTTTCTCTCTTATTTCAATGGAAGGTGGAGAAAGAATATAAGTTAATATCTTGTTTAATTTCACATTTCTTTGCTTATTTTATCTTTTAAATGAAAAAATATCATATTCATCTTTTTCAACATAATTTCTCTTGCACTTTTCAAGTGTTTTATAAAATCTAAGCTCAGATCTTTTATACCAATACTATTATCACTAATACCTGACACAAAAAACCCAAATATTATTTGGGTATTTTTGACCCAAAATTCATATCAAAAAATATTTATCTGTTGAATAAAAATACCACACATTATTCAAATTTGAATTCCATTTCTTTTATAATTCCAAATTTAGGCATTTTTCTTAATCCCTAAATTAAGTTTGGAGCGAAAATTAATCTACCTTCTTTGAGCCTTAATTTCAATCACCAGGGAAATTTCTATGTGACTATTCAGTCAGTCATATAATGTTTTCTTTATGTGACTTGAAAATAGCTATTAATGTGGAATGAAAACAAACAAGATTTGATTATAATATGACCTCTCAAAATCTCAAATATTACCTGCGTGAACTTTGATATTAAATCTCTCTTTAATAGCTGAAATAGCGCAATATATTATGAAAAGAACCTTTCATAATTTGGAAATTATATTTTCAAAGAAAATTACATGGATCAGAAGTGGTGTTTTTCAGTATTTTGAGTACCATCTTTGTCTTATCAAGCAGGTATTGTTCAGAACTTCCCACCCTTTGAAGTGATTGAGAGATCAATAAATATTTTATATTTTTTTTAAAAAAATTAAAAGATAAAGAAAGCTTCAACTACCCTTTGAATGTGAATATTACTTTTAATGGTCTTCCAAATTAGGCTATCAATTACTCAGTCATTCTCTAAGAATTATGTGATATGGGAAGAATATCCCTCAATTAAGCAATAGAAAAAAAATGGGAACTTTATCAATTAGGACTTTATATCTATTGTTCAAGAGCACCATTTTTAGCAAAAAAAAGTTCATCATGTCTCAATATGAGCCCTAAACTTTTGATTGAGATCAAAGAATAAAAATTGAACAATATCCAAATATCAGAAATTGTGAAATGGTTTTGGGAACCAATATCAAGAAGGCTCAGCTGTAACCATATATTTCAAATTAAGAAATTTTTATCATTTTAATTTTGTCTAAACTTTCTTCTGAAATGAAACACACCACCAACACTTTTTGAAAGAAGCTCTGTGGACAAGAATTTATAGTTTTCTGACAGATAAGGAATGAGAATATTTGGAGGTTTTGAAGAATATTTAATAAAATAAAACTTTCAGATGCAGATACTCATCATATTTAAAGAAATCTTCTTTAATTTCATTTTTCAGGTAAAGAGAAGCTTCTTTATTGTATTAAAATTTAAAACAATGCAGCAAATATGCTTGGTAAAAAAATTTTTTCATAATTGTTATTTTAAATATACAAACATTTGTGCTCCAATTAATATGTTTTTGTGGCTTTTGTTTTTATAAAAGGTATTTTTTGGTTTATGGTTCAAATTTTACATAATCTACCTCAAAATTAAATCCTGTTCAAATAATATCCTAAATGTAGTAGTAATCCAGAAAGTTTCAACCATAAAGTATAAATTTAAGCTCAAAGATGAAAAATTTGGGAATTATTTTTTATTATTAATTCATCTTCACAAATATTTTGGGTACTGAAAGATATTAACAGCATTAAATCTGCCATTGTAACATCATTTTAATCTTTTGTCAAAGCTTAGATTATATCTGAAGTATGACACTGGGAATTAAACTTTTGCATTCTAGCTACTGGGAAAAAAATGAAATCATGAGGTTTATTCCCTTTTGTAAGGTTTAGATTGAACCCCACTTTTTGTAAGAGGAATATGTGAGCCATGCAATGTCTTTATGCATGAAGAAGTGATAGGTTACTCAGATTCTATAGAGTGGTGTGCACATGAACTATATTATCTGCTTTAAAATAAATATTTTATTATAAAATCTGTTGCACCACTCACTACACACTACTAGTAATGATAGATTTCAATCCATTAACAAATACAAAATTGAAAAAGTGAGTTTTTTTGAATAGTTAATATTCCAAAAAGTATCAAAGGACAGATGATGTCCTCCATCAGTTTCTTTCATCTCCTCTTATGATTAACCTCATGTCACAATTCTGTCTGCCAGATCTCAGCAAAGGGAACTCTTTACAAAAAGGCTATGAAGCCAGTTGAAAGACCAGTTAATACTGGCAATTGGTAGATCACATTCCACAATGTGACAGTACCCCTGGGTTTAGAGCACTACATCCCAAAGTGCATGTAACTGATGGTATTACCCATGTAACCCTCATGTAGCTACATTAGTCACAACAGGAGCCTACAAGGAACTCCCAAGGGGAAGAACCCTTGTATGCCAATGGAGGGGAAAAATGAGTGATTTATGGTTGTTTGATTGAGACCTCTCCCTGTCTTCAACCAGAATCAAACCCATTACGTTGGTAACTGGTTTATTGTCACAATGCTGTCTGCCAGACCTCAGCAAAGGGAGTTCTTTCCAAAAAGGCTATTAAACCAGTTGAAAGACTGGTTAAAACTGGAAAGTTGCAGATCACATTCCACCATGTGACACCTCACTCAAAAGATGATTGAAACAATTACACATTTACTTTCAAATACATGGAAACACTCAGCTTATTCCCATTTGCTTGCAGTGATGGACCATCAAAATAATATCTTCTGATGATAAAAAGGTTTGGGGTTGGTTCATATCACCTTGTGCAGACAGCCCCCTCAAGCTAGCTCTAAAATACAGAGGTAATTCAAATTTGGTAGTGTGAACAAACCCCCAGAACCAGCTTCAAATGTCTGGGGGTCGTTTGATCCCACTGATGTGAAAGGAATTATGACACCATCTCTAAGACTGTGGGTTTGGTTACAAAGAGGTGTTGTGAAAAACCCCCTGAAACAAAATAACAATGGGAGGGGTGCTATTTACAACAATCCCCCAAAACCAAAGTTAAAATCCATGGCTTCTTTTGCACTAGCTACTCCTGACAGCCCCCCAAAACCAGCTGTAAAAGGACATGAGGTTTTTTGCATCAGCTATTAAAACAACCCCCTGAAACAAGTGGTAAAAGGCTGGGGGTTTCTTTCATTATCTAGTGCAAACATTCCCCCAAAACAAGCTGAAAAAGGCAGGGGGTTATTTGAATCAGCTAGTGCAAGCAATAAGTAAAAGGCCAGTGGTTTTTTGGCATCATCCAGTGAAAACAACCCCCCAAAACTGGCTGTAAAAGTCCAGGGGTCATGCACACCAGCCTCTACAGGTGGGCCCTGGCAGCACCAATCAAGCAAAACACTGAGGCATAATGGGTTGTTTCTCTCTACAATAGGAGAGCAGGGAGGCTTCCAAATGGAGGTTAGCAAGGAAAACCTCATTTCCTGACACAAGGGTGATTTTAACCCATGATAAAGTGAGCAATTAGTGAAAATGCAAGGCTTACCAACTAAGAGAGGAACAGTTGGATGTTTCCAGTTCATCCACAAAGATTGTCCTTGACAAAAAATTCGAGAAGATTTTTTCTTATGAGTTTTTTTCAAAAAAACTGTTCTTTGTACTAGTTTTTTTCAAAAGGCTATTTCACTATTTATTTTAGAAAAACTGTTTTTTCGACTAGTTCTTCCAAAAAACCGTTTTTTTACTAGTTTTTTCAAAAAACTGTTTGTTTACTAGTTTTTCAAAAAACTTTTTTTTAATAGTTTCTTCAAAAAACTATCTTTTTACTATTTTTTCAAGGGTCTTTTAAAAAAACTATTTTTAAATAGTTTTCCAAAAAAAATTCAACTAGTTTTTTCAAAAATTACTTTTTTGAAAGATGGTGGTTTTCTGGAAAAAGAACAATTTTTTTAAAGGTTACTATTTTTTTGGTGTAAAAGCTATGTTTTTTCAAAGAAACCAGCTAGTTTTTTAACATAGAAACACTTTATCATAATTTTAGAAGAAAAATTCATTTTTCCAGGAAAGCCTTCCCAAGTAACTTTTTCTTTTGAAAATGCTGTTTTTTTTTTCAAAAATATAGATTTCCTTTCATAGAAACTTTTTTTTCAAAAAACCTAAGCTATCAGAAAAAAATTGTTTTTGCAAAAATAAAATATTTTTCTGTTAAAATATGTTATTTCTTTTTGAATAGAACTACATTTTTCAGAAAATCTATCCTTTTTTTCAAAAAAACTGAGAACTCCCAAAAGGCTTTTTCAAAGATTCATTTTTTTGCAAAAGACCTAGTTTATCTCAAAAACTTTAATTTTATTAAAACTGAATCATTTTATTTAAAAACTCTAACTTTGAAACAAGAAAAATTGTATTTTTCAAAAACAACCAATGGCTTTCAACTTAATAAAACAATATTTTTCTACTAAGTAAAGTTTTGTTTCAAAAAAATCTGAGTTTTCTGGAGAAAGAAAAAATTATTTTTTCGTCAAAAATACTTTCAAAAAATGATTCTCATCATTACCCAAGGTAAAATACTTTTCTTATCCAAAATTCAACTTCAAAAACCCTTTCATGAGTTCAAAAAAATATGAAAATCCAGAAGGAATTTTAGAGTATCACTGATTTTATAAGATTTAGAAATTAAACTGGGATTATTCAAAAAGAAAATTTGTAGTTATCATAGAAGAAATAAAATTTAATTTCTTTGGATCAAGCTTAGATTCAAGAATACTATTTATCAATTTTTCATAAAGATATTAATTCACACATGTGAAAACATTATATTTTGGAACAAGAAATTCTTAATTTAGAGCTTCTTTTATTTATAGAATTCACCAAAAATAAGAAAAATATTAAACTTATAGTATCTATTGAATTATTTATTGCTTCAAAATATTTATGAAATTTAACATTATTTTATTCTCCTCCATTCCTTGAGGGTATCACTGAATTTAGCTTCAATTATCTTAATAAGTACTCTTCTCTTCTATGGATTCAATCTGGTTCTCTTAAAGATTTGGGAATTTCCTTTTTTTCAGCTTCCTGAAAAAATCCGAATATTAACTTCAGTATATTTTCAGAACACAAAATGAATTAAAATTCATTATTTAATGGATAATTCCTTCATTAATGTCAAATACTTTTGTAAATTATTCTCACTCAAAATTCCTGACCATTTTGTAAATTAAAGGAAGTGAAAGCCTACTTGTTGTAAGCTTAAGCCTCTAGAATAAACCTTAGCTATATTTGCATTTTTTGTGATGTTTACTGTTGGATAAATTTATTATTATAATCAAGTTTTTCTCTTGAGAGAAATAAAAACACTTTATTTCCCCCCAATAATAATAAAACAGTAATATTAAAGTGATATCATTTTCAAAAGAAACTCACATATTAAGAAAAACCAGAGTATGCCCAGGAATTCTACTGGTCATAATGTGTTACTGGCCAGAAAGTTACACCAAAAATTCCCTGGTGAATTAGATCAAATACTCACTTATCACACATCTTCAGATTTATTTTCATTCTCACCATCTGATATAAATTTGAAATTCAAAAAATTACCCTTATCCAACTATCAGGTGCATCTATTAAATACTCTAGCTCTGATTTCAAAATATGAGGGGATCTTATAAAAGCCAAATACTTCACCTTCTTATATTGTCTCAAATTTGAAAACAACTTTTAATGATTTTTTGGCTCTTCTGGGAATATATATATTGAATAACCCCAATCATTAAAATGAGTTTTTTCTATCTAATGGTGAATGATGTTAAAAAAATTAAAAAATGTTTTGAATATCAAAACAAGGAATGTGAAAGAGAAATTTAGAAACTATAAAAAAATATAGCATCCAATAATTATGAATACTCAACTAGAGCTGGGCTTACTGATTAAGATTCTAAAATATGTATTTATACAATTCTTCAGGAGATGGAAAATAAGTTTCTCATGGTATCCATAAATGCATAAATACTTGAATAATAATTGAAATATAAAATCAATGGAAAACTTTCAATTTACTTATTTTGAAATGAACTAAATGTTTGAATGAAGTTATTCTTTTCCGAGTATCTGGATATGTGGCTATTCTATCATGTGATATTTATACTCAAGCTTAAGGCCTATCTAAAGTCCTTCAAATAAATTCTTAATGATAAATATATCATAAAGTCAAAGAGTTCAATAATAATATAGCTTTAAAAACTAATAGAATTTGTTTCAAACTAGACAACTTAGATTATTATGGTGTAAGAACTTATTATTGAGAAAACTATTCAATTGATTCTGATTGATTTTAAAATATATTCATAAGGGGAAGAGGAATGTAATTTAAGCACTTTCTTCATGATTACAATACTAAGGTCCATGTTATGTCAAAGCACACATCCTTTTTTTATGTCAAATCACATGTCTTTGTTGATCTATTCCCCATGTGACTTTAAATAAACCTAGATAGATCTGATGAAATAATTTTTATTACATAAACAGTGGTATGGTTTATTTTTCATGAACCTTAGGTTTTTTACGTAATATTAACCATAGCTTTATGAAATATCAACCACAAGCAGATTTAATATCAAACATAGGTTGATTTAATACTAATGAAATTTTGAATTGGGGAATCCATTTCTCATCATGAATCATCAATTTTTCATCATTTGGTATCAACTCCTAATCATGTGGAATTAATTCCTCATCATGAGAAATCGGCTTCTCATCATGTGGAATCAATTTCTCATCATGTGTAATCAATTCCTGATAATGTGGAGTAAATTCAAATTTTGATTTTTATTGCATCAACCATATGTTAAGATTAAATAAACCATATCTTGATATTACATAAACCTATGGTTTATATTAAATTGGCCTGTGGTTGATGTTACATCAACAACCTAAGGTTCATGCAAAATAAACCATACCACAGTTTATGTAATAATGATTATTTCATAGGATTTATCTAAGTTTATTTAAAATCACCTGGGGAATATATAAACAAGGAGATGTGATTCAATATAAACCAAGAATTTGTGATGTGACATCACATGGACCCTAGTGATGGAATAATTCAGCCAATTCTAAATATGAATAAAAATTACAGAATAACTATAGAAAAGGTAAAATTGTATTTATATAAAAAAGTTTTCCTTTAAAAAAATCAACCAGTATGTTCAGAAATGAATAAATTTAAATCTTGAGTCCAGGAAGTGTTTCAAATAATAAAATTTATCTGAATTCTTTAACCTAATATGAAAAGGTACTTAATTAATTGTAAGACAGCTCCTAATTCCTATCACAGTTAGTTATATTATTCTCAGAACTGATTTTTATATTATACTAGCACATAATAATATTTATACTGAAATGTTGGGGTTTCTAACAAGTCAGAAGATGGAAAAAAGCTGAAATAAAATTCCTTAAACAAGGAAAAAATAATCAATAAAATGGAGATTAATTTTCAAGTAGAGATGAAACATATAGAATTTCAATTGGAATAAATAAAACTAATAATTAAAAGGTATATGAAGAAAAAGAAAATATATTTCAGATATAACCACATACTGAACAAGAAAATAAATTATGTAAAAATTCAAATTTTCCATTAAACTTACTATTCTATAGATCTGAAAGCTATAATTGATTCATTTTTTATCAAATAGATTTTTTGAATTTTTTGATTCATAATTTCATTTAATATTAATATGGATTCCAGAGGTCAATTTTATCTTAGTGAACATGAGAATGATTCAAAGATGTTGTCACATTTTATTAATGTTATTTAATTTGAATGAGTATTTTTTGTCTTTGAGAATCATAAATAATTGGTTCTATATCCAGCATAAATTTAAGGGTATTCAAATAGAACTACTAAGTTAAAATAACTAATATAATTTTAAGCCAGCCTAGGTATTGATCCCTTTGGAGTACCATTTATAGTATTAGTAGATGGATCAGTGTAATGAGTAAGAAATTTTTCTTTCCAAATTATGTTACAGATATCATTCAAATGAGAAAAAATTGATTTTTAAATTATTTCTATCTAAAATAAGCTTTCAATTAGCTATTTAAATTATTTTAAAATTCCATTTATTTACTTTAATACACCATAAAGCAGAAACAAATTGATTCATCATATATTTATGTTCCTGATTTGAGAATTTATCTTTTTTAAAAGCAAGATCTTAGGAAAAACCATATGGAGCGATATAATCAAGTTCAGTAATATATAAAGAAGGAAGTTTATTTTTCTTAAGGTTCTTTGTGTCTCCTTAAAAACATTTCCTGCTTTATGCTGAAATTTTTTGAATTTCTTTTGGCAAATTATTGCTAATTTTGGTTCACAGTTTCTTGAATTATAAAGCTTCTGTAGGTTTTTTTTTGGTTCCATAAAATCCAATACTTTCATCATTTTTCATTTATTTTTAAGTTAATAAATTATGAACCTCCTGCATTATTTTATTATAAAATACTGTTATAATAAATTACACTAGCCTGGTTTATTTTGAACTAACCACATGTTATCTATTAATTTTAATTTTTATCTAGAATAAACTGGAAGATTTGTGATACAATAGTTTGATAAAATGAAATCCATATATTAATTTTATATAAAATATATTTCAATTGAGTAATATCCATAATCTGATTCAATAAAAAACCCACTTCAATTAAATTTTGAATATAGGAGGAATCGATTTATGTGTGTATAAATCTTTCCTGATGTGTAATCAATTGGTTATTGTATGTAATTAATCACACATTGTTTTGAATAAACTTTTGCTCCTATGGGATAAATTATTCATAATATAGAGTTATTTTCGAATAATTTGGATATTTAATAAGCCGGTATACTATTTTAAATAAATCTTTGATTGATATTGTATCAATCTATGGTTGATATTTAATCAATTCATGTTATTTCATTATTTTAATAAATATATAGGATTACGTAAACTCAAAAAAAATTGGGTTGGTGTGATTTTAGGCTATTTTGACTCAATGCTTTAGAAAGTGGATAAATTTTGACAGGAATCCTTATTTTGTTTATATTGACTGGTGATAAATATTTTGCTTCTCAAAATAGGGTTTCTGTTAAATTATTTCATTTTTTGAATAATCATCAATAATGGTTTAAAAGTATATTAAATTTATAATTTAAATAATAATCTTAGATGGAAAAAAAAGAATTTCTTTCATTTTTAATAAATGGTGTTGATAATTAAGTTCTTTGTGAGAAATTGTTATTTTCATGAAACTTCAGCATTAATATAGTTCTTAACCAACTGTTGTTTAGGTTTCAAGTTTTTTGAGATACTTGAGTTATTTGTGGATCTAATAAGTTATAATATCTATAATTAGCTTTATATTTTTCTTTATCTATCTACTTAAAATATTGATGATCTCTCTCTTTCCTAAAAATAAACTAACCCATAAAAAAATGAGTATTAAATTTTCAAATATCATTATTGTTAAATTATAAAATGATTTCATTTTACAGTTTTTTCAAGAATATCAATGTGCCACTAATAGGTATGAAATAATACTATAATATCATCCAGTTATTATTGATTAATTTAATAAGAGACTAAGAAATACTTTGAATGTTTTCTATTCTTTGAAATCCTCCCATAATTTTCCTTTATTTTTTTAATTTAATGAACCATTTTATCAGTTAATTAAAATTCAAAAAAAAACAAAAATAAAGTACAAAAAAAAGTATTATATTTTTTTCTTAATATTTTAAATAGTTTATTAATCATTAACTAATATGAAATTATGTTATTGGTTAATTCCAATTGATGAAGGGCTTTGGTAAAAACATGTAAGCTCTTACGTGTTTTTACCAAAAAATTATGTATTTTTACCATTTTTGGCCAAAAGCACCTAATTTTATGTTCAAACATAAAAAAACAAAAATTAACAAAATCCTCCAACTAAGCTTGGAAATATTTTTGATATTTATTTCTTGTTTTTTGTTTTCTGTGGTGGCTTCTCAAGCAGAGAGAGGTATGCCATATTTTTCAGATTTATCATTTAGAAGAAAAATGATAAATCTGAAAAATATAGAATAATTCTCTGTTCTTGAGAAGCCACCACAGAACACAAAAAAAATAGAAAATAAATCCCAAAAATATTCTCAAACTTATTTAAAGGATTTTCTGAAAAAAACCTTTTTCAATGTTTGACCATATAATTAGGTGCTTTTGGCCAAAACTGGTAAAAAAATGTAAGAGCTAATGTGGGTTTACCAAAGCCCTTAATAATAATTTACATTGAAAGGAAAATTTGAAAATTCAAATTACAATTCTTAATCAAGATTCAAAGATATTTATAATAAATTTTCAGAAAAAAAATTAAGGTAAAAAATAATTGGTTATTCTGAGTTATTATTTGTATTAAATTAGCTGAAGGAGTACTCACTACTTGTTTTTAGATCATTTGAATGATTTAATTTATTATAAAAATTAGGATAAAAATTAATAAGTAATATACAAAAGAAATATTTTTATTTTATATATAAGAATATAATTAAATAAAATTAACTTGAATAATTGATATAGTAAATTATTATTTAAATTATCTCTTAGTTTATGAATTATCCCAAATCAATTTAAAATTAAATTGAAATTTTGTTTTGATAAATTTGAAATAAAATAAAAAATTGATTTTATGATACAAAATAAATTGATTTAGAATATAATTAAGAGCTAATTATGATTTTTTTTGAATTAGTTTATGGGTGGATCAATAGATTAAAAAGAAGAAATTTATTTTGGTTAAATGTATATTAAATTATCTTTTCAAAAATGGAATTAAATTAACATATGAAAGGTTTCAAAAATGATTTTTATTATTAGGGGGTGTCAAATTCACCAAATCCCGCCTTAAAATAACATGGGATTTAGAACCCAAATCCCAACACTAAATCATGGGTTTATTATGTGTAAATAACATGGCATTTTAACTGGGTCCCCTGGTATTTTTACCAAATCCCATGCATCTGGGATTTCAGTTTTAAACCTAACCCAAATGAGTATTCACAATTCATAACTGTACAACATATTCTTCTACACTCCATTTTGGGCAATCTGACTAAACAGCTTACAGTCCATTTATACTTCTTCATCCATATAATAATGCTTTGTTCCAAAGCAAAACACATCAAGTCATATATGAAGATCACCTCTGGCATTCCTCATCCATCAGGTCACTTAATACATACAGATTATTCAACCATAATTAATTGGCTTTCAATCAAATCCAATTTTGAGTCATGTTTTGGTACTAGTGGTTCAGCATATATTGGAAGACCTCCTTCATCAAAGAAGCATGTATTTCAGCTTATGGCCATTGAGGTCAACAAAAAATTATGAAATCGCCTAAGCCTTAGCTCAAGCAGCATCCAAGATCAATGGCAAACATATACAAAGAAGTATATGGCAGAAAAAAAAATCCAAAATTTAACTGGGGCTGGACTAACGGAAGAAGATTAGAGTAAAGGAATAATATCAATGAGTGAAAAGCTTGAAAGTATATGTCCTTGCTATTCTGAAATTGATTTGCTCTTTTGCCACAAGCCCAATGTCACTCCCATTGCAAGCTATAATTTGCAATAAAAAGACAGCTTAAATGGTGATGATGATTATGATTATGATTATGTTTTTCTTGATAAGGTAAGTTATTGTTTCTTCCTCTTTTGAGCTGTGATAATTAAAGCTCATTTGCTTTTTAAAGAATAATGGTTTGGAATCACCTCTCAATCTGGTTCCTTTGCTTCATAATGAAGATGACTTGGTTCAAGTGGAAAACCTTAAATATTAATCAGTAAGTATCTTTAAGCCTGATACTAATGAAATCTATTGTTTATTATTTCTCCTTTTACCAGCAAAGAAAATCCATAATGCATTCAACACAAAATTGTAATAAAGAATTGACGCCCAACTTTAATTACAAGAGTGGTTCTAGGAAATGGTTGATGGATATGTTTGCACTTACATATGCAAATTTGCTTGAATCATGGCAAGAGGGTATGTTTTGGATTTATGGCTACTCTGATCAATCCTACTGACAAAAGTCATGATTTGTAGCCCATGAAACCAGTGAAAATTCTTGTTTGGAGTGGTACAGGGAGAGGTGGAATGAATATAAAGCAAGCAAAATGGAAAAGCAATGGTTTGAAGAAGTCAAGTTGCAAAAGCAAATGGAGTTGGATGAGAAGAAACGCATGAAGAAATATGAATTTGAAAAAGAAAATTTGAATAATGAATTGGAATTTAAGCAAAAGAAATTCCAGATGGATCTCACTATAGCAGAATTTTCATCAATAAGGCCAATTGCTGAGCTGGAATTTATTCTGACATTAATCAATAGAAAATAACATATTAGGTATATGTCATGTGATCATTTTATATGTGGTGATTTGTTAAATAAAACTGATTTTTATGCATAATTGGGGCACCAATTTGCAATTGATCTTATTTTGTGAAATTTAATTGCAATTTATTACAAAATCTAAAATTTGGGCAAGTTTTGCATCAAGATTTTATGTGCCAAATACCAAAGTCCAATTCTGTTCCAATTGAAATTGAAGGCTACCTCTGTATTTCTTTTCTTTTAGATTTTTTGCCAAATACAAGTGTATGGGCACTTTTTCCCTTTTTTTTTGAAATTTTATTTTATTTTATTTTATTGTTTTTGAGATTTCTTTATTTTTTCTTGTTTTTCTATATGCTTCTTGAATTTATTCTTGTTTTCTTTTATTTTATTTTTTTTGTGTTCAATTTTGGCATTTTGTTTTTCTTTTTAATTTTTTGGATTTATTTTTATATATTTTTATTGGTTTTTTTTTCTTTAGTTTAATTTATTTTTTTTTGATTCAATTTTTTTGGTTTTTTTTTAAAAAACTTTGTTTTCTCCCAACTCTTTATTTCAAACTAATTTTTTTTTTAAGATTATTCAACAAAAATTTTATTTTATTTTTTTAAATCAGGTAAATTCTCTATTTTTTGCTTTTTTAAACAGGCTCAACCTCTCATTTCTTCATCCCTCACTCTTCAATTCATTTATTTTTTTATTTTATTTTTTAGATTATTCCAAAAGAAAATTACTTTTTTTCTTAATTCAGGTAAGTATTTTTCATTTTTGTTTTTTTCACAGGCTCCACCTCTCACTCAAACTCCCTTTTTTTATATATTATTCTAAAAATCTTTCTTTTTTTTATTATAGGTAATTCATTTTTATTTTTATTTTTCAAAAGTTTCCTCCTCCCTATCTATCCACCTGCCTAACCCATTCATCCACCTCCAAATTCACTCAACCCATCACCTTCCACCCCCCCCAGTCACCCTGGAACCTCCCAAAAAGGCTCCTGGGAGTTTTCACGCTTTAGGCCCTCTAATTCGCTCCAAATTGATTCCAAATAGATTCAGCACCTTTTTTTGATTTTTTCTGTTAATGGCCTCTGGAGGCCATTAACAATTATTAATTGATTTTTTTTCTTACCAATGATTATTATTTGATGAATCATTTACTGACTCTTTTTTTTTCAATTATTCATCATCATAAATAATTGATGGTTTTTTTAAAAAAACATCATCATAGATCATTTATTATTTTTTATTTTTATTTTTTATTAATCATGATCATCTATAATTTTTGATGATTTTTTTTCTTTTTTTTTTGGATCATTATGATTACTGACCCCTTATTTTTTTAATAATCATCATAAATGATTGATGTTTTTTTTTCATTTTTGATCATAATCATATTTAATTTATGATTATTTTTTCTTATTTTTTTTGATTAGTATCATTATTGACCTATGATTCTTTTTTTATTTTTATTTTATTTTCAATTTTTGGTTTAATCTTTTTATTTATTTGTTAATATAGGGGTGGATCATTTATAAGGGTTTCTTTTGCAATGTCATTTAATTTAACTCCCCTTCCATCATCATTAAGATTCCCAAAAAAACACCCCTTCTTTCTCTCACTCTTAAAATCATTCTTATTATATCATGGTTAGGACTAAACCAGACTCAGCACATCATCAGAATTATTTGAAAGATGATGAATCTATTATTCCTCCTATTGATGTCATGGTTAGGAATAAACCAAATATAGAACATCATGAGAATAATAATACCAAATCAAATCATAAAAGAAAACTCACCCAAAGCCAAAGACAACAAATCCATGATTCAAAACAAATAATTTCTCACCTTGGCCATTCAAACACAAAATATAAGAACTTCTAAACCATTTCAATTGACAAAAAATCAGCCAATGCCTCATCATTAAAACTTCCATCAATCAACACTTTACCCCATGCTTATTTACTCATTGATAAAACCAAAAAGCCATTTTTACCTGTCATCATTTATGAAATAACCCCTTTTGACTTTTCTTCTGGGCACTCTCAAATCCTAAAAGATCTCATTATGACATTAATTTCCTTATCCCAAAATCAAAAAGAAATCAAAACCAATAAACAAGTCCTAGGTGGAATTATGGAAGGTATTGGCTTTTGTCCTGGTTCAGATTCTGGAAAATCTGCAGGTTTGTGATCTTTTTTGCTTGTTAGTTTAATAATTACTAAGTAATTTCAAAATATTTAGATGTTTAATCCAGAAAACCTGTTTTTACTCCTCATAAAATTGAATTGGATAACATTAAATGTACCAAACTTCAACAATATGACAAAATCATTCACTCAAGAATATCTTATTTTTCAGAATTAGCTGCAAATGAAAATCAGTAATTGATGGAAGCAGCCAAATTACCAAGCTTCAGTCAACTCAAATGGACTTCTGACAATCCAAAGGAAGAATTCAAATCTCTTACCAATGTCATTGGCACTCAAGATGGATTTTTCAATAAGCCACACCAAGATTTAAATGATCTCAATTCCTGGACCAATGGTATATTTTGTTTGTATCAAAAAAAGATTTCCATCCCCTTCCAACTATTTTCACCCCCTCTGGACATGGCTTGCACTTCCCCAAATTGAAAATGGAGATTTATTTTTCCAAAAAACCTGGAATTATGGAAATCCTTTGGAAGAAATCAACAATGGTTCATCATAAAACAAAACCTCATCCAGAAATTATCAATCATTACAAAATAACTCATTTTGGATGTTCTTTTCAAATCAACCATAAATTATTTAGGGTGTTGGTAAACACACATAAGTGACCTTAATTTTCAAAAAAAATTCCTCAGGCTCAGTTTTGAGGATTTTTTTAATTTTTTTTTGCCATATTTGTCCCGACTTTGCATGTCAATAAGCACAAATTTTTTTTGCCAAATTTCACCAATTGGGCCAATAAGCCAAAATGGCATATTTTTTTCAAAAATTCATTTAAAATCTTCCCACTTATGAATTTCCTTAATTTTTTTGAAAAAGGAAGGGTTCAATGTGAAGAATAAGGCACCAGAATCCCATAATTTTGGGGATCTTTTTGGGTGGGACAAGTGACGGCGCAAAAAGGGTTTTTTTTCAAATGTTTTTTCCCGTCATTGTAATATGCCTATTTTTAAAAGGTGAATTTAATAACTTCCCACTTATGAATTTCCTTCATTTTTTTTTAAATTAAAGGGTTCAATCTGGACAATAAAGAACCAGAAGCTCATGAATTGGGAAAATTTTTTGGGTGGGACAACAAGTGAAGGCGCAATGAGTGTTTTTTTTCTTGTGTGTAATATGACTATTTTCAAGTACAAAAGTTCCACATGTTTGATAAAAAAGGAGACTGAGGTGGGATTTAAGCAATAAAAATGACTGAGGAAGGGGATAATTGGCATAAATTGTATATACAAAAATCATTCAATCAGAATCAACCTCCAAAATAGTGGGTTTTTTCTGAGAGGGGGGAGGAAGATTGGACAAATACAACATTCTGTGTTTATTAAATTTATCAGCCCACCCCAGGGCTTGTTTTTGGGCATGAATTTCCCAGTTTACAGTAATGGGGGGGACTGGATAAACTTTAGAAATGATGATGTCCAAAGGAACAAAATGAGCACAACTATTCAAGGAGCAGATGAAAATGGGGGGATTATCATTTGGAGGACAGAAATAAGGGAAAAAAGGAAAAGATTGGGTTGTGGAATAAAAGAAAACTGGTCTTTTATACTTATTTGAAATTGGATCCCCCATTTCAGGCATGGACATCCACTTGCTTTTTGGAGCCTGGCCAACATCTTCATACCATTCAATTCTTTCCAAATAAGAGGATAATGAGTGAATTAAGGTGTTCATGGCTTCATAAAGGTCTTGATTTTGGTTAATTTCTTCAGCCAATTCACCTCTTACATCAGCCCATTGATCTTGAGTCTTGTAAATGAAGTGGGATACTGTTCTGTAGCCACAGTTTCCATCACCCTGGACATTGATGGCCTTGAAGGTGTATTTCAATATAAACTTGGGCAAGTCTTCTGAGCCAGTTATCTGATAAAATAAGGTCAAAGAATAAATAAATATCAAAATAAACAAGAGAAATATATATCAAAAATAATAAGAAACTCACAAACAGCTTGGAGCATTCATCACTTGTGTGATAATTGCTTTGAAAATGCTCACAGGTCAAGTCAATTGCATCATAGATATTCAAACTGGTGGCAGGCTTGTGTGATTTTCTTTGTGAGGTTTTGCTTCCAATTGCCAATCTTCTGGACCTTCTAGGGTTACTTCTGATTTATTTAATTCAGTTTCTGAGGGTAGTGAATCTGATGAACTGATTGATTTAGATAATGAGTCCTCAGAATCTTCAGAATCTTCAGATGAGTCCACTTCCATAATTGGAGAGGGGACATTTGACTGGGATCCTTATGCTGTTGTTCTGGTCACTTTTGATGGGGGTCTTCCTCTTCTCTTGGTTTGACTTTCAATAATTTAAAATCTTGAAGGTTATCTTTTGTTTTTATTCTTGGCTCCTTGGGGTCTTCCACATATATCCTTGCATTATAGAGGGTCTTCATAATATTGATCATCCTCTTGACTCTTGAAAATTTGATCAAATGGGACTTTTCCAGTCAAAACATCTTGAAAATGTTGAAGTATTGGAGTGATTTCTGCCATTGGTCTTTGAAACAGGTCTTCCCCAATGTCTTCAAATATTTTCTTGCCTTCATTCTTTCTTTCTTTTTCAAAACTTTGATCATCACCTTGAAAACCAGCCTTAGAAGAATATGACAAATAAAATCAGCTAATAACAAAAAAAATAATAAGAATAAATTAAAAAACCCTCACAGGCAAATTCAAATGCCATTGAGGATGGAAGTCTGATAATTCAAGCCTTTGGCGCTTGGAAAATGCCTTTTGGGTCTTATGCTTGCAAGGAATGCCTTTATAATTGTTGTATTTGTTGGTGCATTTTTCATTTGGAGGAATTTTTTTTTTGAAATTTTCAAAGGCAATCTGAAGAGCATAATGAGACACCTTGCCATTGAGGGCACAGATGTGTGGAGGGAAATTCTTGACATGGACAATCATTTCTTTGGAGATTCTGTTGATAATTTCAATAAATTGTTTTCTGAATGCCATGTGGTGAGTCCTGACTACCTCCAGGAGAGTACCAGTGGACCTTTGGAGCCAAAGTTTAACCATGGCATGGGAACCTTCAACTCTGGAGGTGGAGCCCACACCCAGGTGGCAATGGTGGTTGTTCCAGGCTGGCACATGATACTCCTTTAGAGGAAGCCAGGTATTTTCCAAATACTGCAAGACCTCAGGATGTTTAACTTTCTTTTGAATCTTCTTCCACTTGTCTTTGAAAGACTTTTCATTGGGTGAATACATAAGCTGAGAAAAGAATCCCAAAGTCATTAATAAAGACAATAATAAGAAAAAAAGTTAAATAAAATGAAATAAAGTGAAGAAATCTATTACTTGATTCCAAAGGCCCATAAGATTTTCAAAATCAGTTCCATGACCAATTTTCTTCATGCAATGTGCAGATACATCCTTGCTGATGTGCCAAATGCATAGCATGCCTTTGGAGTCTGGGAAGAGCTTCTTAATAGAGTTTTTCAAGGCCAGATCCCTGTCAATAACAATAACTGGAGGGGGAACAAGATTGGTGTTGTTGAGGACCTTTTCAATGTATTGATTTAATGCCCAAGTATATGAAGTTTCATTTTCATTCTTCATCAAACAAAAAGCCCCAGAAAAGGTCTTATTTGTTGAGCTGAATCCAACAATATGAAAAAGGGGCATTTTGTACTTATTGGTTTTATAAGTACAATCCATAAAATGACATGAGGAAAGCCATGAAGAAGTTATATGGCCAGGGGTGAGTAAAAAACAAGGAGGTAATGTGTCCCTCAGAATCCCTTGCAGAGGACTAAACAAAATTTTCTTCTTTGAGAGTGTCAATAAGAGCATCAATGGGCCTTCTGCCTTGCAGTTTGTCTTTATTTATTTTTTTGACTTGGTTATAAATGTCTTGAAGGATTACAGGCCTGTCAGACTCCCTATGGCTGCAAAATGGGCCTGAATTTGCCTTGGCATGAGCAGTGATTCAGACATTTGAGAAATTTGGGATGTTTCTTGCTCATTGAATTTCCTGAAAGCAGGATGTGCCATGATATTTTCAGTGGCATCATGGCTATGTTCAGGATTTTTGACTTTAAGAGTACAAGTGGTACTCTTGGCATATTTCCTGGCATAAAGTCTAAAAGAACAGTAAAGCTTTCTTGAGGTGACTGTTTTGAAGGGGCTTTTGTTGGGATTTGGGGTGCCAGATCTGTCACAAAATATTTCAATTTGGTTGTGGGTCATATTGGACCTCAAGGTGGACACAGCATACCCCTGAGCCCTGGCAACATTATGCACATGTTGCCAAAGAAGCTCAAGGGTCTGAAATTCACCTTCAGTGGGGGGTTGAAGCATTTTTTAATGAAAAATATGTATAAAAGTGAAAAAAGGGGGAATTGGGGTATTTGGAATGGGGTAAGAACCTTTCGAAATGTGAAAAAGAGGTGAAAAAAGGTGTGAAAAATGAACAGAAGTGGTTAAGAGTGAAAGAAAGTGGTTTAAATGTGGGATTAATAGATGAGGGAAGGTAAAAAATTGAAAATTGAGAGGCTTGAAAGCAGGTTGTTGTGGTGGAAAATGCAGTCTTTGGGGGAAAAAAAGAAAAAAAAGTGTGAAAAGCTTTGCAAAATGGCTTTGGTAATGCTGTTTTTCCAAAAAAAAACAATGGTTTGGGGTGGGGATAATGTGGATTATTGGGGTGTTTGGGCTTGTTTTTTTTTGGGGGGGGGGCTGGGCAAAAAAATCTGAAACAATTTGGAGTTAGAGAGGTTTTGTGGGAAAAAAACCTCTTTTGGGCATGTTTTGGCCCAATACAGGCCCAATTGTGTTTCAGTTTTAATTAAAAAGGGCCCAGGGCACCCCTTACGTGTTTTTACCAATTTGCTTATGTGTTTTTACCAACACCCATTATTTAATGTAGGTGACAAATTCTTGAAAATGACAACCACCAAAATTGATTCAAAAGTAAATGGGTACTTTGAAAGAAATATACAGTACCAAAAAAGAACTAAAAAATATTAATTGTAAATAGTTTTATTTTACCAATAAAATCTCCACTCTGCTGTATGCCATTAAATTAAGTACATAAATCAATGGTCCTGATGAAATTCACAATTTACTATCTTTCCATGCCAAAGTAATTGGTTCAATTTTTTCACACATATTTACCACATCTTCCCCAATGTCATTATTGTACAGATTTTCTGCATGTAGTGGATCATCATCTTTATATAAATCAAACCATTAATCACCAATTTGTGCTAACATATTATGTAAAATAATGCAAGAAATTACCCAACTAACAAAATATTCAATTTCATGATTATCCCTCATTTGATTTCAAATTTCCCTTAGAGAAAACCACCTCCCCTTCAAAATTCCAATTGAATGCTTGATTCTGACCCTTGATTTTGCTAGACAGTTATTGAAAGAACAATGGAAAACCCCAAGGAGAGCTTCCATATGCTTAATTGGCAAGTAAGTACTGATCCTTTTCATAAAACTCTTGAGGTTTTTGTTTTATTTTCATATTTTGATAGACATTTGAATCATTAAGTGACCCAGTAAAACCAACATGTAGAGCAGTGAACTGTTTGTTTATATTGCAAACCAGTTGTATTAAAATAGAATACCTTAATTTTAAACAATAAGTAAAAATTAAATAAAGAATAAAAACTCAACAGCTTACCTCTTTTTGTGATCAAAATAGTCTTCACCATCATTGGGGGGATATTGTGATAATGGTATGAGACTCCCATCAATAAACCCAATGCACCCAGGGAATCCTTCTGCTTGAATTACTTGAGACATCTCTCTTTGTTGTTCTATTGTTTGCCACACAATAACTTTTCACTTCAACTTCATTAATATATGGATCACTCTTTGAGTGTACAACACAATAGCCCCATGGCTAATTCCAAATAACATTCCAATGTTTCCCAAAGTGGAACCATTTCCATTTGATCCTAGCCTTGATAGTGCCACAGCCAATTTGATGGCAGGATTGTGTTGTTTTTTTTGTGATGAATTTTAAAAGTTTTTCTCATCTTGAATTTGTGAAACCAATTTTTCAAATGATTCATGTGTGGTCCTACATACCTGTAAAAACTTTTGAGATGATAATGTTTGTAAATGATTCATTGTATACATGTAAGGGGATGGATATCTTCTACAAGGATTGATGTATATTTGTGATGTTATCATATTTAATAAGATTATATCTTCCTGGATATCAGAATCACTATCAGAGCTGAGAGCATCAATGAACTGCAGTGAGTTTAAGGTCTGAAGTAAAGGTAGCTTTTGAAATGCCTTTGGCATGGCAAGTGAAGAAAAGATGTATAGAAAATGAAATTTTAAATCAAATAAATTAATAAATGACTAGTATATTCAGATTTTATGCAAGAGAAGGGGAGTTTTATGAAATTTAACATGCCCTTACTGAGTTGTGTGTTGTAAAAATGTCCCTTTAAGTGAATCTAAAGGCGGGATTTTAGTATTTAAACATGGGATTTTGTACCAAAAAACTTGGGTTTTTTTACCTCAAAATACCTCACCTCTTGAGGTGGGAGATTTTCCAAATCACAAAAATTTAATGTGGTATTTGGCAAAAAAAAAACCCAGGATTTGGAGTGTGGGATTTGGTGACTTTGATACCCCCTATTGTCAAGAGGTACTATAAGAAAAATTCTTACCTGAATATAAGGAATAATTCAAAATCTTTGTTAAATTAAGATAATTTCTTTATTAAAAATACTAAAAAGTCAAAATGGATGTGGGTTTTTGTTTCTTTTTTCAAAAAAAATAAAATAAGAAAAGACCAGTTGTGTTTCTAAGAAAAATAGTATAGAAGCATTTATTAACTCAGTATAATAATTAACCAAAAAAAATGAAAAAATTATATAAAAGAAGAAGAATATTTAATAATAATAATTATTAAATGAAATTATTATTTAAAAAAATAAAAAATAAAAATAAATTGAGTTTCTTTTTTCAGAAAAGAAGTTTCAAAAAAAAACTATTTGATATCTTTTATGGAATAAAAACATAAAGAAAAATCAACAAAAGCTGACTCAATTATTAAAAAAAATAGAATAGATTATATATAACCACAAAGCTAGTCAAGCTACAGCCTCAAAGGATGTAGCCAAAAATTATTTTGAATACTTTTGATTCCATATTTTTCAAATATTGAAAATAAAGCTTTGGAATATGTTTAAAACATCTATTTTTATCAATTTTGTACTTTTTAAAAGATAAAAAATAAATTTTAACTTTAAATTAAAAAATAATTGAGATATTGTGAAAGTTCAAATTTGTAAAAATACAATATGTAAATCTTAATTTTAATTGAATCAAATTATTCAAATACTGTACTAGAATAAAGTTTGAAAATAGCTCAAATGTGATTTCAATGGAATTATTGTACCACAAATTGTTTGTGATGACCAATGAACTAGTTATAGGTTAAAACCAAATTGGGACTTTGTCATCTCTCGGATGTAGCCATTGATATCTAATCTGTTTTAATGGATTATGTATCATAATACACCTCATTACCCAATTAACAAAACTATGAACATATCCTTGGTCCTTTATTTTACATTCCATTTTTTTTGTGAGCTGAAAAAAGACCCCTTAATAATTCAAAATTGAATTCTCACTATTAACACTTGATTTTGCCTTAAATTGTTTTAAACTTTTCTTATTATTCAATTGACTTAAATTTATTTAAAAAATAAGAAGGTACAAAAAATTTTGAGTTTTAATATTCTGTAATGGTCCCAATTGGGTTTTCCCAGTGTGAAAGTATGTGAAATCAATAAAAATTTAAAATAATTATTGATTTCCAGAAGAGAACCATTATGGAGTTTTATAGATTTTCATATTTTCATATACTCTTGAATCATGTACCAAACCAGGAAGACAAAAAATTAATTCCTTAAGAAATTTTTTCACATTATAAACTGGATTTATTAAAATTTAGGAGCTATATAAATTTAATTTATGAATTATTAAAATTTTCTGGTAAAATCATGCAAGCCCTTATGTTTTTTTTACCAAATTATGGCCAAAAACACATAATTTCATGGTAAAAATATGTAAATACACCTTTTTTTTTAACCAAAATACATCAAAAAAAACTTTTTTTAACCTTATTTAAATCCTTTTTTTTGGCTTTTAGGATTATTCTATATTCCTCTCATTTTTTTCAATATTTTTTTTGAAATTAATTTTTAAATTGACCAATATGATAAAATGCCACAAATAATTCAAAAATGTAGAGAAAAAAAATTCAGCTTATCAATTTAGTTCTTTCCTTCTTTTTAAAGAAAATTGAGAGTTTTGATATCTGTTAATAATTTTTTCCTAATTTTTTTTTATAAAAGCTTTAAGGTAAAAGATTAAGCTGAAAACCTCAAAATAAAAGCCAAATTTTAAGGCATAATCTTTTACCCTCAAGCTTTTTTTCAAATATTTAGAATTTTTTTTTTAAAAAACCTCTCAAGAAGCTCACCTTTCTCTAAACAAAATTTGGAAAAATCCATAAGCAGATTTTTTTTTTTGAATTTTTGAATTATTTTTGCCATTTTTCAAAATTGGTCAATTAAAAAAAATAATTCTTAAAAAATATCAAAAAAAATTGAATTAATATATAAGCCACCTCAAAAAAATAAATAAAAAAGATTGGAGTAAAGTCAAGAAGCTCTTATTAAGGCTTTTATTTTGGAAAAATCACCTATATATATTATCTTACCATAAACTTACATGCTTTTACCAGCACCCTTATTGAATATATATTAACAAGTGATATAGCTGGGCTAATCAACTTATCCTTTCAGTCAAGATACATTTTTTCAAAATTTGGTAGTT
Source organism: Austropuccinia psidii (assembly GCA_023105745.1). Lineage (NCBI taxonomy): Eukaryota > Fungi > Basidiomycota > Pucciniomycetes > Pucciniales > Sphaerophragmiaceae > Austropuccinia > Austropuccinia psidii. Next base: position 11,339,890 of record JALGQZ010000016.1, read on the forward strand.
TTTGAATTAAAAAAATCAAGATTTAATCCATAAAACAAATTAAAACTATTAATTTCTTCTGATTTCCTTATCTGTCATAATTTCTTCAGTTAATCATATCTGGGAAATTTGATTTAAGCTGATTGTTTTTTTCACATTTCAATATATATATTAATATTATTTTTCTTTATAATGGATTTATTATTAAATATATAATCACTTCTGATGATCTTGAATAATATTATTGAAATGATTTTCAAAACCTCAGAGATTGTAAGCTTTAAAAATCACTGGGTTGATCAATTTTTGGGTCATTTGAAACAGCTTTTCTGAGATCGTTTTGAATGAAAGTAATCAAGTATTTAAATTACCTTTTAAAGATAGTAATTTGTTTAAAATTTCATGAAATATGAATATTTTATTTTAATAGATAAAGTAAAACTTACCATCTTTCTAAGCTCTGGGATATGGTGGAAGATAAATTTGGATACATTGTATAATTTTTTTAATTTTAATTGAGTCAATGAGATGACCAAAAAATTAAGAATTTAATTTAGCATAAATAATGGTTTCTGGGAGGAAAAATTTCATTTTTTTTGGAATCAAAAACTAACATGGCATTTGAGGTGTGGTGTTTTCAAAATCCTGAAAATTAAATTTAATATTTGGTACACCAAAAAGTTGGAAATTTTGGTTATGGGATCTGTCAGCTTTGAGGGGGTATATTAATTATTTCTTCTACAAAAGCCCCCTTAATTAAATAATGATCAAAGTAATTAATAAAATTATTAATGTCCATATACATCAGAAGGGTTTTTTATTGATTTGATTTAGTTTCTATATCATTTTTCTGTCAAAAAAGAAGGCCAGAAAGTTTAAACAAAATCTTTTACCTCTTGAAACACCAAATTCAAATACATCTTTTTTAGCTTTTTTTTAAGAGAATTGAATTATAATTGTCAAGTATTTAACTGAAGAAATATAGGATATCCCATACTGTTATTAGTTTATAGTTCTGAAATATGAAGATATCATGGTTGTTGGTCTTGTTTGTGTCCCTAGTGTTTATTAAAAATTAAATTCGCGATTAGGTTTAAAGCCAAAATTTTAGGTGACGCCATAATTTCACGTGACGCGACTTGATTCGATTTTTATTGACGCGACCTATTTTATTTGACATTCTGGCTCTCGTCGTGGTGTCTTCAAAGTCAGACGTGTTGGATTTTTGAATTTTTAATAATTCTTGATTTTTTAAAAAAGTTTCTTTTTTCATTTTTAAAAAAGTTTCTCTTTTTATTTTCTGTTAAGTTTTCATTAAAACTTGTTCATCCTTCTCATCCCTCCATCATGGTGGCAACACGTCGTACTCCTTCCCGTCTCAACTCCTTCTCTGCTGGGTTGTCGATTCAGACCAAGTCAAACAATCCAAAATCTGTCAGATCCACTCGCAAATTAATTCAATCCACTTCATTCCATAGCGATATCTCCGAGCCTGAGGTTTCTTCTCAGCTCACCTCCTCCGACAACCAGTCCATCATTTGGTCTAGCTCTCCACCAATTTCCCCTCAAAAGCCCAGTCATTCACTTTCCTTGCGCCATTCAGCTTGCACGCCTACCCGTCATAGCTTCAAAAACTCCCTCCCTACATTGGACTCGTGCTCGTCCATTCCATGCGCCGCCTCACCTCCCAGGAAACGCCTGAGGCCAATCGAAAACATTCCATCCAAACCTCCCCTTCCTACCTCAATATCTTATCCTCAGAGCTTATCCAAAACCCTTACCTCTCTCTGTATGTCCTTTTTTCATTGAAACTTTAACAAATCCCTTTCGTCACGTCAGGTTTCTAATTTGGTCCTTCTTCAACTAGGCGACAGATTGGTTGTTCAGGAAACTCCAAAAGTCAATCGTGCCTCACAAATCCCCAGCTCTGGCTTTTCTAACGTCTTTGGCCATGCCCGTCATCTACTCAAACTTTCTTCAACCGATCATATATCTCATACCATCTTAGGACGCTCTAAAGAGCTATCCAAAATCACTCAATTTTTCTTAAATCGTTATCCTTGGCTTTTTGATTCCAAGTCCGATCGTCTGTCGAACCCATCTGATATCATTTCCCCCGGCGGTCTATATATCTCAGGCCCACCCGGAACTGGGAAAACACATCTTTTAAAGTCCGTGCTTCTTGACCAACATCATCAGATTGGTCGTACTCTACACAAGGCCGGAGTTAAAGTGGACTGTATTAATTGCTTTGCGCTCACTACTCCCGTGGGTGGCCGCGCTCTCCCCGGCTCAAGCTCCGGGCCTACCCAGCTGGAAGAAGAATTATGGAAACGCGTAGCTGCTTGTCTTGGAATTTCCATACCTTCATCCAAGCAATCTAAACATGTTGCCACAAGCTTCTTTGTTGAAGATTGCGTCATGAACCAGAAATGCTCACCAAGGTTCGTAGCTTTTTCTTTTCTTTGCTAATCAAACGCGTAATTTCAGCCTAATCTTTTGACGTTTTGATGTGCTTTAGTGTCATAATCTTGGACGAAATTGATTACTTGGTCACTTCTAAGCAACCCTTGATAACCTCACTGTTTTCTCTTTCACAAAAATCTCCTTACGCTAATTTTACAGTCATTGGAGTCGCCAACACCCTAGACCTCACTGCTCGCTTTGCCTCATCCAGCTCATCTAAAAATCTTCAGACCGTACCCGATTTACTTCATTTCAGTCCATTTGAATCTTCTGACATGATCGACATTGTCAAACAACGGCTTGATCATTTACATCCTTCTTATGATTGCTCTCTGAACTCTGATTGGACTGCTTCAGCTCAAAAACTCTTTACGACATCTTCATCTTCTGGCCCTGATTCAGAACCCATCCCGTTATTTCACCCAGCAGCCTTGCAATTGTGTGCTAAAAAAGTCTCTGCTGTTGCAGGTGACTTAAGAACGTTCTTGTCCATCTTACGAAAATTGCTGGAATCCTCAGAACTAAACGTGATGCGCAATCACACCTTTTTGGCCAAAAGCTCAAGTGGCCACAAATCCGTTTTAGACACTCCTACAAAGATGAGAAAGTTTACAAGAATCATTTCTACCTCACAGCTCGCCCCTGATTTAGGAGCGCGTTCATCCGAAAATGATTGGCTATCTTCTAAAGTCAAGGATCCTTGTAGCCATCTCACTCCAGCTACTGCACCCAAAATCTCCCCAGGTGACGTAGTCAAATTCCTTAAAACTAGCGCAATTTTAGATCAACCATCTTTCAATACATCAGAATCAGATTGCTTGAAAAAGCTTCAAGATTTGAATCTTCACCAAAGTTTGGCATTAGTATGTTTGTGTGTCGCCTGGGTGCGGGAACAAGATGAGAATAACTGCGTCGGGTATGCAATCGGTAAAAGCAAAGCCTACGAGGTTTATCGTGATTGTCTAAGGCCAAGAGATTGCTACCAACAAAAAAATTCCTTCAACATGGGAATCTCACCCGTGAGTGAGAGTGAATGGAATGACTTGGTGGATTCAGGCTTGCAGACGAAAGGATTGGTAGATTGCTCAAATGACCGATCAGGCTCAACATGTTCCATGACGCCCTCAACGTTAAGTATGAACAAGATTCCATCGCCAATCAAGTCGCCTAGTAAACGAAAGCAAGGTGCCTTTCAAAGATCTATCCTTTGTACTCCCACTAAACCCAAACCAAATAGCCTCAACTCGCCTCATTCATTGAATAGACCATCTTCCAGCAGATCCAATACTGCCGAGCGTGGTCTAGAACAAACGATGATTATACCAGTCTATTCAGTCTCAGTTATTATTCAATCTATTCAATCATTGGCTTCCCGATCACATGAAGCCACTGATGAAGATTCGCCAAAATTTAGTAAAGAAATTATCAATTTACTTAATCAATTGTTAATGTCTGAAGAGAAACGTTTGAAAAGAGCAAAGAAACGTAAAGCAGTTGATAATGAAGTTGCAGAATCAATCGGCAGGAAAGTAGGATTCGAATCTCACGATGATGATGATGATGATGCTGAAAATGTCTTGAGAGAACGATTGGTGACCGTCGTTGATGAAGGTAGCACCAGAGACTAAAAGAATTTTAGCTTTTTTTTGCATAGGGGGATTAAATTTTTCATCCGCCTTGAATAATCTGTGTAGTTGCAAAAGGAGTATATTTCCTATATTTTCCATTGGAAACTTCAAGTTAGAAACTTGCGTTTTAAATCAACAAAACGTCTTACGTATGATTCTTGGCGGATTTCGACTTTTATGTCAATTCGGAAAGTTGAAAAAGCAAGCGCTGTAATTATTTGATCAGTTATTTTTTGTTGGTGAAAAACTACCCAAGCTTTTTCTCTACCTAGCAATAATATAGAAAACAAACTTTGGACCTTGACATGTAAAGATATGGCTTTTGAATCAAAAGACACAAGAAAAGGGGGCGCTGATTCAGCTTTTGGGTTTAGCTTTAACTTGAGAAACTGTTCCCTCTAAAAAGGAATTGGAGCTTTGCTGCCCTTGCATTTCCCTGTATGAAATATTTCATGGTGCTCAGCCCCATGTATCTCCTTTTGACCATACAACTTACAAAATAAAATGAAAATGGCAAGCCTCGCACATTTGAATCGGTCAATATTATTTACATTTTCCAATTTCTTGAGCAGAATTTGATTTACACAAGCCACAAAGAAACAACATTGAAGTTATATCCTAAAAATTTGAAAAATTTACAAAAGAAAAATCAAAACAAACTTTTAAATAAATAAATAAAAATTCAAGCCAAAAAAAAGAATGTTCAAAAGGGTAATGGTAAATAAATGTAAACCCCTGGGCCCCAATTCAATTGAAAACCCCTAATTTTCACACATTTACTTTTCAACTTGACATTATTCCCTTTATCTCCCCAGACATTTTCTTACTTCTATTATTTTGAGAAAGACTATTCCTCCACCCTCTCATCACTTGCTTTCATCACCTGTTCCTGTCATTTATATTTTTATTATCAATATTATCATTTCAACTCTTTACATGTCTTGCTTTATCCATTTATTCTTATTTGTATGCCTTTTCTTTCTTTACTTACCTTTCTTCAAAGCATGGATAATGTTTCTACTCAAAGACTTTAATTCACTTCCTCATATCTTCTCCAATTTATTCTTCACTTCAACTAATTCATCAAACAATCTGGATTATTGAATGACTTTAATTGGATCATCAAAAGTGGCTTGTATTAAATTCAAATACAAATCTTATTTTGAGGAAGATGAGGACAATAATGGAGATGACAAAGATAATTTCATCAATGAGACTGGAGGGGGCTATTGCAATGTTACTCAAATAAGGAGATCTTGTTGTGAACCTAAGTGATGCAGAATAAGGTCAAATGTGTATGATTATTTTGAATTTAATAGTTACTTTATTTTTTTCATATTTTTGGTTTTAATTACTCAAGCTTAAATATTCAACTTAGAAATTCTCACCCAATGACAAGTGGCTTCTAGACAAAATCAAATAATGATACATATAGAAATGTCAAAATTTCAGCTAAATTGTGGATCTCTTATGCATGATGTAATACAATCAAATTTTTCATTCATTTAATCATTATCCATAAATTAGCCATCTTGGGTAAGGATACCTCTCATCATAGAAATAACCAAACACAATGTCCTGGCCATTTCAGTGCATTGAAATCAAAGGAACTGGGATCTATTGATCCCAATGAGGGTGCTAAAGTGAAATATGACTCTCAAGAAGACCTCAAAAACAAACTTGTCAGAGAAATGGTATAAAATCAACTCTATTTTTCAATTTTCAAAGCCCACTTCATCCACAATGTCTTCCAATTCTTATTTCCTTCATTTCAAGGGCCTCAAGGATGGCTTATGGATCAAATTATGATGCATCTATACTTTGAAGCAAAATAAATAAATAGAAAAGGTTGAAAGTATTTCAGAAACCACAAGAATAAGCTCATACATTGATTTTTTGACATCAAAAGATTAACTTCAAATCTATATGGCTTTTGTTTTACAATGGATTGGTCCAAAAAGCTACAGATTCCATCAAAAATGGTATACTTCGAGAGGTGTCTTTGTTTTCTTATAATTATTTTTTTTCTGATGGATTATTGTCAGACCATTTGTGGGGCTCATACTGGTTTGTTTTTGGCTTGAAATATTTGGGAATATATTTCACAGAAAGGAATTATTTGACAATTTCACAGTATCACTGGTGGAAATTCATCTAATAACATGATGATGGTTTCAATTCTTCAGGGAAAATTTTCTGGGATTAGAATTAATTGGCCTAAAGAACATCAATATCATTGGTGTTCAAGTAATGTTTTGAATTTTGTTTCAAAAAATACATCTAGAATATTTGGGTTAATTCAATGATGAAACTTATAGATTTTTTATGAATAACTTTCCCTTTAGTAAGAATCACTTTAAAATAGTTATGAGAAACAAATAACCTCTAAGAGTGATATCAAAGTTGAGGTAATTTTATTATTAAAAGTTTGAATCAATTCTGATTAATTTAATATCAGCTGCAATGAAAAACACCCATCAACCTCATGTTAAAGGCCAACCTATGAGCCAGTCCAAAATGGAGACTCAGGATAGGTTTGATGAAATTTCAATATTGAACTACAATGATTATAAAGATAGTGAATCCAAAAAATTAGCACCAGATAAATCATTGGAAAAACCAACTGGTGAGTCCTATGTCACTTAATTATTTATTTTATGAAATAAATTTTTTGCGATAAGTAAGATCATTATTGAAAAATGTAGGTTATTTCACTTTTGTGAAACAAATCAGAGGTTGATTATAACATATTTGAGGTTCAGATAAACAAATATATTTGTTCATTAAAGAATACAATCAGAATTTTGACCCAAAAATTCTACCCATAAGAATATAAATCATATGAGGGAATCATTTCCTCAAAAAAAATATAACAAGTCCATAAAAATAAATCTTAATTTCAAATATATACCTCATCAAATGATAAAAAGTAGTATAATCTTACAGAATAGATTTGTAGTGAAATGGAATTTATGGAGCTGATCCTGGAAATCTTTGAGAATTCTTCTAATGTATTCCAATCCAAATTTTCAACCAAAAATATTTTTCTGTCATATTATCAAGTCATACTAAACTGCTTAAACCATCACACTGGGTTTATTCATCATTAATGATGATGAGCATGTGAGGTGGCCCATCAGATATTATATAAATAATACAATACTGAACTCCAAAAAAATTATTAATTAATTGTCCACTTGTTTAATCCCAAGTATAGAGAGGCTATATATAAGTAACTTTCTTTTCACTCTAATTTATGAAAAGCTGAAATTGAAATATTTTCAATAGAATGTGCATAAATGATAACAAAAAATCAATATTCTAATTTTAATAATGGAAGCCACTCTCCTCAATTTTTTAGAAGCTAATATCAATATGACTTACTCAGAAATCTAAACCAAACACCAATTGGAAATAACTATTTAATTTTAAATTGGGAAGAGAATGAGGTCCTATCATAATTTGAAAAAATTTTATCCAATTGTCAAGGGAAAGGATATAATTTCATATTGGAATGTAAGCCATGTTCAAATTTCTACCTTTGGTTTGATTATTCTCACAAATACTACAATAGGAAAATAATTACAGTTAATTTCCCTAACCTAGGAAGAATAAACTAATGGTACTTCTCTATCCCTACCATTTCTGCTTGTGTGGAGCATTTATCTTGAATAAAATATTGCTCAGGACACAAAAGAGGGCTTCTCTGGGTTCTAAAACCATTACTAGCCTTACTTGTTTAAAGAAGTAGCTAAGAAATGAGATCCCTTTCTTTGATATCTCATTGAGTTATTTTATGTGGCTGCAAACTTGAGGTTAATTAATACTCACCTTTGGTCTCTTATCATTTTTTTGGTACCATACTTACATGGGTTATTTTATGAAATATATCCAGATTTTTGGAGCTTGTTAGCCTTATTGAGGGAACCAGTGAGTATCCATTTTTCCAAACCAATACTGAATAAGCCCGCATTAGATTAATACCCATTCAGAAGGGAATATTTGAGCTCTTCTGAAGGTGTGTACTAAGCACACTCCCCATGGATCTTTCCACCTCCAACAGCCTACCCAATCCCTAAACCTGCCAGAATCCTGTTTTTTTTTGATTTCCAAAGCCTTTTTCTGAAGAGATCTCTGGGATAAAAGGAGATCAACTTGAAGAATATATTTTCCTTTTAAATTAACTTTAGACCAAACCTCTTCAGCTATAGGAATTTTTTCACCCCTACTTCTTTTTTGTAACCATTTTTCTTCTTATCATTTCCATCCCCAATTCATTTTTTTCTCATTTCCTTTTATTTACTTCTTTACCACTCAAAAATTATCTCCTCTTGTGTATATAATTAAATTTATTCTGCACTATCATCACTTGGCTCCACACCTACACCTAGTGGCACAGAACCCATTAGATTACCATCAACTATTGAACCTACCCAAACCTAGAAAAAATACTGGGTTTGGGTATATTTTTTTGATTTCAAATAAAAATATGTTCAATTAAAGATTTTTTACTTATCAGGAAAAGATTTAAACAAAATACTCAATGAGTACAATATGGTAAGTACTAAGGGAATGAGCCAGAACTTACATGTTTTTCATAGTTTGGCTAATCCCAAAAAAATTTCCTCCCTTCTGGCTAAAAACAACTCAATGGATTAATTTTTAAAAATTATTAATTAGAAAAATTATTTAAGATTTTATATATTATATTCCATGTTTGATTTTTGAACCTTTGGATAACCCCAACTCTCTTTTCAGTAATCATAATCCCCATTTTTTAAGAAAAAATTAGTTTCTTCTATATATTAACCAAAAACATTTCTGTCTATAACAAAATATCTTTCTTTATAATATCTTCTGGAGCTTTTCAATACATATTTTACCAATATCTTACTCCACCAAGCCAGTATAACTCCTCAGTTAAACAGTATGCACTTTTGTAATTAAGAATCTATACAAAATCACCTTTCAACCAAAAAAAAAAGTTTCCTTTAAGTTTAATAAGTGGAAAAGTCCAAATATAACAGTGTAGTTTTTTGTGAATGCAGGCCAAATTGATAATAATTTTAAGTAAACTTTGATTATTTTAGGGCTATTTGAAATTGAAGATAGAAAAGTTTTTTTTTTTTTGAGTTTTTACTGAGCTACTATTATCCTTTTTCTCAGGTAATAACTCAGGAGCCTTAATTTATGGTAAATTTCTTACAATAATTTGACTATTTGATCTTAAGAATATTTTTCTTTTGAATTTAAAACAAACAATTATTCTATTAACCATTGGATGGACCTGGGGATTGAATGAATTTATCCTTGATTTTTCTTTCAAGATAATGAATTTGGGTTTATGGCTCATACCATTCACCTGGCTGAATTGAATAAGCTTAAGGCCCTTTAGAGGGACAACGGAACTCCTGTGGAACAAAAGAGTCACAATGAAATTTCTATTCCAAGCCTTATTGATCCCCCAATGGCTTAAACCTTCAGTAAATCTTATCCATAGGTAAAATAAGTTGAATGTCTTCTTACTTCTGTAACAGAACCCAAAGGAAGGAGAAATTTATAATGAATGTAAATCTTTTCTATGAAGCTTATAAAACCACTAATATTCAAATTTCCAACCCGATTAAGCCCTACCCAAAAGATATCAAATAGGGAATTATATTTGGAAGATTCTTGTAATAAATTTTGTACCCTAAACTAATTATAATCATATCAGATATCTTTCCTTGAATGGAAGAGAGAAAAAGTAATAGTCCACTTCTTCAGCCCTTCTATGAAGCAAACCTGCTAATATTTGGGTCTTCTTACCTCAAAAGTAATAATTAATTGGCCTTATACACATTTTGTATTGAGTATTTTAGGAAGGGGTGTTTCTTATGCACATGAAAAATTGGTCATAAACTAATCATTTAATTTTAGGCTTTGGAGAAATAAATTTTTTATCCCATTTAGACAGCTTCCAATTAAATTATAAAGAAATATATTGAAATAAATCACAATCCTCCTTGGAAAGAGGCCAGTAATATATCAACCCAAAATTGAAGCACAACTACTTCTCAAATTATGATTACCTTCTTTTTCAAATTCGAAGAATAAAGTGCTCATCTGGCCAAAGTGTTTTTAAAGGAATAAAAGAGTGTTTTACTATTAAAGGTATCCAACCAAATTAGATGTTGTGGTATACTTTTGCAATTTTAAATTTATGGAAAAAATAAAAAAACAAGTTTTTTTATAAATTTTGAAGAAAATGTTTAAGGTGTTCATTGTAGTATATAATGAAAAACTTTGAGGATTAGGAGATTTTAGGGCAAAAGAGTAAGGCAATAAGGGTTAAAAAGGATGTTTTAAGAAAGAAATTAGGTGTTAAAATAAGGTTAATATTAATTTTTCTAATTTATAATATACTCCTTATAAAAAACTACATTACAGATATAGTAAAAGTACATGTGTTACTGCAACAAGGATTATTAGTAATCATGGAGATAAAACACATCAAATAATAAAAACTCAAGCTTAGAACCAGAAAGAATTTACTAGTAATATTACCACAATGGAAAAAAAATCATTTTACCCAAAATTTCCCCACAAATGCCAAGAAATCAACCAAAATATAAAAAATATTATTCAAGAAAACTGTATTTTTCCCACTCAAAACAAAACACAGCTTAGAACGACTGATTAAAACTAACCTGTTTTTGACACTGCTATAGAGGGCCCAGAAACTATAAATAGAGGCCTCTCCCCCAATTATTTTTTCTTAATGGCCTAGAAAGAGGCTCATCACAAAAAAATAACTTTTACATATTTTTTATGAGGGAAATACCCTCAATCAAATCACATTGTCCAAGCTTTTAAGTAATACTAAGTAGCTAATCTCTGAAGTATAGTCATTCCTTCCCCATTCCAAAAATTTTGATCAGAAGCTAATCTCAGAAGAACTATCTGAGTTACTTATAATTAATAGTAGCAAAAATCTAGTCTACTTTACTTCATAAGCTCATCTAATTGACTATCTCCATCTACATTATTTCTCAGTAGCTAATAAAAGAATAAATTTCTGAATTTTCATTTTATAATTAATAGTAGATGAAAGATTGTATAGAATTATTAATAAGCTAAAAACATTTACTGTTGAATTTTTATTCTACTTAGTAGCCAATATCTGTGGCATTATCTGGGTGCTTTATAAATAATATTAGCTATAATTTGCTCTAAATGATTCTATAAATACACCTCATTGACAAAGCCTTTTGCTCAGTATTCAATATCAGTAGTAAATAAAACCATAGTAGTTTCTTTTATCCCAAGTTCTCTTTATAAAGCTATTAAATCCATCAAAAAATAATAGTGTTTTTGATTATTAGTTATTATATTATTATCACTGTTATAATCAATATTAGAAATCTCTAAATGTATTAATGTTATCAGTAAAGGAATTGAAAAGTCTTCTCTCAAGTTTTATATCTTTATTTATTTGTTTTAAGGATTATTGAATAATTATTTCCAGATCAAAAAAATTCTGATAGAGTACATTTAATACACTTTTCTGAACTAGCAAACATCAATAAAATAAATTTATTATGAACTCAAATTAATAATTCAGGATTTTCATGAAGGGCATCTCAGAGTATTCTGAAACACAAACAGATAGCAGGTTACCATCTTGAGAAGAAATTGAATTTTTTTTTCTTGTAATTTACCCTTACAGGTACTTCTGTATCCCATACAAGAGGAGTTCCCAAAATGGTTTTGGAGAGGTCAAAACACTTTATGCATAGAATGTATCATTCTTCAACACACAAAGGTGGCACCTTGGAATTGGAACTCCAGAGCCAAAGGAAACTAATATCATCCTTTTCAGGAAGGCTCATGATAAATTATTTTCTAACTTGTGTTTTATGGCTTAAAGTTTTCTAGAAATACCAGCTTCCAGTGCTCCATCAAAGCTATTTTCTCCAATTGTAGAAGAATCTTGCTGTATCAACATGCTTCACTAACACCTGAAAAATAAGTAGTATTCCTAGACCATATTGGATAAATGGATCATAAAGTTGTTTTTTTGGATTGAGAAAACTTTTGATTTAAGTTAAGGCACTATTATTCTATAACCTGATGGTATAAATATATAAGTTAAAAATAATTATAAATGAAAGTAACTTATAAGTGCATGAAGAAAACTACTACTTATAATGTGACACCCCACTGTACCATCCAATATCAAAACTTTTGAAATATTGTTTTATTGAAAATGATCACCAATTATCTATTTCTTTGTATTTATTTAAATTTAAATTTTAATAATTTTGAGTGAAAAGTAAAATTTTATTACAGTACAAAGGGTCTGAGCTAAAATGATGACAAATGAAATAATATATTATTTCAGAGCTTAGTATAATAGGGGTCACATCATAAGGAAATGTTAATTTAAATCAATTAAAGAAAGCTTATTTGTAAATTAGTGTTAATGAGACTTGATATCTGAAAGAAAAAGGAAATTTTGGTATCAACAATTCATCATAATAGTTAGTTCAAGGTAGAAAAATAAATTAATTTTAATGACATTATAAATGTTGTACAGGGTATTTATTACCCATTTTCTGTTAAATATGACCTTAGTATTTTTTTTCAAAGGCTTTTTTTAGCTTTTGGGGAGAGGTGAACTTAATATATGACATGCAATTAAGAAGGAAGAAAAGTGTGATCATTATATGGTATTAAGACATAAAGTGAATATTAATAGAGGCATATTAAAGGAACCAAAATGAATTATTCAAAATGGAAATGAGGTTACAAAGAGAATTTGTATGGATATTAAATGTGAATTTTAAATAATGAATAATGAGATAAAGATATATTAGTGATAAGTTTAGTCTTTTCAATAAATTAATTAAATTTATTATTTATCAAAGGAATCACTTAGTAATCATTAGGAAATCAGGAATCCAGAAACTGAATTTAATTAAGATCACCTCACAATGAATTAAATCAATAACCATGGTGAAAAAATTAAATTTTCCTCAAAAAATAAATATCCCAATTAGAATAAAGGTCACATTACTCAACTCCACTGAGTCTTATTTCATAATACAGGTCACATGATAAAAATCCAAATTGCAGATTTGAAAAAATTATTTTTTGACACTCCAGGGGGGGCCAAAAGATATAAACAGAGAACCTCTCTTCCCCTTCAAAATGTTTCTCCCAAGCTTCAAAGGGGGAGCTCAAAAAAAACTCAATCTCTTAATTTTTTATCTGAGGCACATCCCCTCATCCATAAGGTCTTGTACTAGTTTTAGTATTTCTTATGATTAATATTAGTTGAAAGTGGTTTAAATTATATTATAAATTTACTGAGCTATAATAAGTAATAAATAGTCTTATGAAATCCAAGAGGGGAGTTTAACCAACAGAAATTAATCTCTTAATATTTTAGCTGCCAAACATCCCCTCATATATAAAGTATTATCCTATTTTTTAGCATTTTATAAGTAATGATAGTTCAAAGTGTTCTAAATTATATTATAAGATTACTAAGCTATTATAATTAGAAGATAGTGTTATAAGCTTCAAAAGGGGAGCTCATTAAACAAAATAAAACTTCTTAATATTCTTTTTCTGAAAGAATTACACTCATCCATCAAGCATTATCCTAATTTTTCTTAGTGTTTTTTATCCATAATAGTTGTTAAAATTGGTCTAAATTATGTTATAATTCACTCAATCTAAGAAAATCCTAGTCTTACCATCATTCAAAAAGTGAAAAAACCCTTAAAAGAAGAAAATATTATTATTGTTATTATAGAAACTTATAAAATATACTCCCATTTATAGAAATATTGTATCAATTATTCTTTCTTTAATACTATTTCAATGTCTAAAAATCATAATATTATCAATAGTTATCCCAAGATTTAAAGATTTTATCTAGTTCAAATTAGTGTTATCCCAAATATCATTAACTCAAAATGAATTGTCAAACATAAAATAAAATATAAATACTAAAATAAATAAAAGAAATCTTATTTGTCTTGTTTTAAAATTTTATTATAGTAAAAATATTAGTTTGTTCTTACTTTGTGGTTTATCACATATTCAAGTTATTAGTGGTTATTATTGGGAAATTTTTCTCTTGGCTTCTAGTTTTTCATACTATTTTGCTAGTTTAAGGTTTTATTCATTTTTAAAGATAAATCATGGTCTGAAAAGAGTCTGTTGAATAGAATTTTCTGACCCAGCCAACATAAAGATAGATAAAGTGATTGTGAAAATCATTTCCAGATAATTCAGAATTATTAGGAAACACTGTATAGATTTTTCTAGAAAAAAAGAAGAGAAAGGGTTAAAGAGTTTAATAGAGATTGAAAAATGTTTTATATTAATTTCCCCTTCCAGGTTCTGTCTAATAACATCAAGAATCTTTCTTGTGTGAAGGAGTGGGCACATAAATCCAATTTAATGTTTTATTAAGCTTTATTATAGATGTTTTTTTGTTTTCTCTGTTATAAATTTCTATAAAACAATATGTTCTATTCTTTAAATGGTCAATTTTGATACCTTTTGGGAACCAAAAACTATCCAATGCCCAATCTTTATTGGTATCATTGGTATTTATATTAGTAAAAAAAGGATCCCAGTTCCTGATCTTGTTTGAGAAACTCATGAGATTTGGGAGTGGGATTAGTGTGAACTAACCCAATTGAGTATCCATTGTGTCAAACTAAACAATTCTAATTACAGACTCATATGCCAAAACTACATCCAGCCTTGATTTACAAAGAAAGGCATTAAAAAAATGACGTAAAATATAAAGATGATCTTTTTTCTCACTGAAGCCATAAAGAGAAATTTTAATATTTAAAAAATTCAATTATTGAAGGAAAATCTGTTGAAAAAACTGTCATAATTTAAATATTTGAAGTTTTTATTTTGACTCAGAAATTTCCTGAAAATTATTATATTATGGTATCTTCTCCCCTAAAACATAGTTCAACTTTTTTTTCTAAGGGCATCCCACAATAAATGAAAAACTTCTAGATTTCACAATTTAGTCACTGTGGATTCAAAAAATGAGGCCAACAAGAGTTAAAATGCAAACTAAATTTACCTCCATTTCTAAAAATTTCCCTTGGGTTTCCACATATAGCAACCCAATAGCCCCCAAAAATTCAAGAAATCCTTGTGAAATCTTGAATTTTGATCCTTTATTTTTTGTAAAGAAACTCCTTTATATTTCATCTTTCATCTAATCTTTGTGATGTTTTCTTCATATTTCCTTCATTTATTTCAACATTTCTCCATTTCTCTCTCTTTAAAATTATCTTCAAGTATTGAAAATGGATCCAACACTTTTTTCTGGAGGTGGGCCCCAAAACTCAAGAATTTCTGTAAATTTTGATGATTAAATTAAAAACGTGACCTATGTGACCAAACTTAATCTCTCTTGTCCAAATCCTGTAATTTTTTGAATCTCATATTGAATTTTAATGTCTAAAACTGATAAAAAAACAGTTTAAATCTGAAAACTAAAATGACAAGGAAAATATCAATATCTAAAAATCATGGATTGAAGTCTCTGAGGAACTATTAGCATGAATAAAACAAAAAAAAGAAATTCCTTTCACAAAAGTATCATAAAAGTATCAGTAGTTCCCTACTCATACCCAACATAAATCAGATATCCTCAAAATTCAATGGATTTCCCTTCAGAAATAGATGAAAAAGCTTAGTGGCTTTGTTCAGAAAATTCAGCGTTCAAATGAGAGTGGTATGAAATTTCATTATCACCTTCCAAAAGCCACCCACTGATACTCATAGATCTAAAAAACACCATTCATAAGCATGTTGGAATAAAGCATACTATTAAAGGCACCCAAATTCAATGTTTATATGAAATATCTTGAGAAAACAGCCTCAAAGAAAAATTAAGTAAAGGTAGGAAACCAAGAAGAATCCTTTTCATTAACATCAATTGACTTGGATGATTAATTCCAAATTAGAAAAAAGAAATTAAAACTCCTGGGTCTGGAATCAAAAGCAAACCAAAGAAAGATATCTGATGAAGACCAAAGAAAACTTTCAGATAGATCTTAAAAAAAATAAGGCCCTTTCAGAACAGAGTTCTGCATTTAAGACAATAGCCAAATATTTTATTATGAGAAAGTATCTGGGAAAAATAGATGGAAGGCAATGTGAGTATTATAATCTTAATCAGAATATTATAATTTAGGTAACTAGAAAGAAACCCTTGAATCTTGAAAATGAAAAAAGATAAAAAACAGAAGGAAGAATATGTAGCTTAGTATTATTATAACAATAAAGCTTTAAATATTTTTTCCAAGTTTTTTTCTTTGAATAATTTACTTTTTTTAATTGATATTTTTTTTTAAAAAGAAGAATTATATTTTTGTTGAAAACTTCAATTTATTTCATCCTTGAATTTTAAATTATTTTGAAAGAAAAAAATATAAATTTATTAAATGAAACTCAGAAAGAAAAAAATTAAATAAAATAAAGAAAGATGATCCAAATAACTTAGATAATGTGATTAAGATTATCTTCAAAGAAAAATTTAATCTTTAAATTAAAATAAACTATTTGTTTAAAACAATAATTTATCCTTAAATACTCAAATTTTCAATTTATTTATTATTTATTTTTTATGTTTAAGAAAAAAATTACATGGTATTAAAAAAATGGGTGTTTGAGCTAGCTTATCAACTCCATTTTTTTCATAATAGCCATAGTTTATTTAATATAAATCAAATTTCTATTTAATATCATCTAGTATATTTATTAAAGTTTAGCTATTGGTTTATAAGAAAAAAATTATTCATTTAAACAAAATGAAAAAGCAAGTTAAATAAAATGGGTAAAATGATTTATTTTACAAAAAGAAAAGCAAACGTTTTCAGCTCAAGTGGTGAGGAGAAAAAGTCAAATACAACCATATGTTCATATTCAGTCAAATTTTCTACAAATTCATTTTTTTCTGCCATCTTCTGATAATTTCAAATGTATTTGGAAGAATTTGATTCTGATATTTGGTTGTTATTCCCAACATAACTGATAAAATACCTTCTACATCAGCTGTGTGTGGAGAAAATTTCACATATTGTAATAGCAAGATTTTTAAGGGGTAAACATTGAGGAGGGTATAGAAGTCCCAGCCAATATTTAATAAGATTTCTAGTGAAACTTCTCACAAAGAAGGGTAATTAGTGACTCAGGCTAAAAAATCATAACTCAAAAGACATACTATGAGATAGGTTTCTAAAGGGCTCATGTTGACTGTAATGAAATTTTATTTGAGGAATTAGAAACTCAGAATCCTACTTATAATATTCAAAGTCTTTTGAAAGAACTAATATCATGACAGTAATTCTCTTAAAAAAATGCTTAAGTGAGACAGCGTCATTGCAAAGCTGTGGATATAAGAAAAAGGAAATTATTCAAAGGTTGGATCAATGTACCTTTTCTCATTGATGGAGAACTTTAAAAAAGTGCTCTTAAAATCCTGTGAACCATTCATGAACGTGGATTTTTTTTTAAATAAAAAAAAATTAGAATTCCTTCAAAATTTTCCCCTATGTCAGTCTTCCAATGCTATTGACCATGGGTTTTAGAAGGGACACAATAACATCATTTGATTTACAGGGATTTTGGCTTTATATTATTGATATTATGGTTTGAAAAGCTGTTGGAGTATTTCTAGAAGGGTTCTGAAAGAGGATTAGGAGTTTCATGAAGCCATCCTGTGAGCCTTAGAGGTATTTTCATATACCCAAAAGACCACAAACAAAAAATTAATATACAAACATGAATAAAATAAATTTATTTACGTTATTAAAATAAAAATGAAAATATAAATATGAATTTATATACAAAATCAAAAATTTAATTATAATTTAAAAATAAAAATATATTAAATTTGAAAATTGTAAAACCACATTTTTACTTGAAAAATTCAAGTAAAAATGAATTTTCAACAAAATTACCCAAAATAAAAGAATTTTGGAAAAAATTTAAATAAAATTTACCATAACATTTTATCTAACAAATAAAGATATAAAATTTATTTGACCATTGGATTCCTTATCAAAAATTAGGTGGGGTCACCTCTGAGTGAAATTTCTGTAGCTCAACTCTAAATAAGCTTAAATTAAGTTTTTGTATTTTCTGTATAAAAGTTGGAAATCCTCAAAACCTTAATTTAATTCACATCACATGTAGTGTTAATCATCAATTTTTGTGTTAAAATTGAGGTGTTGTGTATAGTTTAGAAGTTATGAGGAATTGAAGTATTTTCAATTGAATTCAATTGAATTGTCAAAATGGGCACGTGTATTACAAAAGTGAACTTTGATTTACATATATGAGGTATCAGTTACTACAGTAGTGTACTGTGAAACTAAATTGAATTACATATGTAAATTATAAGTATAATACATGATGAGGAATTAAAGGAAAAAATAAATTGGAAAAATTAAATTTGGGGGGGAAAAGGAACTCTAGCTCTAAGGGGAAGCCAGACCCCCAAAATCCTTGCTTACAGGTGTGAGATGTCAAAATCCATGCAAAAGCTCATCACTTTTGGCCTGGAACTGAGTCAAAGGGTCAGTGACTCAATTGATGATGTGGTTTTGATACCAACCAGGGCAGTTTTAACTGTTGCCAAGAGGGTAAAACTCCCCTTAAGATAAAAAAATCTTAGTAAAAACAGTTTTGACTGGTTTCTACATCTCTTACACTCATTCTGACCTGTTTTGAAGGCTCTAGGCCAGGTATTACTATAGTAATGGCTGATTTAAGGGTCTAAAATGGCTACAAATAGCAAAAAATGGCTAAAACCAGGGTTACATGATGCCATAATTGGCTTTTGTGTTGTAAGAGTGTTTTCACAACTTACAAGAGTAAATTTTACTTTTAGAGTAAGAAAATTGATGGCTATAAAAGAATGTCTTCTTTGCCCCACTTTTCCCTTCATGTTAGAATCTTTTCCTTTTATAATTAGTTTAAACACTGTTAAACCAATCAATAAAAGATTCCAACCACCCTTATTATATCATTCTGAACCTTCTAACCAGATGAAAAAATAATTATAATCATTTTTACCCCTTGAACCACCCCAAAAGTGAATTAAAGCATCTTTCATCACTGTTAACTTTGTTGCTTTGTTTCCAAATTCACTCTGGTCACTTTTGGGCATGTTATCTCTTTAAATATCTTTTTGAAGACACTGTTCTTTAATTAATTTCTTGCAGTTCTTTGCTTGTGTTTTCTCTTTAAAAATACTATTTCTTACTATTTTTAAATAATTTTACCTTATAAAAATTTTGAGGACAGGAAAAGTACATGATATTTTATCAAAGTTTTATATCCAAAACTTACATTTGGGGTCCCACACATGATATTTTACCTGTGACATATTTTTTACCCTTTTTTAATCCTTTTTCTTATTTTGGAAAGCTTAAAAAACATATAAAAAATACTTATAGTTCAAAAAATCCATAAAAGAATAATTTTTTTCATATTATAAGTGAGGCTTATATGTTTATTTCTTTTTTGAAATACCTTTTTCTACTTGATTAATTGGCTTTTTCATTAATTTTAGTGTCTGAAAACTTGGTGAACAGGAAAACATTGAAACTGCCTCAACATTTACAAGCATTATTACTTCCAGTACTGTTAGTTCTGACCATAATAGTACTATCATTGAGACTCAGAATAATCAACCTGAACCAATTTCTTCTGAATTGATCAACTTGGATATAAGTAATACTCTTCAGAAAGCTAAGAATTTGGCTAATAGTAAGTTTGTTACATAAAGCTACTATCTTAAAGATTTTTAACCATACAATATGCCTTCAACCAGATCAGGAGCAAGCTATAACCCCTCAAGCAGCTTCCAAAAAGGTCATAGACGTGATTATGGCAGAAGCCAATCAGTTACAGAAGGACAAGGGTCAGTTGATGACCTCCAAATTAATAAATCGTCCTCAGTGGAAATTTAAAAAGCCAGCCAGAAGGCTTACAACACTGCATTGCAGCACAAAAAGTACCAGATCCTTGCATATCTGTGGAAAAACTGCATTAACTCTTACCTGACTGTGAGAATATTCCTGGGCTATCCCAGCACTTTCAAGTTACTCAATGGATGGGATCCATTGATGGAAAAGAAGAACCTGATGCTCTTAACAGCAGAATGGAGGGAAAACAACCCTCCACCACCCAAGCAAGTGCCAAAAACAGCCTCAGTGGCCAGAAGAAGCAATTACAATGTGAAAAATCAGCCACAAGCTCAGAACAAGGGAAAAGGAAAGGCACCAGCCACAAAACCTTACAGCCAGGGCTACAGGATACCATTGAAAATGTATTTCAGATGGACAGAACAATGATGGAATTACAAAAGAAGGAAGAAGCTAGATTAAAATATCAGAGATGATTCATGATATTTTTTGATTCTATCCCAGAATTGTATGAAGCTATAGCTGACATAAAAAGTCATATTTCTGATAAAAATTCATCAATTTGTAACAATCTTAAAACAAATAACTTGAGTCTGAGCCAAATCAATGAAACACTTATGTGTTTTGAAATTTTTTTAAGAACAATTAAAAATCCAATAATGATAATTCTTTTGGCAATAAGATAAATGAACACTCTGCCATTATTAAAGAATTAACAGACAAATATTCTAAATTCAATATTGATGACATAATTGAAACAAGAATAAAAGGAGCCATAGGTACTATCAAAGAGGATAATAAGAAACCTCTTGATGATATTTCAAAATAATTTACTGAAGAAAAGCCACATATAATTGCCTTGAAAAAGTGTTTTGATGCTTTGCAAGAAGAAGTATCAAAGTTATCAATCAAATTGAATCAAGTCACTTCTGATAATACAAGACAGACAGAGGTATGGCAAGAACTGACACATAAAGAAGACATGTTTAAAATTGAAGTAATAAATTTAATACAAGCCTTCCAACATGGATATGGAAATTCCCAAAGGTGTAGCAACAGTAAAATGAATGATATTGAACAAATACTGAACACCTTACCAAGAATGTCTACACCTCTGAATCAAAATGAGGGGACAAGACTTCCAAATCCACAAGTATTGGGCTCTGATAATTCACAGTTAAAAAATTAATTGTTCACTTCTTTTCATAACTTGGAACCATCAATGGGCCACGCACTTTTGAAACAAGTACCAAAACTTAAAGAATGGCCTCACTTCAGTGGTGAAGGAGAATATGACCATATGTAATTAATCAGAGGAATTGACATGATTAAAGAAGATTTTGAATTATCAGACAGATTGGTAACAGAAAGATTCAACACCTTGTTTACCAGATCAGCTCACAGATGGTATATCAAGTTAAGACAGGCATATGGACACCAAAGTTGGACTTGGTGGAAAACCCAAATTATAAGCAAATGGGCCAATGATGCTTGGAGATTTAAAGTGGAAACAGCCTTTGAATCTGCCAAATTGAATTCTGATAAAGACAAAGATTTACCATGGTTGTGCCAACAAAAAGACATATTAACAGCATTGTATCCTGACATGTCAGAATTTATTATCCACAGAAAGATTCTGAGACAATGTGGAGGTGACTTAGAGAATGCTTTCAAAAGCAGGGCTACTGAACAATCTTCAGCAGAAGATATTATCAATATATTATCAGAAGTAACCACCAGAACCAAGATTGGTTCTAGTAGGGTGAATCTCAAAGCAAGGACTAATACACCTTGGAAAGATTCTGTGGACAATAATCCCAAAGAAAATTCTAATAATGTTAAATATAAACCTGCATATATAATAAGGAAGTGCCATATTTGCCAAAGCACCACCCACTTAGCCAATAAATGTCCAAAAAGGGAAAAAATCAATGAAATTGACATTGAAAAAGAACCTGATGTTGAAAAAGACAATAATATTGAGGAAAATTAAGATGATAAGTCATCAATGTTTTCTGAATCTTCAAAGGATATAGAAAATATCAATGCCACCTTTGACATCATGGAATATTATTCCCACTTGCCACAATTGAGCAATGGTCACCTTGATTTGTCAAAAATTCAAGATGTACAACTTATGAAAACCAAACCAAACAGGGGAAAAGGTTATACAGCTGGTAACTCCTGTATAACAAAAGTGGTCATTAATAACAAAACCACTAAACTTTTAATTGACCCAGGAGCCTTCTTCTCTTGTGTTGGCAAATCTTTTCTTAAGAATTGTGTACCAAATTTTGAAGACCACTTGTTACCAATTGATGGCATAAAATTCAATAGTGCAATTAATCCAATGAAAGCATTGGGAATGACCAATATAATATTCCCACAGATTAATGGAAATTTAAGAATCACTGTTGAATTTGTTGTTATGGAAAATTGCTCTAGTACCCATTTTATATTGGGAAAGGACTATTTGATCATTCATGGAATAGACTGACACAACAACAAAGATAGATACTTTACTATTGGAGACAATAAGCGTAAAGAATTTGCCTTTTTACCATTTAAAAGATAAATTACAGTAAGTAAAGTAGCAGCAGTCAACTTAGAGTTGGAAATATTCAAATCTGAACAGTCAAATGAAGCTGAAATAAGCCTTCATCTAACTGATAATCAGGAAAACGAACTCTCTGCCGTCTTATATGACCACAGAGGAGCATTTGCATCAGACAAAGAACCTTTGGGAGCAATCATTGGTCATGAAGTTGGCATCATCCTTAATATTGAGAGACCTTATCCACCACACTTAAGAATACCTGCATCTCCATAAAGTCCTAAATCAAGAGAAGTGCTAGAAATTCATATTAAATAACTATTAGATCTTGGTGTAATGTGAAAGGTTGGCCACAATAAAGAAGTAGAGATAGCTACACCAGTCATAGTGTTAACCTTTGAGATATGACCAAATACCCAAAAAGGTCACTAGAAATATTTTATATAATTATACATTAAAAATAAGTACCTTAAAAGCTATAAAAATACCATAAATTGGTACAAAATTTGGTTTAACTTAAAAACAAATGATAAAAATGTGAAATAAATTACACCATTTGATTCCCCATGGTAAAATACACATATACCATCTTTATAGCATATCTGTAAAGTCAATATTTAATAAGTTATAAGTAATAATACCTTATAAAAACCACAAATCCTTATTTATTTAAAAAACTAATAAAGCGACATTTAAAATAAATGGTACTCTTGGATTCTCCATAAAAATCCACACATAAAGCAATTAATAAGCTAAGCTTCAAAACCAATACTTAAGGAATTAACCTGAATATATGCACTTTTTTGGTCAATGCATATATTCAAGGATTTTAGCTAATATCGCTTGAATTATACATGATAGAGTGATGAACCAAAAAGAAAGTCATCACTTAATTACTGTAGAAACATAGATATGAAGTTTATTTCACAGGTTATAAACAAGGTTAAAATCTGTAAGGAATTATTGATTAAAATCAACAGAGCTGTTGACCACTTTGTTGTGAAAGTGGTCCAAACTTAAAAACAAGTAGACAGTTGGATTCTACTAGCTCATTCGTGAAGAATGATGTATTTTTTATTATAATATTCAAGGTATAACCCTTGAAATCATAGTTTGAAGTTTAGAATATTAAATTTCAACAGAAAAGATGAGTTACAAGAAAAATCATCAAAAATAGAGTTTGATGATGTAATAAAATTCTCTTGAAAGAATAATAAGGTTAGGCCAAGCTATCAGAATTCACTCTCTGAATTGCTGTAGCGTGTAAATCTTAAAAGTTATTAAGGATCAAAGTTTGAGCTTAATTTGATCATTTATGATCACACACTGTAAACTTAAATTAAGTTTAACAGTCATATAAGTGTTAGAATTGGTGGATACTATTATTTTATGATTAAAACTATTAAAATCCACGAAATTTGGGGTTCTGCCAAGTCTTTGACGTCATCAGACTTAGAGCTATAGTGATAACTCTAAATAATGGCGTATTAGTGATGTAATGAGGTTTGATCATGATGTAATCATCACCAAACCTTAAAATATTGATTAATTCCAGTGGATATGATCAGTACACGTCTACTAGAAGCCTTTTGGACTCTAGGAGGGAGGTATTTACTATAAATAGAGCTCTTTCTGTTCTGTTTTCCCCTCAGACGCATCAAAAACATTAAATAAATACAAACAAAAAGGTAATATCTTTATTCTTTATATATAAAACTTTTATATTATTAAAGACCAAAGTTCATATTTATTATAATCATCAATTTTGATGTGATTAAATCATTTGTTTAACTGTTTTTGTTAAAAATCTCTCTAAAACTCATTTCCACGTAAAAAAATCAAGAATATTTGTAATTTCTCTATTTTTTATTGTAAATGCAGTTTGTATAAGTTGCATTTATATTATTTGGCCTAAAATATCTCAAAATTATTATATTAAGTGTTAAAAGTAGGTTATTTTCTCTTATATTAATAATTTTCTCTATATTATTCTTTTAATAATTCTTTAATTAATATAAATAGTATTTATATTAATTTATAACTTTAATATTAGTAATATTATTGTTATTAATTGTTTTTTATTAATAAAAAACAATTTTTTATGCCTTTATTATTTGTTTGTAACAATAATAAAGTGCTTTTGAATATATTAATTATTTTATATTAATATATTTATTTTATTATATTATATTTTATAATATAAATTATATTATCATATTTTATTAATAATAGAATTATTTTTATGCCATAATTATAATAATTCTTTATTATTATAATTATTTTTATCTTATTTATTTTATTTATAAGGACATTCATAGTACAATAAGTAAAATATCAGTAATTTTTACTTATTGTTTCATAGTCAAACCTTACATTTGGGGGCCTGGCTGTGATATTTACTCTAAAAGACCTTTTAAAAGATTCTAATTGGGCTTATCCAATAACAAATTATATTTATAATCATAAAATTATATAATAACTTTATATTTATTGATTTTAAAAGCTATTGAGGCATTTGGAAAGCAATTGTACTGTCTTACATGTGGTTTTTCACATCCTTGAACTTGCAAAAACTTTCTTTGAGTGACTCTAGTGATTGAAAAAGATATTTTATAAATTAAAAGCAATGCTATATTATAAATTAATTTGATAAAAGAATCATATTCATTTTTCTTTTATTCTTTAAAAATAAAAACTCAAAAAAATAATAATAAAAATATTAAAAACCAATAAAAAAGTTATTTTATTCATTTTAATTTCATTTCTTTAATTATTTTCATTTTTTTTTAAAAAAAATAATATAAAAGCAATTTTTACGTGGAAAATTCCCATATCTTAACAAAAATAACACTTTTATATAAAAGACTTATATTTATTTGTCTTTTTTAGTGTTTGAAGACAACCCAACAGAGGATAACCAAACCACTGTTGAAAGATTGGTGGAAGAAACTTGTCAAAGTTCTCCAACACCAATAATCACTAAAAGAAAGAAAACCAAGAAATTGGACTTTCCAGGACCCACCATTCAGGACTCTGAAGGTGAGTACCTCATTTATAAATTGCCATAAGAAATTTCCTGTTCTGAAATCCTCTTATTTCTTATTTTTCTTATAATATGACTACCAGAAGAGGCTCCCCATACTACATCCAATCAGATGGAGCTGGACTCAGAGGTAGAATTGATTCCTCAAAAGGGAAAAGGAAGGGCAATATCCCCAGTGGAACAGAATCCACACAAGGAAGTGCCTTATCCCAAAGGCAAGTCCCAGAAATGCCCATGATATCTGAACCTGAATTGGAACTAAGTATGAGTGACTCAAACAGGTACAAATCACATTCAGAGGGCTCAAATAGACATTTACATGAGCCAATACAAAAAGTACTACACAGTGTACAAGGACAAAGATTGGGAAATGTTGCCTCAAATACACCAAGGAGTGATGAACTCCTGGCACATCCTGAAAAAGTTCCTCAAAGAGGAGGAAATAGTGAGATACTCCAATGGATGGAATCCACTATCATCCAAACCTCAAATCAAAAAGATCAAGGAGTATCATGCCAAAAAGAAGGAGGAAACCAAGGAAGAAGCCCCAGTAGCTTCTACCAGCAAGCCCCAAGTCAACCCACCTCCCCAAGAAGGGAAGAAGAGCAAGAAAAAGAATTGGAGAAAACCATATTCCCCAAGCTACAGGATCCCCAAGATCCAAAAAGATGCCATGGACAATGTCTTCAACATGGCCAGAACTTTGATGGAATTCAAAGACAAAGAGGAACAAAGAATGAGACAACCCCATTTCCCAAAGAAATAACCTTGTCTCCTGATGTTTTGAATACTTTAACAGAGATTAAAAATAGTATCTTACCTCTTAAAGACATTAAAAATAGTTTATTATCTTTCCAAGAAATAAATAACAGTTTATCATCTTTAACAAAACTTTCTGTACAAAATAAGAAAGAAATTGATAAAATAAAATTTATGATTGAAAATAATAAACCAAAAGTATTAATTGACAATACTCAGAAATTAATACAAGGACAACAAGAGTTGTATAAATACATAAGTGATATAAAAGAAAAAACTTTGACAATCAATTATGATGTGAGTATTTACAATCTTACAGAAAAATTAAACAAATTAAGTATTGCTGTAGAAAATTTTTAAGAAAAGACTTCATCACACCAAAAATTACTTTTGGACCATGTGTAAAAAAGTGATGAAGCAAGAATGCATCTGAAAGATGACATTCAAAGTGAAATAAGGCTTATTACTGAAAAAATGGATAAAATCAATGAGGCTAATGTAAATATGCCAAAGCTATCAACACCATTTTCTCACATAAGAAGCCCTGTTAAACCAAAAGAGGAATTAACAAATCCATTCATAACAGACTTGAGTCACAAAGACAATAACCAAGTCTTAATGAAGGAAGCACCTCAATTAAAAGAATAGCCAACATTCACAGGAGAAGGTGAATATGACCACATGTCTTTTATCAAAACAATTGACATGCTACAAGAAGATTATGCCATACCAGATGAATTAATCACTGAAAGATTACATTCATTGTTTGAAAAATTTGCAAAAAGATGGTATTATGGCATAAGGCAAACAAATGGCAACAATACCTGGTCTTGGTGGAAACAAGAAATAATCACCAAGTGGGCTAATGATGCCTGGAGGTAAAAAATGGAAAATGCATTTGAAAATTCTTTCTTTGACCCAGACAAAGACAAACCTTTAACTTGGTTCTTGAAACAAGTCGAAAGACTAAATGCACTGTACCCAGAAATGTCACAAAAGATGGTGCCCATGAAAATACTTAAGAGATGTGGAGGAGAGCTAGAGCATGCCCTAAGAAGCAGGTGTATAGAGCCATGCTCCACAGAAGAATATATCAATGCACTAGAGGACATAGTGACAAGAACAAAAATTGGCAGAAATGGGAAGAAATTGGAAATTAAAAGTCCAAATAAGCCATTTATCAAAAAAGATAAATCAAAAGA
Organism: Austropuccinia psidii; assembly: GCA_023105745.1. Lineage (NCBI taxonomy): Eukaryota > Fungi > Basidiomycota > Pucciniomycetes > Pucciniales > Sphaerophragmiaceae > Austropuccinia > Austropuccinia psidii. The sequence continues at coordinate 11,367,486 of JALGQZ010000016.1, forward strand.
AGCTTTCAAGCCTAATAAATCCAACAATAATGAGCAAAGAGAATGCCATTAATGTGGAGGTATTGGAAACTTAGCCAAAAACTGCCTCAAAAAGACAAAGATTAATGAAATTGTGGAAACAGAAAACCACAATTACAAAGAGGAGGAATCTTACTCTGAAAAAGAAACAAAAGAGTCAGAAAGTGATGAAAGTGATGAAATTAATATAATTAATGCACAAATTAATAATATTGATATAATTTATGAAGTAGTAGATGTTGACTCAAACTTACCACAAGTTGGAACATCTGACACAAACCTGACAAATATACAAGATGCCAAAATGTACAGAACCAAACCTGCAAAAGGAATGGGATATACAGCTGGAAAATCAAGTATAAGTATTGTTATGGTTGATAACCAAGAAGGAAAAGTTAGCTTAGATACAGGAGCATATTGCACCTGTGTTGGTAAAAGCTATTTAAAAACCATTGTCCCAGACTGGCAAGAAAAACTTATGCCAATACAAGGTGTCAAATTTAGTAGTGCAAGTGAGAGCATGAAGCCCCTTGGAATAATTGATTTAACACTAATTTTTCCTCATCCCTCACAATGTGTCAGAATCAAAGTAGAGTTTGTAGTAATGGACAACTGTACTAGTAATCACTTAATACTTGGAAATGATTACTTATCAATCTATGGTATATATATCTCCAACCAAAAGGATAGATATTTTACCATAGGAGACAACAAAAGACAAAAGTTTGGCTTCTTAAATAACAAAAAATCAATCACAGCTATTAATAATGAAGAAAAAATTCCAGAAAAGGAACTTTTTATATCTGAACAGCTTAAAGAGGCAGAATTCAATCAAGAATTAACAGAAAAAATGAAAGAAAAATTGATTGACCTCTTATTTAAGTATAAAAATGCCTTTTCAACTGACAAAGAGCCACTAGGTGCCATAATTGGACATGAAGTGGATATAATTCTTAATGTGGAAAAAACTTACCCACCTCTACTAAGAAGACTTGCTTACCCAGCTAGTCCAAGGGCTAGAGAAGCCTTGGAGGTACACATTAAAGAACTAATAGACCTTGGAGTATTAAGAAGGGTAGGACATAATGAACAGGTAGAAGTCACTACACCTGTCATTATAACTTGGCATAATGGAAAATCAAGGATGGTAGGAGACTTCAGAGCTCTGAACACCTATACCATTCCATACAGGTATCCAATACCCAGGATCCATGAGACATTGACACAATTGTCACAAGCTAAGTTCATCACAGCCATGGATGCCTTAAAGGGTTTTCATCAAAATTTCTTAACAGACAATGCCAAAAAACTACTGAGGATAATAGTCCACTGTGGAATTTTTGAATACTTGAGAATGCCATTTGGCATAAAAAATGCACCTTCTCATCATCAAAGAATGATGAATACCATATTTCCTGAAGAATTATCAGAAGGATGGTTAATCATCTATATTGATGATATCATAGTTTGCTCAGAAACTTGGGAAAGTCACCTTACAAGACTAGGGAGGGTACTACAGAAAATAGTCCAAGTGAATATGAAAATTTCCTTGAAAAAGTGTCATTTTTCATACAGTGAACTAAAAGCACTAGGACATGTTGTATCTGGACTTAGTCTAGGCATAGACAAGAATAAAGTAGCAGCAGTACTACTTAAGCCAATGCCTCAAACCAAAAAAGAAATGCAATCATTTCTAGGATTTGCTGGTTACTATAGACAGCATATAAAGGACTTTGCAAAAACTGCTAAATCCTTGTATAAGCTATGTGACCAACAAACAGTCTATGAAATGACAGAAGAAAGAGTCAAGGCATATGAGGAATGAAAAAATTCCTTAACAAATGCCCCATTTCATCTAATTCCAGATTGGAAACTACCCTTCAAACTTTACATTGATGCTTGTGGAGAAGGACTGGGTGCTGCACTACACCAGACACAAATTATCAATGATAAACCAGTGGAAGGACCAATTTGTTTTATTTCAAGACAGATAAAGCCAACAGAAGCAAGATATGGAGCAAGCCAAATGGAATGCCTCTGCTTAGTGTGGGCTTTAGAAAAATCACATTACTACTTGGATGGAACAGTATTTGATGTGATTACAGACTGTAATGCTGTAAAATCTCTATTAAATATGAAAACTCCAAATAGACATATGCTGAGATGGCAAATTGCTATCCAAGAATATAGAGGAAATATGACTATTGTTCATAAATCTGGTAATATTCATAAGAATGCAGATGGTCTTAGCAGATGGGCTCTAGCAAATACCCCTGACAATCCAGCATGGGTACCACAAGAAGAACACCATATAGAAGGAATATGTGTTACAGACATTGGCACAGAATTCTTTAACCAAGTTAAATAAAGCTATAAGATAGACAAAAATTGCCATATCTTAAGCCGAATTCTAATGAAATACTGCAAAGACCCATCACTTTCATCAAAACTAGATGAAATATAGAAAAAGGCATATGAGGAAGGAAGATTCCACCTCCTTGATGGAATCCTTTACCACAGAACAAAACACACATGTGTTATGGCTTTAACAGATAGAACCCTGATAAACACTATTTTACATGAGTGTCATGATAGTGTTGCAGCTAGACACCTTTCAGAAGATAGGACACTAGAGAGGGTTAAAACCTGCTCTTGGTGGCAAAATTGGAAGAAAGATGTTATAGAATACTTCCAAACCTGTGACAGATGTCAAAAAGCCAACAGAGCCACAGGAAAGAAATTTGGAATGATGATCCAAATCCAAGAACCAAAATCCCCTTGGGAAATAGTTCATATGGATTGGGTAACAGCATTACCTCCAGGAGGAGACAGAAGCTATAATGCATGCCTAGTATTGGTTGACAGGTATAGCAAAACTCCCATGCTCTTACCATGTCATAAAGATGACACAGCTATGGACACAGCCATAATGATATGGAATAAAGTGATTAGCCATACAGGCTTATTCCAGAATATTATAAGTGACAGAGACCCAAAGTTCACTTCAGCATTATGGAAAAATCTCCATAACTTGTTTGGGACAAAGTTATCATTCTCAACAGCTTACCATCCTCAAACTGATGGTTTAGCAGAAAGAATGATACAGACCCTAGAGGACATGATCAGAAGATTCTGTGCTTATGGGCTAGAAATCAAAGATTCTGATGGTTTTACCCATGATTGGTGTACACTAATACCAGCTCTTGAACTAGCATATAAGACATCAATCCATTCTTCTAAAGGCAAAACACCAGCAATGCTAGAAAAAGGTTGGAATCCAAGACTTCCTTATGACACCCTCAAAAAGGACTTAGTGGATATACATCCAACAGCAAGCAGCTTTAAGATAATGCTTGACAAGGCAAGACACCATGCAAACAGATGTATGCAAGATTCTTTCAAATATGCAAGAGAAAGATGGAATAAAAGTCATAAGCCACCTGATTTCAAAATAGGAGACTTGATCCTAGTATCAACCCTTAATTTCAATAACATAAAAGGCCCAAAGAAATTAAAAGATTCCTTTGCAGGACCATTTATGATAAAAGCACTTCATGGACCCAATGCTGTGCAATTGGAACTCACAGATGAACTAATGAACAAACACCCAACTTTCCCTGTAAGTCTGATAAAACCTTACAGTTCAAGTAACAAGGAGTTATTCCCACTAAGAAATAAACCCCCACTTGAAATTCCCCCCTTGGAAGAAGGAGAGGAAAAGAAAATAGTAAAAGTCCTTAAAGAAAGAAGGACAAGAAACAAAAAAGAAAGGGAATACCTTGTAAGGTATAGAGAATCAACTCAAGAAGATGAATGGCTACTTGAGAAAGATATAACAAATGCTGATAAACTACTAAGAAGGTTCAGACATGAAAGAAAGCCTGAAAAATAGAAAAGTTAAGCATTATTGAGCTTCAAGACTAACAAAGTCTATTGAAGAGGTAGGACAGTGGATGATACCCCAATCACACATATCATATCGTGGTACAATCTTTTTTGGTGGTAGGGAATGTGAACCTTTGAGATATGACCACATACCCAAAAAGTTCACAAGAAATATTTTATATAATTATACATTAAAAATAAGTACCTTAAAAATTATAAAAATACCATAAATTGGTACAAAATTTGGTTTAAATTAAAAACCAATGAATAAAAATGTGAAATAAATTACACCATTTGATTCCCCATGGTAAAATACACATATACCATCTTTATGGCATATCTGTAGAGTCAATATTTAATAAGTTATAAGTAATAATACCTTATAAAAACCACAAATCCTTATTTATTTCAAAAACTAATAAAACGACATGTAAAGTAAATGGTACTCTTGGATTCTCCATAAAAATCCACACATAAAACAATTAATAAGCTAAGCTTCAAAACCAATACTTAAGGAATTAACCTGAATATATGCACTTTTTTGGTCAACGCATATATTCAAGGATTTTAGCTAATATCTCTTGAATTATACATGATAGAGTGATAAACCAAAAAAAAAGGCATCACGTAACTACAGTAGGAACACAGATATGAAGTTTATTTCACAAGTTATAAACAAGGTTAAAATCTGTAAGGAATTATTGATTAAAATCAACAGAGCTGTTGACCACTTTGTTGTGAAAGTGGTCCAAACTTAAAATAAGTAGACAGTTGGATTCTACTAGTTCATTCGTGAAGAATGATGTATTTTTTATTATAATATTCAAGGTATAACCCCTTGAAATCATAGTTTGAAGTTTAGAATATTAAATTTCAACAGAAAAGATGAGTTACAAGAAAAATCATCAAAAATAGAGTTTTGATGATGTAATGAAATGCTCTTGGAAGAATAATAAGGTTATGCCAAGCTATCAGAATTCACTCTCTGAATTGCTGTAGCGTGTAAATATGAAAAATTATTAAGGATCAAAGTTTGAGCTTAATTTGATCATTTATGATCACACACTGTAGCCTTAAATTAAGTTCAACAGTCATATAAGTGTTAAAATTGGTAAGGTTTATGATTAAAACTAATAAAATCCACGAAATTTGGGGTTCTGCCAAGCCTTTGGGGTCATCAGACTTAGAGTTATAGTGATAACTCTAAATAATGGCATAATAGTAATGTAATGAGGTTCGATCATGATGTAATCATCACCAAACTTTAAAATATTGATCAATTCCAGTGGATATGATCAGTAAATGTCTACTAGAAGCCTGTTGGACTCTAGGAGGGAGGTATTTACTATAAATAGAGCTCTTTCTGTTCTGTTTTCCCCTCAGACGCATCAAAAACATTAAATAAATACAAACAAAAAGGTAATATCTTTATTCTTTATATATAAAGCTTTTATATTATTAAAGACCAAAGTTCATATTTATTATAATCATCAATTTTGATGTGATTAAATCATTTGTTTAACTGTTTTTGTTAAAAATCTCTCTAAAACTCATTTCCACATAAAAAAATCAAGAATATTTGTAATTTCTCTATTTTTTATTGTAAATGCAATTTGTATAAGTTGTATTTATATTATTTGGCATAAAATATCTCAAAATTATTATATTAAGTGTTAAAAGTAGGTTATTTTCTCTTATATTAATAATTTTCTCTATATTATTCTTTTAATAATTCTTTAATTAATATAAATAGTATTTATATTAATTTATAGCTTTAATATTAGTAATATTATTGTTATTAATTGTTTTTTATCAATAAAAAACAATTTTTTACGCCTTTATTATTTGTTTGTAACAATAATAAAGTGCTTTTGAATATATGAATTATTTTATATTAATATATTTATTTTATTATATTATATTTTATAATATAAATTATATTATCATATTTTATTAATAATATAATTATTTTTACGCCATAATTATAATAATTCTTTATTATTATAATTATTTTTATCTTATTTATTTCATTTATAAGGACATTCATAGTACAATAAGTAAAATATTAGTAATTTTTACTTATTGTTTCATAGTCAAACCTTACACATAGTGTCATGGCATAATGGAAAATCTAGAATGGTTGGGGACTTTAGAGCTCTGAGCACTTACACTGTTCCAGACAGGTACCCAATACCAAAAACTAAATTGTCCTCACCCAAATATCTCAAGAAGTGTATATAAGCACTATGGATGCCCTCAAAGGATTTTATCAAAATTTAGTGACACCAAGATCCAGGAAATACTTAAGAATTATTGTTCATTGTGGAGTTTATGAATATTTGAGGATGCCATTTGGAATCAAAAATGCACCTTCACACTTCCAAAGAATGATGGATGAAATTTTCCTTGAAGAGCTTTCAGAAGTATGGTTAATCATTTACATTGATGACATTATTGTCTGTTCCAAAACTTGGGAAGAACATATGTACAGATTATCCAGAGTTTTGACAAAAATGCAATCTGTCAACATGAAAATTTCCTTAAAGAAATGCCATTTTGGATTTAAAGAGCTTAAAGCACTGGGACATGTAGTATCTGGTTTATCTCTTGGAATTGACAAAAGCAAAGTTGCAGCAGTATTGCTGAAACCTATGCCTCAGAATAAGAAAGAAATTCAGTCATTTTTGGGGTTTGCAAGATATTGAAGGAAGCATATTAAAGATTTTGCATCCATAGCAAGACCTCTCTATAAATTATGTGACAAAGACACAGTATTTGAAATGACTGTTGACAGGGTCAAAGCCTTTGAATCTCTTAGACAAGCCTTGACCACTGCTCCACTCTTACTGATTCCAGACTTTAAGCTGCCTTTCAAGATTTATATTGATGCATCAGGAGATGGACTTGGTGCTGCACTTCATCAAGTCCAAATTATCAATGATAATCCTGTGGAAGGACCCATATGTTTCATATCCAGGGAAATCAAACCAACTGAAGCCAGCTATGGAGCAAGTCAGATGGAGTGTTTATGCCTTGTTTGGGCTTTAGAAAAACTCAATTACTTTCTGGAAGGATGTGTTTTTGAAGTAATAACAGATTTTACCGCTGTTAAATCACTTTTAAACATGAAAACACCCAAAAGACATATGCTCAGATGGCAAATAGCTATACAAGAGTATAGGGGCAATATGACTATTGTTCATAAAGATGGGAATATTCATAAAAATGCAGATGGACTGAGCAGATGGCCATTACCAAATAATATTTATAATCCTGCTTATGTGCCAGAAGAAGCTTCACCACAGATCCCAATAGAAGGAATAAGTGTTACAGACTTGAATACCACCTTCTTTGAAGAAGTGAGAAACAGCTACACTCAAGATAAGAATTGTAGCATCTTATGCCAATTACTTAACAAAGACTGTAAAAACAACTCTCTAATACATGCCTTGGATGAAGTATGGAAGAAATCTTATGATGAAGGAAGATTTCACCTACTGGATGGTATAATTTACCACAGAACCAAGCACACATGTGTCATGACAGTTGTGGACAGGTGATTAGTCAATCTTGTACTCAAAGAATGCCATGACAGCCCCTTTTCAGGACATCTGTCTGAAGACAGAGCAAGAGAAAAAGTAAAGACCTGCATATGGCGGCCAATGTGGCAGAAAGATGTTTCAGAGTATTGAAAAACCTGTGAAAGATCTCAAAAGGCAAATAAATCCACTGGCAAAAGACTTGGAAATATGATCAAAATCCAAGAACCCAGCAGACCTTGGGAAATTGTCCATATGGATTGGGTAACTGGCCTATCACCAGGAGGTGACAGAAGTTATAATTCCTGCCTAGTGATTGTAGACAGATTCAGTAAAGCTCAAATCTTTTTACCATGTCACAAAGATGATACAGCCATGGATACAGCTCTTCTAATATGGAATAGAGTAGTATCATGGACTGGAATATTCACAAATATCATTAGTGACATAGATCCCAAATTCACTTGAGCACTGTGGACAAATCTTCACCAATTATTTGGCACTAAATTGTCTTTCTCTACAGCCTACTGCCCACAGACTGATGGTCTAGCTGAAAGGATGATACAAACCTTGGAAGACATGGTGAGAAGAGTTTGTGCATATGGCCTTGAATTCAAAGATTGTGATGGATTCACTCATGATTGGTGTACTCTTCTACCAGAATTAGAATTGGCATATAAGACATCAATTCATCCCAGTACCAATCAAACTCCTGCTATTCTAGAAAAGGGATGGAATCCCAAGTTACCCCAAGATTCTTTAAGAAAATATTTGGTTGAAATACATCCTACATCTTCCAGCTTCAAAGGAATGCTGGACAGAGCTAGAAAGCATGCAGTAATATGCATGGAAGACTCATTTGCATGTGCTGAAGATAAATGGGACAAATCACATGCCACTCCAGATTTCAAAGTGGGGGATTTAGTACTAGTATCCACCACCAACTTCAATAAAATCAAAGGATGTAAAAGGCTCAAAGACTCCTTTGCAGGACCTTTTGTTATGAAAGCCCTCCATGGAGAAAATGATGTTGAAGTTGAATTATCTGAAGAACTTAGTGATAAGCATCCTACATTTCCAGTGAGCTTGATAAAGCCATATAAATTTAGTGATGCCAAAATGTTTCCCTTGAGTAATAAAAGTTCCCCAAGTTATACCTCCTATTGAGACATCTGGTATTAAGAAGATTACCAAAGTTCTTAAAGAAAGGAAATTAAGAACCAAAAAAGTAAGGGAATACCTTGTTAGGTACAGTGACCCAGCTTGTGAAGATGAATGGTTAGAAGAAAAGGACATAACTGAAGCTACCAAACTTCTCAGAAGATTCAGACATGCTATAAATAACAACATTACAAAGTAATATTCTTTTTTTAAAGGGAGGGAATGTGAGCCTTAGAGGTATTTTCATATACCCAAAAGACCACAAACAAAAAATTAATATACAAACATAAATAAAATGAATTTATTTACATTATTAACATAAAAATTAAAATATAAATATGAATTTATATATAAAATCAAAAATTTAATTATAAATTAAAAATAAAAATAAGTCAAATTTGGAAATTGTAAAAACACATTTTTACTTGAAAAATTTAAATAAAAATTAATTTTCAACAAAATTACCCAAAATAAAAGAATTTTGGAAAAAAGTTAAATAAAATTCATCATAACATTTCATCTAACAATCAAACATATAAAATTTATTTCACCATTGGATTCCTTATAAAAAATTAGGTGGGGTCACCTCTGAGTGAAATTTCTGTAACTCAACTTTAACTAAGCTTATATTAAGTTTTTGTATTTTCTGTATAAAAGTTGGAAATCCTCAAAACCTTAATTTAATTCACATCACATTTAGTGTTAATCATCAATTTTTGTGTTAAAATTGAGGTGTTGTGTATAGTTTAGAAGTTATGAGGAATTGAAGTATTTTCCATTGAATTCAATTGAATTGTCAAAATATGCGCGTGTATTAAAAAAGTGAACTTTGATTTACATATGAGGTGTGAATTATTACATTAGTTCACTGTAAAACTTAATTGAATTACATATGTACATTATAAGTATAATACATGATGAGGAATTAAAGGAAACAATAAATTGGAAAGATCAAATTTGGGGGGGAAAGGAGCTCTAGCTCTAAGGGGGAGCCAGACCCCCAGAATCATTTCTGACAGGCATGAGTTGTCAAAATCCATGCGAAAGTTCATCACTTTTGGCCTGGAATTGAGTCACAGGGCCTGTGACTCAATTGATGATGTGGTTTTGATACCAACCAGGGCAGTTTTACCTGTTGCCAAGAGGGTAAAGCTACCCTTAAGATATAAAAATCTCAGTAAAAACAGTTTTTACTGGTTTCTACGCTCTTTACACTCATTCTGACGTGTTTTGAAGGCTCTAGGCCAGGTATTACTATAGTAATGGCTGATTTAAGGGTCTAAAACGGCTAAAACCAGCCCTTTTTGGTCTAAACCTGGGCTCAATGATGCCATAATTGGCTTTTATGTTGTCAGAGTGTTTTCCACGACTGAAAGGAGTAAACTTTACTTTTTGAGTAAGAAAATCAATGGCTATAAAAGAATGTCTTCTTTGCCCCACTTTTCTCTTCATGTTAGAATCTTTTCCTTTGATAATTAGTTTAAACACTGTCAAACCAATCAATAAAAGATTCCAACCACCCTTTTTATATCATTTTGAACCTTTCAACAACGTGAAAGGATCATTATAATAATTGTTTGTAACTCTTATAATCATTTTTACCCCTTGAACAACCCCAAAAGTGAATTAAAGCATCTTTCATCACTGTTGACTTTGTCGCTTTGTTTCCAAATTCACTCTGGTCACTTTTGGGCATGTTATCTGTTTAAATATCTTTTTGAAGACTTTGTCCTTTAATTAATTGCTTAAAGTTATTTTCTCAATTAATTCCAATTGAAATTGCTCTTGAAGAAATTTCTTTTGTAGCCTTAAATATCTCTTGTAGAGTATTTTGGGATAAATCTTTATTGTTGGTAAAGCAAAAAATTTTTATTATATTATTGTTTTATACTTACAAAGCTAAAGTCAATAAAATTGGTGTTTTTTCTCTTCAAAAATACTATCTATTACTATTTCTAAATAATTTTACCTTATACAAATTTTGAGGACAGGAAAAGTACTTGATATTTTATCAAATTGTCATATCCACACCTTACACATCTTCATGACTTTTAATGCTGAAAAAACCCTTTTAAAGGGAGCACCAGGGTGATTCACAAAGAGTTGAAAGCCAATTTCCTATTTGGTTGTTGTCTGAACATTTAAAAATATATCCACTTTAAAATGATGATCTAGTAAAGTAATTGACCAAAGCTGTTTCCTTTAACAATTGAAACCATGTTTGTATGGTTCATTAAGTCCTTTGTGATTATATTAAATTAATGTAAAATTCAATTAATCATTATATGGGGGTGATAACTTGTAAGAAGCTTCCATAAACTCAAAAAAAATATCATCAAAAGAAGTTCAATAAAGATTGAGGAACTTGCTTTAAACTTGATCATCAGAAAAGGTAAGTAAGTAACAAAAGAATAAATATTTTTAAAAGAAATTTGTTTTCTCTGAAAGCATTTTTTTGACTTCTTGATAGATATTATCAGAAGTGTTCCGCTTTAAGTTAAGATCCAATATTTTGTTGAATTTTTTGATTTACCCCCTTGAAATATTAAGAGGGCATATGGAAAGTAACCAGAGATGTCTGTCCAGCCATCAATGTAAAAAATAATACCTTTTTATTTACAAGCCTCTTAGAGAATAATCTCTTCATGCTTGGCATGAATAAACAGGAGTATATTATTTCATATTGAGACCTGGGTAGGTAGCTTTCAGTTTGATTGGACCAAGAAACATTGATACTCTTTAAAGTATTTTTTATTGAGAAATCAGAATGGTATGTTTGATATGATTAATTATTTAATGAGAAACTGATGGATTTCTATTGTGTTATCATTACTGATGAATTGGAAATATGATCCTTAAGAGGGTTTTCCAGGTATTGAAATTTTTATTGACCTTGAGGTGGCTGTACCAGTGAAAGAACCTACAATAGAGACATCCTCAGATTAACTGGTGCCACTAGCCATCATTTGAAGTACATATTGAATATATCTTGATTTTTGTTGAGGGAGTATTTTTGAGAAATTATCTTTGACAATAATAAAAAGGAATTGAGTCTGATATTTGTTAAAAATTAGCTTTGAGTAGGTAAATTTGGCCTGAAAACAATGAGATGGTGAGTTAGAATTGAGTTGTGACATCATAACCCATTCCATCAAGGACCATAAAGCTTTTATGATAGGTCCCAATGATCTTATTGGGACATATTTGTATTAATAAGTTGATATAACATAATAAAAAAATAAAGAAAAAAATACAAGGTCAAACAAAAAAAAATAGAAAAAAAATAGAGGAAGTGTATATGATTAACTGAGATGGGTTTTTAATCAATAATAAACCTAAATAGGTTTTTCCTCTTCTGCCAGCCTTCCCTCTGAAAATTTGTAGAAAGGAAGACACAGGTGGCATACCATGGTGTGTGCCACCCTATGGAATTCCCATGGGCTCCCCCCGCCCACCAAAAACACCATTGATTTGAGTATGAAATAATTTTTTATAAACACAAAGAGATTTTCCCATAAAATTGATATTTTATTCAAATGTTTTCAATCAAGCTTTCTACATTGTCCTTTTCATGAGCATGATTAATTTTTTGGAGATTAGAATGAATTATTTTCAAATGTGCACAGTCTTAATTTTGAAATATTTCCAAATCAGCTCAAGGCTTAGCTTTTACTCTTTAGAAGAAAAAAATCTCAAGTAAATTCATAAATCAAGTTTTCTTCTGTTATGGAAAGATATTCATATCTATTGAGAAAATGCTTCTTTTGATTTATAGAAGCTTTTTTTTGTTTTATTTTGGAAATGATAAAGAAAATTACTTTCAAAATGAAAATAATCAAGAAATTTCACAAAAAAGGAACCCTGAAATGGAATCTCAATAATCCAAAAAATCACCCTGGAAGATTTTATCTTCACAGAACAATATGGAAAATTAATTTGATGATAAAAAACAAAAAATAAACAATCTCTGGCCATATTTTCAATTTCAAAAATCTAAACTATTTCCATTCTAAGCCCATAGATGCTCAATTAAATCAAGCTTTGAAGATTGATGTGCTATGGTTCTTTGCAGGTATTAAAATTTCTGTATATAGTGACCAAAGTCTCTGTTAGCAACGGAATGTTCTACTTGAACATTTTTTGAGGCCCAAATTTCAAGATAGAATCCAGATTCATCCTCTACAATCATATTGTTGAGGATAATGCATGCTATCATTATATTATTTATTATTTGTTGACACCATCCACATTCTGGAGCTCTTAAAATTGAAAAGTGTTATTGAAGGTCCCCAAAGCCTCATTCAATATCTTTTTGTCCTGACTCCTGCATTTGCGCAAAAAGCTATAGAAGTATAATTAGATCAAATCAAATAAGAATTATGAAAAAAACTACTTACTTGTCATTTGGGTCTTTGTGGATGACTAATGGGTTGAACAATGTTTCCCAAGCTGGGTAAATTACATCAGAAAGGTGATATGCCATATTGTACTGGGATCTATTTATTTCATAATTGCAAGGTGGAGCCTGACCAGTTACAATCTGATCAAAAAATGGTGAGCGAACAAGTACTTTCAAATCATTATGTGAAACCGGCATTCCAAATAATGCATTCCAGAACCATAGGTCCTGTGATACAACAGCTTCAAGAATTAATGTTGGAGCCTAATTAAATTTGAATAAGTAAGTATTTTACTGATTGTATTCAAAAAAACATCTTCTTTTCCTCTATATTTGTCACCCCAGCCATGTGGGCAGTTTTTCCATTCCGAATGAATAAAATTCAAAGATTTAAGCATGCCTGGAAAACCTTGCTTCTCTCCCATATCCATCAAATGCTGTATGTCTTTTGATTTGGATAGCAAAGGTATTGTTTTCCATAAATCTTGATTATTACCTCACAATACTTGTGCAAGCCACATAAGGAAATGGTTTTAGAAATTTGGATGTATTCATCAACTTGATAAGCCAAAATTCTTTATGAGAGCTGTTGAATTTCTGTTGTGATTTTCTGAATTCTTGTGAATCCCAATTTCCTTGCTGCATTCTTTTTTTGCTTGAAATAAGGGTAATTATCTTCAACAGCTGATATGATTTGTAGGAATAAGGGCTGTTGCATTTGAAATTGCCTCTGGAAGAGAACGTCATTGTATATAGGACTTTCACTGAAATAGTCCTTGTATAGGTGTTGTGATCCACCAAGATGATCATGGAACTGATTACTTTTTTTATCTTGTTGGGAGCCTCCATGAGTACCAACCTCAGAGTTCTCATCAAACATTATTTGAATGATTTGTTGGTTTGTAAGTAAAATGGTTGCTGTTGTCAAAATAACCTTGATTAGCTGATAGGAATCCATTGTAATTTTTTTTGAGATACAAGAAAAAGATAGATCAGAGCTAAAATAATAATCGAAAAATAGGAAACAAAAAAAAGTTCAGTGAAACCTTCATTTTTACCTACGCTAGCGCTGAAACTAGGCGCAGCAAAAACAGTACTTATTGCGCAGCTTCGGGGTGGTATCTGCGCTTTTACCTACCAGTTGCCCCAGATACCTACGCTGCAATTTCGCATTGCACATCAAGAAGCCATCTCACAGAAGCAGGGAGCTAGCTATCCGTGACTTATAGCTCTTGGAGCTTTTGTCAAAAACTCTGTTTGAAGCTCATCAGTGTTCAATCTATGCCTAGGCGTGGAACCAGCTCTCAAAACATACCCGCAAATAATCAAAAGGAAGTAATTCTGCTATAAAAAAGCTGAACTTTCCAACCCTAAACTTTATAACATCAATTTTTTCAAGAAAGCATGCGTCGAAGTGACAACATTGGGTTTCATCCCAATGGCTCAGTAGCCCTGCTGCGTGTTTGCGCAGCTCTCTTGCATGCATTCAACTTCTCAATTCCGGCTCACTCAACATAATTCTTTTCTTTACCAACAGCCATTTCCTTGAACAAACCCATTTCTTGACACAATGATAAAATCACACCATTCCTCTCTTCTAACGTTAAGGCTTTTAAACGATGCTCCTTCTATCCTTCTTTTTCTCTGATCTTCATTTCATTTTTAATATTTTAGGTGTTGCTTCTTTTCAATCTTTCTACCTTAATACTCTTGCTTACAGCTATTGTTTAAACATCCCTAAACATGCTTAAACTCAAAAGATAAGTAGAGATTGTTGTTTATTTCAACTCGGGTACCTGGCTCTTTTCCTCCGGACTAATATTTCCCATTCAATTGGTGAGGTAATGAGCTTTAGCTTCATTTACATTTTTCGCAATCAATGGAAAACTACCTTATACAAACATGAATACCACGTATGAGATGAACTCACGCGGGAAAAGGATTTGGTTTGCTCACTCTTTTTTTCATGACCTTGAAACGACTTGGTAAATTAGAAAACAAACGCATTGTTTTAGACAACAGCGCCAGCCACAATGGGACTTCTCTAGTATCGTGGAGTACTTCGTACTTCGTACTTCTTGTGGAAGTAACACAAGCTCAATAAGGATTTTCTTTCTTGAAAGATCCATAGAATCCTCCCTCATAGACATTGGAGTGGTGACAAAGTATAAAGTATTTTTTGCAAGGAAAAATATAAAATTAACAGGAATATTTTGTCTGTACATAGGAGGCGAGTTCGAACTGCTTACACCAGGAGGAAAGGCTTTGTAAGTGTACCAGCAAAAAGCAAGTCACTTGTGACCTTCAACTGCTCCAAAGCTCTGTGCGATTCACACGGGATTCCGTCTTTCATGCATGCCCAATGTCTTAATTGTCAAAAATATTTGTTTCTAAAGCTAACAATTTTCGCCATTCGAAACTCCAACACATAGAATAAATGTGACCGGGCCTCGATGCGCAATTGAATGACTGGTGCGGCAAGGCCATCCTCGCAGGCATCGCTCAACCAAGGTAATTAATTATGCAACGATCGATATTTCCTACGGGCTTGTGCAAAGGCTGCCATTAGAAATGGCCGCAACATTGATGAAAACCAAGCAAACACCTGGGGGGAGGGCGTTTGGCTGCGGGCAAACCGCGAACTGAGGGGAAAAACACAGAACCTCCCTAATGACTCTGCCCGGGGTCGAACCGAGGACAACCTGCGAACATCACGAAGATGTTAAGCAGGTGCTCTACCGACTGAGCTACAGCGCCCAAATGCAGGGAGGATACACCAAAACTCCGGACGTCAGTATATATTTTACTCAATTTTATTTTGCTTATTCAGGTTTCTCATCACTTTACCTTTTCAGAGTGGTTAAGATTTTAGAAAATTGAGTGGTAGTTCAAAAAACGCTTTACAATCACTTTTAGTGGAAGAAAGGAACCATATCAGCATGCAAAATTTATGTGCAGTGTTGTGGACAGTTGTCATAAACTAGGTAAACTTGGGGCTTTACCCTTAGCTCAATGATGCTATCAGGACTTGAATGAAAGGTGTGATGGAAAGTGAAATTCATATTTACACATCAAATTTTCATTACAGCTACTTTATTTGCTTGATACGGAATATTATTATTGATTCATATACCCCAATCCTACCAATGCCACATTAAGCTGACCCTGGGGAATTAGAGGTCTTTGAATATATAATGTGACCTTATACAATTAGTTTACTTAATAATAATTTGGTTAGTGGAAATTTCATTACAAGATGATATTGATATCAAATCAAGGAAAAGTAAATTTCCTTTTTTCATCATGAAGAAAATGGATTTTATGAATCAATAATTTCCATATTTTCTTTGTACCAGGAACTGACACATGTAATAATAAACGACTTTGAATTAGAGCAAAAATTTATTAATTTTTGATATAAAGTCCTGCCTTAATATTTGAAATAAAAGAGAAAATACGCAAATAATATCTTACATACCTTTTTAAAGAAACTGTATCAATAGAAAACCCTCATATTTAAGATAGAATTTATTAGTTAAAAATTACATCTATTTTTCAAAATATGTGTAGTATTACATAAATAATATTAGTTTCTTTATTGAATCAATTTTTCATTATTAAGAAGTCAAAATTAATCGAAAATCTCTTTTGAAATATCTTTATTAATGGTATGAAATTTTAATTATGTAATTTACTAATGTATCTAAATTAGATACAGGAATTAAATTTTAAACTTTAAGATGTTTAAATAATTTGAAATAATTTTTCTTTTATTGAAATAATGACTCAAAAAACCCATATTTCAATATTGAGAAGAATCATAACTATATAAATGGCTTATCTTGTGAATTTTTATCTTAAATAACAAACCCTTCAGGGATTCCTTATCCAGTTCAATTGATCTGAGAACCCTTTTTACAAGTAAATAAAGATCATTCTTGGAGAACGAAGGATATTAACTCTTACATTAGATAAAGTGGTACCATTTTATTTAAAATAATGTTTACCTTTCTATTTGATGTAATTAATTTAAATTATTTATGATCAGATTATCAATAGTTATATTCTAAAATTTGCTATTGTGGATTGTTTCATATAAGTTATATATTTGAAAAACATGTTTGGAAATTCTCAAATAGTCATCTGAATCATGAATGGATTTGATAATTCAAGATAAGGAGCTCATATATACTCTTGCCTTCATTAGCCTCTGGAATTTTATACCCTATTTATTGATATATTTTCTTGAATTTGTGCTTGATTATTAATAAGAAAATTTAGGTATTTATATCTGCTAATATTTTAGTAAATATTTTTCTACATATCCATAATTCTATGTAATCCCATATATTTGAAAATGATGTGGAACTACAGATATTGAGGGTGTCAAGGTAACCAAATTTATTCCAGTTCTTAAATAAAGCTATGCTATACATATCTATAAAAAGAAGAAGATAGAAAACTGAAAAAGAAAAATCAATAAATATCAATTTTTGATCATTAATATTCAGAATATCTTAATGATAAAATTGGAACCTATGGTCTGATAAGCTTTCTAAACCTCTCCTCTAATGAATTGGATGATATGAGTGCTATATAATAAATATTGAAGATCATAGAAAGTATAAATTCCAATTCTTTATTTCATATTCTCTAATAATCCTGGAATTAATTGAATAAGAAAATAATTTTTCACAAAAATATTTTATAAGCTATTATGAAGCGCTTGGCTCCCTTATAAATCAAAACTAGATTTTTTGGGGTTATTCACAAAAATATAATTAAGGATAATCTTGACAGATCTAAATATAGATCTAAAAAAACATCTAGAATCTTAATGAAGTTAGTAATGAATTATATATTTGAAAAAAATCCAAATAAAATATTAATAGTGAGAGTAATATTATTAATAAGTAAAAAATCTTTTTTAGAATATGCTTACATAGGATCTTGAAGTTTCAATTTTACTTTATTAATTAGTAAGATTTAATATTAATGATATTATATTTAACAGAAGGAAAAGGATTCAAAATGAGGAATTCTGTAAGTTTCTTTACTGGATCTGTGAGCCTTGAGGTGTTTTTTAGATACCCAAATAGTCCAAAAATAATTATAAATAAAACTTTTGGTATGCAAAAACCAAAAACCATATGCATATCAAAAATTAATTAGTTTTCTTAAAGAAAGAGAGGAATAATTGTTTTGGAGTAAGTAGATTTGAAAATTTAAAACCAGATTTGAATTCAATTCTTTTTTCCACAGTTTATCTCAAAGAGGTTGTAATATTGAGAATACTTCCACACATCATCATTAATGCTACATAAAAGATGTATAAACCATTGTTTTTTGTATTTAAATTCCAAAAGAATGGGATTCTGAAAACTTCCATGTTAAATATACAATAAGCCTATTGTTATTTCTTTAGATTCTCAAGCTAATGTATTGGTAGATACAGTCTTTCTAAGCTCATAGTGGATATGAATCTTGAAGCATGAATTACTATTTTTGATATAAATGTATCTAAGGGGGACAAAAGACATTGAAGAAAGCCAGGGTACCCAAATTTATAAGGCCTCTGAGATATAGGAAGTACCAGACCTTTGATAAATGATTAATAATGACTTAATAATTAAATTCATACCTTTTGGAAGCCTTGTGACTAGGTCTAAGTACAATTAAATCATTATAAAAAGGCAAAGAAGCTGCCATTTTAATCTGAAAAGGAGGTAATGAGCACCTATTACTCCTTTAACCATGTCTATTTCCAATTATTTTTCATGGAAAACCCCAAAATTGTTATTTGAAACTCTCTAGACTAGTATCAATGAAATTATGTCATGGAAACTGGCTATCACAATGCTATTTACTTGCGCCAGTTAGAAAATTAGGTAAAACCTCAAAATTGCACCACAAACGCAATTCCTAAATAATATTTCTGAGTATTATAGGACTAGTGAAAAATGTTTTCATGAAAAATAAATTCAAAATTAATTATTAACTCATAATTTTAATAAAATCTATTACCTACAATTGATTTGTTGTTATTCCATGGAAAAAAAATGAATCTTCAAAAATTTACAGAAAAAATGTCACTTGTGATGAAATTTCCAATTATATTTATAAATTTGATGAAAAAAACTTTGAAGTTGAAATAAAAGGTTTGAAGTGTTGAATTCAAGATTTATTAAATTTAAATGGGTTGGTAGCCATTCAAAGTAACTTAATTAGGTATGCATGATATCTTTATGTGACAAAAAGTGATGTAGTAATTGATAAGAATATAGTAGGTTGTTTTCAGTTAAACACCATGGAACATGTCTGAAATATTTCATAGACTTCAAAAAAGTCTACTGTGGCTATTTTTCCAAAGGATTTTTCTTTTTTAAAAAGTTAAATCAATAAATCTTTAATAATGTAAGTAATTATTTGTTGTTGATCATTCTCAGGTGATTTATTTTTGAAATTAAGCCAAAAAATCTATGAGGTCAAAGAATATTGCTATTTACCATAGTATTTAAATTAACACTTCTGTATTATTGTCTTTGTATCAATGTCTTATTCTTTTGATCCAAAAATAATCTGTCAAATCACATTTCCAAATCTTCTCAAGATTTTTTAAGAGTTTCAGGGAGGACTTTTCCAAATAATCAAGGTTTTTTCTCTAATTTTTGTAGTTTTATTCAGAAATTTATAATTATTAATATTTCAAATGATAATTTTCAATTAAAACAGTTCCATATAATTTTGTTAAGCTGCACTAATAAATATTATTGTAATTGATTCTAGTAGACAATTAATTCTCACTGTTACAATCACTAATAGTGTATGTCATGTAAAACAAATAATGAATGAATTGGTAATTTATTTTTGGCTATCAGAATTTCATTTTATTCAATTGAATATGAAAAGTAATAGTACTATTGAGTAATATTAGCATTATCAAGAGCTTCATAGACAAATCTTACAGGTTCATTGATTGTATAATATTAGAATTTTTCTGACAAGTGCATAGATAGAATATCATTTGAATCACTTTAAATATAAATTGGAATATAAACCGCCAATAAATTCATCACAAATATATCAATTAAAATCTCAAATAAGTATATTATGAGACACCTTATAACTTTACCATCAGAAATAAGATGAAATTACATGAAATATCTTTCATAGAAATAATTTACTATTTATTTTATTTACATATCCAAATTGAGGGATTTGGATTTCTTTTACTTTTGTAAAAATCTGGAATATACTCCCTAAAAATATTCATATATAGATAGTTCATCCAAAAGGAGTGATAAATTTTTTCAGAATACAAAAAGCTCTTTATCTAGCTTTTTCCCAAATAAAATTCATAATGAATCAAAGGAAACAATATTCAGCATCAATTTAGATCCTGTAATTTTGATCAGCTTAAGTAGTTTTAAAGATTTAATTTTACTTTAAAGGGAATTAAGTACAGCTTAAAAATATACAAGAGCTGGTTTTTAATTGAAAATTCTTTTGATCCAATTTCTTCATTAAATAGTATCACTTAATATAATTTAACTATATAGAGTTAGAAAACTCAAGATCTCTTAAGGAAACCTGGATTTGTGTGATATTAAGTTTTTCATATATCTGAGATTTCTCTTAGCTTGAAGAATTAATTTAAAATACAAGTTTCCAAAAGGAATATTGAAATATATCTTATAAAATAATCAAAATTTATTTAATTAATTAGGAAATTCTTCTCAAAAAACAAATTATATCAAATCTGGGATATTTGATGAAATATAATTAAAATCAGTGTCAAAAACCTTCCTGTGTTTACTCATATTTCTGATAGATCTGAGTAATTTTTTGTGATAAATATATAATAGACTTCATCTCTTGAATGGATACTTTAGAATATAGAATTACTTTTATGAATAAGTATATCTTTAATGAAAATAAACCAAGAAGAAAGGAGGTTATATAAGTAAATCAGAATAAATCGTAATTTTTTATATTAGGAACACTTTTCTTGCTCAAAGTACTTTAGAAAATTTTCAAAAGGCTAATCTTAAGGTAAGAATGAACGCTTAAAAGTAATATTAATGAGCTTCCATAAATTCAAAGGATGAGAAAAATCTTTTGATATACGTTTTTCAGAGAATAAATATGTGTAAATTTTTAATCCATTATTCATCTTTGTGAATGAGTACTTCTTCTGAAAGATGATAAATGAAGTTTTCTCTTAGTATTTTAAATTTATTAATTTTGGTTACAATAGCTATATTCTATTTATATAGGTAGTAATTTAGTTTTGACTTCTGAAGGCTTTCAGGGAGTAAATAAAAGGACATTGATAATAAGTGTTTTTGAGAA
The DNA here is from genome assembly GCA_023105745.1 of Austropuccinia psidii. Classification (NCBI taxonomy): domain Eukaryota; kingdom Fungi; phylum Basidiomycota; class Pucciniomycetes; order Pucciniales; family Sphaerophragmiaceae; genus Austropuccinia; species Austropuccinia psidii. The sequence continues at coordinate 11,388,840 of JALGQZ010000016.1, forward strand.
GGGATTACTAAATTGAGAATTAAAGTAGTAGGTGATGTTATATTGCGATATTCATTATGTCTTAATAGATAGAAAAATTATGTGATTCCAATATTTGAGCCTGAGTAGACAGATATTTAAAATCTGACTCAATTATAAACTGAAAAATTGGAAAGAATCATGAGAAAGTGTTTTGAATTGTTTCAATAGCTGAAATAAATTCCTGAATCGCTTAAATATAGGTTAAGAAGGATTCTGGGGTATTGAAAAATCTTCTCATTAATCTAAAATATAATAAGATCATCCCCAAACTAGTAGAAAATACCTTAGCTATATGGAAAATTCTGAAATAAGATGAAAATATTTAATGAGACAAATATCAATAGAAAAAGGGAGATCAATAACAGTTTTTGAGGCTTATTAATGATGATTTTTTTAGATATTTTTATTAATAAGAGAGTATCCACAGAGAATGGGCTTGAATCTCCAATATATTTATCATCTAATGAATTTGTGGCTTCTTTAGAATAATTTCATTTAATTGATTTAGTCAAATATTCTTTTCTCAAATAAGAAATGGTGGATTATTCATTTATTCTATCAATAAAGATAATAATTTTCATGAGCAGAAATAACAATTATTTTCAATAGATTATCTCTGAGGAATTTTCCATTTAAAAATTCAGAAGCTAAATTGAGGTGCCCGTCATCACTGTGTTTTTTGTGTCAACAAATTATATATTGTGATTTAATATTTAGTAAATCTTTAAAAGATTACTTTAAGAAAGATAAATGAAGAGCTTATGTATTAAATTAAATAACTCAAATTAGTATGAAATTACTTCAAAAACACGCCGTAAGCATTGCTATAAAGCCATACCTGATTAGCCGAAGGAATAATCATGTGATTTCAGCTAGTGAACTAGCATAACATTCAAACAATTAATAATGGTATGAATAACAAATCCTGGATAGTAGCTTTACTGTACCCATAAATCTAATAAAGGAAGAGGTTTAAACATCAAAATTTCACCTTTAATTATATATAATTCTTATACAAATTTGACAAGGATTTACTCAGCTATAAGAATTAATAGTTCTTACTAAGCAACAAACAAGTCAAAGACTTACCTTAACCTCTAACCTAGATTTTAAATTTTTATGAGAAGATCCATGAGATTTTTATTTCTATGAAATTTCTCAAAAAGGAAGGTACAATTGAGCCAACTATTCCTTTGTAGAACTACTTGGTCCAAACTTGATAATTTTCAACTTTTATATTTAATAAACCTCTTAGAAGGCAGAGAAGAGCTTTCATAAATATTTACATACTTAGATCTAAGCTATAGATATAACTGAGAACTTCATTCAAAGGCACTTAAAGCCATATTATTTCAAAAAAATGAAACAAAAATATTGATTCAAAGAGAAATATCCAACATAAAATTTTTCTACAATTTTTCATTTAAATAAAGACCTGTATATTAACCATAATTAGCTACAGCTACACTGGAAAGTATACAAAGATTTATATTACTTTAATAAATGATACTATGTATAATTTAGTCTTTTAAAAATTCAACACTAGCTGAGATATCCGGCTTTGAGGCTTTTAGAACCATATAATAACTTACCCAACTACATAAGAATGATTATGACCCTTATATCCTTCAGATTTCTTTATAAGGGTCAAATAATACCAAGTTACAGAAATGAGAAATTCCTTAAATAATTACCTATTGGATTCTGAATATCTATAATCTTCACTGAGATATTGGGATTGTAAGTATTTTTTTGTTCAGACTCTCCAGTATGTTTCTCTTGATCAAGTTTCTTTGGGATAGTTTTTTTTGGAAGTGAATCAGCAGTACCAGCCTCTACCAGATCCATACCATCTCATACTGGCCACATATATAAGGAAAGTTCTTCCAGACAATATTGAAATTTTATTACCCTGACTATGGGTCTTTTGATAATATTTTTCACTATTTATTAGTCTAGAATGCTCATTTTTGGTCTAAACCACACAATTCAGCTCATTATGACATCTGTATAGAGCCTGAATAGCCACAATCTCACCCTCAGAGTAGAATTTCAACTATTAATATGTTAGAAAAGATAAAAATCCTCTCAAAGTCCCCAGAAGTGGTAAAAGGAGGTATTTTATCACTAAAAAACATCATCATAATATCTTTGTAATAATTTCACAACACAAAGCTGTCCAAAAAACAGAAGTAACCTCAGAATATAGTGATTTAGCTATCTTAGTTAGCTATTTTAGTGTTTTTGATTTTTGATTGATATTTTTACTCACCAATGACAGCTCTCTAAGTAGGTTCATAGACACTATTACTCATAATATTACATCCACAAAACGTTTTATTAATGATTTGACTGTGTAACCATGATAGTGCTAGCTTGTATACAACATTTACAAGCTAATTAATAGAATCACCCTGAATGAATATATGAGTTTCCATATTAAATAAATAAAAGAGAATATAAAAGGATATTTTCCAATAAATGAATTATTTTTAGAATTAATTCATTTTTCTATATAAAGATTATAGTATCAAAGAATTGGAAAATATTCCCATATTCTGGTGTTTTAATTCTCAAAAATAAAATGTGTAGAGCTATCTCATATTTGAGCTATTTAAAATAAATGCACACAAATTTCTCCTTTTATTTTCAAGAAAATAACAATAATTAATCAATTAATTGTATAAAATCTCAAATTTATTTCCTTGATGGGATTGAAATTCACATAAATGTTCCAAATACAAGCTGTAGTTTTGAGGAGAAAAGTCAAGTACTATTATAAAATGAACTTAAAATATTTGAATATTCATATAACAAATTAATTGCTAATACTTATACAATAAATGGAGACAAAATTTATATATAAATAGTTTCAGAAATCTCTCATTAGGAGGAGCCTTTTGTTTGAGCTATTGAAAAAATCATAAAATTGATATAATTTTGAACTGTAAAGAACTTAATATATCTTATAGTATAGCTCATATTGTCTAGAAAAAATTGTGTGTATATGAAAGCAAGGGGGATGCAGAGAAGTATGAAGCTAAGATTACACTTTCCTTCCTCTACTAAAGACTTTTTAAAAAAATTTCAATGGGAGTTAATTATTTGGAGGGAGGGATTAATACTTGATGTAGCTTCTCACTTATACAAGAGTGGTAATATTAGCTTCAGTAATAGCTTTGTTAACCCATTTAGGCTAAGAATTACAAATATGAAGTTTTAAAAAAGGAATTTAAGGGATATTTTCTGTAAATAGATAATAAAAAAATCTCCTGTATTTCGGAGAAGCCTACCAGAAAAAGTGTGAGCCTTAGAGGAATTTTCATATAACCAAAAGACACAAAACAATTAAGTAAAAATTATGACTAAAAAAATTTATAAACATAAAACAAAAATTCATGATAAAGATCTAATCATAAATCTTTATAAATAAAAAATTTAACAACAAAATGGAAAATGGTATTTTTACTTATAAAAACTGAATTAAGAATAATTTTTAACAAACAAATTAAAAATAAAATAATTTTTGGAAAAAAAAATGACAATACTTATTGATTTTCTTTTCACAAATAAGATTATGAAGATTGTTTAATCATTGGAATCCTCATTAATTTCAGGTGGGGTAACCTCTGAGTAAAAGTCCTTTAAATTGACTTTGTATAAGCTTAAGTAAAATTTTTAGTATTTTATGCACGAAAATATGAAAATTCTCAAAGCCTTCATTTAATTAACATCAAATTTTGTGCCAAAAATCAATTTTTTGTGATAAAATTGAGCTGTGGTGTGTATCTACAAAGCTATGAGGGACTGAAGTATTTTCAATTGAAATGTCAAAATGTGCATGTGTATGACATAAGTGAGCTTGAATTTACATATGAAGAATTAAGAATCAAAGTGGTGTATGGTAGTCTTTTAATTGAATTACATTTATTAAAACTCAAGTATAATAGATGATGAGAAATTAAAGAAAATATATATTTGAAAGAATGAGTTTTGGGGTGAAAAGGAATTTTGGCTCTAAGGGTGCCAGACTCCCCCAAATTGCTTTCTGACAGGCATGAGATGTCAAAATTAATGCAAGAGCTCATTACCTTTGTCCTGCAATGGAATCACAGGGCTTGTGAATCAATTGAAAATTAGGTTTTGATACAAACCAGGGAAGGTTTAGCTGGTTCCAAAAGGGTAAAACTACCCTTAAATTCAAAAACTCTTCATAAAGGAAGTCTTAACTGATTTTAAGGTTTCTTAAACACATCATGATGTGTTTTCGAGTCTTAAAACAAACTATTTCTATAGTAATGGCTGGATTTCAGGACTGAAATGGTGTAAATAAGCCCTTTTTTTGGTCCAAGAAAAGGTTCAATGAATCATAAATGGATTTTATGTTTTCAGTGTGTCTCTAACCACTGGTTAAAGTAAGTTTCACTTCTGGGGGAAGAAAATTGGTGGCTATAAAAGAATGTCTTCTGTTCCTGATATTTTCTTTTCATGCTAGAATCTTCTCCCTTTATAATTAATTTAAACATCATTGAACAAATAAATTAAAGATTTAAAATTTAATTTTTACATGATTATAAGCATTTTCTCAACTTGAAAAAGTTCCTATCATCATATTTTGTGGCTCTTTATAATCATTTTACCCTTTAGCCACTATAAAAGTGAATTAAATAATCTTTCATCACTGTAAAACTTATCACTTTGTTTTCAAGTCCACTCTGGTAACTATTGGGTGCATTTTCTCTTCAAGATTAATTTTATAGACTCTATTTGTAAATCAATTTCCTTCAGTTCTTTTTTCAATAAACTCCAATTGAAATTTCTTTTGAAGAGTATTTTTAAATGTACTTTTATTTTTGGTAAAAAAACAAATATTTATGATATTTTCTTTATTCTAAAAAGGGTCAAATCATGATTTTGGTGTTTTTCCTCTTGAAAACTCTAGAAATTACTATTTTTACATACTTTTGACTTGTATAAATTTTGAGGACAGTAATAGCACTTGATTTTTGACCAAATTTTCATATCCACACCTTAAATTTGGGAGCCCAGACACAATTCTTACCCATGATATAGTATTTTCTGATATTGAAAACATCAAAAATTCATAATTTGAAAACAAAATTCATCAAAAATATCCTCTTTGATATTATATGTGAGGCTTTTGTTTTTGATTACCATTTGAAACATTTCTTTTTTACTTGAAATAGTTGTTTTCTTGATTGATTTTAGTTTCCGACACTATGGTAAGAGAAGAAAATTTCAAAACAGCTTCAGCCCAAGAATTGTCCCTGCCAGCACTGTCAGTTATGACTATAATAGAAAAGTTATCATAACCCAGAATAATCAATAAGAACCATTAATTTTGACATTGGTAATACACTCAAAAAATCTAAAATAGTTGATAATAGTAAGATTTTGACACAAAGTTACTATTTTATAAGCCTTTTTACTCATAATTATGCCTTAACCTATATCAATAGAGGGCTATAGACCTCAAGAACCTCCCAGAAATCTTATATGTGTGATTATGACAGAAGTCAATCAGTTAAAGAAGGACAAGGGTTGGTCCATGAACAGCAAACTGACAGATTATGCCATTATGAAGCTCATAAAGAGTTTTTGCCTTCCAATAGAGCTGAAACCACCATAGGAATACTCAGTGAGTTTTTAAAGAGCCATCCAGAAGGAATACAACAATGAAATCCAACACAAAAAGTATCATATTATAGCAGATACTTGGATAAATGGCATTAAATATTACCTTAATTTGAAAAAAATCCGATCCATCCCAGAGATTTTAAGCTACTGAATGGCTGTAATCCATTTATAGAAAAGAAGAATATTATTATTCTGAAATTAAAGTTAATGAAAAAACCCCACAGCCACCCAAAAAAGTTCCAAAACCTACCCCAGGGGTCAGCAGAATAAATTAAAGTGTGAAGAAGCAGCCAAAAACTCATAACAAGAGCAAAAGGGAAAAGTATCAATTACCAAACCATGCAGAAAAAGCTACAGAATCCCAAACATTCACTAAGATATTATCAAAAATTTGTTTCAGATATCCAGAACTATGATAGAAATGAATAAAAGGGACAAAGCCAGACCAAAATATAAGGAATGATTGCTGAGATTTTGAATTGAATTCCAGAATTTAACATAACCATGAATATTTGATTTGAGGAGTCATATTTTTGATAATAATTCAAACATTTCTAACAATATTAAGACAAATAATACAAGTTTGAGCCAAATAAATGAGAAATTAATGTGTTTTAAGGAAGCTTTAAGAGAACTTAAAAAATTAATTGGTTATGATTCATTTTCAAGAAAAAATAAATGAACAGTTTTTAATTATCAAATAATTTACAAAAAAATATTCTAAATGAATATTGATGACATTATTGAGACAAGAATACAAAAAACTATGAATATTATCAAAACATAATTCACTTAAGTAAAGAAAAATACAATTGCCTTGAAAAAAGTGTTTTGATACCTCAAAAAAAGAATCATTAATACTAACAATGAAATTGAACCAAGTGATTCCTGAGAATACTAGACAAACAGAATTATGAAAAGAAATGAAAATTGAGGAGGATATATATATAGATTAGCTGATAAATTTAATATGAGGTTTTCCATATGAATTCAGCATTTTAAAAAAGGTGTAACCAAAGTAAATCAAGTGAAATTGAACAATTAATACACACTTTTCCAAGAATCTCTACACCTCTGAATCAAAATGAAGATAGGGGAAATTACAATCCACAAGTATTGGATTTGGAATATTCAAAAATCAGGAACCAATTTTCCACCTCTTTCCATAACTTGGAACAATCAATGGGACAAGAAATTACAAAGAGGTACCAAAGCTTAAAGAATGGCCTTAATACAGTAGTAAAGAAGATTATTACCATATAAAATCTATTAGAGGTATTTAAATGATAAAAGAGTAATTTGAATTCCCAGAAAGATTAGTAACAGGGAGATACAAACATTTTTCTACAAAATCAGCTCATAGATGGTACATAAAACAAGCACATGGACATCAAATTTGGACTTGATGGAAAACTCATATTATCAACAAATGGGCCAATGGTCATTGGATATTTAAGGCTTAAACAGTCTTGGGGTATTAAAAATTTAATTCTGACAGACACAGAGCCTTACTAAGGTTTTCCCAACAGAAAAAGGGACTGACATAATTATAAACTGACATGTCAGAATTTATGATTCACAGACAAATTCTGTGAAAATGTGGAGGAGGTTTGTAGAGTTCTTTGAAAATCATAATTCCTTGGAATAAAATATTATTAGTATATTAGAGAAAGTAGTTTATAGAATGTCTTTTGGCTTTATTAGTATTATTCCTAAAAAAAGGTTTGCAATGCCTTGGGAAAAATATTGTGGACAAACATCCAAAAGAAAATTCTAGTAAAATAAAAGACAAATCTGTAGAGGCAATCATAAAGTGCCATATCTTCTAAAGTACCACACATTCATAAAATAAATTTACCAAGAGAAGGGAAATTAATTAAATTAACATTGAAAAGGAACCTTATTAAGAAAGAAATGATGTAACTGAAGAAAATTCATATTGTGAATCATCAAAATTTCCCAAATCTTCCAAATATATAGACAATATCAATACTAAATTCAAAATCATCTAGTGATACTACCAAATACCAAATTTTGGTAAGACTCACCTTGATCTTTCAAAAGCTAAAGATGCACAACTTATGAAAACCAAATCCAACAGAAGAAAAGGATATAAATCTGAAAATTCCTGTATAACAGAAGTGGTAATAGATAAGAAACCCACTATAATTTCTTTGGACCCAGGAGCCTTCTTCTCTTGTGTTGGTGAGCTCTTCCATAATATTTTTGTACAAAACTTTGAAGATAGATTTTCACCAAGTGATGGGGTAAAATTTAACAGTGCAAGATATCCAATTAAGCCACTGGGATTATATGTGACAACTGTCATATTCCAACATATCAATGGTAATTTGAGAATAACTGTTGTATTTCATGTTATGGAAAATTTCTCAAGTACACATCTAATATTGGGAAATGATTATTTAATAATTTCTAGCATGTATTCACACAGAAAAAAAGACTGATAATTTACTATTAATGACTATAAGAATCAAAAATATGCCTTTTTTACCTTTGAAAAATGAAAATAAAGTTAATAAAATCTCACTAATAAGCTTAGAGTTAAAAAATTAATAACAGAAAAGAGTAATGAGGCTGAAGCTAGACTTTGTCTTACTGATATACAGGAAAAAAAACTCTGTGGTTCTATATGAACATACAGTAGACTTTGCCTCAGATAAAAAACCCTTAGGGGTCATTTTGGCCATGAGGCTGATATTATCTTAAACATTGAAAAACCCTACTAACCACTATCAAGGAGGCCTGCATACCCAGAAAGCCCAAAGTCAAGAGAAGCCCTTGAGTTACATATTAGAGATCCATTAGAGCCATGAGTAATCAGAAAGATTGGCCACAGTGAGAAAGTAGAAATAGCTACACCAGTCATAGTGGCATGGAAAATACAAAATGTTTGGGTATTTTAAAGCTTTGAATACTTACACTGTCCAAGACAGGTACGCCATACCAAAAATACAAATTTTCCTCACTCAAATATCTCAAGAAGTGTACATCAACACTATTGATTCCTTAAAGGGATTTTACCAAGAGTAAAAAGATATTTGAGAATAATTCCTCATTGTGGAGCATATTAATACCTGAGTATGCCTTTTGGTATCAAAAAGTACAGCTTCACATTCATAGAGGATTATAAATTGAATTTTACCTGAAGAGCTTTCAAAATATTTTCTCATAATATAAATTTATTGCATTATGTTTTTATATGACTTGGGAAGAAAACATGACCAGATCATCTAAAATCATAGGAAAGATACAATAAGTGAACATCAAAATTTCTTTGAAGAAATGTCACTTTGGCTTAAAAGAACTAAAGGAACTAGGAAATGTAGTACCTTTTCTATCCCTTGGAATAGAAAAAAACAAAAGCTAAGGAGGTATTTTTAAAACCAATTCCTTGGAAAAAAGATGGAAATACAATAATTTATAGAATTTTATAGCTATTACAGACAGCATATTTAATATTCTGCATAAAATTGAAGACCTCCTTACAAAATGTGTAAAAAAGATGCAGTTTTTGAAATAAATGTTCAAAGATTCAAAGCCTTTGAGTACCTGAGAAAAGCTTTGACCACTTCCCAACTACCCCTAATGCCAGATCTAAAGCTACCCTTCAATCTTTATATTAGTGCATCAGGAGATGGACTGGGTGCTGCACTTCACAAAGTTAAAATCATTAATGAAAATCATTTGAGAGGACACAGATTTTATACTTAGGAAAATAAAACCAACTGAAGCCAGATTTGGTGAAAGTCAAATTTAGTTTCTATGCCTTTTTTGGGCCTTGAAAAAACTAAATTATCTCCTTGTAGGATGTGTTTTTTAAGTCATAGAATATTGTAACTATGAAAAATAAATTCTGAACATAAAGAAACCCAACAGAGATATGCTTAAATGGAAAGTAGTCATACAAGAATATTGTGGAAATATGATCATTACAAAAAAATATTGGAATATTAACAAAAACACAAATGGATTGAGCAGATGGCCATTTCCAAATGAAATTGAAAATCCTACTTATGTGCCAGAAGAAGCTTTTACACCAATACAAATGAAAGGAATTAGGTTTACAGGAATAAACACTAGCTTATTTGGAGAAGAAAGGAGAAATATACTGAGGAAAAGAGCTGTATCATTTTCTGCCAAAAAATTTCTGAACATTTTATATATACTCCTTTGATTAAGTACTTCAATCAAATATGGAAGGAATCCTATGATTAAGGAAGATTCTACCTACTTGATGGGATAATATACCATAGAAAAAAGGAAACCTGTATTATGAAGGTTGTAGAGAGGTATCTAATTAAACTTGTATTAAAGTAATTCTATGATATCCCCTTCTCAGGACACATTTATGAATACAGAACAAGAAAAAATGTTAAGACCTGCATATGGTGACCAATTTGGAATAAAGATGTTTCATAATAATGCAAAATATGTGACATATTTGAGAAAGAAAATAGATCCACCAGAAAAGGCTTGAAAATGTGGCAAAGATACAAGAGCCCAGTAACTCTTGGGAAATCATTCATATGGATTTGGTGACTGGACTTCCACAAGGAGGTTAAAGGAGCTATAATTCCTGCCTAGTTATTGTTGACAGATTCAGTAAAAGTCAAATAATTTTACCATTTTGCAAAGCTGATAAAGCCATTTATACAGCCCTTCTAATATAGAATATAGTAGTGTCATTCACTGGTATATTTACCAAAATAATTAGTGATAGAGATCCCAAATTTACTTCAGGAGTATGGTCAAGCCTTCAACAACCTTTTGGGACCAGATGATGAGATTGTGAGCTATGTATGACATACCCATAAGGCAACAAATATCTTTCTATCCAGTTGATTTAGTCTTTAACAGAATTATCAATTGTATTTAAAATAAGTATAAATTTTTTTGGATACACAAAGTTATAATTATTCTGTCATTTTTGGATTCTACACCAAAATAACCTAGGGTGGACCCATAGGGTGTTATACCCAAAAATTGTTATTTCTTATTTTATTAGAGGATTTAAGAATCTCACAGTAAATTTCAACTTTTTTAACATTTTTTTAAAATGTTTAAATTTAAGCTTATTTAAGCTTAAATTTAAAGTTGAATAAGGTTTATGAAAACTTGCCAAAATTCTAGTTAAAATTGAGGTGTTGTGTATATTTACTGAATTGGATAAGGATTTGTCATACAGAATGTAAATTCTGAATGAGATCAATTTCAAAGGGCTTAAGGCCATAGTATGGCTTTAAATAAATAAAAGGGCAAAATCCATGCAGAAAGGTGGAACAAAGGAAAAGGAACAAACAGAGCTGGGATAACCAGCTTTTTGGATCTGCAAGGACTTGGTTGAGAATTTCCACCTAAATTGGAGGATTTTAAACCATATTTAAGCTTTAAGATTAGAACTTGATCCAAACTTAAAGTTGAAACTGGTTTTATCCCAATTTGGACAGGAATTTCAAGCTGCCAAAGGGTAAATTTCAATATGCAAGCTTGAAATCAAGGTTTTAAGAAATTTCAAAGCTTAATTAAGCTTACATATTTTAACTCACAAATATCAAAGCTTTATCAAAAGTTAAGTTTTGGTGTGTATTTCTATTTTATGTGGATGAATAGAAATAAATTCAAAAATTCAGTAAAAATACAGTTCTTAATGGTTATTCTTGAGGATTGAACACAGCTTACAGATTAATGCTATCTGTGTCTAAAGAAAATTCTGAGTATATCTTTTAAATAGGTTTAACCACTAATTAGCCTTGAAATTAACAATTTTAATTATTCTTGAAGAATATTAAGATTTCTTTAAAAATTAATTCAAAATTCAGTTTGAGAGATTTTTGCATGAAACTATATCTTTAAGTTCTTCATGTGATGAATTTTAATATAGATAAAATTATTTTATATTTAAAATTTTCATAATTACTCCAAAACAGGATTAAAGCTACTTGGATTTAACAATAACACTGGTAGCTTTAAATTGGAATTAAAAATAAGTTACCTTAAGCTAAGAAACTTATCTTTAAGCATTTTTTTTCATTTTCGACCTGAGAACACCCTATATATCCATCATGAATCATGAGAGCTTCTCTTAAGGCATAGAAAGAGCCTACACATCACTGTTTGTGCCAACAACCAATCATCATTCCGATCCATTGGAAATTTTGAGAAAGTAATATTTCATTAATTATAAAATCTTATTCAAGTATTTTATTCTGTATTAAATCTCAATTTAAAGCATTGAAATAATAGAAATCAGATTATTGTTGTAAGCACAAATAACATATTTTACTATATAAAATTATTTTCTTAAATATCTCTTCAAATCCACAAATTCCTCCTAAAAACTCTTGAATATTATTTTATAAAAACAGTTGTTTTTATCTTTTGAAATATTGATTTTTGGTGTGTTTTTAGCTTATAAATATCATTTAATATAATAAATTTTGTTGTTTGACTTGTTGTATTAAATAAATATTATAAGTAAGTTTTCTCTAAAATTCTATATATTTTTATCTATTATTAGTTATTTTATATAGAATTATCTCTGCACAGTGTGTGTGATAATTCCTTTATATATAATTTATATGTATTATTTATAAGTGGATAAATATTATTATTTTCCACATTTAATTGTCTCATTAAGAGATTTACATTTCTTATGGTTATAGTTGTCAGTGAGTATAGCAATAACAGAATAATGATAATTTATTATCATTATTAAATTATTCAATAATAATTAATTATATATATATATATATAATTATTTCTAATAATTATACTAAATTTCTACTTGTCATATTTCAATATTTTTTCTTTTACTGAGTACAGTCATAGTACTGTTGATATTTGCTACTATTATCAAGAGCTTCATAGGAAAACCTTAAACAGATTGTCCTTATCTAAAGCTTATATCCCAAATAATTATGGCTTAGCTAAAATAATGAGACCAAATTCAGGAGAAATTGTCAAAAGCTTTTACGAATATAGCTTAGAATTGAAAGATTGTAATGGATCCAACCATTATTGGTGTACTCTTCTACCTGAACTGGATCTAGCATATAAAAAATTGTTCATTATGGTATCAATAAAACTTCTCATATTATAGAAAAAGCATAAAATACTGCATAACCACATGATTTTTTAAGAAAAGACTTGGTTTAAATAAATACAACAGATGCTAGCTTCAAGAGAGTTATTTACAAAGCTAGGAAAAATACAGTAAAATGCATGAAGGATTAACTTACATATGCCAAATACAAATGAGACAGGTCACATGCTAGTTAAGACTTCAAAGAAGGGGACATAGTACTTGTATCTACCATCAAATTCAGTAACATAAAAGAATTAAAAAATCTGGAAGACTCTTTTTCAGGACCTTTTGTGATTAAAGCTCTCCATGGGGAAAATTCTGTAGAAGTAGAAATGTTTTATGAAATTAGAAACAAGCATCATGGATTTTGAGTAAGCTAAATAAAGCCTTAAAAGGCTGGTGACTCTGGAAAATTTTCCTTAATTCATAAATATACCCAGAATATACCCTCTATTGAAACATATGGTTCGGACACACTATAAATAGAAATATTACAAAGTAATGTTCTTTTTTCAGGGTGAGGGAATGTGAACCTTGAAGGAATTTTTATATGGCCACAAGACCAAAAAGAGTTAACTCAAAAAAGTATAATTAAGAATAAAAAATTATTTATTTTAATTATAAAAAAAAAAATTATGATAAGAATCTAATTATGGGTTCTTATAAATACAAAATGTAACAAAAAACTGTAAAAGGGTATTTTTGATCAAAAAAATGAAGCAAAATCTTTTTGGAAAGAAAGTTTATAAAGATTATTAAAAATGTTTTCCAAATGGAAATCTCAAGATTATTTAGTTGTTGGATTCCTTATGAAATTTTAGGGGGGGTCACCTCTGAGTAAAAATTCTGTAACTCAACTCTGAGAAAGCTCAAATCAAGCTTTTAGTTTTTCTATATGAGACTCTGAGAATCCTAAACACCTTTATTTAATTCAAATCAAATGGGGTGTTAACCATTTATTTTATTAAATGTTATGAGGAACTGAAGTATTTTCAATTGAAATTTCAAAATGTGCATGTGTACTACATAGTTATTAAATTTTGAGGGGAAAAGGAATCTTTAATCTGAGGGTTCCTGAATCCCCCAAATTCTTTTTTCTGACAGGTGTGGGATGTCACAATTTATGAAAGAGCTCATTAACTTTGGCCTTGAATGGAATCACAGGGTCTGTGACTCAATTGAAGATGAGGTTTTGATACCAACAAGGGCAGTTTAAGCTGTTTCCAAGAGGGTGAAACTACCCTTCAGCTAAAGAAATCTTAATAAAGGATATTTTCACTGATTTAAACAGCTATCAAGAAAATTAAAACATGTTTTTGGGGCTTACAACCAACTATTGATATAGAAATGACTGGTTTGAAGGACTGAAATGGTGGAAACCAACCCTTTTTTGGTCCAAAACAGGGTTCAATGATTTCATAATTGTCTTTTCCTTTGTAAATGTGTTTCTCAATGCTGGTTAGAGAAAGAAAATCGGTGGCTATGGAAGAATGTCTTCTTTGCTGTATCTTTTATTTTGATGTTAGAATCTTTTCCTGATGATAGTAGTTAGAACATTGTTAAACCAGTAAATAAGAGATTAAAACCCCCTATCAAAGAATTCTAAGCCTTTCATCTATTTTAGAAAATTAATATAATAAAAGTTTTTGACTCTTTATAATCACTTTCACTTGATTCACCTCAAAAGTGAATTAACTCTCTTTTGTCACTGTAAACACTGTCACTTCATTTCCAAATTCACTCTGGCCAATTTTGGGTATTTTTTATATTTGATATTCATTTTGGAGACTTTCTTAATATTGATTTTCTGCAGCTCTTTGCTCAATTAATTCCAAAGGAAATTGCTCTTGAAGAAATTCCTTTTGTAGCCATAACAATATCTTATAGAGTATTTTTGGAGACAAATTCATTGTTGTTAAATAAATAAATCTTTATGATATTATTTTTTTGGAATTGAAAAATTCAAAAAAGTAATTTTGGCATTTTTTCTCTCAAAAACTCTCAAAATTACTTTTGTTACATAATTTTACCTTATACAACTTTTGAGTACAAGAATAGTACTTGATTTTGAATCAAAGTTTCATATCCACACCTTAAATAAGGATTATTTAATCTGAATATAGATTCAAACTTGAAATAAAAAGGGGGTTCCATCTTTTATAACCTCTATTATTGTAGTCCAGACCACCTAAATTTTATAAAAGTTGATAGAATATTACTGTAAAATGAATAATGTCACGAATCATATTGAATTACCTCATTTTAATAGGAGGTGTTATAAAAATATCAACATGAGCTATAATTAATAATACTTAATTAATGCAAATACAAAATTTAATAATAGAATGAGCTCATATTGTCTTAGTTTTCCAATTTTGGTCAGAAGATCTCGTCAGTAACAAGAGAGTTAAAATACCATTTATCCTTTATTTATAATCTCAAATTCAATCAGCTGATCTGGATATGGAATTAAATTTATAAGATATTCTAAACATAATTTTTCATCTTCAAATTACTAAAATAAAGATATTTTATGTTACAATTATGGAAAAAAACACTTTCACCCTATGAAAATAGAAAATTAATAACTAACTCATAACAAGTATACTTCATTTTTTTGTGATCCCATGAGGTATATATATAATACCTTGCTTTAGTCATTAACTGACTTACTTAGTGAATTCAAAAAAGGGATGTAGATTTTTCTATAGCCTAAGTTTGGATAATGAGAGATAATATTATTCTGTCATATTTGAGCTCTGAACCCAAAATAACCTCAAGTGACCCCATAGGGCGCAATACCAAAAAGTGGATATTTTGTCTACTGTGAAAACCTTTTACAATCCCTTTCAATTATTAATTTAATAATTTAGTTGGAGTTATTTAAATTATGTTGTTAACCTAGAAAGCTTATGTTTAAATTAACTATTTGTGTTTAGTTGCTTTATTGGCTGAGTATCTGGAATAAATTGGTAAAGAATATATGGAATGGATTAAGATTGTTTTCAATTGATGGAATGGCTTCCAGTATATAATTTTGAGCTATTAAAACAAAGGTTTTTAAAAGGAATAATGAAAAAGGTTTCATGGTATCCCAAACTTTCTGTATTAATAGAGCTTAAGCCCTATTTGAAATTTAATATCATAATTTTATTTAACATTACAGCTTAAACTGGTCAATGCCTCATTTGAACAGGAATTTACAGAAGCCAAAGGGTAAATCCATGCTATCAGACTTGTATTAAAGGCTTTAAAAACTTCAAAATTGTTAATGAGATCTTAAAAGGTGATTTCTGAGTTTAACTTTGTCATAACTGTATTAAAATTTGTGTTTTATCATATATTCCTATTTATACATAGGAAAAAGGAATAAATTCAAAGTTTCATAGAGAATCCATTAGTAAATGGATAGAAATGGGATTTTTACTAAGATCATAAGGTTATGTGAGCTTTTTATACACTCAAAATGAATAATACCATATTTATAAGTTTATTTTTTATCAATTTTTCAAAATACCTTCTTTAATCATCTACAAATAAAATCCAAAATACTTTTGAAATAAATCACAATATATAACTGGAAATATTTTTTAATTAATTTATATCTTTGAATTTTTTTGCGGATGAAATTCGAAATATATATACTAATTCTAGTGATAAAAATGACAGTAATATTTCAAATTGAAGCATAAGTATACTTTTAATGAATTAAGATGTTTTTGGCTTCAATGACAATCATAAATCAAGAACTTTTGGAACAAATTTTTCACTTTTCATAAAGCTTTTTTAAATTTTGATTTATAAAAGCCCTCTGAAAAATTATTTCATCTATATAGCTAGCCTCTGAAGGAATAAATGATCCTTTTAGCTACTAATTTTACCTACCAATCAGTTGAACAAGTCCTCTGATAATATATATTTAATTTAATATGATCTCCTATTCTTATAGATAACTTTCCAGTGTTTATTTCTTCATAATTCTCATCAATTAATTATCTAAATATGAGGATCTGACTTAATCTGTATAATAATTCAAAGATTGATTGATATGTATGAAATATGGCTAAGAAAAACTTATTGAATCCCCAATTAATCTAAAAGGCCCATAATTAGCCCTATAAAAGCTGAAAAATACCCTGAAAAAAATTCACAACTTTTCTTCTTACCAGAAACAAAATTAGATCTTTGGTATTTTTCAGAAAAACCACACTTCATATGCCATGCTCTTTGTGCCACAAAAAATTAAGTTGCTTGTTGCAAATAGAATTTTTTCTAAATGGAAAAAAATCTTTTTGACACTTGAATATACAAAGCTCAGCTATAATTGTCATAAAACAAACTCAAATTCAGCTCACAAAATTCCCCAGAGCTTGGAAAATATCTTTTATTGTATTTGATTACAGCCAAATATTCTCATTCCATGTAGTTTGAGACAAGTGAAGATATTGAAGGAGATATTTAAAAACTGGAGTAGTTTCATCAAAGGAAATATTTGAATCAGTGTAAAGTTTAAAAGCCTCCACATATTCACAAATACAGCTATTTTGCAAACCTACCATCTTTTAAGCATCGGTAATTAAGCTGAAAATATTACTTAATATTTAAAGATCTAATAAATATCATGAGTGTTTGGGAGGTATTTAATAATCAAGAAAATTTCAAAAAAAGATTTGGTAGCTAATATAATTGAGAGAATTTTCAAGCTTGCCGGTAAGATGAAAAAATACAAAAACACAAGACTCAAAGAACAAATACATGTATATCAGGAATGACAATAATCTACAATATGGGGATCAAATCTAAAGTTATTACCTAAGATTGTAGAATTAATTTATCTAAAAGGGAAAAATCTTACACTTGAATATATGTGTACACCAAATCTCAGAGATCTCAAGGCAAATTTTTACTCTTAGAATATATTTCAAAGGAAAAATCAACCATAGTAATAATTTCAATAAACTCACTAGGGAAAATATTTTGCAAAAAATGAAAGAAAATCTAGAAAATAAGGTAGAGCTATATATGTGGTTGAGATTCTGGATTCAAAACCAAAAACTTGGCTACCCACAGTTAGAAATAATCTGATTAAACTGCTTCATAATTGTTCCAATTCCTCAGGTTGCAATAGGATTGCAGCTGGGGAGTTTGGCTGATGCTGTTATTGACCCTTTTTAAAGAAAATGTTAGATTTAGAAATTTGGAAAATATAGAAAAAATTAAATAAATGGGAAAATAAAAAAGAATTTAAAAATATGACAAAAAAAAGATAATTGAAATATGATGAAATAAAAAGTATTTAAAACAAGAAAATAATAAAAAACCAATGAAAGGAAAGAAAGACAATATTTCAAAGTTATCATAAAATGATTCAAAGATAATTGAAGGGTGTTGGTAAGCGCATGTAAGCCCTTATGTGCTTTTAGTAAAAACTTATGTGCTTTTGCCATAAATTGGTAAAAACATGTAGATCTTCAGTAAAAACACATAAAGAAGTGTTTTTAATTAAAATTTAGCTAAAAATAACCTGTATTTGGAAAAACCCCATTTATGGAATTAAAAATTCCATAAATGCCATTGTTGATTCCATTTGTGGCACTTTTGATTCTATAAATGGCATTGTTATGCTACTGTTAACTCCATAAATCGCACTGTTGATACCAATCATGACATGTAAATGTCATCTTTGATGCCATTTATAGAATCTCTGTGCTGTTTTTGATTCCATTTATGGCAGTATTGATCCCATAAATAGCATTGTTATGGCATCATTATGTCATTGTTGATGCCATTTATGGCACTTTTAAATTCAACTAATGCCATAAATTGTATTGTTAATTATATTTATGCCATAAATGGAATTCTCAATTTTCTTACAAAAATTAACAAAAAAATAAAAACATTTGGCAATCTTGAAATCCCATGTTGGAAAAAATATGGAAAAATAAAATGAAAAAAATCCTCAAAGCTAAGCCTGAGAACTTTTCTTATAAAAAAATAGGCCACTTATGTGTTTTTACCATAAATTTATGTATTTTTGCCATAAATTGGTAAAACTATTTAAGGGATTACATGTTTTCACTAAAATATTACATGTTTTTAAAGAACTCCTCATTAAATATATATATACATATATCTTATTTTCTGAATGATATTAAACTTCACAGGATCTATATTATCATTTTTATTCATATCTTCATTAAATTTTATATATCATTAATTTTTCATTATTCTTATAATTTCTCTTCATTTTGATTATTTTTGATATTTTCATTTCATTATTATATGATTCATCATTTCATTAATTTATTATTATTCAATCATGTCAAAGATTCAAATTGATTTTTGGAATAAACAAAGCCTGAATCAATTTTAAAACAATCATCAGTCAAAATTTGGAGGCAGTAATACTTACACTGCAGAGGATGCCTTGGAACATGCATAGATTTGTAATGACCCCCCAGGGTGTATCTCAGCTGACAAGGAGGATCTCTTCACCCCTTAATTGTAAATTTAGCTTCTAAAACTAAATTGGTAATACAGAAAAAAACTTTTTTCTGGAGCACTGAGGAATATTTTAGAACACTTTCACAACTTCAGGCACATTTCGAAGTATTTATGGAAGATTCACAAATGTTTGAGAATATTTTGAAAGAAATGAAGAAAATTGATCTAACAAAAGAGAATTTTTATAGTTTATATAAAGATTATTGATAACATATTTTCAAGTCTATGCTACAAAATATGCTTAAAATGAATTTACAAGAAAGAAAGGTATTATAGCAACAAACCTCAGTTTAAAGCGTACAAGCTCTACAAAAAAGAAAACAACTAATTCAGAAATGCATTAAAATTAATAATTCTTATAAGACAACCCAAGCACACCTTTTTAGGAGAATAATTATAATTAAAAAGGTAAAAAATCATATTATTTACCCATATTTTGAAATAATCAATCAAATTAGTCAATGAAAACCTTCAATAACATAACCTATGCAGGGAAATTTTACTCAGAAACTGTATAAGATTACTTTGCTTAAATATGGTAGAAATTTCAAGAAAACATAGACTTACACAGTTCCTCCACCTCATACCATCATTAACAACAAAATCAAGATATTGAGAATAAATATGTGCACTAAAGCTATATGAATATTTAACACATAGTCAGAATATCACTTTATCTACCTGGATTAAATTTTGAAAATCCCACAATTCTATGCAAGGAAATAATAGTTCATTTTAAAATTTAAATATGGCTCATTAATAATAAATCCTGTAATATGTCATAATCAAGAATAAAAATAATGATATCTCTGTATGGAAAGACATCAACCTAAACTCAAAACATCAGAAAAGTTCTGCCAAAGCTGTGTATTTAGAATATTATTTAGAATAAAGGAAAAGAATTAGTAAGCAAAAATTCTTTCCCCAACATTTTCAGCTTGAAAGGCAGGTCATATTAATAAAAGGAAGTGAACTCCAAAGAAGCTGTGTTTTCCCCACTTTCCCCATGAAAAGGAGTTATAGCAAGACTAATTATCTAAATATAATCATATAATATTTATTATAACATCACAGATAGCAAATATATCTCACAGAAAGGTAACTGATTGGCCAAAAATCCATCTCCTTGGTCACAAATAGTACTTTTCCAGGTGAAACCCAAAAACCAAGGGGTTCACTTATA
This sequence comes from Austropuccinia psidii, assembly GCA_023105745.1. Taxonomy (NCBI): domain Eukaryota; kingdom Fungi; phylum Basidiomycota; class Pucciniomycetes; order Pucciniales; family Sphaerophragmiaceae; genus Austropuccinia; species Austropuccinia psidii. Next base: position 11,409,311 of record JALGQZ010000016.1, read on the forward strand.
AATGATATCTTGAAATGATCTGTAAAAAGCTGGGTGGGAATTTCAAATTAATACACCACACAAAATAATAACTAGCTACAATATCTCACCACCTCGTTTCTATGTCCCTTTTGCTTAAAAAATATCTATGGAGAAGAAAATTGATCAATGAAGGTCCTCTCTACCCCATTTTTTGAATGATCATAGAACAATTTGCCACATGCTAGAGTTACACCATCCCTTGACTAGAATGATGTCTAAAAGAATATTTGTATTTTATTTTGAAAAGATAATTAGCTTATTATCATTTAAAATGGGTATTAGTAATGTTAAGGTAGTATTAGGAACAATTGAAAAGTTAATCTCTTTCTTAAATACATTTTAATTGTTTTTAGTATTGATATTCAGATGATAAATATAGTCAACATATAAAAACAAAAAATATATCTCATTTGTATTACTGAATCTCTGTCATATCATTTCAAATCTCTTCTCAAACTTTTTCAGTGTACTTATGAAATAATCTCAAACTTTAATATATTTAAAAATGATATTCTTACTGAAAGAAACTATTAGTAAGTATTATTTTTGAAGATATAGCTCTACATCATATTTTTTGTCAGGATACGTCTATGATAAAGAAGTAATAAGGCTATTTAAAACTTTAAATATGACTGTGACAAGGATAAAAAGTATTAAAAAGGTTTTAATTATAAATAAAAAGGCCTTTACTAATGAGAATTAGTGGTGGTGAGCACTGTTGAAAGCCCAGGGTGCAGCTTTATCTGTTGGGTTACAATAATAAAAGACTACAATACTAAAGTTTATAGTATAACCTGATTATTTTCCAAGAGTATAACTGTTTTTGTCAGCTGTACTACATAGGAATTCAAGAGAAGGATGGGGATTCCTTTTCTGGCAGTGAAAAGGCCTCCTTTTATCCTGAAATGGGCTGAAAAGGCTGCTAGACCTTTTCACATGGAGGAAGTGAATATTTTTCAATCTCCAGGACAGGCTTGTGGTTTGCAAAAGGCCTGTATAACCTGTATTGGGCTCAGATGTGGTTTTGAAACCACATCTGGGCAGTTTTCACCAATACAGGGTGAAAATTTTCATCTGGGGACCACACAGCCTGATTCTGACATGTATTACAATGTAGAATGCTGTACAGAACCTGTATGGGACCCAAGTATTGAATGAAATATGATGTATTGAAGTAAAAAAAGCTTCTTTGTCTGTTTGGCGCCTCATAATCATGGTTGTGGGATATTGATCCATGGTATGGCTGTATTCACCAAACTATGGGATTTTGACCTTAACACAGCCATAAAATTGTCAGTTTGTAAGATATCAAGCTCAAAATTGGTTTGGTGTGTAGGCCTGTATGTGTTCTACACAATGGTACCTCATTTGATATGATTTTCATTAAATATGGCAAAGTTATCCCATGTACAAAACGTTTGTACATATGTATGTTTTAGGCAAAAAGCTGTATTGGGCTTGTTTTCCCTTATAGCTTTTGTTCTAGATAGGATATGGGGAAATAAATGGAACCATCAGATAGTCCTAATTGTTCTCTTTCTAAAAAGACCCCACTATAGGTATCTCACACTAAAACTGTAGAAGTTAGATGAGAGGTGAATATTTTATTCACCCTTATTTGGCCTGATTTTGACCATAACTTCTGTAATACTGGTGCTAGCTCAGTTTGGATGGTACCATTGGATAGCCCTATATTAGAGATTCATTTTGAATACCCATTCAATGGTGTTAAGCTTCTTACTCTGTATTTCAGATTAGAGGTGAAAATTAAGGTTTTTGTTATTCTTTGTCCTATGATGATGAGACTTGTATATTTGGAAAGAGGTGAGTTTCCTCTTTTGTTTGATATCTTTTGAGCTGATTTGTCTCAGCTCCATTTTTTGGTGGTATCTTGGATATACCATTGATTTATGGGATTTGGCTGTCATACTTGTGCTCTGGCTTTGAGTCACAGGCTGACATACCCTCGATCTAAAAAAGGCTCACCATTGATGAGACTGTTCAGTTCTCCCAGAGGCTCTGAATCTAATTAAATGAAGGTTCCCATCTGGTATTGCATCTTCTGCCAACCATTTGTCCTCACCAGCTGTCTGGTTCTTGAATCTGACTAAGTACTGTCTCTGATCCTTACCATTAAGTCTGATCTTCCTGGCCTTGATGATTTTCTTCACTGGTCCGGGAGAATCCTCCACCTCCACTATTTCTGGTGGTGTGGGGTTCTTCTTCCTGGACGGGAATTTATCCTCCTCTGTCTGGAAGTATGGCTTGACTAAACTCACTGGAAACACTGGGTGTTTCCTGGAAAACTCCTCTGTGAGTTTGACTTCCACTGCATTTTTCCCTACCAATTTAATGATAGTGAAGGGCCCTAAAAATGAGTCTTGCATCTTCTTGGGTCCTTTGAGGTTATTAAAGTTAAGTCTAGACACTAACACTTGGTCCCCTTCTTTAAAGTCAGGTTCCATATGTGATTTGTCCCACCTCTGCTTATTATATTCTTTTGCCTCAGATATGCATTTGGCAGCTGTGTCACAGGCCCTCTTCCACATTTAATGGCACTCCTTGGCTGTGGGGTGGATGGTCAGAAGATTCTTCCTCAGGTGATCCACAGGCAATAGGGGATTCCACCCTTTCTCTACCAGTGCAGGTGTTTTTCCTGTGGTAGAGTGCTGACTTGTGTTATAAGCCAGTTGAACTTCTGGTAGAAGGGTAACCCAGTCATGGGTGTATCCTTCATGATCCTTGTATTCCATGCCATAGGCAGAGAATCTTCTAAGGATTTCCTTCATTGTCTTGATCATCCTCTCAGCTAGTCCATCTGCTTGTGGATGGTAAGCTGTAGAAAAAGCAAGTTTAGTACCCAGCATGTCATAGAGGTTGGTCCAAAATTCAGATGTGAACTTTGAGTCCCTATCACTGTTTATGATCTTAGGGACTCCACAGGTGGATATGATGTTCCAGAATAACAGAGCAGTATCCATGGATGTATCCTCCTTGTGACATGGTAGGCATCTCATACTCTTGCTGAACCTATAAACCATGATTAAGTAGGCATTGTAGTTTGCTTTGCCTCCTGGGACAAGTCCTGTAACCCAGTCCATGTTGATGGTTTCCCACGGGTGCTTAGGTTCTTCTATATGCTTAAGTAACCCATATTTCTTCCTATTTTTCCTATTTGCCTTTTGGCACCTTTCACAAGTGTTGATGTATTCACTCAACTCTTGTTCCCGTTTGGGCCACCAAGCAGTGCTTGCTACCCTTTCTTTGGTCCTGTCTTCACTCATGTGTCCCATGTAGGGGCAATCATGGCATTCCTTTAGGATCAAAGATATATGGTCTCTTTCTATTATTGTGAGTGCAATAGTGTGCTTCTCTCTATGGTAGAGCAGGCCATCTATAAGGAGAAATTTATTGTCCTTATAGTCCCTCAACCAGGGTTCCTCTAACTGGGATTCCAGTTCTAGGCTCCTGTACTTTTGTTGGAGGAGCTGTAACAATATGGCACACTGTTTGTGTTTGGCATATGTCTTCATTACTGCATTGAATAATTCAGTGTGCAGTTCTGAGGAGCTTATTACCAATATGGGAGTTTCTGTTCCTTGTGAGTCAGTGTTTCCAATGTCTGGGGTACCACTTTCTGGTGCCCATTCAGAAAATCTGAAGTTTTTCTTCCTGTCTATTTCCATGAAATGGATAGGAATTTTAGCTGCTACTTCAGGGTCATAAGCTGGGTTGCTTTTGACATTATCCAGTGGCCATCTACTGAGGTCATCTGAATTGGTATGACATTTACCTTATTTGTATATGATGGTCATATTCCCTCTATACTCCTGGATGGCTATTTGCCATCTCAGCATGTGTCTATTGGTAGTCTTCATCTTCAGTAAAGACTTCAAGGCTGTGCAGTCTGTGTAGACTTCAAAGACTGCACCCTCCAAATAATAATGGAGTTTTTCTAGAGCCCAGACTAGGAATAGACATTCTGTCTGGATGGCCCCATACCTGGCTTCTGAATCTTTCAGCTGCCTAGAGATGTAACATATTACTCCCTCTCTTGATTCACCATCCACAATTTGTCTCTGGTGAAGGGCTGCTCCTAAGCCTTGGATACATGCTGCATCTTTGCTCAACTTGAATGGTATTTCAAAGTCGGGAAAGATGAGCACAGGTGCATTTGTGAGTTCATATTTAATCCTCTCATATGCATCCCTCCTTTCCTTGGTAATTTCAAAAACTACATCTTTTGAACATAACTTGTATAAACTACTAGTTATGTGGGCTAAACGTTTGATGTGGTTTCTATAGTAGCTAGCAAACCCAAGGAAAGATTGCATCTCTTTGATGTTTCTTGGTACTGGTTCTTGCAGTACTGCTGCTACTTTGCTCTGGTCAATTTCTAGACTAAGACATGAGAATTTATGTCCTAGAGCTAGTAGCTCCTGTTGGCCAAAATTGCGCTTTTTAAGTGAAATTTTCAGAGTTATGGGTGTGCATTTACTTAGCACTCTGTCTATGTATTGCACATGGTCTTCCCATGTCTCTGAGTATACAATGATTTCATCAATATATACTACCATCCAGCCTTCCAATATTTCCACTTGAAATATGGTGTCCATAATCCTTTGGAAGTGGGCTGGTGCATTCATGATTCCAAATGGAATCCTGGTGTACTCATATATGCCCATATGGCATATGATTTTGAGTAATTTAATGGAGTTTGGTTTAACTCCATTCTGGTGGAAGCCTTTCATACAATCCATTTTGGTTATGTATTTGGATTTTGCCAGTTTATCTAATGCATGAGGTATCCTGGGTATAGGGTACCTGTCAGCTTTGGTGTAGTTATTCAGAGCTGTAAAATCTCCACCCAGCCTAGACTTGCCATCATTCCAGGTGATTAGGAAAGGAGTGGTACTTAACAATATTTCATTGTGTCCAATCTTTCTGATGAAATCCATGTCCAGGAGTTCATTTATATGTTTTTGAATTTCCTTCCTGGTTTCCAGACTTTCTGGGTAAGGAGGTCTCCTGAGAATGGGTGGATAAGGTCTTTCCACATCCAGATATAGCTCTATATCATGGTCTCTGATCTTGCCTAATTATTCTTCACCAATGGAAAATGCTGGTCTATTATTTCTCAGCATTCTTGGTAAACTTAGTTTCTGTTTACTGGTGAGGGTAGTGCTAAACTTTCCCTCTCTGAATTCATTCAGTAGTTCTTCCAGTGGATCTTGGGCAGATACTTGGTATATATCAAGTGAAAATTTCTTTTCCTTGTTGGTACCAATGATAATGTGCCTGTTTTTACTATTGTAAATGTCAATGCCATACAACCTATGGTAATCTGTCCCCAGTAAGAACCCTTGGATGTGGGCATCATCAAGCACTACAAACTCTGGATTTAGTCTGATATTACCCTTCCTGTGGGGTATGATTATCTCTTTGATAATTGTCTTAATGGAAGTCATCTTCCCTGAAGCACTTTTGAAGTTCTTTGCGTTGGTGGGCAAGAGCTGGTTTTCCCGATTTTGGAAGTGGTTTTCCAGATAATTTCTGGCCACTATGGAGCAGTGTGCTCCACTGTCAGTGATCAATGGATGTTGATAATTGTCAATAAAAACAGTCATTTTTGTGGCTCTTCCATGTATGTATGCCATTCCTTTGGTTGGTGTAACCAGGAATGTTTGTGCATCTCGTGTTTGTTTGCAAAAGTTTTTGTTGGCAGTATCTTGTGGCATTCCTGCTTCCAACTATATGTCTTGGATTTCCAGTGGAGTGTCCTCTTTGTATTCCACTAGGAATTCTTCTCTTGGGTCTTGGTCATCATCAGATTGTTCTCTGATGGCATCACCCATAGAGTCTGTATCAGAATCCTTTGCTGAGGATTCCTCCTCTGGGACTTTCTCAATGGCATAGACTTTTTTCTTTGTCTTTGGACAGTTGTTGGCATAGTGGTCTGTTGACCCACAGTTGTGACAGGAATTTTTCTTCTTTGCCACTTCTGCCTCTCTTTCTCTGGGTTTGTCTTCTCCTGGAATTTGTGTCAGGAGTTTGTGATTCCTCATCTGAATGTTCATTTGAGGATCAATGGCTTAAAGTCTTTTAGACTGTCTGAGACACCACTCATATGGATCTTTGTCCACAGAGTATTTTTCATTTTCAAATGACATGATCTTCTGCCATATCCAAGTACCATTGCTGTACTTTTGGATTATTTGACTCTTCCACCATGGCCAGCTTCTTCTGCCATGAATTTCTTTCATTTCTGTGTACCATATACTAGCATGTCCTTTAGATTCTGTATTGAGTCTAGCAGTGATCCAGTAGTCTGGAATGCTTGGTACATCAATGAATAGTCCATCAATAGAATCTATGAGTTACATATGATCATATTCTCCAGTTACAGAGAATTTGGGCCAGCTTGAGGCCTCAGGAAGCTGTTTCAGGGCTTCCTTCTCTGAATAAGACATATTATCTCCATCCTGGTATTGTGATGGAGATCTTGCCTTATTCATCAACATGGCATCTGGTTTGATGTCATCTTGATGATATAGATTATCCATACCATGGCCTTGTGGTTGGGGCTTCATGTTATGGTTGACATTAAACAGTTTGTTTATGTCTTGATCCAGAAAATCCCTGTCCCTTTTTCTGTGGTGTTGTTCTTCAAAGACTATATTCAGTCTTTTTTTGGTCTCTTCAGAGGCTTTGCTCAACTGAGCATGTCCCTCTTGAAGGGTTTTGACAATTTTGTCCATGAAGGCTGTTAATGTTTTCATCCTCTCATGGCTTGCTTGGAGTTCTGCAAACTGCTTTTGAGTTTGCTCAGCAAATTGGGACATTTGTAACCACAGTGAATCACTGTTTAGGTTACTCTCAGGTGTGACAACATTGTGATCAATCTGAGTGGGGGTAATATTTCTATTAATGGGACTACTGATTCTAGAGTTATTCACAACTACTTCTGGTTCTTGTGCACTTCTTTCACCAAATCCAACAGCTTCTGGATCATTGGATCTGACTCTTTCTTCCTCTGGCTGAAGGTGGTCTTGTTTTTGCCCTTGTATCCTTGTCTTCTCCTGGAAACTTCCTGGGATTGTGAAGAATGGTGACTCTTGTCCACTGATCTGTTGGTTTCTGAATGGTGTGAAGACACTGGAGAGCTGATTTGGCCTGCTCCTTGTGATCCTGAAGGAATCTGAGTATTCCCTGTCTGGGTCACCTGTTCTTCTATAGCTTGGATAGTGGCTTGATTCTCCCTTATCCTGTTTGCCCTCACCTCCAGGAGTCTGAACTTCCTGGTAGGATTCCAACCTTTGGCGATTATCATAAGGTCTCTGAAGTCTATCTCTTTGAGACAAATATTATGGAAACTTGCTCCAAGATCTTCCCAGTGGGATGCCAGGTTGAACCTCTTGTTGTCCATGCTCCATTGAAATAAATCTTTGAGGAGTTGGTGGAGCTTAAGAGCTTGATCCATATCTTTCCAGTCCTCTGGTTTGAGGTTCCTGTTGAGTTGGAAAGTGAATGGCAGAGTGGGTATTATTTCCCTCAGTGTCTTGCCATCCACCACTGTGTCCAAGGTGTCCTCTTCCAGGTCCTCTGGTTCTGGACAAGCCTTCTCTGTCCTCTGGTTGGTTCCTTTGGAAGCCAAGGTTTCTGAGGTGTACAGGTGACATATCAGTGTTTGCAAGCAGTCAAAACCTTTATGTTCTTAGGGTATTTACCTTTGACTGTGCCTTGTACAAATTTGTTGTCTGCTGATTTTGGAAATTTACCTTTGGAGGTTATAACTGGGTTAACTATGGTAATTTTCCCTGTACAAGTGGTTAAGGTTGGTTTACCTTGTATTGAAGCAGAGTTTTGTGGTTTTCTATGCCTCTGAGTGGCAATGGGTGTCCCCCTTTTTGCTGTAATGAGACCTTCACTATGCCTCTTTCCTTTGCCCTTTCTGCCCTCTGGTTCTGAGGGTGTCACTGGTGTGTTGGCTTGTGACTGGGTTTCTAGTGGGATGTAGTTTTCTTCCACTGAATCAAACAGGAAAAGAGGGCTTAATGTCAGTTAAGACTTCTTAAAATGCTGTTTGCATGTTGAAGAATGGCCCCTGGGCTTGTATGTTACTAAAATATACCCTTGTATAATGACAGTGTAATGGAATTAACAATTTCACATCAAAAATACAGCTTACAGATATTGGGTAAAGTGTTTGTATGCCCATATCTCACAGATTAACTTGTAATTAGCAAGTATAATCTGATAAAAGTGGTATGTAAGAGGGCAATTGAATTAACAATACACCCAACTATGCCTCAAATGTTGATTTTAAAGTAAGACGTGGCCTTATTTAATTAAAAAAGGGATTGTATTAATGGCTCAAGGTGTTTTTATATGCAAAACACGCCAAAAATAAAGGTTTTGTGGTGATTAAATTAAAATCAACCACACAACAGTATGATTAAAAAAGATAAAAATTAGTGGTATATAACATATACCACTTGAATATATAAAAGATATATGTTTTATATATTAATTTTTTTGAAAAAATACGCCTAAAAAGATAAAACAAGTCTGTTAGAATAGAGAAAATAAGAGAAAAGACTCACTTGTAAGGTCCAAAAAAGGTCAAAAAACATGGCCAGGCCCCCAAAATGTCAGGATGAGTCTATGATAAAGAAGTAATAAGGCTATTTACAAATTTAAATATGACTGTGACATGGATAAAAAGTATCAAAAAGTTTTCAATTATAAAGAAAAAGGGCTTTGCTAATGAGAATTAGAGGTGGTGAGTGCTGTTGAAAGCCCAGGGTGCAACTTTATCTGTTGGGTTACAATAATAAAAGACTACAATACTAAAGTTTATGGTATAAGCTGACTATTTTCCAAGAGTATAGCTGTTTTTGACAGTTGTACTAGGTAGGAATTCAAGAGCAGGATGGGGATTCCTTTTCTGGCAGTGGAAAGGCCTCCTTTTATCCTGGAATGGGCTGAAAAGGCTGCTAGACCTTTTCACATGGAGGAAGTGAATATTTTTCACTCTCCAGGACAGGTGTGTTGTTTGAAAAAGGCCTTTATAACCTGTATTAGGCTCAGATGTGGTTTTGAAACCACATCTGGAAGGTTTTCACCAATACAGGGTGAAAACTTTCATCTGGGGACCACACAGCCTTATTCTGACATGTATGACACATAGAATGATGTACAGAACCTTTATGGGACCCCAGTATTGAAGTAAAAACAAGCTTCTTTGTCTATTTAGCACCTCATAATCATGGTTGTGGGATATTTTCCCATGGTATGGCTGTATTCACCAAACTGTAGGATTTTGACCTTAAAACAGCCATAAAATTGTCAGTTTGTAAGATATCAAGCTCAAAATTGGTTCGGTGTGTAGGCCTGTATGTGTTCTACACAATGGTACCTCATTTGATATGAGTTTTATTAAATATGGCAAAGTTATCCCATGTACAAAACGTTTGTACATATGTATGTTTTAGGCAAAAAGCTGTATTGAGCTTGTTTTCCCTTATAGCTTTTGTTCTAGATGTGATATGGGGAAATAAATGGAACCATCAGATAGTTCTGATTGTGCTATTTCTAAAAAGACCCCACTATAGGTATCTCACACTAAAACTGTAGAAGTTAGATGGGAGGTGAATATTTTATTCACCCTTATTTGGCCTGATTTTGACCATAACTTCTGTAATACTGGTGCTAGCTCAGTTGGACTGGTACCATTGGATAGTCCTGAATTAGAGCGTTATTTTGAATACCCATTTGATGGGGTTAAGCGTCTTAATATGTATCTTGGATGAGAGGTGAAAATTAAGTTTTATGCTCAGCAACAGCTTTGAGCAGGAATAACTTTGTTATTCTTTGTCCTATGATGATGGGACTTGTATATTTGGAAAGAGGTGAGTTTCCTCTTCCTTTTGAGCTTATTTTGCTCAGCTCCATGGTTTGGTGGTATCTTGGCTATACCATTGATTTATGTTATTTGGCTGTCATGCTTGTGCTCTGGTTTTGAGTCACAGGCTGACATTTTTGACCATGGTATACTTTATATTTATGCTTTAGAGACTACAGATAAGTCTTCTATCTTCTCAAGTGCCACAAATGTCATTTGATTTTGTGCTTCTTTTCAAACTGACTATTCAGTGTTATTCTGAGGGAAAGCCTGGGATTCTGTAACCCATTGTCATAAGAAAACTTTGAAATTCAAAATTTTTACTCATAATCCCCTGCAAGATTTTTCCTCATTTCACCCCATACCTTGATTTCAACATAAGCTTTGAAGTGGAGCTTTGAAGACTAGGCAGAAATAAAAATAGCTCTTTGATTGGTAAAATTGATACCTTTATTCTGAATTTCAAACAATACATTAGTAATATATACCAAATTAATTGATAAAGCACTTTTTAAAAGATTTATCTACTCACAACACATGGCCCAGATTGTATTGAATTAAGGGATGAAACTTGGGTAAATAAGTAAGAAGTAATTCCATTATGAACTAGAATTATTGATTGAAGCTTTATTCTTTTGTTTCAAAATACAATAACTGAGACAGGTTTATTCCAATCAAAAGGAGAGGTGTTTTATCCTAATTATGTCACTTATGAACATATAAGTATCCTAATGGTAAAATAAATTTTGTAAATCTTGTAAGATTTGTCTATTAAATACTTCATAATACTACTATTGAAAATGAGTACTGCTTTATGGTGTGGATATGAAACTTTGATTAAAAAATAAAGAACTTTTACTGTCCTCAAAATTTGTATAAAGTAAAAATATGATTAAAGATGTTAGTAATTCAGATTTACAAAAGAAAAAGAACCAAGCTTATTGGTTTTAACTTTATAAGTATAAAAACATAATATTATAAAGATTTATTGTTTTACCAACAACAAAAATATATCTCAAGATACTCTACAAGAGATATTTAAGGCTACAAATGAAATTTCTTCAAGAGTAATTTTAATTGGAATTAATTGAGAAAAGGACTGCATGAAATTAATATAAGAAAAGAGTCTTTGAAAGGATATTGAGGAGAAAAAATTCCCAAAAGTGACCAGAGTGAATTTGGAAACAAAGTGACAAAGTTAACAGTGATGAAAGATGCTTTAATTCACTTATGGGGTGGTTCAAGGGTAAAAATGATTATAAGAGTTACAAACAGTGATTAAAATGATTTTTTGACATGGTTAAAAGTTTTAAAATGATAAGAAAGAGGTTTTTTGGAATCTTTTATTGATTGGTTTAACAATTTAAAACTAATTATAAAAGTAAAAGAGTCTAACATGAATAGAAAAGTGGGGCAAAAAAGGCATTCTTTGATAGCCACCAATTTTCTTACTCCAAAATTGAAATTTACTCTTGCTAGTCTTGAGAGACACTCTGAAAACAGAAAAGCCAATTATGGCACCATTGAACCCTGGTTTAGACCAAAAAAGGGCTGGTTTTAGCCATTTTTGATATTTTCAGCTATTTTAGACCCTTAAATAAGCCATTACTGCAGTAATACCTGGTTTTAAGCCTTTAAAAAACTTTTGAATGTGTTCAAGAGATGAAAAAATCAGTTAGCACTGTTTTCACTATGATTGTTTCATCTTAAGGGTAGTTTTACCCTCTTGGCAACAGTTAAAACTGCCCTGGTTTGTATCAAAACCTCATCATCAATTGAGACACAGACCCTGTGACTCAACCATAGGAAAAAAGTGATGGAAATTTGTGTGGAATTTGACATCTCACGCCTTTCAGCAAGGAATTTGGGGGTCTGGCTCCCCCTTAGAGCCAAGATTCCTTTTCCCCCCCAGAATCAATCTTTCCAATTTTTTTTCCTTTAATTCCTCTTCATGTATTATACATGTAATTTTAAAATGTAATTAAATTTAGTTTTTAAAGTACACAGCTGTAATAGTTGATATCTCATATTTAAGCTAAAGCTCACTTATATAATACATGCAAACATTTTGACATTACAATTGAAAATACTTCAATTCCTCATAACATCTAAACTACACACAACACCTTTATTTCAACACAAAAATTGATGGTTAAAACCACATTCAATGTTAATTAAGTTAAGTTTTTGAAGATTTTCAACTTTTATACAGAAAATACTAAAAACTTAATTCAAGCCCATTTAGAGTTGAGTTACAGAAAATTTACCCAGAGGTGACCCCACCTTACTTTTTATGAGGAGTCCAATGGTGAAATAATTTTCATATTTTTATTATTTGTGAAAAAATTTATAATAGTTTTTATTTAAATTTTTTCCAAAAATCTTTTAATTTTAGTAATTTTGTTGAAAATTTATTTTTACTCAATTTTTTCAAGTAGAAATATGTTTCCCCAATTTTAATTTCCCAAGTAATTTTTATTTTAAATTACAATTAAAACTTTAATTTATTATATAAATCTTATATTTATATTTTGATTTTGTTATTAATAACATAAATACATTTATTCCAGTTATAATTGTATAATTTTTTGTAATTTGTGGTCTTTTGGGTATATAAAAATACCTCTAAGGATCACATTCCTTCCCCCTAAAAAATAATATTGCTTTGTAATATTTTTATTTCTAGTGTTTTGAGATCTTTTGAGAAGTTTGGTAGCTTCAGGTATGTCATTTTTTGCCAACCATGCATCTTCACAAGTTGGGTCACTGTACCTGACAAGGTATTACTTTACTTTCTTAGCCATCAATTTCCTTTCTTTAAGAACTTTGGTGATTTTCTTAGTACCAAGTGATTCAACAGGAGGTATATTCTGGGGAACTTCATTCCTCAAGGGAAATGTTTCAGAATCCCTAGATTTATAAGACTTTATTAAGCTTACTGGAAATTTAGGATGGTTATTAATACTTTCCTCAGATAATTCTACTTATACAGCATTTTCTCCACAGAGGGCATTAATAACAAAAGGTCCTTCAAAGGAGTCTTTGAGCTTCTTACATCCTTTGATGTTATTGAAGTTAGTTGTAAATACAATTACTAAATCTCCCACCTTGAAGTATGGGGTTGCATGTGATTTATCCCACTTGTCTTTGGAATATGAAAATGAGTCCTCCATGCACCTAATTGCATGCTTCCTAGCTTTGTCTAGTATTCCTTTGAAGCTAGCAGCTGTGGGATGTAACTCAACCAAATATTTCATCAAGAAATCTTGGGGTAATCTGGGATTACATCCTTTTTTTAGGAAAGCAGGAGTCTTATGGGTACTGGCATGAATGGATGTTTTATATGCCAATTATAGTGCAGGTAAAAGGGTACACAAATCATGCGTGAATCCATCACAATCTTTGAATTCCAAGCCATATTCACAAACTATTCTGACCATTTCTTCCAAATTTTGGCTCATTCTTTCAGCCAGACCATCAGTTTGTGGGTGGTAGGCTGTAGAGAAGGACAAATTTGTTCCAAATAATTGGTGAAGGTTTGTCCATAGAGGTGAATTTGGGATCTCTGTCACCAATGATGTTTGTGAATATGCCAGTCCATGAAACCACTTTATTACATATCAGAAGAGATGTATCCATGGCTGTATCATATTTGTGACATGGTAAAGGTATTGGAGTCTTGATAAACCTGTAAACAATCACAAGGCATTCATTATAGCTTTTATCAACCCCTGGTGGTAGACAATTTACCAAGGTTTGCCGGGTTCTTGGATTTTGATCATATCTCCAAGTCTTTTGCCAGTGGAATTTTTTCTTTTTGACATCTGTCACAGGTCTTGCAATAATCTTCAACATCTTCTTGCCACATTGGCCACCAAATAAAGGTCTTGACCTTTTCTCTTGTTCTGTCTTCAGATAGGTGTCCTGAAAAGGGGCTCTCATGGCATTCTTTCAGCACAAGATTGATTAAGGATCTGTCCACAAATCTCATTAAACATGTTTGCTTAGTTCTGTGGTAAATTATACCATCCAGTAAGTAAAATCTCTCTTCAACATATGATTTATTCCATACTTCATCCAAGGCATGTATTAAGGAGTGATCTTTACAGTCTTTAGTAAGTAATTGGCATAAGAGGCTCAAATTCTTATCCTGAGTATAACTGTTCCTTACTTCTTTGAAGAATGTTGTGTTCAGATCTGTAACACTTATTCCTTCTATTGGGATCTGTGGGGAAGCTTTTTCTGGTACATAATCTGGATTGTCAATGTTATTTGGTAATGACCATCTTCTTAGCCCATCTGCATTTTTGTGAATATTTCCATCTTTGTGAACAATAGTCATATTAACTCTATATTCTTCTATGGATATCTTCTATCTAAGCATATGTCTGTTGGGTGTTTTCATGGTTAAAAGTGATTTGACAACAGTAAAATCTGTTATTACTTCAAACACAAATTCTTCCAGGAAGTAATTAAGCTTTTCTAAGGCCCAGACAAGGCATAAAAAATCTATTTGACTTGCCCCATATCTGGCTTCAGTTGGTTTTATTTGCCTAGATATGAAGCATATGGGTCCTTCTCCAGGTTTTCAATTTATAATCTGTACTTGATGAAGTGAAGCACCCAGCCCATCCCCTGATGCATCAATATAAAGCTTGAAGGGCAGTTTAAACTCTGGAATCAGCAAGAGTGGGGAAGTGGTTAATGCTTGTCTTAAATATTCAAAGGCTTTGACTCTTTCAACATTCATATCAAATACTGTGTCCTGGTCACATAATTTATTGAGAGGTCTTGCTATGGATGCAAAATCTTTGATATGCTTCCTGGAGTATCCTGCAAACCCCAATAATGACTGAATTTCTTTCTTGTTCTGAGGCATAGGTTTCAGTAGTACTTCTGCAACCTTGTTTTTTCCAATTCCAAGAGATAGACCAGATACTACATGTACTAGGGCTTTGAGTTCTTCAAATCCAAAATTACATTTCTTTAAGGAAATTTTCATATTTACAGATTGAATTTTTCCCAAAACTCTGGATAATCTGTACATGTGCTCCTCACAAGTCTTGGAACAGAAAATAATGTCATCAATGTAAATTATTAACCAGCCTTCTGACAGTTCTTCAGGGAGAATTTCATTCATCATTCTTTGAAAGTGTGAAGGTTCATTTTTGATACCAAAAGGAATCCTAAAATATTCATACACCCCACAATGGACAATAATCCTCAAGGATTTTCTTTCTCTTGGTGCCACCACATTTTGGTGAAATCCCTTCAGGGCATCCATAGTGCTTATATACACTGCTTGAGATATTTGGGTAAGGGAAATTTGGATTTTTGGTATTGGGTACCTGTCTGGGACAGTGTATGTGTTCAGAGCTCTGAAGTCCTCAACCATCTGAGACTTTACATTATGCCATGCCACTATGACTGGTGTAGTTATTTCTACCTCCTCATTGTTACCAACCTTTCTTACTACACCAACATCTAGAAGTTCTTTAATATTGATTTCCAGAGCTTCTCTAGATTTTGGGATTGATGGATATGCAGGCCGCCTTACTAGTGGTGGATAAGGTATTACAATATTAAGAATAATTTCAACTTCATGTCCATAGATTTCCCCCAAAGGTTCTTTGCCTGATGCAAAGGCTTCTTTGTGGTCATATAAAAGGGCAGAAAGTTCACTTTCTTTTCCATCAGTGAGATGAAGACTAATTTCAGCTTCATTCAACTGTTCAGACTTCAATTTTTCTAACTCTAAGCTGACTGGTGATACTTTGCTTATTGTGATTTGGCTTTTAAATGGTAAAAAGGCAAATTTTTTATGCTTATTGTCCCCAATAGTAGATTATCTGTCTTTATTGTTAAGTAAATCTATGCCATAAATGATTAAGTAATAATTTCCCAATATAAAATGGGTACTAGAGAAGTTTTCCATAACAACAAATTCAACAGTTATTCTTAAATTTCCATTGATATGTGGAAATATGACAGTAGTTTCAAATATGCCCAATGCTTTCATGGGATTAATTGCACTGTTAAATTATTTTCCATCAATTAGAAACAATTGATCTTCAAAATTTGATACACAATTCTTAAGAGAATATTTACCAACACAAGAGCAGAAGGCTCCTGGGTCAAGTAAGATTTTAGTGGGTTCACTATTAATTACCACTTCTGTTATACAGGAATTACCAGTTTGGATTAATGGACAAACCAAGCAGGAATTATTTTACAGCTTTCCTTAGTCTTTTCCCAATATATCAAAGTATTCATTTCCTTCAAAAAGAGACTATAAGAAGAACTAAAACCATTAAAACCCAATAAATACCCTTTGTTAATAAATGTACTTGACAAATACTGATGTGACACCCCAATGCACCACCCAGGTGAAGTTAACCTTCAAGGGGTTTGTTGGCCTAAAAGAATTTTTTTAATATTTTCATTTCTTAAATTTTTTTTATTTCAATTTTTATTAAATATTGTGGGTAGTAAAAAATAAACAAACATTAACTACAACACAGAAGGTCCTAGTTACAATGAGGATGCATGGAATTGAATTTCAGGGCAGAGCTGTAGCATAATAGGGGTCATAAATATTAATTGAAAGCTAATTTATATATCAAAAAGGTAGAATTGGGTATTTAGATGAAAATAAGTCTCTCTCTTAATTTTGAAAAGGAAATGCATATTAAATTTAGGGGGTTAAATCTAGAAAAAGTGTTTAATGCAGGCTTAGGACATTGTTTAAACAGGAAAAGTACAGGTGTATTGTATTCTCTGACTCCTTGGAGGAAGTCTATCATTACAAAGAGGAGTTGAACAGATTTAAAAGCTTAGTAATGAATTCATGATCATGATAAGGTGGTAATTGTGATGTTAGAAGGGAGAATTTCAAAATTTGGGGTGCAGAAAGATTGTAAAATGGTGTGAAATGTGAAAACAATAGGCTGGAAAGAAGAGATAGACATCAGAGATATCAAACCAGTATTACAGAAGTTTCAGAATGGTGTTATGTAACACAGTTACAGTTACAGGACGTCTAGTTACAGAGAAAGACAGCATAATACAGGAAACCTATAGTACAGTGGTCAGGGAGATAAGGCTTCCACAACAGTAGTTAAACCAGTATTACTAAGAATGGAGATAAGGATCCCAGGAAACTCAACTGATTACATAATCAAATGACATCATTTCCCTACAATTTCAAGAACTCAATTGAAAATACAGGTCTCATGATCTGAAACCACCAAAACTTACTTCATAATACAGGTCAACTGACAAAAGCCCAAATTGGAGACCTGAAAAATTGCAAGTCCCCTTTTTTTTGACACTCCCATGGAGGACCTAAAAACCATAAATAGAGGTCCCCTCCCCCCTCTAGTTCTTTTTTCCTTGTGGCCTAGACAGAAGCTCATCACAAAAATATAACTTCTTAATATTTCTTCTGAGGGAAATCCCCTCCATCCATCCACATTATCCTAATTTTTTTAGGAATACTCAGTAGCTAAGCTCAGAAGTAAAGTTATCCCATCCCCATTCCTAAATTCTGCTCAGTAGCTAAGCTCAGCAGAACTGTCTGAGTTATTTATAATTAATAGTAGTTAACAGTTGGTCTACTTTAGTTCATAAAATCAGATAATTGAATACTTCCATTCCTAAATCTGCTCAGTATCCAAGCTCAGTAGCATTGTCTGGGTGTTTTATAGATAATAGTAGTTAACAGTTGGTCTACCTTATTTCATAAATCCACCCCATTTGCAAAGCTCTCTACTCAGTAGCCAAGCTCAGTAGTAAACTGAACAATAGTAGTGTTTGTTACTATTAGTTATCATATTATCAACAGTGTTATCATCAAAATTGGGAGTATCTCAAGGTGTTACTTTTCTCACTAAAATAATAAAAAAAAATTTCTCCAGTTTTATATCTTTATTTACTTGTGCTAAGGTTTACTAACCATTTTTTCCAGATCAAACAAAGTCTGATAGAGTCTATTGAATATAATTTTATTACTAGCCACCATCAAATAAAATAAATTGATTGTGAGCTCAAGCTAAGATTATTCTGACACACAAGCAGAGCAAGGGTTACAAGCTTGAACAGCAATTCAAAAATGTTTGATTGTAATTTCCCCTTCCAGTTACTGCCTCATTTATCCCACACACAAGGAGTTCCCACATCTGGTGTCCCAAAAGTGGCATGCAGGTAGGAATAAAATTCAGACATTATTCAGCTTGATTTTAAAAACAATAAAATTAACCAAATAAATAAAATCAAAACTGGAAAAAAATAAATACATCAATCAAAAATCATCATCACATAGTTCATAATCAACTAATCCCTCATCATCATCCTCATATCATTATTATTATCCAGTTAAAAACTCAACACCCACAGGACAAGAATCTCAAGTAGAATACAGTGATCTCATCCCAACACCAAGAACAGAAGAAAAGGAAAAGGAGAATATCAGAAATTTCTTCTTCTATATCATTCAAGAATCCATAAAAGGAATGAATAAATCAAAAGAGCTAGAAGGAAAATACTATAAAGTAGAAATGGATCTACAATCTACCCCAAATTTACCACCATTACCACCTGAGGATACTGTGGAAGAACATCATTCTGAGGAGATCGCAGGAGAGGATCAAACTGTAAAAATTCAGAGTTTGATGAAGCAAATGCAGGATATACTGTTAACTAAAAATAAAAAGAAAGGAAAGAGAAGAGGTTCTGAATTTTATACACCTGGAGCCAGTGCTAGTGAACCAACATTACCAAGGCATGTAAGACCAGAAGAGTCACCATCATCACCTACACCTGGACCTAGAGCTACATCCACTCCAGCCACAGAAGCCAGAGCTCAATCTATTCCAAGAAGAATATTTTTATCTAAATCTACATGCCAAGCCCATTACATCAAGAGATCACAAGAGTGGAAAATCCTGTAGTAATAATAAGAGCTAAGGATTAAAATCTTATTTTCTATGGAAATGAAATAGAAAAATTTATCAAGAGAGTGGAGGCAGATTTTAAAATTGAAGGAGCTAGTGGAGAAGATATAGCAAGGCAAGTGTATTATTTCAGCCTCATAAGATGTTAAAGAGAAAATTGAATCTATGCAAGGATATGAAGAAAGGCATTGGGAAAAGCTTAAAGAGGAACTTATCACAGAATGGGGAAGAGTAGAACCTGATAGGAAGTATAGACCAGAGTCCTTGGGAAAGCTATTTAATAGTGCCAAGAAAGAAGGAGGAATCAGCACATTATCAGAATCCAAAAGGTTTATTGGTGAATATGAAAAAATTCTTCATTACCTTTATAAATATGGGTACCTCAAGAAGGAAGTGGAACATAATGAAGAATTTTTTGCAAGTCTGTCCTCTGATATTTGAACATCCATCATCAAAGAAATGAGGAGGGATAAATTCATGGTTCAAGCAATGGATGGAGGATGTATTGTACCACCTTTAGAAACTCTGAAGAAATATATGGAACAGGAACTAGAGACAGTTATTATCTCAAAGGACAGAAGTGAATATGTAAGTAATAGAGAAGAAACTAACAGATCATTACCAGCTACAGTTAAAGAAAAGAAGACTAGTTTTGAGGTTGAAACAATGGGAAATGCTTTACATCAATTAAAGTAACTCAATAGGAAAATCAAATAACAGAATAGCTCAGTCAAGGGGGAAAATAATGAATAAAAGAAAGATTTAAAGGATTTTATTAAGCAAATAAAAGAATTGTCAGAAGAAGTAATACCTCGAAATAAGCAACTAAAGGACTCAAAGCAGAAACCCCTCATTTTGAAGCCAAGGTAAAATGTCCCACCACCACCAAATAGAAGTGTATCCTATGTTCCAGCACAGAATGTACCAAAGCTTACTGTTGAATGTTACTATTGCATGGAAGAAGGCCATTCAGTTGGAAGATTTTCTGAACTAGTTGATTATCAAAACAAGAAATGATTTATCAGAAAAGGCTTAAATTATTTATATCCCAGCTGGGAAAGGGTCCCTAATGATGGAAAATTTCCACCAAAATATCTACTCAGCTAATTTCAGAGGGAACAAGAGGAACTCAAAAGAAAGTTAGAGGAAAAGAACAAAGAAGAAGAATAAAATAAAAAAGGAAAATAAACTGCTTTCATATCAATGCATAATTGGGGTTATTGGGAACTACCATGCATTTAAACAGGATTAGAAGGAACTCTTGGGTATGCTCATGGTTTGAGGAACACAAAGCAAAGGATTTAAAAGCAAGATAAATCTAAGGCTCAACCACTTCCCTCAAAAGAGAATATTCAACCCAAAGACACTATAAAGAAGAATATTAGTATTCCTGGTGGATTCATTGAAGAAGAAGTTGAAGAAGAAAAGGTCATGATACCTACAAAATATAAGTCATCAAAACCAGGAGAGGTTGTTAAACCACCAGAACCAACCAAACCAAAACTTACTACACCAGCAAAAGAGAAAGGAGACTGATAAGAAATCTTTAATCAAACCACCAAATGTGGAAGTGAAAAAAAAGCCTTGAATTGAAGAAGAAGGATCAATAATTGAAAAAGTCATGAAGAAGGTCATGGATCAGAAAATTAATGACACCTTAAAAGAAATAGTCACAATCTCACCCAAGTTTATGCAATAATTGAAATTTCTCTCAGAAAAAGAAAGGAAATACTTAATTCCTCTTAAATGAATAAATATTCAGGAGAAAACAACCACTCAAGATAAAATGCATTACTCTTGTCCCCTTGGAATTATTGAGGTCTCAGTTGGACAAGAAGGACATATAGTAAAAGCATTATTAGATACTGAAGCTGAACTCAGTATAATACCAGAAGGGGAATCCATAAAAGCAAGACTACCAATGAGGGCTCTGAACATGAGACTTAGAGGTATTAGAGGTAATAGAACAGCAATTGTGTGATTATCTAAAAGCACTTTCCTTCTCTTAACATCTGGTGATGAAAGACAAATTAACTTCTTTGTAGCCAGAGGTTCTTTTCACACAGTCATTGGAAGACCTTTCCTTGCGGATAGTGGTATTAGAATTGCACACTCTCAACAACAAGGAGAAATTCTTAACTATAAAGAGTCTGATGGAAGAATATTGTGTATACCCATATGTACACCAGAATCAAAAGGATGACACACAGGACCACCCAGAGGAATGGAAGTGTGTAACATGGTTAGAATAACAGAGCTGAAAAATGAAGGACCAAAATCAAAATCATCCCTCAAGAAAGTTAAGTTTGATACTTAAGAAAAAAAATTATAGTAGCAAGAAAATAAATTAATCAATATATCATTTGAAAGAAGATGAACCTGAACAAATTGAATCATTATTAGCATCTTCACAGAGAATTAGCAGCCTAGACAATAATGACCCTCTTCTCCATCCAAAATTTGAAAACACTAATAGATCTAACATGGAAGCTTCCACCATTAAAGTGGAGCCAGTACTAAATAAAGGCTTAAAGCAAAGAAAGCTAGTTTAAAGTGTTTCAAATAAATATGGAAATAATGGTACTTATTGGGAAAAAAAGGATGCAGTCTCTAATGAGGAATACTCCAGTGATTCAAAAGTGAAGGGGTCCTCTAAAATCACAAGATATTTTTCAAAAACAATTTCTAAAATAAAAAATGATCATAAATATCACATTGAATGGGACTTTCAATGCCCTGGAGCTCAACCAACAATTACAGAAGAAATTAATACAACTAAAACTGAAAATATCATTACCAAACCTGGAGTGGAACCAACAAATAAAAATTTAGAAACCAATTTATCAGAGGAAGAATTAATTCAAGCCCAAGAGCCTTTGGACCTAGACCAAGTAATAAAAAAGTTGAATTTTATGGAATTGGAAATTAACACCAACACAGCATCCACTGGTAGTGACAATTCTCAAAAGAATCCCTTTTCTAATTTGTCACCAAATTATGGAGTAAAATCAGTAATATATGTCATAATAGGTTGGGAAGAATACCCTTTTATGGCTTTCCTGGACCAAAACTTAGAATATAACTGCATACCTCTTTAAATAGCAGCGGAAATTGGGATTAGAAAAATATCAAATAAAATAAAAAACAAAAATAAGAAGTTCAACAAGAAGATGATGAACAGAGCTCAAGCTGTCTTACCTACTAATGATACACTTTACTTAATATTCATGGTGGAGGGAAATTCAAGAAACATAGGTTTGGGAAAAGACTTTTGTGATTATTTCAATTTGCTTCAATCATGGAATTCAATACATTCAAGCTATGGAGAAGAAGAATCAAATCAGAGTCCAAAATCATTCAATCAAGGTTCATTAGCCTTAAAAGATACAAATCAATATTCAGAAGACCTATATGAAGGAATACAAGTGTTTAATATAGGGATAATGGACTTTTCTCAACAGGATTTTCATGACATGATGACTATAACAGAAGGATCTCCTTATACTTCTTCAAGCCCTCTCACACCATTGGATGAAGAAGAACAATTTACCCTAGGAGACCTACTCCATGATGAATATTTCAATATGGGAGAAATTAATTCAGATGAATATCCCATAACTCCAGCAGTTCTTCAGCCAGGATTTCAACAAAGTTTTGATGTGGATCCAAAGCTTACTACATCAAATACCTTCATTTCAGAATGTACTAGTGGTCCAAAGAAATAACACTCTGACAATAAAAAATATACCCAAACATAATTACCATCCGTAAACTCCTTGATAAAGGAAATTCAATCAAACTGCACATTACCAAAAAATAGACATGTTAAAGATATAAATGAAACATCACCAGTAAAAATGATGTTATGTTCACTGAAAAATTTGAACCATTACCAACCCTTGAGCAGTTAATTTTTAGGGAATACTTCAATAATGAGCAAAATCCTAATCAAACCTGGATACCCCTCAAATTCGAAATCTCTCTTTGAAAAACCCCACATTAATAACAGCCAAAATATGCTTGACCATCATAATTTACCAGAAGACATAGTCAGTTAAGAATATGAGTATTTATCTCATATTTATAGCTTTGCAAGGGATACTCAAGGATTATCACCACCTTCAGTAACTTCTCTTTACAAAGACACAATAAAAAGCCTCCAGAACAATTGAAACCTTTATCAAGGAAGAATAATATTCAAAACAAACCATTAAAATCAATTCTAAAAAAGCTTACCAAATTCTTTGATAAAAAAGATGAAATTAAAGAAAAAATCTCAGGGTTTACTCAAAATAAGAAAGAATATTATCAATTGCAGACAAAAGAGTTTCCAAGATGCAGAAACAAAAGCAAATTGAGAAAAATGCAGGAAAAGGGGCAGTTAACACTAAATAATGTTAAAGTTTATTTTGAATTCACTTTAAGCATGGAGGAATACATCAACAAATCAATTCCCATGGATAAAGGAAGAATAGAAGGGGAACTGCTAAACTGTTTAAATAAATCCCTTTTAAAAAATAAAAAGCCAAATTGGATGAAAAGAAATAAAGGAACTAAATATAAAACCAAGACATGTTAATCCTGGAATAATACTTAAGTCCACTTATTCCCTTTCTTTTTTTGCTTCATTTTTTATTTTTCTTATTATTTCTATATTATTTTACTTTATTCGTTTAGTTTTATTTCTGGCTGTTCTTCTGAATTTTTTCATGGAATTCCTTTTTGTAAAAAAAGAAAAATAATAATAATAAATATATGAAAGTTTAAAAAAATAAAAAAAATAATACATACATGTTATTTATGACTTTAACATTAATATATAAGCTCAATAAAAATAAATAAATATATATATTGATAAAAAATTCTGATATACGGATGAATTATTTTCCTTGTCCATTTCTTTATGCTTTTACTTAGATTTAATTATATTCTATTCTTTTTATGCTCTATTTTATATTCTATTATTTTTATTTTTATTTCTTTATTTATTAATTTTTCAATTTTTTATTATTATTATTTTTAATTTATTTTATTTTTTTTGCTTTGCATGGGTTTCTTTTTTTGAAATAAAGGAAACTTAGGGCTTACTCATCTCTCAGCTGTTTTTAGGGGGGTGCAGCAAGTTTTCTTTTTTAATATATAAATTTTTTTTATTTTTTTCAAAAAAAATATAATAATTTGAAACTCTAACCCAAACTTAAATATTTATATATATAGGTATTTAAAAAAATAAAAAAGAAATAAGATAAAACAATTTTCTGTTTTGTTTTTTTTATTTAAAAATATTAACTCTAAAAAAAATAAAAAAACAGTAACCCTAATCATAAAAAAGCAGAAACCATTATAATTACATCTAAAAAAAGAACAGTAGCCCTAATTATAATAAAGCAACTACCATTATAATTACATATAAAAAAATAAATTATTTTTATATAGATTTTTTTTTGTTTTAATTTTTTCAGATGATTGAACTACAAAACAATGGAAAAGAATTTATATATATATATAAAGTCCCCAGCAAATGCTGATGAATAAAAAAAATAATAATCAAATAAAGTGATGAGTATATATTTTTAATATAATTTAAAAACTTACGGCCACTAAAGATCATAAGGTGGAACATCTTTGCGCAGCTCAGAGAGTCAAACTGCAACACTAGAAGGGGGATATATAAATTGATTAAGAGAAAGAAACAATAACCACCAGGGCAATTTTTATGTGACTAGTTAGCCAGTCATTTAATGTGTCCTGTCTGTGACTTTAAAATGGCTATCAATTTGAAATGAATATAAACAAGGTATAATTATAAGATGACCTAAGAAAAGCCCAAATATTACCTGCATGAACTTCAGTATTAGATTTTTCTTTCACAACTGGATTAGCTCAATATATTATTAAAAGAATCTTTCATAATTTAACAATGATATTTGCAAATAGAATTACATGGAGCAGAAGTGGGTTATTTCAGTATTTTGAGAAGCATCCTTTTCTTCTCAAGCACCTATTATTCAGAATTTCCCCCCCTTTAAAATGTTTGAGAGATCAATAAATATTGTATAATTTGTGTTTATAGAGTCAAAAAGAAAGAAAGTTTCACTTTCCCTTTGAATATGCATATTCATTTTAATGAGCTATTTTATCACTTAATGGTCTTCCAAATTAGGCTATCAATTACTCAGTAGTTCTCTGTGAGCTATGTGATATGGGAAGAATATCTCTCAATTTAGGGATGAAAAAAATGGGAATTTGATCAATTAAGCATTAATATCTATTGTTTAAGAGCACAATTTATTGCAGAAAAAAAGGTCATCATGTCTTGATATGAGCCCTAAATGTTCCATTGAGAGCACAGAATGAAAATTGATCAATATCCAAATATCAGAAATTATGAAATGGTATTGGGAACTAATATCAAGAAGGCTCAGCCATACACATATATTCCAAATTCAAACATTTTCATCATTTTAACTTGTTATACACTTCCCTCTGAAATGAAACACACCACCAACAATTTCTGAAAGAAGCTCTGTGGACAAGAATTAATAGTTTTCTGAAAGATAATCAATGGAAATCCTTGGAGGTTTTAAAGAGTATTTGATAAGATACACTTTTCACATGCAGAAATCATCATAATTAAAAAAATATGCTTAAATTTCATCTTTCAGGTAAAGAGAAGCTTCTTCATTTTATTGAAATTTCCAAAAATTCAGAACATATGTTTGGCAAAAGCATTTTTTCTACATTGGTATTTTCAATATACAAACGTTTGTGTCCACAGTAATATTTTTTGGTGGCTTTTGTTTTTATAAAAGTGTTTTTGTTTTTTGGTTTAAATTCTACATATTCTACCTCAAAATTCAATTATTTTTGAATAATATCAGAAATTTAGTAGTAATCCAGAGATTGTCAACCAAAAAATGTAAATTTAAGCTCAAAGATGAGAAATTTGGGCATTATTTTTTATTAGAAATTCATCTTCACACGTATTTTGGCTACTCCAGAATTATGAATTTATTTTCATTCTTTGCCAAAGTTTATATTATATATGAAGTATGCCACTAGAACTTAAATTTTTGCAATCTAATTACTGGGAAAAAATGAAATCATGAATTTTATCCCCTCTTGTAAGGTTTATATTGAGCCCCACTTTTTTCAAAAGGAATATGTGAGCTATGAGTTGTCCTTAAGCGGGAAAAGGTGACAGGTTACTCAGATGCTATAGAGTGGTGTGCACATTAATTATATTATCTTCTTGAAAGTACATCTTTAATTATAATTTCTGTTGCACCACTCACTAAATACTACTACTAATGATAAATTTCAAGCCATTAACCATTACAAAATTGGAAAATGTGAGTGTTTTTGCATAGTTAATATTCCAAAAAATATCAAATGACAGCTGAGGTTCTCCATCAGTTTCTTTCATTTCCTCTCATGATGAACCTCCCTCCAAAGATGATTCAAATTATTTCACAATTATGCTCCAATACATGGAATCACTCAGCTTTTTCCCATTGGCATGCAGGGATAGATACTCAAAATAATATGTTCCTATACTAAAAAGGTTGGGGGTTGGTTTATATCACCTTGTGCAGACAGCCCCCACAAGGTAGCTCTAAAATACAGAGGTCATTCATATATGGTATTGTAAACAACCCCCCAGAACCAGCTTCAAATGGCTGGGGGTGGTTTGATACCACAAGTGTGAAAGGCCTTATGACACCACCTCCAAGACTGTGGATTTGGCTACAAAAAGGTTTTTTTGAAAAAACCCCTAAAACCAAATAGAAATTGGAGGGGTGCTGTTTCCAACAACCCCCCAAAGCCAGATGTAAAAGGCCATGAGGCTTTTTTGCATCAGCTAGCTCAAACAACCCCCTCAAAACAGTGGCAAAAGTACAAGGGTTTCTTGCATTAGCTAGTTAAAACAACCCCCCAAAACTGGCTGAAAAAAGGCAGGGGATTGTTTGAATCAGCTTCTGCAAACAACCCCCCGAAACAAGCAGTAAAAGGCCGGGGGGCTGCTTGCATCAGCTAGCACAAACAACCCCCCAAAACCGGCTGTAAAACACCAGGGGGTTGTGAACACCAGCCTCTGCAGTGTTAGAATATCTCAGGTGGGCCCTGGCGGCACCAGTCAAGCAAAACACTGAAGCATAATGGGTGGTTTCTCTCTACAATAGGAGATCCACCCATGGATCTTAGCAAGGAATGCCTCATTGCCTGCCACATGGGTGATTTGAACCCATAGCAAAGTGAGAAAGTAGTGCATATGCAAGGCTTACCAGCTAAGAGGTGAACAATTGGATGTTGCCAGTTCATCCACAATTTTGTATTAGTTTCTTTTAAAAAAAAATTGTACTAGTTTTGTTTCAAATAAACTATTTTTGTACTAGTTTTTTTCAAATAAACTATCTTTTTACTAGTTTTTTTTTCAAAAAACTATTTTTGCACCAGTTTTTTTTAAGAAAATACTTTTTTACTAGTTTTTTGCAAAAAATCTTTTTTGAACTTGTTTTTTTCAGGAAACCATTGTATTATTTTTTTAGAAAAGCTGCTTTTTTGATTAGTTTTTTCTAATTAACTGTTTGTTTACTAGTATTTTCAAAAAAGTGGTTTTTACTACCTTTTACTATTCTTCCAAGGGTCTTTTAAAAAAACTATTTTCAAATAGTTTTGCAAAAACAAAGTTTAACTAATTTTTTCATAAATGACTTTTTTGAAAGAAGGTAGTTTTGTGGAAAAGAAAAACAATTTTTTCAAAGTTACTCTTTTTTTTGTCAAAGAAACCAGCTAAATTTTCAACATCAAAACACTTTTTTGTAATTTTAGAAGCAAAATTGATTTTTCTAGGAAAGCTTTCCCAAGTAACTTTTTATTTTTAAAATGCTGTTTTTTCCTCAAAAATATAGATTTCTTTCCAAAGAAATTTTTTTCAAAAAAACTAAGAATTCCAAAAGAACTATTTTTTCAACAAGAAAATATTTTTCTGTTCAAAGATGTTATTCCTTTTTGAATAGAACTACATTTTTCAGAAAATCTATTCTTTTTTTCAAAAAAAACTGTGACCTCCCAAAAGACTTTTTCAAAGAGTCATTTTTTTGCAAAAGACCTACTTTCTCTCAAAACCTGTAATTTTATTCAAACTAAATCATTTGATTTAAAACTCCAGCTTTGCAACAAGAAACCAATCTTTTTGCCAAAAAAAACCCATGGATATCCACTTAAGGAAACAAGATTTTCCTACTAAGTAAAGTGTTCTTTCAGAAAACTCTGATTTTTGTAGAAAAGAAAAAATAATTTTTTTATCAAAAATACTTTTGAAAAATGATTCTCATCATTACCCAACGTAAAAGACCTTTCTTATCCAGAAATTAACTTCAGAAACCCTTTTTTGAGCTCAAAAAAATATGAAAATCCATAAGGAATCCTAGACTATTACTGACTTTATAAAATTGAAAAACTATGATGGGATTATTAAACAATAAAATTTGTAGTTCTCATAGAAAAACAAACTTTGAATTTCTTTGGATCAAACCTAAATGAAAAAAACTACTCTTTATCAATATTTCATAAAGACATTAATTCACATGCATGGAGAACATTATATTTTGGATCAGAAAATTCCTAATTTATAACTTCTTTTATTTATACAATTCACCAAAAATCAGAAAAGTATTGAATTGATAGCATCTATTTAATTATTTCTTGCTTAAACCTACTTGTGACATTCAAAACTATGTTATTATCCTCCATTCCTTGAGCATATCAATTAATTTACTTTCAGTGATATTAATAAGTACTCTTCTCTTCTATAAATTACTTTTGGTTCTCTTAAGAGGTTTGGAATTTCTATTTTTTCAGTTTCCCGTAAAAAATATAAATACTAACTTCAGTATATTTTAAGAACACAAAGGGGATTAACATTTATTATCTAATGGATAATTTCTTTATTTATGTCAGATACTCTTGTAAATTATTCTCATTGAAAATCCCTGACCATTCTGTAAATTAAATGAAGTAAAA
This sequence comes from Austropuccinia psidii, assembly GCA_023105745.1. Lineage (NCBI taxonomy): Eukaryota > Fungi > Basidiomycota > Pucciniomycetes > Pucciniales > Sphaerophragmiaceae > Austropuccinia > Austropuccinia psidii. The sequence continues at coordinate 11,438,213 of JALGQZ010000016.1, forward strand.
TCCTACTTGTGGAAAGTCTAAACCTCTAGAATAAAGGTAAGTGAAGTTTGGATTTTTGGCAATTTTTAATGTTGGATGCTTTTATTATTATAATCAAGTCCTTCTCTTGAGAGAAATTAAAACACTGTATTTTAACCTAATAAGAATAAAAAAGGAATACTCAAGTGATATCAGGGTAAAATGAAAGTCACATATTAAGAACAAAGAAAGTATGACAAAGCTCTCTCCTGGTCATAATGTGTGACTGTCCAGCAAGTTATACCAAAAATTCCCTGGTGAACCAATATTAGCTACCTTCAAAAAAAACGTACTGAATCATGTGAAAATACCAATGGAGACAGGACTGAACAGAGTTGTGAATTATCTGCTGCTCATATTGAAAGGAGTGGTTGCTGGGATCATGGTGAAGAAAAAAATGCTCAATATGAGTGTGAAGATTGTTCATTTCATGCACAAAAAGTTGAAAATGATAGGCAAATTCTTGTTTTAAGTTTTGTTTGCAACAGCTAGCAGTAGGACATGTCAAGGGTGATGGTGACGTAGGAGGAGAAGATGGTATGGAAGCTGTAGTGGATGGAGCCAGAAATGGCCTGCAAGTTGAGGGTTGGCATTCCATTCAATGGTAACATAAACCAAGAGTTGATTTTTTCAAGATCCAAAATTATCCAATGCCAATTGTTACTACATCATATTATTTCAAGACAGAAGGGCATTGTAAAATAAAAAAATTGGGTCAATGAAGAAAAAAAATTTCCCACTGAGAGCACCCTTATATAGAAAGGAAAAGGGCACTCCTCATTTGTGGAGAGTGGCAAAACCATAAATATAAACTAAAAATAAAAAAAGGAGAAGATTTTCAGCCGATCTAAAAAATAATAATAAAAATAAAAGAAGGCAGTGTACCTAGCAACAGATTCTATCAGCAAGGACATATAAAAGAATGCCACTCTTCATTTGCCAAGAGTGGCTCAACAAAAAAAATATTAATTAATTAGTATAAATCAAAAAAAAGAAAAGAGTCCAATTGGCAAGAACAAAAAAATTAACACCACTATTCATTCATGAAGAGTGGCTCAACAGAATCCAATCTAAAAAAAAGAAAAAAATTAATTAATTAATTCAAAAATAATAATAATAATATATAAAAAAGGAAATAAAAAGAAAGGACAACAATGAAAAGGAACAACAAAGTGGGGGTGGAATCAGGAAGTTTCAATACAAGTCAGTTGTGCGACTGCATATCTGAATGCATATACAATACCCAAAATGCCTTGCGGCTATTTTGGTATTGATATATTGTTTTGAATTTGAAACTTTAAAAAGAAAACTAAAAGCTAAATTAAAAAAGAAAATGAATATAATGAAAAAATAAAATAATTATTTAATTCAAACATAAAAAAAATGATAATATAAATTAAATTAAGTTAAATTAAAATTAAAAAAACAATATAGAAAATAAATCAAGATCAAAAAATTGAATTTTAAATGAAATCTAATTAAATTAATATTTAAAGAAAAACAAATAAATTAAATTAAATTAAATCAAAATTAAAAAAAATAATTATTATTAAAATAAAATTCATAACAAGTCAATAAACTACCATAAATAAATGAATTATAGAGTTATATTAAACTAATTAATTAGATAAAGAATATTATATATATATATACATATCATATTAATTAATTAATTAGTAAAATTAGTTAATTAAAATATTTATTTTAATTAGCAATCAAATTAATTAAGTTGACTTTTTAAAAATACATAGAAAAATAAAAGAATATAAATAAAATAAATAAGAAAATAAGAAAATAAGAAAATAAAATTTAATTTAATTGAATATTCAATTTCAAAGTGGATATTCAATTAAGTGGATTTCCTTTCTAATATATATATATATATATATAAAAGAAAAGAAAATAAAATGAAATAAAATAGAATAGAAGAATTAATTTGATTTAATATTTAGTTCCAAAAGTGGATATTTAAGTAAGTGAATTTTTTTGATAATGATAAAAAAGAAGAATCAAACCTTCTCTGCACCATTTACTAAATTAAATATATTTTAGTATTTTTTATATCAAAACATTTTATTAAATGAAGAGTGGTTAAAACCCTTCTAGCTCTCAACACGTCAAGAATAAAATAATACAACATAAAAAATAACAACATCAACTACCTCATAAATGGTCCTAGACAAGCCCTTAAACTGTCCCAATGTTTCATTTTTCTATTTTAGCAACACAATAATCAAGAAAAGGTCCGTGATAAGAACTTGTATTGTCCAAATAATCTATTTCTCATAATTAATCAACAAAACTTTCATCATCAAGTGGTCCTGAGTATGAACTTAAACTTAATCATAAAGATTTTTTCAACCTCCATATTCATCTCAAAAAATCAATTTTGGCCATTGGCAATTATCACAACCTTACCACTAAATTATTTCAAGAAAAATAAAAGATACATTATTCTCAAGTAACTGCAAAAAATAATCAGATTTTATATATAAGAAAAAAGTTCTCTCAATATTAAATAAATAAGGGGTGGTAACTTGTTTCTCATCATCACTCCTTGTGATTTTAAGTTTTGGGGGATAGTGGGAATTTATTTTTTTAACTTGCAATTAATTAGCATACTGTATGATTGGAAGGCATTTAATCAAAAAAAAGCTAGCAATGTATATAGTAGAAAAGAAGAAGAAGAACAAGAAAGAAGATAAAAAAATTAGAAGACAGACCAGAAATTCAAGAGATAAGGATATTATCGAAATAAATGAATATATTTGAGGTTCAAACCAATGAAGAAGAATGAAGAAAAACCAGTATAAAGAATTGCAATCAGGAAACACAACAAACTTTCATGTAATTTGCAATTCTTTTTCCTTTAGGATAACTTCTCTCTCAAGATCAAATCAAGCTCATAACTACCATAATAAACAGAAACATCAGCAAGGTTTAGCTTTCTCAATGATCAAGAATTATAATATATTCAACATAAAAGAAATAATTTCACTCAAATAAAAAAACTCAAGATAGGGTATTTGTCCCTTAATACTCACTGGAAATTCTGGGGACAGCATTAAATGGAGAGGGGGATGTGGTATACCTGTACCAGTTTGGATTAATGGAAAAACCAAGCAGGAATATTGTTAAATTTTCCTTAGGATTTTCCAAATATATGAAAATATTCATTTCCTTCAAAAAAGAACAATTTAAACAATAACTAAAACCATCAAAACCCAATAAATACCCTTTGTTAATAAGTGAACTTGACAATTATTGATGTGACACCCCAATTCACCACCCAGGTTAAGTTAACCTTCAAGGGGCTGGTTGGCGTAAAACAATTTTTTTGATATTTTCATTTCTTAAATTTTCTTTATTTCAATTTTTATTAAATATTGTGGGTAGTAAAAAAATAAACAAACATAAGCTACATCACAAAAAGTCTTAGTTACAATGAGGATGCATGAAATGGAATTTTAGGGCAGAGTTGTAGCATGATAGGGGTCATAAATATTAATTGAAAGTTCATTTATATATCAAAAAGGTAGAATTGGGTATTTAAATGAAAATTAGTCTTTTTATCAATTTTGAGAAGGAAATGCATATTAAATTTAGGGGGGTAAATCTAGGAAAATTGTATAATTCAGGCTTAGGATATCATTGAAACAAGAAAAGTACAGGTGTATTTTCTCTCTGACTTCTTTGAGGAAGTCTATCATTACAAAAAGGAGTTGGACGGATTGAAAAACTTAGTAATAAATTTATGATCATGATAAGGTGGTCATTGTGATTTTAGAAGGAAGAAATTTAACATTTAGGGTGCAGAAAGATGGTAAAATGGTATGAAATGTAAAAAGAAAATAGGCTAGGAGGAAGAGATAAACATCAGAGATATCACAGAAGTATTATAGCAGGCTCAGAGCAAGACTAAAGAAGGTTCACAATGGTGTACTGTAATACAGTTACAGCTACAGGACATCTACTTACAGAGAAAGACAGCATATTACAGGAAAACTATAGTACAGTGGTCAGGGAAATAAGGATCCCATGAAACTCAATTGATTACATAATCAATAACATCATGAACGAAATCATTAAGAGGAAATAAACTAAGATTACTAATAATGGAAATCAGGATCCCAGGAAACTCAATTGATTACATAATCAATGACATCATTAACAGGAAATAAACCAGGATTACTAATCATGGAAATAAGGATCCCAGGAAACTCAATTTATTACATAATCAATGACATCATAAATGACATAATCAACAGTAATTAAGCTAGTATAACTAATCATGGAGCTAAGGATCCCAGTAAACTCAACTGATTACATAATAAAATGACATCATTTCCCCACAATTTCAAGAACTCAATCGAAAATACAGGTCTCATGATCCAACACCATCAAGCGTTATTTCCTAGTACAGGTCAACTGACAAAATCTCAAATTGGAGACATGAAAAATTCTAAGTCCCCTTTTTTTGACACTCTCATGGAGGCCCCAAAAACTATAAATAGAGGTCCCTTCCCCCACTCTAATTCTTTTTCCCTTGGGGCCTAGACAGAGGCTCATCACAAAAACACAACTTCCTAATACTTTTTCTGAGGGAAATCCCCCCCATCCATCCACATTATCCTAATTTTCTTAGGAATACTCAGTAGCTAAGCTCAGAAGTAAAGTTATCCCATCCCCATTCCTAAATTCTGCTCAGTAGCTAAGCTCAGTAGCACTGTCTGAGTGATTTATACTTGATAGTAGCTAACAGTTGGTCTACTTTAATTCATAAACTCATCTCATTGACTACCTCCATTCCTAAATTTCTCAGTAGATAAGCTCAAATGTGCTTTCTGAGTCTTATTTATATAATTAATAGTAAATAACATCTAGTCTGAATTTATTCATAAATTAAACTCATTAACTATTGCATTGGTATTTTTACCCCACTCCTGAATTTGCCCAGTAGCTAAGTTCAGTAGCACTGTCTGAGTGATTTATAATTAATAGTAGCTAAAAGCTTGTCTACTTTAATTCATAAAATCATATAATTGAATACTTCCATTCCTAAATCTGATCAGTAGCCAAGCTCAGTAGCATTGTCTGGGTGTTCTATAGATAATAGTAGTTAACAGTTGGTCTACATTATTTCATAAATCCATCCCATTTACAAAGCTCTCTACTCAGTAGCCAATCTCAGTAGTAAATTGAACAATAGTAGTATCTATTATCCCAATTTATCATCATAAAATTATTAAACCCTTGAAAAAATAATATTGTTTGTTATTATTAGCTATCATATTATCCACAGTGTTATCATCAAAATTTGGAATACCTCAAGGTGTTACTGTTATCACTAAAGGAATTAAAAAAAGTATTTTTTCTAGCTTTATATCTTTATTCACTTGTGTTAAGGTTTACTAACCATTGCTTCCAGATCAAAAAAAGTCTGATAGAGTATGTTGAATATAATTTTCTGACTAGCCACTATCACATAAAATAAATTGATTGTGAACTCAAGTTAAGATGCTTCAGCATTTTTAGGAAGGGAAGTTCAGATTATTCTGACACACAATCAGAGCAAGGTTTACAAGCTTGAACAGCAATTCAAAAATGTTTGATTATAATTTCCCCTTCCAGGTACTGCCTCATTTATCCCACACAAGAGGAGTTCGCACACCAGCTGTATAACCTTTACCTCTGTATTGTTTGGTTTTCATAAATTGGGCATCTTGGACTTCTGACAAATCAAGTTGACCATTGCTCAATTGTGGCAAGTGGGAATAAGAATCTATGATGTCAAATTTGAAATTGATATTTTCTATATATTTTGAAGATTCATGAATATTGATGATTTATCATCCAAATTATCTTCAATTACATCATCCCTTTCAACATCAGGTTCCTTTTGAATGTCAATTTAATTGATTTTCCCCTTCCTGGGACATGCATTAGCTAAATGTGTGGTTCTTTGGCAAATATGTCACTTTATGGTTGCATATGCAGATTTATACTTTATATTATTAGAATTTTCTTTGGTATTTTTGTCCACAGAATCTTTACAAGGTGTATTAGATCTTGTTTTGAGATTCACCCTACTAGAACCAATTATGGTTCTGGTGGTTACTTCTTCTAATATATTAATAATATCTTCTTCTGAAGATTGTTCATTAGTCCTTCTTTTAATAGCATGCTCCAAATCACCTCCACATTTTCTTAGAATTTCTCTGTGAATCATAATTTCTTAAATGTCAGGATATAATGCTGTTAATCTATTTTTTTGTTGTCAAAACCATAGTAAAGCTCTATCTTTGTCAGAATTAAATTTGGAAGATCCAAAGGCTGTTTCCACCTTAAATCTCCAAGCATAATTGGCCCATTTTTTAATGGTTTGGGTTTTCCACCAAGTCCAACTTTGGTGTCCATGTGCTTGTCTTAATTTTATATACCATCTGTGGGCTGATCTGGTAAACAAGGTGTTAAATCTTGCTGTTACCAATCTGTCTTCTAATTCAAAATCTTCTTCAATAATGTCAATAAACCTGATGAATTCCATATGGTCATATTCTCCTTCACCACTGAAGTGATGCCATTCCTTCAGTTTTGGTACTTCTTTCAACAGTGCTTGGCCCATTGATGGGTCCAAGTTGTGGAAAGAGGTGGAAAATTCATTCTTTAGTTGTGAATATTCTAAATCCAATACTTGTGGGTTGGAAATTCTTGTACCCTCATTTTGATTCAAAGGTGTGCAGTAATTTTTCAATATCATTCATTTTACTGTTGCTACAACTTTGAGAATTTCTGAGCTCATGTTACTCCAATGTTATACATGTCTTGCTTATGTGTTAATTTGTTCCATAAGACCGTCTGCCTAGTATTATCAGAAATGAATTGATTCAACTTCATTTTTAATTTTGATACTTCTTGTTGTGAGGTGTCAAAACACTTTTTCAAGGCAATTGTATATGTCTTTACTTCAGTAAATGAATTTGCAATCTCATCAAGGACTTTTTTATTATCTTATTTGATAATATTTATGGCTTGTTTTATTCTTGCTTCAATTATCTCATTAATATTTAATTTCAAATATTTGTCTGTTAATTCTTTAATAATGGCAGATTGTTCATTTAACTTAATTCCAAATGAACTGTCATTAATTTAAGTTTTAATTTTTCTTGAAGCTTTTTCAAAAACACAAGTGTCTCATTTATTTGGCTCAGACTTAAGTTATTTGTTTTAAGATTGTTACAAATTTATGAATTTTTATCAGAAATATGACTTTTAATGTCATTTATAGCTATGTACAAGTTTTGAATGCCATACAGAATATCAGAGATCATTTCTGATATTTTAGTCTGGATTCCTCCTTTTTCTGTAATTCCATAATTGTTCTGGCCATCTGAAAAACATTTTCCATAGCATCCTTCTGAATCTTTGGGATTCTGTAGCCCTGGCTGTAAGGATTTGTAGCTGGTGCTTTGCCTTTTCCCTTGTTCTGAGTTTGTGGCTGCTTTTTCAAGTTGGAATTTTGGCTGCTGGCTACTGGGGCTGTTTTTGGCACTTGCTTGGGTGGTGGAGGATTTTGTTCCTCCATTATTCTTTGAAAGCACCATATTTTTCTTTTCCATAAATGGATGCCATCCATTAAGTAATTTGCAAGTGTTTGGATGGCCCAGAAATTTCCTCACAGTTAGTTGAAAGTTCATGCATTTTTTCCACAGATCTGCAAGGATCTGGTACTCTTTGTGCTTCAATGCATTGCTGTAGGCCTTCTTGCTGGCTTTTTATATGTTCACTGAGGATTCTTGTGGTGGTGTCAGCTTTGTTTGAAGGTAAAACAGTATTATTAGCTTCAGAATGGCATAGTTTGTCAGTTTGGGATTCATCCACTGAACCTTGTCCTTCTGTAACTGATTGGCCTCTGCCATAATCACTTCTATAATCTTTTTGGGAGCTTCTTGAGGGGTTATAGCTGGCTCCTGATCTGGTTGAAGGTATTATTATGATTAAAAAAGATTAAAATAGTAATTTTATATCAAAAACTTACTATTGGCCAAATTATTAGCCTTTTGGAGAGTATTAATAATGTCAAAATTGATTAATTCTGAATAAATTGGTTTTGGTTGATTATTCTGAGTTATAATAACAGTACTATTATGATTAGAATTGATAGTACTTTAAGGGATAATTGTGGTTACTGTTGATGCAGGTTCAATGTTTTCTTGTCTTACCACATTTTCAGACACTAAAATGAATTAAAAACACAATTAATTAAGTAAAAAAAGGTTTTTCAAAAGAGAAAATGAAAACAATAAGCCTCACTTATAATATGAAAAGTTTTATTTCTTATGAAATGTTTTGGATTATAAGTTTTTTTTACTGAGTTTTGAAATTTTTCATTACAAGAAAAAGATTAAAAAGGTAAAAAAATTATGTAATAGTTAAAATATAATTGCTTGGTCCCCAAATGTAAGGTATGGATATGAAACTTTGATTAAAAAATCAAGTACATTTCCTGTCCTCAAAATTTGTATAAGGTAAAAATATGATTAAAAATGTTAATAATTGAGATCTTTAAAAGAAAACATGCCAAACTTATTTTTTTAACTTTATAGGTATAAAAAAATAATACTATAAAGATTTATTGTTTTACCAACAATAAAAACTTATCCCACAATACTCTACAAGAGATATTTAAGGCTACAAAACAAATTTCTTCAAGGAAAATTTCAATTTCAACTAATTGAGCAAAGGACTGTAGGAAATTGATATAAGAACAGAGTCCTTGAAAAGAATATTAAAGATAAAAAATGCCCAAAAGTGACCAGAGTGAACTTGGAAACAAAGTGACAAGGTTAACAGTGATGAAAGATGCTTTAATTCACTTGTGGGGTGTTTCAAGGGTAAAAATGATTATAAGAGTTACAAACAATGATTATTATGATTTTTTAATGTGGTGGAAAGTTTCAAAGTGATAAGAAAAGGGTGGTTGGAATCTTTTATTGATTTTTTAACAGTGTTTAACCAATTATAAAAGGAAAAGATTCTAACATGAAGAGGAAAGTGGGGCAAAGAAGACATTCTTTTATAGCCACCAATTTTCTTACTCCAAAGTTTAAATTTACTCTTTTGAGCTGTGAAGAAAACTCTGGAAATAGAAAAGCCAATTATGGCCTCATTGAACCCTGGGTTTAGCCATTTTTTGCTATTTTCAGCTATTTTAGACCCTTAAATAAGCCATTACTATAGTAATACCTGGTTTTAAGACTTCAAATCATGTCAGAATGTGTTCAAGAGATGTAAAACCCAGTTAAAACTTTTTTTACTATTATTGTTCTATCTTAAGGGTAGTTTTACCCTCTTGGCAACAGTTAAAACTGCCCTGGTTGGTATCAAAACCTCATCACCAATTGAGACACAGACCCTGTGACTCAATTCCAAGCCAAAATTGATGAACACTTGCATGAAATTTGACATCTAACACCTGTCAGCAAGGAATTTGGGGTTCTGGCTGCCCCTTGGACAAGATTCCTTTTTCCCCTAGAATCAATCTTTCCAATTTATTTTTTCTTTAATTCCTCATCATGTATTAGACTTGTAATTTACACATGTAATTAAATTTAGTTTTCACATTAAACAACTGTAATTATTGATACCTCATATGTAAATTAAATCTCACTTATGTAATGCATGTACACATTTTGACATTTCAATAGAAAATACTTCAATTCCTCATAACATCTAAACTACACATGTAAGGTGTGGATATGAAACTTTGATTAAAAATCAAGTACTTTTCCTGTCCTCAAAATTTGTATAAGGTAAAAAATCAATTAAAAAAGTAAGAAATATTATTTTTAAGAGAAAACACGCCAATTTTATTGTTTATAACTTTATTAGTATAAAACAATAATATTATAAAAATTTATGGTTTTACCGACAATAAAAATTTATCCAAAAAATACTCTACAAGAGATATTTTAAGGCTACAAAAGAAATTTCTTCAAGAGCAATTTCAATTGGAATTAATTGAGCAATGAACTGCAAGCAATTAATTAAAGAACAGAGTCTTTAAAAAAAATATTAAAGAGAAAACACGCCCAAAAGTGACCAGAGTGAATTTGGAAACAAAGTGACAAAGTTTACAGTGATGAAAGATGCTTTAATTCACTTTTGGGGTGGTTCAGGGGTAAAAATGATTATAATGATTTTTTCACGTGGTTAAAAGGATTAAAATGATTTACAATGGTGGTTGGAATCTTTTATTGATTGGTTTAACAGTGTTTAAACTAGTTAATAAAAGGAAAAGATTCTAACATGAAGAGAAAAGTGGGGCAAAGAAGACATTCTTTTATAGCCACCAATTCTCTTACTCCAAAAGTAAAATTTACTCTTGTCAGTCGTGAAAAACAGTCTGACAACAGAAAAGCCAATTATGGCATCATTGAACCCTGGTTTAGACCAAAAAGGGCTGGTTTAAGCCATTTTTAGCCATTTTAGACCCTTAAATCAGCCATTAATATAGCAATACCAGGCCTAGAGCCTTCAAAACACTTCAGAATGTGTGTCAGAGGCGTAGAAGCCAGTTAAAACTGTTTTTACTATGATTGTTTTATCTTAAGGGTAGTTTTACCCTCTTGGCAACAGCTAAAACTACCCCAGTTGGTATCAAAACCTCATCATCAATTGAGTTCACAGACCCTGTAACTCAATTCCGGGCCAAAAGTGATGAACTTTTGCATGGATTTTGACATCCCACGCCTGTCAGCAAGGATTTTGGAGGTCTAGCTCCCCCTTAGAGCTGGAGTTCCTTTTCCCCCCCAAATTTAATCTTTCCAATTTATTTTTCCTTTAATTCCTCATCATGTATTATACTTATAATTTACATATGTAATTCACTTCAATTGTACAGTACAATACAGTAATAATTGACACCTCATATGTAAATCAAAGTTCACTTATGTAATACACGCGCACATTTTGACATTTCAATTGAATTCAATTGAAAATACTTCAATTCCTCATAACTTCTAAACTAAACACAACACCTCAATTTTAACACAAAAATTGATGGTTAACACCACATGTGGTGCGAATTAAAGTAATTTTTGAGGATTTTCAACTTTTGTATTGAAAATACTAAAAACTTAATTTAAGCTTATTCAGAGTTGAGTTACAAGAATTTCACTCAGAGGTGACCCCACCTGATTTTTTATGAGGAATCCAATGGTAAAATAATTTTTATGTGTTTATTTATTGGATAAAAAGTTATAATAATTTTTATTTAACTTCTTTCCAAATTTATTTATTTTTTCACAATTTTGTTAAAATTTCATTTTTACTTAATTTTTTTAAGTATAAATGTAATTTTATACTTACAAAATTTAATGTATTTTTATTTTTAAATTGTAATTAATTTTTTTATTTTTAATATAATTTTATATTTATATTTTGATTTTTATTTTAATAATATAAATAAATTTATTTTATTTATATCAATATGTTATTTTTGTATTTGTGGTCTTTTGGGTATATGAAATTACCTCTAAGGCTCACAACACACAACACCTCAATTTTGAAACATAAATTGATGTTTAGCACCACATTTGATGTGAATTAAGTTATGGTTTTGAAGATTTTCAAATTTTTTGCAGAAAATACTAAAAACTTGATTTAAGCTAATTTAAAGTTGAGTTACAGAAGTTTTACCCAGAGGTTACCCCACCTTACTTTTGATTAGGAGTCCAATGGTGAAATAATTTTCATATGCTTATTAGTTGGATAAAAATTTATAATAATTTCCATTTAGCTCCTTTCAAAAAATATGAAAATTTTAGTAATTTTGTTGAGAATTTATTTTTACTCAATTTTTTCAAGTAAAAATATGTTTTCCCAATTCTAATTTCCCAACTAATTATTATTTTCAATCACAATTATAATTCTAATCTCTTATATGAATCTTATATTTCTATTTTGATTTTTTATTAATAACATAAATAAATTCATTTCATTTTTCATTGTATAATTTTTATCATTTGTGGTCTTTTGAGTATATAAAAATACCTCTAAGGCTCACAACTGTGACTGTTCTTATCAAATATCATGAATAAATTTAGGGTGTTGGTAAACACATGTAAGCTTTTAGTAAAAACACGTAAGTGACCTCGTTTTCCAAAAACAATTCCTTGGACTCAGTTTTCAGTATTTTTCTAATTTTTTTTGCCATATTTTCCCCGACATGGGATGTCAATATCCACAAATTCTTTCATTTTTTTTTGCTAAATTTCTCAAATTTGGCCTATTTTTTAAAAAATTCATTTAAAATCTTATCACTCATGAATTTCCTTTATCTTTTTTTGAATTGAAGGGGACAATATGGAGAATAAAGAACCAGAAGCCCAAAATTTTTGGAATTTATTTTGGTGGGACAAGTGAAGGTGCAAAAGGTGTTTTTTTTCAGATGTTTTTTCCCATATTTTTAATATGACTATTTTTAAAAAATTACTATAAAAACTTCCCACTTGTGAGTTTCCTTCAATTTTTTTTGAAATGAAGGGTTCAATCTGGACAATAAAGAACCAGAAGCCCATGAATTGGAGGAATTGTTTTGGTGGGACAACAACTGAAGGGGCAATAAGCGTTTCTTTTCAACTTTTTTCTTTTCTTGTTTGTAATATGACTATTTTCAAGTACAAAAGTGCCACATGTTTGCTAAAAAAGGGGACTGAGGTGGGATTTCAGCAAAAAATAGGACTGAGGGGGGGGCTAATTGGCATGAATTGTATATAAAAAAATCAATCAATCTGAATCAACCTCAAAAATAGTTGGTCTTTTCTGAGGGGGAGAGGAATATTGGACAAATGTAGTATCCTGTGTTTGTTAAATTTATCAGCCAACCCCAGGGCTTGTGGTTGGGCATTAAATTCCCAATTCACATTAATGGGGGGGACTGGATAATCTCTAGAAATGATTATATCCAAAGGAACAAGATGAGAACAGCTATCCAAGTAGCAGATAATAATGGTGGTATTATCATTTGGGGGACAGAAATAAGGGAAAAAAGAAAACATTGGAGTGTGGAATAAAAGAAAACTGGTCTTTGATACTTATTTGCAATTGGATCCCCCATGTCAGGCATGGACATCCACTTGCTTTTTGGAGCCTGGCCAACACCTTCATACCATTCAAGTCTTTCCAAATATGAGGATACTGAGGGAATTAAAGTGTTCATAGCTTCATAAAGGTCTTGATTTTGTTGAATTTCTTCAGCCAAGTCACCTCTGATATCAGCCCATTGATCTTGAGTCTTGTAAATGTAGTGGGATACTGTTCTGTAGCCACAGTTTCCATCACCCTGTACATTGATGGGCTTGGAGGTGTATTTCAATATAAACTTGGGAAAGTCTTCTGAGCCAGGTACCTGATAAAATTAGGTCAAAAAGTTAACAAATATTCAAATAAACAAAAGAAATATACATTAAAAAGAATCAGAAACTCACAAATAGTTTGGAGCATTCACCACTTGTGTGATTTTTGCTTTGACAATGCTCACAGGTCAAGTCAATTGCATCATATATCTTCAAACTTGTGGCAGGCTTGTGTGATTCTCTTTGTGAGGTTTTGCTTCTGATTTCCAATCTTATGGACCTTCTAAGGGTGACTTCTGATTTATTCAATTCAGTTGCTGAGGGTAGTGAATCTTATGAACTGATTGATTTAGATAATGAGTATTCAGAATTTTCAGAATTTTCAAATGAGTCCACTTCCATAATTGGAGAGGGGTAATTTGACTGTGATCTTGATGTGGTTGTACTGGTCACTTTTGATGGGGGTCTTCCTTGTCTCTTGGATTGACTTTCAATAATTTCAAATCTTGATGGTTCTCTTTTGTTTGTATTTTTATTTTTATTCTTGGCTCCTTGAGGTCTTCCACAGATATTCTTGCATTCTAGTGGGTCTTCATAATATTGATCATCCTCTTGAGTCTTGGGAATTTGATCAAATGGCACTTTTCCAGTCAAAACATCTTGAAAATGTTGAAGAATTGGGGTGATTTCTGCCATTGGTCTTTAAAATAGGTCTTCCCCAATATCTTCAAATGTTTTCTTGGCTTCATTATTTCTTTCTTTTTCAACACTTTTATCATCACCTTGACAACCAGTCTGAGAAAAATATGACAAAGAAAATCAGTTAATAAGGAAAAAAGTAATAATTTGAAGTTAAAAAACCCTCACAGGCAAATTCAAATTCCACTGAGGATAGAAGTCTGATATCTCAAGCCTTTGGCACTTGGAAAATGCATTTGGGTCTTATTCTTGCAAGGAATGCCTTGATAATTGTTTTATTTGTTGGTGCATTTTTTATTGGGGGGAAATTGGGTTTTAAAATTTTCATAGGCCATCTGAAGAGCATAATGAGATACCTTGCCATTGAGGGCACAGATGTGTGGAGGAAATTTCTGACATGGACAATCATTTCTTTGGAGATTCTGTTGATGATTTCAATCAATTGTTTTCTGAATGCCATGTGGAGAGCCCTGACAGCCTCCAGGAGAGTACCAGTGGACGTTTGGAGCCAAAGCTTAACCATGGCATGGGCGCCTTCAACTCTGGAGGTGGAGCCCACACCCAGGTGGCAATGGTGGTTGGTCCAAGCTGGCACATAATACTCCTTTAGAGGAAGGCAGGTATTTTCCAAATACTGCAAGACTTCAGGATTTTTGACTTGCTTTTCAAGCTTTTTCCAGTTGTCTTTGAATGACTTTTCAGTGGATGAATAAATAACCTGAGAAATGAATCCCAAAGTCATTAATAAAAACAATAATAAGAAATAAAGTGAAATAAAGTGAAAGATAAAAGTATATTACTTGATTCCAAAGGCCCATAAAATTTTCAAAATCAATTCCATGACCAATTTTATTCATGCAATGGGAAGATACATCTTTATTGATTTGCCAAATGCATAACATGACTTTGGAGTCTGGGAAGAGCTTTGTAAGAGAGTTTTTAAAGGCCAGATCCCTGTCAATAACAATGACTGGAGGGGGAACAAGATTAGTCTTGTTGAAGACCTTTTCTATTTATTTATTTAATGCCCAAGTATTAGAGGGTTCAGTTTTATTCTTCATCAAACAAAAATCCCCATAAAAGGTCCTATTGGTTGAGCTGAATCCAACAATATGAAAAAGGGGCATTTTGTACTTATTGTTTTTATAAGTACAATCCATAAGAATGGCATGAGGAAAGCCATGAAGAAGTGTTATGGCAAGGGGGTGAGTGAAGAACAAGGAGGTAATGTGTCCCTCAGAATCCCTTGCAGAGGAACAAACAAATTTCCTTCTTTGAGGGTTTCAATAGGAGCATCAATGGGCCTTCTGCCCTGCAGTTTGTCTTTCTTAATTTGCTTGACCTGGTTTTAAATGTCTTGAAGGATTACAGACCTGTCAGACTCCCTCTGGCTGCATGATTGGGCCTGAATTTACCTTGGCATGAGCAATGATTAAGACATTTGAGAAATTTGGGATGTTTCTTGCTCATTGAATTTCCTGAAAGCAGGATGTGCCAAGATATTTTTAGTGGCATCATGGCTATGGTCAGGATTTTTGACTTTAAGAGTCCAAGTGGTACTCTTGGCATACTTTCTGGCATAAACTCTAAAAGGACAGTCAAGCTTTCTTGAGGGGACTGCTTTGGGGGGGCTTTTGTTGGGATTTGGGGTCCCAGACCTGTCACAGCCTATTTCAATTTGGTTGTGGGTCATATTGGACCTCAAGGTGGACACAGCATACCCCTGAGCCCTGGAAACATTATTCACATGCTGCCAAAGAAGTTAAACAGTCTGAAATTCACCTTCAGTTGGGGGTTGCAGCAGTTTTGAGTGAAAAAGATGTATAAATTTGAAAAAAAAGGGAATTTGGGGATTTGAAATGGGGTAAGAACCTTTCAAAAGGTGAAAAAGAAGTTAAAAAAGGTATGAATAATTGAAAGATGTGGTTAAGAGTGAAAAAATGGGTTTAATTGTGGGATTAATGGATGAGGGAAGGCCAAAAATTGGAAATTTAGAGGCTTGAAAGCAGTTTGTTGTGGTGGAAAGTGCAGTCTTTGGGGGGAAAAAATAAAGCAAAGTATGAAAAGCTTTTCAAACTTGCTTTGGTAATGCTTTTTTTCAAAAAAAAGCTGTTTGCGCTGGGGATAATGTGGATTTTTTGGGGTTTTTGGTCTTTTTTTGGGGGGACAGGGCAAAAGGATCTGAGACAATTGGGAGTTAGAGGGGTTTTGGGGAGAAAAACCCTTTTTGGGACATGTTTTGGCCCAATACAGGCATGTTATGTTTCATGTTTAATTCACAATGGGCTCAGGGAACCCCTTATGTGTTTTTACCAATTTATGGCCAAAACATGTAAGTTTTTAGTAAAAATACATAAGCTCTTACATGTTTTTATCAATTTTCTTATGTGTTTTTACCAATACCCTAAGTTTATTATAACCACAAATAAATAACTGACTTGTTAATTATTTCTTTTACTTGTTATGAAAACTAGTTATTCTAAAATTAAGCAGTAATTGTCTACTAGAATCAATTACAAGAAGTATCAATGATAGAGCTTCTTATTAAAATAATAGAAAAATGATTTTAATTTGTAATTATCTTTTTAAAGAATCATTTTAATAATAATTCTTGAAGAAAACTACACAATAGAGAAAAAATCCAATAATTAAGGAAAAAACTCACTAATACTCCAAAATTCCTTTAAATGAATTGGAAGAGTGATTTGAAAAATTAGTGGTGGATTTAAAGGATTGAAATTGATTTATAACAGTAATAAAACAATATAAAATTTAAGTACTATTAAAAATAGTATATTTCTTTGATTTCACCTCTTTCTGATTAATTCTGAAATAATTCAAAAACCTAAGAAAAGATTAACTAATACTTACTTGTTGGTACTAATGAGAAGATTGAATAATAAGATGATGATTGGAAAAAACGGCAAGAGTAGGCCTCTTTTACGTCTAACTAAGCTCAAAGAGGAATAAATGAAGATAAATGCAAGAAAAGTGAGTTAAAAAACCTTTAGCTTAATATGTTTAATGATTACATCACTTTTAGTCATGTGAAACTACCATAATTACTAAATTAAGTCAGTTTATGTGACTACCAACCCATTTATGGTTGAAAAACGAAGGAGTAACCACTGGATATCTTCTCTCATTCAAAAATAAAAATTAATTTCTCATATCTATCAATTTTATTGGAAATTTAATCACAGGTTGTATTTTCTGTGAATTTTTGAAGATTCAGTGTTTCATTTGAAAGCATCAAAAATGGACTGTAAGGAAAACTATTAGTTTGAATTATAGTGCTATAATTGTTTTAGTTTTAATATGGATTATCCTTTTCTACATTGATCCCAAAATTTCATAAAGATTCATTAATAATAGTATTTTCAATGGATTTTTGAAGCTTTTACCTCATTTCTATGTAGGAAAGAAAATAGTATAGTTATAGCTGGTTGCCATGAGGTAAATTCATGTATAATAGTCCAAACAAATACTCAATAACTCCTTCAGGGTTTATCCATGGAAAATAATTAATAATAGGAATGTTTACAGGAGTCAGAGTTGCTCATTACCTCTTTGTCATGTCAAAATAGCAGCTTATTTACTATTTTCTCATGATTTAATGAGGTTTAAACTTGGTAACAAGGTTCCAAAAAGGTTTTGATATACAAATGGGGCCATTTTAAGCAATTTATCCAATATTTAGAGAATATCATGCCCCAGAGGCCTCAGAAGTTTAGCACCCTGGCTCTCTTTGATGTCTTTTCCCCCCCTTTGCTATTTTCAGGTCAAAAATAGAAATTCAGGCTTCAAGACCAATATTCACTATTGGTGTACTAAATCTGTATGTAATGATACAGTAATTTTAAGTGCTTCACACATGCATAACACTATTCTTAGTGTATGTGTGACACAGGATTTCTCACATTCCCATTATTTTGGTGTGAAATTGAGAAAAACAAAAAAATTCACAATTCTTTTATGTGGTGATGAATTATTTTCTTTATTAACATCTCATGGAGTTAACTTAACCTTATTCACCATATGGAGTTACCATAGGTGAATTTTTGTGTAGAATCCCAATCTGGCCTTAATCCATTGCTTTACTTACAAACTAAAAATGTATTCATCTTTTTTTAAATGAAAAATGATGAATTTTGGATATATGCATGACTTACGGGTTATGCATAGTTCAAAATTTATTTTTATATTTCTTGTGGCCTATTTGGTTATGTAAAATATACCTCAGGGCAAACACATCTATTTGATTTCAATTGAGATACTATTGGATTTTTATGAAGCTTTTTAGACCTTATATTTTGGTTTCCTGGTTAAGTTAAAGAAATTAAATTGTATCAATACATGAATATTTATAGCTAATCTGAGAATTTATTCTGTGAGGCTCAATGGTAAGTGGAAGATTCCAAATTTCAAAGTGAAACTTTGATATTTTCTCATTATAAAGTGAACCTCAACCAATTAAATATAAATCAAGATCTTAGTTTTTTTCTGGAACAATCATGGTTTCAAATTAAGAATTACATTGGGATTATTAAGGGGTGTGTGTATACCTTACAAAAAATGTGCTGTAATATAAAGCACCCAGGAGATGTTCATAATTATGTATATTTGGTAATTAGCTGTATTAAACTGCATAATATATTGGCAGTTATTGGAGATTAATGGCTACAATTTTATGAAAGTGAATACCTACCAGAGCTACAATTCATACCTTCAGGACCTGATTATGGGCCAATAAAAAATATTGATCAAAATATTAAACCAATTACATTGTATTTTTATGGTAATGAATCCCATATGAATAAGGTAAGTGATTTATTATCATTATTATTTTCCAAAAATAAATGTAAAATAAATTTTCGAGATATAACTTTAATATTCTCTTTCCATTTTTTCAGCATTATTTTAAAAAAAAAATATTATTCTTCTTGAGATCAAAAAAAATTGGTTTTATGTGTCAATTCTTTTTTTTCATATTTTCTTTTCATTTTACATAAATTTGTTTCATTCTTTTTTAAGAGTCATTAAAAATTAATGATATATTTCTCTTTTTAATAAAAAATGAATAAATATTTAATGCTATATTTTTACCAGTCTTCACAGAAAATGAATGAGATATGTTTGTTTTTTATTTTTAGAGAAAAACTGACTTCTTTGGATAGTTCCAAATTTATTTTTCATTTTTTGGATAATTTTCACAAAGGGTAAGTTTTTTCTATTTAATTTGTTTTAAAAAAGAATAAATAACTTATAATTTCTTATTTTATTCTTTTTATTTTTCTACTTTTTCAATTTGGCTATAAAACCCCTTCATAAAAAATAAATAACTTTTTTTTCTCTGGATTCCTTCAGCTTTATTTTTGAATTTTTTAGACATTTCTCAATAAAAGTAACCTTTTGTTTCAATTTCATTTTATTTTAAGAAACAAGAAACTTTATTCTTTGATTATTCTAATTGTCATTTTCATTTTTTATTTTTCTAAAAAAAGGGAGTTTCCTTTCAAAAAAACAAAAAAAGTTGATTATTGTGATTATTTTTTTCATTTTTCAATCCTTTGTAGCTACTTCTAAAAAAGAGATATTTTTTATTTTTTCAAAAATGCACTGATATTTTTTTCTTATTTTTCTTAATTTTCAATTATTCCTGTTTCCTTGTTTGTTTTTATGAATTATTTTTTCTAAAAAAAACCAACTAATTTTTTGGGATAGTCTTAGTTTTATTTTTCCCTTTAGTTATTCAAAAAAAGTGATTTTTTCTCTTTCATTTCTTTTTCAAGAAAAAAAAACCCTTTTTCATCATATAAACTATATCCACTATTAAAAAATATTGATATTTTAATTTTCTTTGAAAGATGACCTGGTATTTTTTGATTTTTCTGATTTTTCTGTTTATTTTCCTCTGGATTTTGTTGAAAAAAGGGAATTTTTCAGTATATCCTTTTTTTATGAAGAATATTTTTTGATTTCTTGACATTTATTTCTCACTTTTGGTTCTTTGGAATAAAGGAATTTTTTCATTTAGTTTCCCTTCAACCAAAACAAAAATTTTGTTCTTAAACCGTTTGAGTTTTTTTGTAATTCTTGATTTTTTTCAGTTATTTAAAAAAGTGATTACTTTTTTTCTTTTTTAAAAGATAAGCTTATTGTTTTTCATTTCTTTTGCTTCCAAATAAAATTATTTTCTTTTTTGGATTGTTTTTCTATGTCTTTACTTTTTTCTTATTTTAAAAGGAAGTAGCTTTTTACTTATTTCCCCAAATATTAACAGATGTATACTTTTTTAATAATTTAAATTATTTTTTTCTATTTTTTCTGTAAAAGTCACTTTTATCTAATGAAATAACAAACAATTTTCTCTTTAATTTTTTGAGTTTCTTTTTCAATTTTAGCTATATGAAAAAGAAAAAAGTTAAATTCATTTCTTTCTGAAACAGGAACATTCTTTTCATTTCTCCAATTATTTTCCAAATATTAACTGTTTGATTCTTTTTTGAAAATATTAAATTTTTTATGGATAATTTCCTTTTGAAAAGTGATGATTTTTTCCCATTTTTCTGGATTTTTTGCACTATGAGTTACCTAAAAGAAGTGATTTTTCATTTCCTTTGGAAAAAAAACAGGAAACCTTTTTCTTTTTATCATTATAATCATTTTTGAACTTTTAATTTTTTTCAGTTATTTGAAAAAATTACTTTTCATTTTTTTTCTCTGATGATAAGCCAATATTGTTTTTTCTCAACCATTTTTTATACCCATAATTACTCTCCATAAAGGTAAGTGAATTTCTATCAATACTTTAATATTCTAATATTCATAGTTAAATTCTTTAACTATTTTTCTTCTTAGAAATGGAATTTGATCACCTTTTTTTATAACATTTAATTTCATAATTGAAATAAAGCCATAACTAACAAAATATGTTTTCAAAAGTTGTTGATGATTTTTTTTTGAAATACATGCTCCTGTTAAAACTTAAAAAATCTTGAAAAAATGATGATTTTTTCTGAATAAAAATTTTGATTCATAAATGATTTTTTATTTTTTTTCAACTATATTGGGAAGAAATGAAAAGATTTTGACTTTTTAGAATCTAGCTGGTCCCCATTGCTTACCTTGATATTTTTCTTTCTCTATTTATCTTTTAATTAAATTACCATTTCATAGTTAAGCCTTTATCATTAAATAAGAGGCTATTAATTTCTTTTTTTAATTTTCAAAATTAGTAAAATTATCTTTTTCATAATTACTTTAATTTGTTAAATTGTTTCATAGGTTGATTTTGTAAGTTTTCTATAACAAATTATGTTATAATTATAAATAAATAAGTTTATTTATCTTATACAAACAAAAAGTAAAATATAAATATAAAGGTTATATAAAGATTTGAAAATTTCATTATAATATGAAAGTAAAATTAAATTGAAATTTGAAATTGTGAAAACACATTTTTACTTGAAAAAATTAAGTAAAAATAAATTTTCAACAAAAATATTAAAACTGAAATATTTTTAGAAAAGATTTAAATAGAAATTATTATAGCTTTTTATCCAATAAATAAACTTATGAAAATTATTTCAGCCATGGATTCCTCATAAGAAAATAAGGTGGGGTCACCTCTGGGTGAAATTTCTGTAACTCAACTTCAAATAAGCTTAAATTAAGTTTTTAGTAACTCCTGTATAAAAATAGAAAATCCTTGGAAGCTTAATTTAATTCAAACCACATATGTTGTTAATCATCAATTTTTGTGTTAAAACTGAGGGGTGTTGTGTAGTTTAGAAGTTATGAGGAACTGAAGTATTTTCACTGGAAATGTCAAAATGTGTGTGTATTACACAAGTAAACTTTGATTTACATATGAGGTATCAGTTATTACAGTTTTGTACTGTAAATTACAAGTATAAAAAATGATTAGGAATTAAATAAAATATAATTTGGAAAGATCAATTCTGGGGGGGAAGGAATCTTGCCTCCAAGGGTGCCAGACTCCTCCAAATTCCTTTTGAGAAGGTGTGGGATGTCAAAATTTGTGAAAACTTTCATCACTCTTGGCCTGGAATTGAGTCACAGGGTCTGTGACTCAATTGATGATGAGGTTTGGCTACCAACCAGGGCAGTTTCAACTGTTTTCAAGAGGGAAAAGCTACCCTTAAGCTAAAACAATCTCAGTATGAAGAGTTTTCCCTAGTTTTAAGGTCTCTTACACATATTATTATGTGCTTTGAAGGCTTTAAAACAAGTATTACTATAGAAATGGCTGAAACCAGCCCTTCTTTGGTCCAAATCAGGGTTCAATGATTTCATAATTGGCTTTCATGTTGTCAGAGTGTTTCTCACAACTGAAAAAATTAAATTTACATTTTGAGGGAGAAAATTGGTGGCTATAAAAGAATTTCTTTTTTGTCCCACTTTTCTTTAAATGTTAGAATCTTTTCCTTTTATAATTAGTTTAAAAACTGTTAAACCAATCGATAAAAGATTACAACCACCACTTTTATATCATTTCAAACCATTTAACTATGTTGAAAAATTCTTATAATTTTTTTTTGTAACTCTTATAATCATTTTTACCCTTTAACCACCCCAAAAGTGAATTAAAGCATCTTTCATCACTGTTAGCTTTGTAACTTTGTTTTCAAATTCACTCTGGTTAATTTTGTGATTTTTTCCTCTTTAATATTATTTTTAAATACTTTTTTCTTATATTTATCTCCTGCAGTTCTTTTTTCAATTAATTCCAATTGAAATTGCTCTCAAATAAGTTTCTTTTGTAGCCTTAAATATCTCTTGTAGAGTATTTTTGGATAAATCTTTATAATATTAATTTTTTATACTAAAAATGTTAAGAAAAGAAAGATTTTTATATTTTCTCTCAAAACTCTTAAAATTTACTATTCTTAATTGAATTTTACCTTATACAAATTTTCAGGACAGGAAAAGTACTTGATTTTTGATCAAAGTTTCATATCCACACCTTACAGTACCTGTTCCAGTTTGTATTAATGAGAAAACTAGGAAGAATTTCTTTTATTTTCCTTAGGCCTTTTCTTTTAAGTTCAAGTATCACTTTTTATTCAAAAAATCATAAGAACTAAAACCATCAAGATCCAAGAAATACCTCTGAATAAAAAAGTTAACTTAACTTTAGTTATTTGACACCCCAATGCACCACCTCACATAAAATAAATTTTCAAGGGATTGGTTGACCTGAAAGAATAATTTTTATATATTTCCTTTTTTTAATTGAGTTTTCATTGAATATTGTGGCTATTAGAAATAAATAAATGTATACTACAGCACAGAAGGTTTTAGTTACAGTGAGGCTTCATGAAAGAAATATTTATGGGGGACTTGTGGGATAGAAGGGGTTATTAAATTTGATTAAAAGTAAATTTCCATATTGCAAAGGCTTAATTGGGTATTTAGAGTAAAATTAGTCCTTATTTTAAGTTTGAGAATGAAATTACTCTTCCTTTTAGGGAGTTAGGCTTAGGAAAGCTGTTCATTTTCAAATTTAAGTCCATTTATGTATGCATGATGGGTTTATTAGGCTTACTGACCAACATTTGATAAATTCCTGGCATAGAGCAGGCATTAAATTAGGGCTACTACAAATTTCAGGACAAGGATGAGTGTATAATATGTGTGACATTTAAGAATAGGTTAGGAAGAAGTAACAAGGAAGTAAAATCAAGAGAGGAATTCCACAGAAATGTAAATAGGAGGTTCACAGGTATGTACTTCATAGTAAAATATCTGTTACAGTAACATACTTCATCACAATAAAATCACAGTTTTCTGTAAACTTATACAAAAAGTTTGAAATTGATGGTACATTTTTGATAGATACCAGAATTAAATTGATTAACAATAAATTTAATTGATATTACTAATACTGCAATGCATTGAGGAGGATTAATAATCAGGGAACAGGGTTGGAATTAAGAAAGTAGTTCAGGAAGGTATCCATAGCATTAGTAATCATGTAAATGAAGGAATAAGGATTTCCAATTGATGACATCATCACCATGAAAGCAAATTAGTTACATTCTTAGGGTTCTAATGATGACACAAACTTTAAAAATGTACAATCCAAATTAAGCAATCTGATTGGTAAGAAATTGTCTTGATTTCATCTCACATCAACACATAATTTTGGAATTATGCAATCTGACTTTCTAGAAATGGAAATCACATCACAGAATTTTACCACTCAAAAAATCTGAATAAGAACTGAAAAAAACTACAGTTCCCCTTTTGTGACACCCCTATTGAGGCCCTCAAAACTATAAATAGAGGTACCTCTCCCCCCATGTTATTTTTTTCTCATGGCTAAGTCAGAGGCTCATCACAAAAATCTGATTGTTTATATTCGTTCTGAGGGGAATCCACTCCATCTATCCACATTATCCTAGCTCTTTAAAAATATTCAGTAGCTAATCTAAGGATTTTAGCTACCCAATCCCCTTTCCTGATTGTTTTTCAGTATCACTGTCTGAGTTATTTATAATTAATAGTAGTTAAGATTTTGTCTACTGTGGTTTGTAAACTAATCTTATTTACTTTTTCATCTCCACTGTTTCTCAGTAGCTAATCTCAGAAGAGCTGTATGAATCTTTTTATACTTAATAGTATATAACAGCTGGTCCAAATTGATTAATAAACTAAACTCATTTACTAAGCACTTATTATTATTATTCCATTCCTAATACTCTGAGTATCAATATATAGCTGTTTTATAAATCATATTATTTAATGGTTTGTGTAAATTATTTCATAACATAATTTCATTGACAAAGCCCTTTGCTTGGTATCCATGATCAGTAGTAAATCAAACCCTATTAGTTTCTGTTATCCCAGGTTATCATTATAGATCTATTAGTCCTATCAAATGAAATTTATAGTTTTTTTTATTACTAGTTATCAAATTATTATCACTGTTATCATCAATTTTTAAAATGCTCAAAGTTATTACTGTTATCATTAAAAGAAACTCAAAGTCTTTTCTCCATTTTTATATTTTTAATTATTTTTGTTAAAGGTTATTAAGTCATTGTTTACAAATAAAAGAAATTCTGATAGGATATTTTCAATACACTTTCCTGAACTAGCCACCATCAATAAAATAAGTTTATTTTGATCTCAAGTTAAGATAATTCAGCATTTTTAGAAAGGGGATTTCAAAAAATTCTGAAAGGCAAGCAGGGAAAGGGTTACAAGCTTGAACAGTAATTCAAAACTTATTTCTTGTAATTTTCCCTTCCATCCCACCTCATTTATTTCACACAAGAGAAGCTCCCATAATGGTTATTTATTCTATCTATTATAATCATAGCTGATGATTTTTTATCTTAACAATAAGGTTACTGACATCTATCAGTGGATTCATAATATTTATGAACATGAAATAAACTTCTCCATTTCATATTAATGGTGTGACCCACAATTTAGCAAAATATTTTTATTATTTCACATTTCTCTTATTTTGAATTATCACTTTATTTTTATTCTTTTCAGTTTTTTGATAGATAAAATCTTTGATTCTCAGCAAGCTCATCCAGATGTGAATAGGAAAATCAGATTGAAATGATGAATCTTCTGATTTATGGAATTCACCACCAGCTAAAGTGGCTGAAAATATTTAAAATCCCCACAATGGCTGGTTACAAATTTTTTCAATACTTTAAATGAAGCATAATTCCCCTTTTACAAAGAACATCAAATATTCACACCAGTTTTTCAAAACCCTTTTAATATATGGAAAATACTGATAACACTATCATTAATTTGATCCCTTTTTCATCAAGTCCCAATATAAAATTCAATAAATGGAATACTTTATCATATATCACTATTAAAGAGGTAAATTATCTTTTCTAGCCAAATTTATCCTTTTGGAGGGAAAAAAACAATTACAAAGAATGAAATTATTGGTTTTTATTCAACCCAAAGCAAATTTGTGAAGAACCTTGTTTATCAGAAAATCCATACACAAAAATCAGAAATTTTTCACAAACATATTTCCAAAACTCTTTAACATAAATATGGAAGTATTTTTGAAGAGGCACCATGAAATCTCAATAAAAAAACTCCCTTCTTTTGCAAATACTGAGCTTGAGAATGTCACTCCATATAATTTTTCTTCATCTATTACCTTTATAAAACAGATTCCCAATTGAAACACATGAAGATTCTGAGACCTAAATGACTTTATCTGGCTTGTGAATACAATAAAATAAATATACTGGTCAATTGAATAAAAACCCAATAAAAAGGGGGGAAATGGAAATTCTATTTTTCTTAAAAATAACTATGCAGCTGATTTTCAGACTTTAATAGTATCTGGAATATTATTTGGTGAGCCAAAGGAAATACTCCTAGAAATGAGCCGACTACTGATACTATAGCCTATACTGGCCTAGGAATATCCAATCAAGTTTCAAAAATACTTTCTACCTCTTTTACCTACAATGATATCAATACTAAGAGTTGTTGTAACATAGATCAGATTTCTATCCTTCTTACTTATATTCAACTCCCCAATTAATCTTTACTTTGAATATGGTTTGGTATTAATTAATATGAAAAATTTGGTATCCCCTCTCATCTTTAAAAATTGATTAAAATACAACATCTTGAAATCCTTCCAAGGGCTACAACCCCATATTTCTGTAAGCTTTTAAGGAAAAATCCATAGGAAATATGCAATAGAAATACCTAAAAATCAATTTATTATTTATTAAGTCCATCATAGCTTTAAGCTCTACAGCAGAGATATTGGGATGTAATTATTCAATTTTTAAATTAATCTTATTTTTTACATGAGATGAATCAACTTGAAATTTTAATTCCATTTCTCCTACTTATGTTTTATATTGAGTTTTCTTTCTTTATATTTCAATGCTTTTATTTTCTCTCCCATTCAAAATTGATCTCTATTTGATAAATGAAATTACCTTTTTTCATGTGTTTGTTTTAAGATTCTTTTTCATCATCCCACATACTTAAACCATCATAACTCACATTTTCTCTTTTGAAAAAAATAGCATCTATTTCCAAAGTTGCATGATTGATTTTTTTTATCTCCATGATATCTTTATCATGAATTTATTCTTTTAATTCCTTGAAATTAATATAAAATCTTTAGTCTTAACTTTCTATAAGATAATCACCAAATAGCTCACTAATTATAGATATAGCTCTGGCTTCAATAATTCCAATTGGGTAAAAATCAGGGAGCTTACAGCTTTCTATTGTTTTTGTGTTTTTTATAACCAAAGTTATTATCAATTTTTAGATATAATGGGTAAATAATTTCTATCTTTTTAAGTAAGACCCTTCTTGGCGTCTTTATTAGTAATACCACCTTTAGTTTAATTCTATAATTCCTGGGAGCTATATGTTCTTTATTTAATTTATCCATTGGTGTCAGATATTTTTTGATGGGGCTTCAATCTATATTTGGATTTTTTCTACCATCATCAGCTATTAGGTCAACTCCTACTTTTTCATATAATAGGTACTGTAAAACATAGTTCTTTTAATAAGATCCAAAACATGCTTAGATATATTTTTTGTACTTTATCCAATTACTTATTGTTAGATAGTTTCCTTTTTGAAAATGTCCTGAACTCTTGATATCAGAGCCACAGTTTCCACTTTATGCAGTTGATAAGAACTCTTTTGGAATTATTTTAATTTGAAGTTGGAATAAGTTGATGAGAGTGATGATCAAGCTAAAGATGTGTGATAAATAAGTTTTTGATCTATTTTAGACTTTACTTTACGGTAGCAGAATTGATTTTTATTAAGAAACTAAGGTTGATTTCTTTCTAAATTCCTAACTTGGATCTTTCTCCAAAAAATAGAAGTAAAAGTTAAATCATGTGTGGTATATTGATGCAAAAAAGTGGGTTTTTTAATATTAATATTAGGTAGAAATACCCAAATAAATTATTATTTTTTGTATCAAGTCTGGGTATGACCATTAATTTTTTGGATCAGATTCTATATCTATTTATATTTTTCAATGATATCTGGATTATTTTATTAGATACCATGTTAGAAGGTATCAATATATCACTTCATTATTAAGGTATTACTTTTTCATGAGCCAAATTCCAGTTTGACTCTTATTTTTATCTTTTGTATTCTTACCTCATATTAATATCGCATCTTCTAAGTGTTTCTTATTAGAACTACCTAAAAAATGCATTACCCTATTCCTAGATGGCATGTGTCAGTCTGTGACTCAGAGATGGTGCACAATCATGATACCAAAATATCATATAATATGATATCTAATAAAAGTGGTGAAACATTCCTCTTTTGCCTTTAGTAGGACTAATGGAGTTGCAATATAATCATAAATACCAAATAAAAATTTCCTGAACATGTGACCAAAAAATAAGAAATAACAAATCTATCAAGGTTGTGAGCTATTACTGAGCATAAAGCTGAATTTTCACTGCTGATCTAAATACTTGAGCTTATGCCAATAGCACATAATTTGGGATATTTTAGAAAATAAAATATATAGTTATTTCCAGTTTTACTATATTCAAGAGTTTAGTATCGCTAAAAAACAGCTTACCAAACCACCCCCACTTAGAATAGTAAAAAGACATGTTATTTTAGCTACTAATAAAGCTTCTCAATTTGTTCTTACATACCAGAGAAGTATAGTTTTTCTGGAAGGGCTACAGTGGGGCTCTTCAAAGATACCACCCACAGACCTGTATCACATAAATATCAAAATTTATTGAACTTTTATCTTTAAAAAAGGAAATAATTATTTTAAACATTTTTAAAAATCTTTTTAGCTTGTAAACCTTTTCCATACCTAGGCTAATAAATTTTCAAACTAAAATCATCCTGTAGAGCTCACTTGTGGCTACATATTTGGCCATTTTCCGGCCCTTGATTATGGAAACTGACAAAGCTATCAATTATCCAAGGCTATAAGCACATATCTTCCTTTATAGGGTGTAGTTGTGGGATATTCTACCAAAAATCTGAGTTATGAGGCTTCAACTCAGTTGAAATGTTTTTTATACCTTAATCACTCATATATTTACCAATAAGAGCCCTTCAAATGTGTTCTCTACATCTTCAGACACAGCCTGTTCATGAGAACACACCTACCACATCCATTGATGATTTTTTTCACCCTGTATGGGTGCAAACAGCTATATTTGGTGTCGAAACCTTATCTAGTGTTTAATAATCACTTTATTTACCTAGCTAAACCATAATTCAACATTGAGACTTGGAATAAAAATTATGTAAATGTGCTAAGAGGTTATCCACCTCTTTCCACCCTGATTTTACATATAATTCGGACTTCCCTCTATTAAAAACCCCCCACCAAATTATCCCCTTATTTCTTGGATGGCTAATATGTCTTGAAAAGTAATTAACCCCTTGGAGTCTTGATTATTAAATAAATCATTGTGATATCCAAATTTGCAGATGGTGTGACCTGGGCTTTCAGAACAATAATAAACACTTTTTCCAAATATTGGGGCCCTTTTAATCTATTTTTTACCCATCTTTACATGTCACAGTCATAGCTATTACTTGTATTTCAGCTTTTAAGATAGTTCATAGACTCATCCTGCTAATACATTGCTTAATTTTCAAAAAAGAAAGAATATTTTCAGTTCCTACCTATCTTCTAAACATTAATAATTCAATGAAAATTACTCAAACAAATATGAAAAACTGAATATAGCTCTCCAATGGATTTATATCATGAATAATATACACTGTATATCTGTGCGGAAGATCATCAATTGAATTTCTATCAGATTTTATATAGAATCCACGTTAATCAACAAGAATACTGTTCTCAATAAGATTTCATTTAAGCTCAGTTTTCCTGTAAAAATCAATATTTTTCCATTTTTTATTTAAAATGAATCAGGCACAACAAGTAAAAAAATGACCTTGAATTGGAAGTTTAACCCCAGGTTTATTTTCTACTTACCCAAATTAAAGAAACTTACTTTGTTTCTTTAATTTTAAATTTTCATAATATAGCTATTAGAATTCCAAGCTCAATTATTAAATAGATGATATTAATTATATATAATCATACAAAAGTTTAGTTATAAAAACACCCATGAGATTTATATCTTCTTCTTAATACTTCCTAACCCTAACACTCTAATATATTTAAGTCACTATGTTATCTTTCCAGCTTTGAATTACTTAAACTGATAATTATATAATATACATTTAACACTTATTTCAACTGTAATGATAATTTCAGGATTTGTTATCCTGAAATAATGAACTTCTTTACCTCCTGTACCATATCCAATCTTTATTTTTCAATTTTACTCAATTGTTAAGCTTAAACTCTGAATTAAAAATACATTATAATTTATTTTATCTCAATGATTTAATCCAATCATTAATGAGCTGATTCTGTTTTGATATTAAGGTTATACTGTATGGTTTCTATTCTTATGGTGTCATAAAACATTTTATAAGAGAATTTCAGCTTTTTGATTACAATATTTTATAGTATCATTCTTGCGGTTAAATGCTTACCTACAGCTCAATTATTATTATATTTTTTCAAATTTAAAATAAATCATTACTTATGTTAGAAAATGAAGAATATATAGCATTTATAAATTGATTAAAATTACTTTATTCATCTTTTAATTATATTATTAAAGATCATTACACTTATAATAGTATGATTTTAAAAAAATTGAATCTTTCTTATCTCATTTTCACTAGGATTTCATTTGTAATACACTTTATAATTCCTTTCATTTAGGTTTTAATTCAAAGAAGGGACCCCATATTACAGTTTAATTTCATTAGAATTCTTCTTTATTATTATCTAAACATTCCCTTGTTATTTAATACTACAATGTTGAAAATTCCACTATAATTAGTATCTAGGACTTGTTATTATCCTTTTTTTTCCTCAATAAGAAATCTTATTATTTTTTTAGCTCAAAGAGCCTACACATAATATCTATTTACATTGGTTATTCATGATTAAGATAAATATTTGTTAATGAATTAGAATATAATATCATTTCCTGTTTCTTTGATTTGAATTAGGCTTTCAAATTCAAAATTCATTTTCTTGATTGAAAAAAGCTTCAGAGCTATAGATTCGTGTATTAAATCCTCTTGTTTTTCAAAATACATGGTAAATTCAATTCCTAGTGATAATTTAGAGTTAACTTCTTACATAAAATTTATAATATATGTAAAAGGGTAAGAAATTATCAATATTTGATCTGTGATTTTTGAATGCCAGATCTAATACCAAGAAATCAGACTAACTCGATTCTTATATATATTATATTATTTTTGTAGGCTAGAACAAATTAAATAGTTCTATTATAGTGATAGATATAAGGCAACTTTTTGCATTGAGGCTTCAAAAATTTTTTCAAAAGTAGAAATGATCTCCGTACTTATACCCTTGTTGATATTCATTCCTTAACTAATTAGTATTATCCAAATTTCAATATTAAATATAACCGCACAAAGTGTCTACCAGAATTTTATGGTATTCTAAATTCTTCAAAGCCTACCAAATATTCCATTGAAAAGCCCAAATATTGGAAAAATCACATATTCTGTGATGGATTTTTTGACAATACCACACCTGAAAGGATTTGGTATTTTGATCAACTAAAAATCCCATATTTTCACCAAATATAATAGATTTTAGCTTCTTATAAGATATTTCTGACCTATTAGTAGAGACTTGAAAATCCTGGACACAAGAGAACTTGCATAAATATTCTCCAGCTCATTATAGGTGTAAGGTAGTACTATTAAGAATATTTCAAAATATAATATTCTTAGATAATCCTACTATAACCTTCCTTATTATATACAAATTCTGGGATACTTACGTTAATATCAATATAGTTAGAGAATAATATATTTAAGATAGATATAAGATAATGAACATATATTAATATAATATCAAGTAGTATAATCAAATAATATATTTTTTACATAAAAACAATTATTCTTGAAGATCTTGTATCTTATATTGAGATAGAAGTTCCAAATCAGTATCACTAATAATCTTATAGAATATAATATGAATTAAGGTCATGCTTCAATAAATACTAAGATAATATTGGAAGCTGTATAAATTGTAACATTAAATAAGATTATCTACTCTTAATCCAAGGATTATTACTTTGGATAATCTTTAATTCTTCCAATTAATTATATACAATAGCTATCTTACGGAAAAAAACGCAATGATTTTCATGCATTTTATGAGTGACTTCTTTTACAGAGAAACAAATATAAAAAAATGAAGCCATAAAAACTATGAGAAAATATAGCTTATTCATTAGAAACTTACTATTATGGCATTTGGAACAAAGCGCTTTGAAGACTTATTCAATTTTATTGGCTCATATTTCAATTTTTGGGCAAAGATTAAGGAAAATTAGGTATTTCTATATTGAATTGTTTCATTACTTGAAGATTATAATTAATTCAACACTTATAAAACCAAGGATTTCCTTTAATTTATCAATTTCACTATTAATTAGCTATTTTAGGAGTTCAATTCACAATAATTTTCTTTGATAAGGTATACATTATCTTCTCAATTTGATATTTCAACATAATCAGAATTTTCTCCATAATTAAAGACTATCTTTTATGTCAAGGAATCCCCTTAATATACAATTTGAAGCTGAGACATTCTCACATATATTCAATTTTAATACTTATTTAAAATTCTATTATATAATTATTGGTCATCCAGTTTGATCAGGACACTAATATACTTCGAGAAGCTGGCTCATAATCAATAAATCTATATATCTTATTATTTGAAATTCTTAATTTCATGAAGTCTAACTTTACTATGATAAAAAATATCATCCCTTTAAAATAGCAGCTACTACTATTGAATATGATCCATAGTCTTGAACTTTATTAATACTGAAAACATCAGAGCCAAGGAGATCATTGGTAGTTAATTAATTAATATTTGGGTCCTATCTTAATAATTAATCTTTGGAAAACATTCAATTTATATTGGAGATAAGAAATAGATTAATTAAATGATCAGCTCAGACTGAAATCCAATATTTATTTATCTTGTAAAATATGTGTTTCTTTTAACACTCCTCAGGATATTCATTGAATTTTACAATAAATTAGAGCTTAAAGAAGCCCTTTTATCATTATATTTACTTATAATATCTTTATTACTTTTTCACAAAGGTTTTTTAAAATTTATACGACCAATTTCACTATAAACGTATGTGAGGCTTACTTGATTGGCTCAAAGATTTAATATAAATATGAAAAATTAAATTCTTATTTGATATATTCATGAAATAATTGATAATTCAATTGAGAGCTTCTCTTTTAAAAATACATGATTTAAATTCATGTTGATATTACTGGAATATTTTATTACTCAAGTGTATACAGTATCAGAATATGAAAATTTGGAAGTGACCTGAAGTCCTTCCTTTAGAAGTCAGTGGCAAATCGTAATTTACTCTTATAAGCTTTCACCATTAATTTGACAATTATAATCAAATAAATTAGGTTTCAAACTTTAATTATAGAATTTGTGACAAAAAATTTGAAAAATGTTTTTTTTAATTTAAATAAAATATATATATTTAAAGGGCCATATTTCTTTTTGAATAAAATGCGAGCTCAAATCAAACGATTTCAAGAGGTGGAAGGGTTTTGAAATTGGGTTATTTGTTGTATTAACTTTAATAACTTATAATTATAGCTAGATGATAGATTGTACCATTTTTAATAAGCTAAAAATATACTCAAATTACAGCTTATAAGTGTGACTTAAAATTGGAATTATAGCTGAAATATGAATTTAAATATTCATCTTTCACAGTAAAATTATGTAAAAATCAATAAATAGTTTGTTTGTTTTTTTATTTTCTATTTCCTCTTTATGATATATTATCATATTTAGTCTTTCGTTTTTATGGAAATTGAATTTCAAGATTTGATATTGATATCATTATTTATAATTCAAAAAGAATAATAAGTAAATTGAAGATGAAGTTTATGCAAAAATACTTGGGATATAATTCAAATTCCCTCATGATATATTGATATATAGAATCTCTATGATATGTTATAGAGCTGTAAATCCACTCAAAGGATGTGGTTGGAGGCTCCACATTCTTGAAATACTTTTCATCTCAATATTTACATCAAAGTGACTTTTAATCAATCTAATAAGGCAGAAAAATATGTAATTTACTACCAGAATCAAATGGTTTGTTTTTAATTATGGATTGATATTTCAATTACTCTGGTATCTTTTATGCATGGTTAGTTAGCTCAAAGGTTTGAAAATAATTTTAATGATACTTGGTTTTTAAAAAAAACTTCTTTCAAGCTTGATATCTACTGATTTAAGGAAGTAAAAATAGGGGTGTATGTGGAATTTCAAAAGAAAGTGAAAATTATGTGATCTCCATAATGAACTTCATCTGAATAGATATGGGTAATTTTTAAGAGTTAATTCACATTACAAATAAAATTTAATATCATTTTGCGATCCATAATATCCAATTTGAACTATTTTACTTGGATAAGCTTTGGAAGTTAATGCTCTTGTATGATATTGAGCTTTTTTAGGAATTTAAAAAAAAATATGAACTTCTATTGATTATATTTATAATATTTCATACACTGAGTGATTAACTTACCTATTCTCCTGCTTTATTTCGTTGAAATGTAATTGAGTCTTTTTAGTGTACACCCCAGCATATATCCCGAATTTTATACCTTAATTAAATCAAATAATAGCTATTTTAACTGATAGAAGATTTTTTTGTATTAAAATCATTTTCTATTACTGGATGGCTTAATAATAAAGAGCGTAATAACTATAACTCAATAGAAAATTGGTAGTTTATTTTCAAAATGATCATTTTAATATAATATATTTTGTGAGCCTTGAGGTATGTTTTACATACCTAAATAGGCCACAAATTACAACAAGAATAGCTCAATAACCACACAAAACCCATAAGTAATGTTTATTACCCAAATTAATCATTTTTGAAGCCAAAAAAGAGGAATAACCTTTTATTGAGTAAGTAAATCCTTGAATTTAAGACCAAATTTGGATTCTACACTAAGCTTTAGCCAGGGTACCCTTGTTTAAGGTATACCCAAATATGAATCTTAAATTATGTCTATGATTAAGTCTAAAATTAATAGAAACTACTTGAGCTGTTCATAAGGAAACCCTCTAAGCCCTGATTGAGATCTTAAAATGCAATTTCAGAGAGAAATGATTGAATTCTAAGAATTTTGTGTATATTTAACAATTGGTACAGACTAGGTGCATGCATATAAGAAATGAAACTTAGAAATACTTTATTCAATTTTTATTTTACCATATACACATTATGGTATTATGGAAATACTGCTATAGGTACAAATTATATCAGAGAGGGGGACAAGGAAAAAAATCAAATCGAAATGGGGTACCTAAATTTCTGGGTCCTCTAAGGTGCATAAAGGTTCCAATAAGACAATTTAAAGTTTTGACAGACTAATAACCCACCTTGGGAATGGTACACTTTAGTAACTAATCAGAAAACCACCTTTCATTTCAAAGAAAATGATTAAATCTTCAAAAATTTATTAAAAATACATTTATTAATTAATTTATCTAAGCTTTCCAGAATCAAGTTAGCAAAAGGTGATAGCTAATTATAACCAAAAATAATCATAATCTCACAAGCTCAATCAAAATTTTCATTTACCATCCCTTTTTTATGATTAAAAATAGAGCACTGAAGCTTTAAAAATTCGCATAAAATAGAATCTTTGATTAAATTACCAATAACACTTTTATCTGTGATAAATAAATTTATATTTTGAAATAAAGAAATATTTCCTGAGTAACTTGATTATTTCTTAACCATAAATGGGTTGGTAGTAATGAGAAATCCATCAATTAGTAATTAAATGATTTAATTAAGTAACAAGGTGATTTGATATCTAATCCAAAAGTGGAAAATAACTTCTAAACTCATGGTTTTTTATTTTTCTTCCTTTAACGTCCTTTATTTCTCTTTTATACTTTAAGGGAATGAAAAAGAACCCTGTTATTACTGTTTTTTCCACATCATTCAACTTGATATTAAAATCAAATCAATAAATCTTAGTCGTAGTGTGGTATACCTGTACCAGTTTGGATTAATGGACAAATTAAGCAGGAATATTTTTCAATTTTCCTTAGGCTTTTCCCAATATATTAGAGTATTTATTTTTTTCAAAATGAATTATAAGAAGGACTAACACCATTAAAACTCAATAAACTCCTTTTGTTAATAAATGAACTTGACAATTATGATGTGACACCCCAATGCACCACCCAGATGAATTAACTTTCAAGGGATTGGTTGACCTAAAAAAATTATTTTTTATATATATTTTTATTTCTTAATTTATTTTACTTCAATTTTCTTTAAATATTGTGGGTAGTAAAAATCAACAAAAATATACTACAGCACAGAAGGTCCTAGTTACAATGAGGATTCATGGAATTAAATTCCAGGGCAGGTTTGTAGCATAATAGGGGTCATAAATATTAATTAAAAGTTCATTTATATAACAAAAAGTTATAATTGGGTATTTAGATGAAAATTAGTTTTTCTATTAATTTTGAGAGGGAAATGAATATCAAATTTAGAGGGTTAAATCTAGGAAAAGTGTTTAATTCAGGCTTAGGATATCATTAAAACAAGAAAAGTACAGGTGTATTGAATTCTCTGACTCCTTTGAGTGATCATTGTGATGTTAGAAGGAAGAAATTCAACATTTAGGGTGCATAGAGATGGTAAAATGGTGTGAAATGTGAAAGAAAATAGGCTAGGAAGACAAGATTAGACATTGGAGATATCACAGTAGTATTACAGAAGGTTCAGAGGAAGATTACAGAAGTTTCACAAGGGTGTACTGTAATACAGTTACAGTTACAGGACACCTAGTTACAGAAAAAGACAGGATAATACAGGAAAACTATAGTACAGTGGTCAGGGAGATAAGAATTCCAGGGCTTTCAATTGATTACATAATCAATGACATCATCAACAGTAATTAAACCATGATTACTAATCAAGGAGATAAGGATTCCAGGAAACTCAATTGATTACATAATCAATGACATCATAAATGACATCATCAACAGGAATTAAACCAGGATTACTAATCAAGGAGATAAGGATTCCAGGAAACTCAATTGATTACATAATCAAATGACATCATTTCCCCACAATTTCAAGAACTCAATTGAAAATACAGGTCTCATGATCCAACACCACCAAACCTTATTTCATAATACAGGTCACATGTCAAAAACCCAGATTGGAGACCTAAAAAAATTCTAAGTCCCCTTTTTTTTGACACTCCCATGGAGGCCCCAAAAACTATAAATAGAGGTCCCCTCCCCCCCCTCAATTCTTTTTTCCTCATGGCCTAGACAGAGGTCCATCACAAAAACGTAACTTCTTAATATTTTTTCTGAGGGAAATCCCCTCCATCCATCCACATTATCCTAATTTTTTAGGAATACTCAGTAGCTAAGCTCAGTAGTATAGTTATCCCATCCCCATTCCTAAATTTTGCTCAGTAGCACTGTCTGAGTGATTTAGAATTAATAGTAGTTAACAGTTGGTCTACTTTAATTCATAAAATCATCTCATTGACTATCTCCATCCCATTTTTGCTCAGTAGCTAAGCTCAGTAGCACTGTCTGAGTCTTCTTTATATAATTAATAGTAGATAACAGCTGGTCTACATTGATTTATAAATTAAACTCATTGACTATCCCATTGATATTGTTACCCCATTCCTAAATTCTGCTCAGTAGCTAAGCTCAGTAGCACTGTCTGAGTGATTTATAATTAATAGTAGTTAACAGTTGGTCTACTTTAATTCATAAACTCATCTCATTGACTACCTCCATTCCTAAATCTGCTCAGTAGCCAAGCTCAGTAGCATTGTCTGGGTGTTTTATAGATAATAGTAGTTAACAGTTGGTCTACATTATTTTATAAATCCATCCCATTGACAAGGTTCTTTACTCAGTAGCCAAGCTCAGTAGTAAATTGAACAATAGTAGTGTCTGTTATCCCAGGTTATTATCATAAAATTATTAAACCCTTAAAAAATATAGTAGTGTTTGTTATTATCAGTTATCATATTATCAACAGTGTTATCATCAAGAATTGGAAATCCCTCAAGGTGTTACTGTTCTCACTAAAGGAATTAAAAGAAGTCTTTTCTCCAGTTTTATATCTTTATTTACTTTTGTTGAGGTTTACTAACCATTGTTCCCAGATCAAACAAAGTCTGATAGAGTCTGTTGAATATACTTTTCTGACAAGCCACCATCAAATAAAATAAATTGATTGTGAACTCAAGTCAAGATAATTCAGCATTTTCAGGAAGGGCAGTTCAGATTATTCTGACACACAAGCAGAGCAAGGGTTACAATCTTGAACAGCAATTCAAAACTGTTCTATTATAATTTCCCCTTCCAGGTACTGCCTCATTTATCCCACACAAGAGGAGTTCCCACATCTGGTGTCCCAACAGTGGCATGCAGATAGGAATAAAATTCAGACATTATTCAGCTTGATCTTAAAACAATAAAATTAACCAAATAAATAAAATAAAAACTGGAAACAAATAAAACTGTCAATCAAAACTCATCATCAAATAACTCACCATCATCTAATCCATCATCATCATCCTCATATCATTATTATTATCCACTTAAACCCTCAACACCCACTGGTCAAGAATCTCAAGTAGAATATAGTAATCTTATCCCAACACCAAAAACAGAAGAAAAGGAAAGGGAGAAGATCAGGAAGTTCTTCTTCAATCTCATTCAAGAATCAAGAAAAGGAATAAATAAATAAAAGGAGCTAGAAGGAAAATATTATAAAGTAGAAATGGATCAACAATCCACCTCAAATTTACCACCATTACCACCTGAGGATACTGGGGAAGAACAGTATGCTGAGGAAAGTGAAGAAGAAGATCAAACTGTACAGATTCAGAGCTTGATGAAGCAAATGCAGGATATACTATCAACCCAAAGTAAAAAGAAGGGAAAGAGAAGAGGTTCTACATCTTATACACCTGGAGGAAGCCCTAGTGAACCAACACTACCAAGGCATGTAAGACCAGAAGAGTCACCATCATCACCTACACCTGGACCTAGAGCTACATCCACTCCAGCAAAAGAACCCAGACCTCAAACTCATCAAAGGAGGGCATTTTTCTCCACACCTACAAATCCAAGTCCCTTGCAACATCAAATACTCAGACAGGAAAGGCCTGTTGTTAAAATAAAAGCTAAAGATTATAACCTAAACTTCAATGGAGAAGAAGTAGAAAAATTTATGAGCAAAGTAGAAAGGATAGCTCAGATTGAAGGAGCTAGGGAAGAAGATTTAGCAATGCAGATGGCATTTTGGACAACTGATTCAAAAATCAGTGATGCCATAGAAGCTATGCCAGGCTATGAAGAAGGAAACTGGAGCCAACTCAAGAAGGATCTCATTACTAAATGGGGAAGAGTTGAGCCAGAAAGAAGATATAGAAAGGAATCACTTATCAATTTATTCAATGATACTCAAGATGCAGGAGGAATTAGTACTCTCTCACAATATAAAAGGTTTATAGGGGAGTATGAAACTATCATTGCTTATCTTCTTAGATATAAATATATTCCTCAAGAAAATATGTTTCATGAAGATTTGTTTGACTGTCTCTCTGCAGACATAAAGGGAGCTATCAGTAAAGAAATGATAAAGGAGAATGTCATGGTTAGAGCAGAAGATGGAGGATATCTAATACCACCAATGAAGATATTGAAGAAGTACATTGAACAGGAATTGGAAGCAAGGATATTAGTCACTAAAAGACTTTCACCTCCAAGGATATCTGAACAAAAAGAATCAAAGAATAAGGAAAAAAGGGTTCAATTCAAGGAAGAGATATTTGCAGGAATGCAAGAAGCCCTCAAGAAAATGAAAGAACTTACAAAATCCCTAAAAGAACAAAGGGAAGTAGTCAAAGATGAAGCACCTGCTGAAAATGAAGATGTCAAAAAGTTCATGGATCAATTAAATGAATTAAGTAATGTGGCTACACCCCAAAAGAAAATAATTAATAACCATCAGTCAAATAATCAAGGATTCAGACCAAGAGATAATGTTTCTCCACCACCAAACAGAAGTGTACCCTATGTTCCAGCACAGAATGTACCAAAGTTTACTGTTAAATGTTACTATTGCATGGAAGAAGGTCATTCAGTTGGAAGATGTACTGAATTAGTAGATGATCAAAACAAGAAATGGGTTATCAGACAAGGTTTCAATTATTTATATCCCAACTGGGAAAGGGTCCCCAATGATGGAAAATTTCCACCAAAATATTTAGTTAGGGAATTTCAGAAGGAACAAGAGGAACTCAAAAGAAAGTTAGAGGAAAAGAAAAAAGAGGAAGAACAAAAGATAAAGGAAAAATCAACTGCTTTTATATCAATGGATAATTGGGGTGATTGGGAACCACCATGCATTTCAACAGGATTAGAAGAACCTCTTTGGTATGCTTATGGTTTGAGGAACACAAAGCAAAGGATTGAAAATCAAGAGAAATCTAAAGCTCAACCCCTTCCCTCAAAAGAGACTATTCAACCCAAAGACACTATAAAGAAGAAAACTAGTATTCCTGGTGGATTCATTGAAGAAGAAGAAGTTGAGGAAGAAAAGGTCATAATACCTACAAAATATAAATCATCAAAACCAGAAGAGGTTTCCAAACCACCAGAACCAACCCAACCTAAGCCTACTGCACCAGCTAAAGAGGAGGATATTGATAAGAAAGCTCTAATAAAACTACCAAAGATGGAAGTAAACAAAAAGCCTTTACTTGAAGAAGAAGGATCAATAATTGAAAAAGTCATGAAGAAGGTCATGGATCAGAAAATTAACCTCACTGTAGAAGAAATAATCTCAATCTCACCCAAGTTTATGCAAGAATTAAAATTTCTCTCAGATAAAGAAAACAAATACTTAATGTCTCTTAAATCAATTAATAGTCAGGAGCAAACAACCACTCAGGAAATAATCATTCAAGATAAAATGCATTACTCTTGTCCCCTTGGGATGATTGAAGTCTCAGTTAGGCAAGAATGACATATAGTCAAAGCACTAGTAGATACTGGAGCTGAACTCAGTATAATACCAGAAGTGGATTCCATCAAAGCAAGACTACCAATGAGGGTTCTGAACATGAGACTTAGAGGTATTGGAGGTCACAGCACAGCAATTGTGGGATTATCAGAAAATACTATCCTTGTCTTACCATCTGGTGATGAAAGAAGAATTCACTTCTTTGTAGCCAGAGGTGCTGTTCACACAGTCATTGGAAGACCTTTCCTTGCTGATAATGGTATTAGACTTGAACACTCTCAACAACAAGGTGAAATTCTCAGCTATAAGGAGTCTGATGGAAGAAGATTATGCATACCAATATGTACACTTGAATCAAAAGGATGGCACACAGGACCACCCAGAGGAATGGAAATGTGTAACATGGCTAGAATAACAGAACTGAAAAATGAAGGACAAAAATCAAAATCACCCCTCAAAAAAGTTAAATTTGATACTGAAGAAAAAAATAATTATATTAGCAAGAAAATAAATTAATCAAAATATCATGTGAAAGAAGAGGAACCTCAAATAATTGAACCATTATTAGTATCTTCACAGGGAATTAGCAGCCTAGACAGTAATGACCCTCTTCTCCATCCTAAATTTGAAAACACTCATAGCTCTAACATGGAAGCTTCCACTATTAAAGTGGAACCAGTACAAAAGAAATGCTTAAAGCCAAAACAGCTAGTTAGAAGTGTTTCAAATAAATATGGAAAGAATGGTACTTATTGGGAAAAGAAAAAGGATGCAATCTCTAATGAAGAATACTGTAATGATTCCAAAATGAAGGGGTCCTCTAAAATCAAAAGATATTTTTCAAAAATAATTTCTAAAATAAAAAATAATCATAAATCTCAAGTTCAATGGGACTTTCAATGCCCTGGAGCTCAACCAACCATTACAGAAGAAATTAATCCAACTAAAATTGAAAATAGCATTACTGAAGCTGAAGTGGAACCAACAAATCAAAAGTTAGAAACCAATTTATCAGAGAAAGAATCAATTCAAACTCAAGAGCCTCTGGACCTAGAACAAGTAATCAAAAAGTTAAATTTTATGGAATTGGAAATGAACACCAATACAGCAACCCCTGATAGTGAAAGCTCTCAAAATAATCCCTTTGATAATTGGTCACCCAATTCTGGATTGAAATCAGTAATATATGTCAGAATAGGATGGGAAGAATACCCTGTTATGGCTTTCTTGGACCAAACCTTGGAATATAACTTCATACCTCTTAAAATGGCAGCAGAAATTGGGATTA
The DNA here is from genome assembly GCA_023105745.1 of Austropuccinia psidii. NCBI lineage: Eukaryota > Fungi > Basidiomycota > Pucciniomycetes > Pucciniales > Sphaerophragmiaceae > Austropuccinia > Austropuccinia psidii. Next base: position 11,480,821 of record JALGQZ010000016.1, read on the forward strand.
GGCAAATATCAAAGAAAATAAAAAATGAAAATAAGAAGTTCAACAAGAAGATCATGAACAGAGTTCAAGTTGTCCTACCTACTAATGAAACACTGTACTTAAGATTCATGGTGGAAGGAAATTCAAGCCACATAGTCTTGGGAAAAGACTTTTGTGATTATTTCAATTGGCTTCAATTATTGAATCCAATATCCTCAAGTTATGAAAAAGAAGAATCAAATCAAAGTCCAAAATCATTCAATCAAGGTTCATCAGCCTTAAAAGATACAAATCACTCTTCAGAAGACCTATATGAAGGAATGCAAGTGTTTAGTATAGGAATAATGGACTTTACCCAACAGGATTTCCATGAAATGATGACTAGAAGAGAAGGATCTCCTTATACTGCTTCAAGCCCTCTTGCACCATTGGAGGAAGAAGAACCATTTACCCTAGGAGACCTAATTCATGATGAATATTTCAATATGGGGGAAATTAATTCAGAAGAATATCCCATACCTCAAGCAGTTCTTCAAACAGGCCTTCAACAAAGTTTTGATGTGGACCCAGAACTTACTACATCAAATCTTTTAATTCCAGAATGTGCTAGTGGTTCAAAGAAAGAACACTCTGACAATAGAAATTATATTCCAACCTTCTCACCATCTATAAATACCTTGATACAGGAAATTCAATCAAACTGCACATTACCAACAAATCAACATGTTAAAGATATAAATGAAACATCATTAGTTAAAAATGATGTTATGTTAACTGAAAACTTTGAAGAACCATTACCAACCCTTGAACAGCTAATTTTTGGGGAATACTTCAATAATGATCAAAATCCCAATAAAAACCTGGATACCCCTCAACTTCAAAATTTATCTTTGGGAAGCCCCATTTTTGATAACAGCCAAAATATACCTGACCAGAACAATTCACCAGGAGACATATGCAGTTCAGAATATGAGGATTTATCCCATATTTATGGCTTTGTGAGGGATACCCAAGGATTATCACCACCTTCAGTAATTTCTCTTGATAAGGACCCAATTAAAAAACCTACAGAACAATCAAAGCCTTTATCAAAGAAGAATCATATTCCAAACAAACCCTTAAAATCAATCCTGAAAAAACCCACTAAATTATTTGATAAAAAAGATAAAATTAGAGAAGAAAATTCACATTCAATTCAAAATGAAAAAGAAGATTGTCAATTGCAGATAAAAGAGTTTCCAAGATGCAGCAATAAGAGGAAATTGAGAAAAACTCAGGAAAAGGGGAATTTCACACTAAAGAATGTTAAAGTGGATTTTGAATTCACTTTAAGTATGGAGGCATATATCAACAAGAGAATTTCTATGGACCAAAGAAGAATAAAAGGGGAACTTCTCAGCTGTTTGAATAAATTACTTTCCAAAATAAATACCAAACCAAGACTGAGGAAAAGAAATAAAAGAGTTAAATATAAAGTCAAGTCATGATTACTTAACTCAATTTTTGTTTTTTTTTCTTTTACTTCTTTATAATTATCTTACTTTAAATTCTGATCTTATTCATTTTTATGTTAATTTATTTAGTTATTATTTTTTTTTTTATTATTTTATTTTATGTTATAATTTATTATTTTAATTTAAATTATAAATGAATCCATTTATATTGTATTTTATTTTAATTTATTTATTTATGACTTATTTTTTTTAATTAATTTCTAGATTAATTAATTTGTTTTTTTTTATTTATAGTTTATGTTATTTTTGTAGCTTATATTTTATTTCACCTTAATTTTCTTTTATTTAAAATTTTTGTTAATTATTTTATTATTTATATTTATATGTATTTATTTTATTTTATTTTTTATTTTTATTTATTTTTTTTATTTGGTTTATTTTACGTTTGTAAGCTAAATACTTAAGTCTCTCTCACATATTGGTTTAGGTGGGGCACATCAAGTTTTTTTTATATATTAACAATTTTTTATTTTTTTATTTCTTTTAACTTTTTCCTATCAGATATCCAAGAACACAAAAAAAAAAATATATATATATACATACATATTATATTAATATATATAAAATAAAGAAACCGTTTTTTTTTATTCATTTATTTTCATTATTATAACTAAAAAAAAAAAGAAAATACAGATCGCCGAACCGTAAACAATAAATCAGCCACCATAGATTGATCTAAAAAAACTAAAGTAAAAAAAACAAAAAAAGTTTAATAAATAGTAATTAGTATAACTAAAAAAAAACGTACAATTGATTAAAAGTAATAAGGCGGGACATCTTCACGCGACTCGGCAAGTCGAACCGCGGCACTAGATAGAAGGGTTAATAAACGAATTAAGGGGAAGAATATCAACCCATATCAGCTACCTTATTAAAAAAAACAAAAAACGTACTGAATCATGTGACGGTACCAATGAAGGCAGGATTGGACCGAGTTTTGAATGATTTGTTGCTCGTACTGAAAGGAGTAGTTGCTGGGGTCACGATGAAGAAAAAATCGCTCCATATGAGCGTGGAGGTCATTCATCTCCTGGTCGAATAGCCGAAAGTAATACACAAACTCCTGCTGCAGATGGTGTTCGCAACGGCCAGCAGTAGGAGATGTGGATGGTTCTTGCGATGTAGGAGGCGAAGAATGTATGGACGGAGCGCTAACGGAGCGAAGTTGTTGGCGAGGATCACGGTCAATTTGAACTGAATTCAGAGCGGGTGGCGAATCATAGGCTTCGGGAAGATGGCTGACGATCGGGTCAATAGGTGTAGGATCGGGATGTTTGGAGTAGGATTGAAGGTTAAATGTGGGCATGCCATTCAATGGTAAAATAAATGAGTAGTTGATTTCGTCAAGGCCTAGAATAATACAATGACGACCATGGCTACAGCGGACAATTTTGAGACAGAACAGCATGGTTACGATAATAATAAAAAAAAAGAGCAAAAAGAGGAGAGGCGATGAAGAAAAAAAAGGGGGGAGGCCAAACGACGAAGCCATTATTATATAGAAAAAAATCAAAACGATGATCATCAGCTGATCATCTAAAAAAAAAAAAGAAGAGAAGAATCGAAAAGAAGGTGTGACTCACCTGGCAACAAATTAAAGGGAAACAAATGTGCCACTCTTCATTCCCGAAGAGTGGCAAAACCATAAACCTAAAAAAAAAAAAAAAAAACGAAGAAAAAGAAGAAAGATTGTCAGCTGATCGAAAAAAGAAAAAAAAATAAAAAAAAAAGAAAATGACGTACCTAGCAACAGATCCAATCGGTGAGGGAATAAAACGGAACGCCACTCTTCATTTGTGAAGAGTGGCTCAATATAAATAATAAATAATAATATTATTATTATTATTGATAATTAATCAATTAATTAAAAAAATATATATAAAAAATAAATTAAAATAAATTAAAAAAAATAATAATAAAATAAAATAAAAAAAATTAATAAAAAAAAAAAAAAAAAAAAAAAAAAAGAGAAGACGACAACGACAACAAAGAAATACGAAGTGCGGGTGGCTTCGGGGGCAACAATACAGGTCAGCTGTGCAGCTGCAAAGCTGAATGCATATTCATTAACCAAAATGCCTTGCGGCTATTTTGGTATTGATTTTTTTAATTCAAAACTTTAAAAAATATATTAAAATAAAATAAATTAAAAAAATTTTAAAAAAAAAAATAATTAATTAATTCAATTTAAAAAAAATAATAATATAAAAAATATAAATTCAATTAAATTGAATTAAAACTAAAATAACAATATAAAAAAAAACAATCTAAAATAAAAAAAAATTAAATTAAATTAATATTAAAAAAAAAAGATTAATTAAAAGAAACTTTAAATAAAAAAATCAATTAAATTAATATTAAAAGAAGATCAAATAAATTAAGAAAATAAATAAATAAATTAAATTCACATAAAAAAAAAATTCATAATAATAATAATAATAATAATCAAAAATAATAAAACAAAATAATAAAAATAAATAAAAAATTAAAAAAAAATTCAAGATAAAGCAAAAAATCAATAATAAAAAAAAAAAAAAAATCAATTGAAGAATTATATTAAATTAATTATTTAAATAAGAAAAAATAATAATAATAATAATAAAAATAAAAAATAAAAAATAAAAAATAAAAGGATAAAATCTTTTCTGCACCATTTAATAAATAAAAAATATTTTAATATTTTTTATATTAAAATATTTTTTTTTATTAAATGGAGAGGGGTTGAAACCCTTCTAGCTCTCAACACTTCCAGAATATAATACTACAACATAAAAAAATAATAATAAAACATCAACAACAACAACAAAAGTACCTCAAGAATTGGTCCTTGATAAGACCTTAAACTGTCTAAATCATTTTTTATCTTTCATCAAGCAATTCAAAAAAAAAAAAAAAAAAAAAAAAATCAATAATCAAGAAGTGGTTCTTGACATGACCTTAAACTGTACAAATCATCATTATTATTATTTTTTTTATCAAGAATTTTATCAAAACAAAAATCTCAAGAAGTGGTCCTTGATAAGACCTTAAACTGTCTAAATAATCTATTTTTTATAAATAATCAAGTACATTTCCTCAAGAACTGGTCCTTGATAAGACCTTAAACTGTCTAAATGATTTATTTCTGTATTTTACCAGCAAAATTACCTCAAGAAGTGATCCTAGACAAGACCTTAAACTGTCCAAAACATATCTTTCAAGAATTTATCAAAAAAAAAAAAAAAAAATCAAGACTCAAGAATTGGTCCTGAGCATGACCTTAAACTACACCCTCAAAGTTTTCAACCTCATTATTCATATCAAGAAATCAATTTTAGGCCATTGGAAATTATCAAACCTTTACCACTAAATTATTTCAAAAAATAAATAAATAAATAAATAAATAAATAAATAAATAAATAAATAAATAAATAAATAAATAAATAAATAAATAAATAAATAAATAAATAAATAAATAAAAAAATAAATAAATAAATAAATAAATAAATAAATAAATAAATAAATAAATAAATAAATAAATAAATAAATAAATAAAGAAATAAATAAATAAATAAATAAATAAATAAATAAATAAATAAATAAATAAATAAATAAATAAATAAATAAAAATACCCTCAAGCAACTTTAACAACAAAATTTATATAAAAAAAAATGAAATCTATCAATATTAAAAAAATAAGGGGTGGTAACTTGTTTCTTATCATCACTCCTTGTGATTTTAGGTTTTTGGGGGGTAGGGGGAATTTATTTTATCAACTCACAATTATTTGATATACTGTGTGATAAATAACTTTTCATCAAAAAAAAAGAAGGATGATAATATGTAGAGTAAAGAAGAAGAAGAATAACAAGAAAGAAGATAAAAAAATGGAAGACACAACAGCAAGTTAAGAGATAAGGATACTATAAAAGAAATGAATATCTTTGGAGTTAAAACTAATGAAGAAGAATGAAGACAAACCAGTATAAAGAATTGCAATCAGGAAACCCAACAAACTTTCATGGAAGTTGCAGTTTTTTTTCTTTAGGATAACTTCTCCCTCAAGAATAAACCAAATTCATAATGACCAGCATAAAAAAAATAATAACATCACTCAGCATTATTTCTATCATGGATTAATAATAATAATTTAGTCAAAATAAAAGAAAGAAATTCACTCAAATAAAGAAAAAAAAAAAGATAAAACTCAAGGCAGGGTATTTGTCCCTTAATCCTCACTGGAAATGCTGGGGACAGCATTAAATGGAGAGGGGGATGTGGTATACCTGTACCAGTTTGGATTAATGGACAAATTAAGCAGGAATATTTTTCAATTTTCCTTAGGCTTTTCCCAATATATTAGAGTATTTATTTTTTTCAAAATGAATTATAAGAAGGACTAACACCATTAAAACTCAATAAACTCCTTTTGTTAATAAATGAACTTGACAATTATGATGTGACACCCCAATGCACCACCCAGATGAATTAACTTTCAAGGGATTGGTTGACCTAAAAAAATTATTTTTTATATATATTTTTATTTCTTAATTTATTTTACTTCAATTTTCTTTAAATATTGTGGGTAGTAAAAATCAACAAAAATATACTACAGCACAGAAGGTCCTAGTTACAATGAGGATGCATGGAATTAAATTCCAGGGCAGAGTTGTAGCATAATAGGGGTCATAAATATTAATTAAAAGTTCATTTATATAACAAAAAGGTATAATTGGGTATTTAGATGAAAATTAGTTTTTCTATTAATTTTGAGAGGGAAATGAATATCAAATTTAGAGGGTTAAATCTAGGAAAAGTGTTTAATTCAGGCTTAGGATATCATTGAAACAAGAAAAGTACAGGTGTATTGAATTCTCTGACTCCTTTGAGTGATCATTGTGATGTTAGAAGGAAGAAATTCAACATTTAGGGTGCATAGAGATGGTAAAATGGTGTGAAATGTGAAAGAAAATAGGCTAGGAAGACAAGATTAGACATTGGAGATATCACAGTAGTATTACAGAAGGTTCAGAGCAAGATTACAGAAGTTTCACAAGGGTGTACTGTAATACAGTTACAGTTACAGGACACCTAGTTACAGAAAAAGACAGGATAATACAGGAAAACTATAGTACAGTGCCCTCCAACAAACCTTCGAACATTTTTTTTTTTTTCGGGAGTTCTCACATTTTGTTAAATTTTCTCACATTTTCTTCAATTTTCTCTCATATTCTTATTTTTCAAACTCTCAAACATTATTCAATTTCAAAGAAAAATTTAATTCGTGTATAAAAGAAAATTTTATTTCGTGTATAAAAATACTGATATGATATATCGTGTGTATAAGTGTAATAAATTTTTTTTTTGTTTAAAATCGTGTATGTATAATTATCGAGGAGTAATACAAGCATCAGGAAGCAAAGAAAGAATAACGAAATAAAATTAAGCTCCCTACCAACGGGTAGGAGCACCATTCTGGTCAATGACCATTTGCATCCTTCTAGGTAAGGATTGCAATAGCGACTCCAAGTGGTCAAAGGGTAAATCATCCCAAACAGCATTGATAGCCGCGGTTAACTCGTCCATCGTTTTGGGATTGAAAAGACAAGTGACAATATGTTTCATCTTGAACCATAAATTTTCGATCGGGTTCAGGTCTGGTGAGTTAGGAGGCCAATTAAGCTTGCGGATTTGATGCTGATCACGCCATTCTTGGCTAGCGATGGCAGTATGGATGGGGGCTCCATCCTCCATTAGGGTAAGTCCTTCGCGATTTTCTGCTACACCGACTTCAACCAATTCGTCCATGAACGGCAACAGCCCTGGTTTGTAAACGTTTTCGATGAAATCGATTGCTCGCCGTTGGCCAGGTGGCATGATGATCAGCTCGGATTGAATTGGGCCACAGATTGCCCCCCATACCATCATTGATCGACGACCTGAACGATGATTGACGGCCATCGATTCAAGTTCGTACTTTTGATCAGTAGTGCGCCAAACTCGTTTTTGAGTTACTGGCTCACCTAGCTCGAAGGAAGATTCGTCGGTCCAAACAACCTTGGACCAATCTTCAATGGTCCAATGAAGATGACCACGAGCGAAATCCAAACGACGTTGCATGTGTCGAGCACTAAGATAGGGTTTCTTGACAGCAATACATGACCTTTTCCCTAGGCCATGTATTGCTTTGCGAACGGTATTGATGGAAACGTCCACGGTGAGCATATTCTTGATTGAAACGAGCGTATCACGACGATTTTGTTGAACAACCCGAGCCAATTCCCATATATCGCGATCATTTAGTTTACGGGGTCGACCAGCTATAGGCAGATTTTCAAGATGGCCTTGCTCATGAAATCTTCGGATAGTATCATGAACAGTGGTAGGTGGAATCCCCAAAAAGGTTGCTATGGTTCGTATTGAGGCCCCAGCATCATGCATGCCAATTATACGGCCACGAATGCCTTGACTATGGTAGGGTGGCATATTTTAATAATCAATATATATCGCTTGTATTTAAAAGATGATTGATTGTTAAAAAAAACTTACTTCTGTTGATCTGCCTTATATATAGGCATGATTGCTGCCCCAACCAAAAAAAAAAACCATAAAACACGAAAAAGGTTCGCGCGGTAAAGCAATGAGTCGAATTTGAAAGAAATAAGGCAATTGTTGAAGTTGATTGGTTGGATAATCTGAGCACAATGACACACGCGATGAGGGAAAAAAATTAAATTAAAAATGACAAAAATAAAAAGAAATTGGGTTTTAGTCCCACAAAAAAACCCAAAGCGCGCAAGTTGAATTAAAAAAAAAATTTGAGTTCCCGTTCGGAGGTATATTGGAGGGCACTGTACAGTGGTCAGGGAGATAAGAATTCCAGGGCTTTCAATTGATTACATAATCAATGACATCATCAACAGTAATTAAACCATGATTACTAATCAAGGAGATAAGGATTCCAGGAAACTCAATTGATTACATAATCAATGACATCATAAATGACATCATCAACAGGAATTAAACCAGGATTACTAATCAAGGAGATAAGGATTCCAGGAAACTCAATTGATTACATAATCAAATGACATCATTTCCCCACAATTTCAAGAACTCAATTGAAAATACAGGTCTCATGATCCAACACCACCAAACCTTATTTCATAATACAGGTCACATGTCAAAAACCCAGATTGGAGACCTAAAAAAATTCTAAGTCCCTTTTTTTTGACACTCCCATGGAGGCCCCAAAAACTATAAATAGAGGTCCCCTCCCCCCCCTCAATTCTTTTTTCCTCATGGCCTAGACAGAGGTCCATCACAAAAACGTAACTTCTTAATATTTTTTCTGAGGGAAATCCCCTCCATCCATCCACATTATCCTAATTTTTTAGGAATACTCAGTAGCTAAGCTCAGTAGTATAGTTATCCCATCCCCATTCCTAAATTTTGCTCAGTAGCACTGTCTGAGTGATTTAGAATTAATAGTAGTTAACAGTTGGTCTACTTTAATTCATAAAATCATCTCATTGACTATCTCCATCCCATTTTTGCTCAGTAGCTAAGCTCAGTAGCACTGTCTGAGTCTTCTTTATATAATTAATAGTAGATAACAGCTGGTCTACATTGATTTATAAATTAAAATCATTGACTATCCCATTGATATTGTTACCCCATTCCTAAATTCTGCTCAGTAGCTAAGCTCAGTAGCACTGTCTGAGTGATTTATAATTAATAGTAGTTAACAGTTGGTCTACTTTAATTCATAAACTCATCTCATTGACTACCTCCATTCCTAAATCTGCTCAGTAGCCAAGCTCAGTAGCATTGTCTGGGTGTTTTATAGATAATAGTAGTTAACAGTTGGTCTACATTATTTTATAAATCCATCCCATTGACAAGGTTCTTTACTCAGTAGCCAAGCTCAGTAGTAAATTGAACAATAGTAGTGTCTGTTATCCCAGGTTATTATCATAAAATTATTAAACCCTTAAAAAATATAGTAGTGTTTGTTATTATCAGTTATCATATTATCAACAGTGTTATCATCAAGAATTGGAAATCCCTCAAGGTGTTACTGTTCTCACTAAAGGAATTAAAAGAAGTCTTTTCTCCAGTTTTATATCTTTATTTACTTGTGTTGAGGTTTACTAACCATTGCTCCCAGATCAAACAAAGTCTGATAGAGTCTGTTGAATATACTTTTCTGACAAGCCACCATCAAATAAAATAAATTGATTGTGAACTCAAGTCAAGATAATTCAGAATTTTCAGGAAGGGCAGTTCAGATTATTCTGACACACAAGCAGAGCAAGGGTTACAATCTTGAACAGCAATTCAAAACTTTTCTATTGTAATTTCCCCTTCCAGGTACTGCCTCATTTATCCCACACAAGAGGAGTTCCCACAGTAGTAGTTACTGAAGTATTCTAATCATTTTTAATCCTTTTAAATAATTAAAATATGTTAAATTCTGAATATTACTATAAGGTATAGTATTTTAACCTCTAGAATACTTATTGTTGTTTTATTATCCTTTGAATATCCTTAAATAAAAAATTCTTCTGAAAGACTTTGTAACTCACTTAAATAGTCTTTTCAATTGTTTTAAACATTCTTTGGAAAGTTTTTATCTATAGTCTTATAAATTGTTAGTATCTATCTCTACTTGAGAATTCTTATTACAATAATTATTGTCAAGAATAATACTTTATATTATGTTTGAGTAGATGATTCTCAATATCCACTAGTTATATTGATTCTAATAGACACTTACCTCCTATTATTATATTACTCGGAGTGTATCATAAGTAGTATACTAATAATTAAGCTCCTTAATTATTATTGATAATATTATCATTTATTTTGATATGATAATTATAAAGATATTATTTTTATGATTAAAGTAATGTTTATAGTAATTTTATTTATTAAATTGAATTAGTAATGTCATAGTGCTCTTCATTTTTTTGAGATTTTCATAGACAAACCTTACAAATTTTGTGAGAAGTTTTCTGTTCTTGTCCAAAATTCTTAGGCGGAGTCTATGTAGTTTCCTAAAAAATAGTAAACACAAGCTAGAACTACAGCTGTGAAATTTTAACAACAGTAGAAAACAGATACAAAGGTTCTACTTCTATTATTAATAGCTTCTATCACTAAATTGAGATCCTTGTTTTCATTAATTGAATATATAAAGCTTATTCTGAGGGTACTACTTCCCAGATACAGTTTTACTATTTGAGAGTACTCAAAATAGGATTACGATAAGAGCTTTCAAGTGAATAAAGACATTTTTTGATCCCTTCTAGGGACATTTGGAGGTTATTAAGATTTTAAAACATCTGAAAAGTGAAAATCTTCACTCTTAGGTCTGTTCTGTGGCTCCATGGGCTCCATACATATGTCAAATCGGTCAGTATTTCAGTTTTTTGACCGCAAATTATTATTCTAGACCGATACAGGGTAAAAAACTTCTCAAAATCCAATTCACTGCTGTTATAAAATTTACAGAGTACCTTGAAGGGTCCTTATTCATCATTATGGGTGGCTTCAGGCTTTAAACTTTGTATATCTTAGGTATAAGCCAGTACCAGATGGTACAGATATGATCCAGACCACTATTTATTAAAAAACTTCAAATATATATCTAAGCTTATTTTGTTGATATTAATATTCCAGTAAGACAGAGCTGTAGGGATTTATTATATATTCAATTTTATATTGCTTTTATCAACTTTTATCAAAATATTAAGAAGCTACAAGGGCTTTAAGATTTTTGATGTATCTGGATATAGCTGTATGTGTATTTGACAAATTCAAGGCTAGATATCTCAGTAAGCTCAAATACATAAGTAATTCAAGGGTGTTGGCAAACACGCATAAGAAATTATGTGTTTGTGCCATAATATTATGTTTTTCTACCAATTTATGGCCAAAACACGTACTTTTATGCTAAAAACACATAAGTGGCCTATTTATTTAAAAAATATTAATTAAAAATTTTCCCACTTAAGAATTTTAATAATTTTTTTTTAAAAAAAATTAAGGGTAGAACTTTGAGAATCAAAACACAGAAACCCAAGATGCTGGGATTTATTTTGGGTGGGGCAATTGTTGGCCCAAAAAGTGCTTTCTTTATGGTTTCTGTTCATGTTTGTAAGTAAATTTAAAATTTCATTTATGAAATCAATGGAATCAACAATGAAATTCATGGCATTATTTGGATTTAAAATTCCATTTATGGCATTAACAGTGTCATTTATGGAATGAACAGTGCCATTAATGGCATTAATATTGCCATGAATGGCGTTGAAAGTTCCATAAATGGAATTAAAAATGAAATAATTATGCTATAAATGGAGTACAAAGTTCCATCAATGGCATCAAACGTGCCATAACAATTTTAATAATGGAATTAAAAGTGACATTTATGCCATTTATGGAGTTGTTTAAAGCACCATAAATGGCATCAACATCTGCATAAAAATGACATTTATGGAACTAGCAGTGCCATAAATTGTATCAACAATTACATGGCAAGGCTATAAATGGTATTAACAGTGCTATTCATGGCATCAACAGTGACATAAAAATTCAATTTATAAAATTCAAAGTGCCATAAATGGCATAGAAATTTTATTTATGGAATTTATGCCATTTATGGAATCAACAAGGCCATAAATGGGTTTTTTCCCAATACAGGTGTTTTTTTAGCTACATTTCAAATAAAAAACACCCCTCATGTGTTTTTACTCAAAAAGTATGTGCTTTCACCAAATCTCTTATGTGGGCTTATCAACACCCTAATTTAATGATGCAGAGCTTTAGGTCCTGAATTTCTCTGAGGATCTATATAATTTTTAATACAGCTGTCTGTAAATATTTCAAAGATACAGGGGTTTTCTTGAATACCAGCTTAGAGAAATATTGTATTATTGGGTAAAAATCTTGTAGCTAAGATTTCTTAGTCAATTAATAAGTTAAATTAGTTTGAGTTATCTCAAATTATATCTCTAAATAATCTGCTTCATTTTGTTGTACGTTTTTACAGCTCGGTAAGATCCCGACTTCACTTTTGGATGTATTTAATATAAGTTAAAGGTTAGAATACACTATCTTCTTATGTAGTGGTGTTAAAAGTGAATAAAGTATGAAATTGAAAATCTCTTCCTGTGCTCTCAAAATAAAATACCCTTTCTATGGGGCTTTCATTGAAAATTAAAAGGCTAGATGAGAGCTTAAATTAAGTCTTTTACTTTGGTGGATTCTTGATGTAAACTTAAGAGTGTTATAGCTTGCCCAATTATTTTCTCTTTTGGATAAGAACTGTATATTATTAAATTAGAGACTTAAGTGATTTTGCTACTCAGGTCTTAGGATTAATACCATCATTTATGAAATGTATAAGTCATGCTAGTGCTCTTTCTGGAGCTACGAGCTGAAAATAATAAGGTAATTATTTTTAAGACACAGTCGGGAAGGTCTCTTTTGCCATTAAGAATTTTGATCATCTTTTTCATGAATGGAAATAACATATAATGGGTTTTCAATTATCAAAATAACCAAGCTTGATTAGAGAATCATTTCTTATAGTATGGTATTTCCTTTGAAAATAGGTTATTACAAAGATAATTTGAGTTTTAAGTAATTCAGTTGATTTAGATGATATTATGGTTAGATAATGAGATGAATTTTTTTTCTCTCTAAAATTATTCATTGAACCCAAAGAATATTACCCAAGAAATATATTTTATATACTCACAAATTACGCTTATTATTTAATAATTAATTATAATTGATTATGCTTAATATCCCTTTGAAGTTTCTCAATATTTTCATAATCAATGATTAAATTTAGTTAGTAAGCCCAATACCCTTCCTCAGAAGTACAAAAAGCTGATTATTCTGATTTGGTACTTAAAAAAGAGGAATTATTATGAAAAAAAACATATCAAAATGATTATTTAACAAAATTGAAATTGAAAAAACTGAACTAGCTTCTAGTTAATAAGTAGAAAGTTTTGAATTGCGTATAAAAGAGGTGATAGAATTATTCAAAACTTGCTCATAATTTTCCAAGGATTATGTCAAAATAAATTTTAATAAATAATTCAACTTTATTGGGAAGATAATTAGAAAGATATTATTAATGAGTCTGAATTTCTGGTGAAAGTATTGGCATTAGTTGAACGGGCTTGGATGATGTAAGATTGGTTTTTTTGGAGTGGAATGGTGAAGTGGTGAATAAATAACTAAAGACAAACCAAGTTATTAGCGATACAAAAGAATCAAAAAAAAATATTCGTAAGAGTTCCCAAAAATAAGAACTCAAGGAAAACGACATTTTTGAAGAAAAACTAATAAAAATACAATTAATTGAGCCTATTACAAAATCATACTTCGCTTCTATCCTTTATCAAGGGAATAAATTTTGAGATTATATTGGTGAAAAATGAATTAATTGAAATAAAAGGAGAATCAAGAGGTTATATATTAAATTGAAATTAATAATATAAAGGAGGGATCAAATCAAGAGAGATTCATTAAGTAAATTGAAAAAAGTCCAATTTGATTTTTAATTAAAATTTGAGATAAATAAGTTTGAAGAAAACTTCAAAAGCTGGGATGATATTTTTTAAAAAATAAATAATGAAGCTGATTATATATAGTTTATATTTTTGAAACTTCATTTTGTGTTCATAATTCTTTATAATTCCAATACATATAAAATAGAAAATTCAATTAAATATTCCAGGAAGAATGTCAAATTAATAACTAGCATCATAAGATCTAAAAATTGTGCTTTGAAGGTTCAATTAGTCACCTGGATTGCCTATGTCCTATCAAAAATAACATAGATTCTTCTAAAATTTGAAACAGGTAATGAGAAATTGAATTATGCTATGCTAAGTTTTATTTGATACTTTTTCTCCTTGAATCTCAATTAGTTATCAATTTTTTCTCTTCCAGATTCCTTTTGTACCTATTTCCTAATTAATGAAAAATTGTTTATAGCTGAAACTTTGATTCTTCTAACCTTTATCCTTTATGTGTATCCTCCCTCTAAGATTTTCAATGAATTTCTTTCAAAACCCTTTCTTGATAAATTCTGAAAAATTGTGTGACTTATTTCCAGACAATCTTATTTTATCCAAATAGAATCAGGAAACTTCATTTAACTGTAACACTGTAAGATATATGCAGTGGTATGAGCATATAAGTCAATAAGATCATATATATATAGTATTTTGACATTTTTCCATTGACAGAGTGTACCATGGTAAAAAAATACATCTCTTGTTTGCAAGACCCACTCTTATTATCCAAGCTCAACCTTGGCTCTTGATTTCCTTTTTATAAAGCTTTCATGTAGCTTATCATATAATAAAAAGAGCCAAATAGAATCAGAGTGAAGACAATAACAAAATATTTTCATCTCGATTGGGCATCACCTCAAATATAATTAAAACCCATTTTTTCTTCTTCATTGTTCTTATTGTCATCATCACCATAAAATCATAATGAAGGAGTATTTCAAACTAGAATGATGTTCTATGAAATTAAATTACTTATAAATATCTACTATAACTCCACACAATTATAATTATTATTGAGCTTACCTCACTACATCGTTATCCTTCCTCAGATGCATGCTTTCAGGACTTTCTACCATGGTATGGATACTCTTTATTATCATTCATCACTTGTCCAGTGAAAATCTCATATTGTTTGAGAATTGTGTTTTTAGTTTTTTGAGTACACAATAGGTATTATAAATTGTTAGATTTAAAATTGGAAAACTCCAGTTCTATTTTCTGAATGATATGCTCAATATGTTAAAGATATTTTACTTTCTAAGCGTAGGATATACTACTTAATTTGATCCCCTTTGCTAAAAGATAGATAGAAATTGTTTTACTTACTTAACCAATTAATAATGCAAAAATAATCTCCCTTCATAAACCATCTTGAACCATGTTTGGGACCTGTCACTTTTTCAAAGCTAGTGATATGATACCTTTTTAAATTTTGAGTGAGCTTAACTAATAATTTGGGTAAATCTTAGATTGTTGTGAATTTCTTTTATTCTTGGTTTAGATTTAGATATCATAAGCCAATTTTATGAAAGATAGATCTCAAAATTTTTTGCAAGCTCAAGTTGTGAATTAAAATTTATCTTATTGATCAAAAGTTGATGGATGTCAAGAATTTTATGAGCCACACTGCTTGCTGCGTGGTATGATATGAGGCCTACTAGTACTGTGACTGACTGGCTGGTCAAATTGAAATTGAATTCCCGTGATGGTTACCAAAAATTTGAAAATTTAAGTTATAACTTGATTTAATTTAATTTTTTCTTAAAAGCTATTCTTTATTTCTTCAAATTTTTTAATTTTTAGCTTAAATTTAAATGACATCAACTTCTTCAAAGATTCAACTAGTCAAACCAACAGATGCCCATACTCAAGCCTTGCAAAATTTGAGGGAACTTTTAATAGAAAAAACTTGTTATGACATCTTACCTGAAAGCTATCGTTTGATTGTTTTTGATAATTCGTAAGTCGATCCATCCTTCAAGATTTTAGAAATTTCTTCAAATTGAACAAGCTAACAATCTTTGATTTATTAGTTTAGGAATCAAAAGAGCTTTAACTGCGCTCATGACAAATGGTTAGTGGTCAAAATGTGCAAGTTCATCTTAAAATTTCAATTAATCTTGATTCTCAAAAAATTGAATCGAAATCATCAAATCGTCTTCTCAAAAATCTCGATTAGGATCATCAATCTTAATCTCAACTTATCAAAAATAAACCAATAATCAAATTAACTCTTTCTTGATTGGATTCTGATTTAGGCGTCGTTTCAGCTCCATTATACGATTCTGTTTCATTTAAATTTTGTGGAATGTTCACCTTAATTGATGTCATTCATTGTAAGTGAATCTTGATCATTTCAATAGGCTCTTTTTCAATCAAACTAAGTGCAGAATTCTTTGTTTTTGGGCAACAAATTAATTCAACTCAACTTCCAATTCTCTCGTCTAATATTTCAAGTAATTCAATACTTTTATTTAAAGGCATCACCAGTGCACTCTCAAAGCGCTCACTCATCGTCGTCATCATCTGTAACTTCATCCCCTTCAACACGAATTCATCCCGCTATACCAGATCAATTTCTTTTTTCGTCTCCTTCTATTTCCAAATCTGCCCCCATAGATTCCCTTTGCAACTCAGCATCTTTTCAAGACCCCTATGCTCTTGCAGCATCCGAGGTAGAATCTTTTCCATTATCTAGGCTGAGGGATATCGAACAAGCCATTGAAGCTCCAACACCCCCAACTGTTTATGTTCATCCTAGTGCTGTCAGTCTTACTTTTAACTTTCTCTCTACTCTACAGCTTTTTTAATCATCCTTAAACTTCACACTTCTTTACTATTTCTCACCAGCCTTTGGCGGAAGCTTGCGAATTACTTGGTAGAACTCATGCTAGGCGAATTCCACTAATCGATGTAGATTCAGTGACAGGAAAAGATGCAATCCTGTGTGTCTTGACTCAATACCGAGTTTTAAAATTTATGGCTATTAACGTACGCTTGGCCTTCATCACTTTTTTTAAGCCATCAAATCGGATTGCGACAAAAGGCTTATATTTCTATTCAATCAGGCTCAATCAGACGTTCACCGCCTGACCCAATCAATTGGTTCACTCGGAATTGGATCCTATGTTTCATCCTATCAATCTGGAGAAATGAAACCACTTAGTCGGGATGAACCAAACGATCCATTTCACCCTTTGGCAACGGCTACGTTACAAACTCCTGTCTTTGATGTCGTTCATATGTTTTCCGAGAGAGGAATTAGTGCCGTGCCGATCGTCGATACAGACGGAAGTGTTATTGACCTATATGAAGCTGTGGATATTGTGGTAGGATTTATTAACTGTTTTTTCAAGTATCTATGTAGTCTTTATTTTTCATTTTGTTATTTTTTACAGGACCTTATTCGATCAGACGCTTATCGATTACTGGATTTAACAATTTCAGAAGCTATCGCTCGACGTTCTTCTGAATTTTGTGGTGTTACCGTTTGTTCAGCAAATGACTCCCTGGCCAACATTTTAAAGTACATTGGTGAAAGAAGAGTACATCGATTTGTAATTGTAGAAGACGAAACAATTGTAGAAGACGACTTGGATGAAGATACGACACCGTTGGCCGAAGGCAGTCCACCCAAACTTGATCAACCAAAAGCTACAAAAAGAAGGGTAGTAAAAGATCGCTTGGTTGGAATGCTCTCTTTATCGGATATCATGCAACATATCGTGGGTACAAAACAAAAATCTTTGCAGGGCAAAACTATTGTCGGACTTGGAACTAATGATGGCAATGGAGGAAAAAATGCAAAAGATGACCTACCAGAAGAGGAAGATCAATCAATAGCAGTTGAGAGTGAAGATATGATGGACGATGATGATGAATCTACAATATAGATGATATCATTATCATAAAATTAAACTCATGATTTAAAAGAAATGTGCATAAGTACTGCTATTTTTACATATGATTAGATGGTTTCGCTTTTGCGTGATCAGATATTCATTCGGTTCTTGAGGTTTTTTTGTCAGGAAGTTCATGATATTTATAAAGTTGATCCCGCTTGCTTTTGTTGTCTTCAATTTTCAATAAGTTTTCATTTTTCATTTTTATTATTTGGTGCGAAGATCCTCTTCATAAATATATCATTTTTTCTGTACAACTGTAAAAATACAAACCAAGAAGTCGTATCATAATTATTTTTTCATAATCAGGGCTTTAGAATACGAAACTAGCCAAAATTTCAACAATTTTTTGCTGCGAAATTTGCTACAAGTGTGGCACAAGGGCCAAGCGCTCAATGGACTCCATTGAAGAAAACACAATAAGCTACAGTCCGTCAAAAATGTAAAGCGCCAATCAGATTTTAGCATTTTCTGCTCTCGTCAAAGATTAATCTTAACGCTGTTTAAACTTCAATGCTGCCCCGTTCATCAAGACAAACGCACAATCCTCATTCTGGGATAACCCTAATTTAACCCATAAGTTTACTGTAATTGTAGGCATCATTCAATACCCAATTTGACTTGACAAGCTTTACCACCTTCATTTATCTATTGTTCTGTTCAAGTCTGTATTATTCTACATTCAATTCTATTTCCTTTACAAAGATCTAAGACTAATTAATTATTATTATTTTCTTGTAATTTATTTTAGTTTTTATTTGAAAAAAATAATTTTGGATTTAAACTTAAAAAATTATCATATAATAAAGGTTTTTCTTATTAATCAATTTGTTTTAAAAAAAGAGAAAAAGGGGAATGAATGAAAGAAAGATTGATTTTTTTTTTCAAAAAAAAAGGAGGGAAATAATTTCGATTATATTTTAATTTTAGAAAACTCAAATCTTAAAACTAAATTCAAAACCAATAATTCATTTTTTTGGAAAAAAAAATAAAATAAAAAGGAATTTTTTGGAATAAATGCAGAAAAAAAAATTCAATTCATACTGAAGATTATTTTTTTAAATCAATTTTATGATATCAGTACATATGCTATAAACATAAAAATTTCCTTTTTTACTTGAATTTATTTCTTTTAGGTCAAATTGACCAAAAAACAAATTCACTCAATAAATTATATCTTAGAACCTTTAACGTTTCTTTTTCTTGATTCAAGAAAAGAAGATTTATTTAAATAAATATTCTTGAGTTTTTTTTTTTTTTTTTTTTTGGGGGGGGGGGTAAAGCCAATGCTGTATTTTTTAAGCAAGTTTTACTAGTGGCTAAAATTGGCCTAAAAAAAGGATGTTTGTTTTTTTGGTTATTAGTACAGCTTGAAAACTTTTCATTATTCAAGGTGGCAAAAAAAAATCAATAGTTTTTATTTTCAACTTATTTTAATAAAAAAATTCTTAGGAATTCCTATTGAAAATCAAATCATATCATTCATTTATTTTCTCTGTGAAGTTCCAAAAATAGATTTTCTTTGCAAATTGAAAAAAAACCTTTTTTTCAAAAAAAAAGGAAAATGAATTTATTCAAGATTTTCAATTTAAATGAATTATTTTTTGTTTGTTTTTTTTTCAAGAAAAATTCTTACCATGCACAAAATGTGGATATATGAAACTTTTCAGAAAATATTTTTTAGATATTTGACTTGAAGTTTTTTTGGTAAAAAAGGGAAAAATGTAGAGAATAATTTCTTATTTTTATTCTAAATTATCTATCAAGGAGTATAAAAACTATACAAATTGGCATTTATATTCCATTTCTTAAAAAATCACAGATCTGAAAATGAAATAGGATTTTCTTCAAAAATACAAGACCATGTATAGTCAGGTATATTGGAAGACTTATTTGATTTTTTAAAGCATTAAATTTTGATAAAATCATTTTACAGAGTACAAGTGATCCTTTGAAATTTCCTTATCAACCCAAATTTGGTTTTAGTTAAGTCAAATTACTATTTCTCAGAGCATCTTATCAAGCTGTAAACAGCTTCTCAAATATATTGATGCACTTCAGGAATTTTTTATCACTAAAGATTCTGATCCCACCCATGAGGATAAAATTTTGTCACTAAGACTAGATGAAAGGAAATATCTGGTTCCAAATCAATGTATACATCAATCTCAAATTTATGAAAAAGATTATGATATCTCTATTTTGAATAGTCAATTACAAAAGGTTTAGATATCTTCAGAATTATATAATATCCTTTTAAATACGATTAATAATATCAAAATATTCCAAAGCTATTCAGTTTTCAGTACTTATTATTTAAATTCATAACTGTCTAGATCCCTAACCTCCTAAGAATAAATCAAAAAAATACACTATAATGATTCCTTCTGGAATAACCCCAAAGGTTCTCAGCATAGTAAGCTATGGGAGATTTTTCTCTCAAATGCATATTTTAGATTTGAAAGCTATCAGTTCATCCAACTTATTAATCCATTTTGATTTCAAAAACTGTCAAATATGTTTCTAACTATAAATGGTCTTTAACTTAATCCATTGCTTATGAGCTGAATTGGAAAAATATCCTTCTCCCATTGAGATTTGGAATAAACTTATCTTACCTCCTCTCCAGGAATGATTAAAAATTATGAAATTAAACTGTTGTAACAAATTAAAAAATAATAATTTTGAATAATTTTCATTAAAATAGAAGAAAAAATGGTTTCAAAAAATCTTAACTAAGGACCTACACCTCATTCAAAATAATTAATTTTAAAATATGAAAGCTTTATTTAAGAGAGCTTGCTTTATTATGAATTTTAAAAAAAATTGGAGAAAAAAAATAAAAATTTCAAAAGCAGACTTATTCAAAATAAAACTAACTATTCATAAATTTTGATAAATATGAATTAAGCCAAAAATTTATGGTATTTTTTTTTCAAATAAAAAATAAATTCCCTTTTAGAAAAATTGTGTACTGATTCTATTTATTAGTTAATGGATTTGTGTGAAGTTGAGAAACACGAATTACAAGACCAAAAAATTCAATAGTTTATTCAAAATGGTTTACACCAACATATATCAGTTATTTAAATTTCTATTTTTTATTTTATGGAATTTTTTTATTTAGTTCTAATTGATTATATTTTAATTTAGCTAAATTTAAAAAGATGAAATATTTCTTTATAATTTTAAAAAAGCTTATCATTTTCTTTTCAGAAAAATAATCATTTTATTTGAAAATTTGCCATTTAAGTTGAATTTTATAAAAAAGGAAGAAGGGATATTAAAATATTTAGAAATTACAAAAGGATGTATAGTTTCATAGGTAAAATAGTATTATACTAATTTCAAAAACTTATAGTTAGATAAAATATTTGAATTTAAAATTTTATTTTACTTTAAACCTTTTATAAGCCATCATTTTTTGTGAAAACAAATATTTTAGGATTAGAATTATCCTTCATTTGAAAAGGGAAATTTTGATTTAGTTTTTTTTCTTGGGGATTTGAAAGCTTTAGTTTTTCTTATTTAAAATGCTTTTTTTTTTTGAAATTTAATTCTCTTTTTCTGAAATTAACATTAATTCTCTCATTTAATTAAAAACAGCTTAAAAATATAACTAAAAATATATATTCATCAGATATAAAATTTAATAAATCTCTAAAGGGTGCGATTTTAATATTTCCACAAATATTCAGTAAGAAGCTCTTTTTGAAGTCTATAAGACATACCCTTAAGTTTATCAAAAAACCTTCAAATGATTTCCTTCAAAATAATGACTGCTACGAAATATAAACAAGATATTTCCCTAATAGCTTTTAGATACAGGTCATAATTTTTTTGAGTCAATTTCTATCACCAGAAAGAAAAAGGTTAAAATTTTGGAATTAAATACATTCCAAGAGCTTTAAAATATTTTTTTGATAAAAATTAATGTGAAATCCTTAATCAATTCATTATTAACAAAAATTTGTATTTAAATGTAATAGAAAGAATATATAGTATCTATAGGAGTATTTGAATGATGATTCTTATAAAATGGATAAAATAATTGAGTTGAGAGATTATATTACATGTATTTAACCCAGGAATTCTTTTTGGTAATTCATGGATAGCTTTCATAAGTAAGAAAAGTCTAAAATATTCAAAATATAAAAAGTCTATTTTTCTATTTGAGCCAGACTTATTGGATTCTTAAAATTAATATTATATATCACACATCTATTTGAAAATTTTCACTCATTTATAATTAATTATCAAAAATAGAATTTATCCTAATCTGATATACTTATTAGAGGGTTTAAAACCTATTAAATACATAATTCAAAATCCTGAATTCTTTTGCCTGAAATTCTGCATTTAATTTCTGGGATTTTACAAATACCACACCTCCTGATGTGTTCTATTTTGAACATTTAAAAAACCATCTTTTTGGCTTTAAGTCCCAGCCTCTTATTTCCAAATCACCAGAAATAGTGCATCAGAGCCTCACTAAGGGCATCTAGGGTTTAATAACAATTTGGGCCATTAATGAATCTATTTAGACGGAAAGCTTTCAATATAATTCAAATATAATATTTCCTATAAAATATATTAACATCAGAAAGAATCCCATTACTCTATCAACTAAATACCATTAAGAATATAATTTTAATTGAATTGGATATTTATTATGAACTGGAAGAAGAAATATCACTAGTACATAATACAGGTTCAAAAAGGTTTCTCAGATCCCACAAAACTAATCCTTCCATATATATATACCCCCAGTGATTTGGTCGTCTTATCAAGTCATAAATTCAAACAGATCTTCCATAATACTCATTAATAATTCAAACCATTAGTTGCCTTTATTCAATATGATTCAATTCTTAAGAATAAATAAAGAATTAAACAGAGAGATCCAGAAATAAAATTGACTGTGGAATTATCATTATTAGGATCAAAAAGGAATGGGGTGTCATTGGGAAAAATTAGGAATTCTAATTGGAGTTATTCATGGGGAAATTGTATTATATATAAGGTAGGTAATCAAAACTTTAATCAAGTAATAAAAGCAATATATTACATGGCCCAATTCACAAAGGTTATTGGAGACTTGTGAAGTAATGAAAGCCAAAGAATTTCCTGGATTTGTGGGATTTTTAGATGGGAGTCTTATGAGGCATATTTTAATTTCAAGAAGAGGTATTGATTATATTCAAATTGTATTAGAAAATTATTTAGCTGATAATAGATGTGATTTAGGTATTCAATTTTAATTCAATTGGTTTTTGATGTCAACAGAAAATTTATTGCACTATATGTGGGATGTGCAGGGTATATTCATGATAACAATGTGTACCAACATAAACAAATATCAAAATATCCAAAAAAATATTATGGAAAAGATCAATATCTCCTTTCAGATTATGCTTATTCCAGATCAAAATTGATTGTTCCAGCATACAAATGTGCAACATAACACTCAGAAGATAATCAAAAATTAAATCTATGTTTGGCAAGATCAAGAGTATGGATTGAATATTCCATTGATGTTTTGAAGGGGAGGTGGTAATCTATGTGTGAGATGAGAAATAAAATTTGTAATCTTCAAGAGGTACAATTTTTTGTAAAGTGGGTGGTAAACTGTGCTACATTGCATAATATTTTATCATGAGTAGGTTAGCAATGGAGTGATTTATATGAGGATAATGCTCTCCCTGAGAACCAAAATATAATAGAAGAAGATGGTGTAAATGGCCAATTGAATGTGCATTAAAGAGGCAAACCCTACACTTTGAATTTGTTTAATAATAGATGAAATTAGTTGTAAAGAAAAGTTTTTAAGATTTCATGAATTGATTTTTTTTCAGAAATATCAAATGTTCAAATATATATGATAAATCATATGACTACTATTATAGAATAATTAAAAAACTTTATTTTTGCGTAATATTTTTTAATCCTGTTCATTTGAATTAATTTTACAATTCACCTTTGATTATATTTCTTCAGAGGTAATTATAAATTGTTTTAATTTTTGTCCTGTATCAAACAATTTCTTGTTAATTTGAAAAGAAAATCCAAAGTGTGTAATGGAATTATGTGAAATTGATTCTCTTGGTGGTTCCATTGTTTGATGAAGAAGTTTGGAAGTTCTTCAGGGGACTTACACTATGCCTCCTTTTTTGGAAAAAATCAAAGATTAATTTATGTCTGCAAAGTGCTAAGCCATGCCTAGAGGGTTGAATAGTTGTTGGAATGGGTTCAAAAGACATTTTATTTAGAAAAGAGAATATACCATAAGTAAACACCCTAATGTCTTTATTATTGGCATATGGCTTATTGTGGAAGCCATTGAAAGTAATAATAATGATTTAATAACTTTTGAAATTGGGTGAGGTATTTTAATTCCATTAAAGCTTACTGAAGCTTAGAAAATTGGTTGCTTTCATAATCCCTTGATTGTATTAAAGTGCATTAGTGGAAAATGTTTTGATTTTGGAGTGAATTAATTCATTGAATTCTTTAAGTTTTGACCATTGCTTGTTATCATCATAAATTTGCTGTTTTCTTAAGCCACCTTTAATAGCATAGAGGCCTTCTGATTTACCAGAATCTAATGCCTGAAAAAATCACATTCCTTTCATAATCCCTCAAGCACATCAGTGTTTGTGGTGATATTTTGATGGCTGATGGCAAGTTTATTTCAAGTGATGATTAATTTTTGAATTTTATGGAAGACTGGGATTGAAATTCTGAATTGATTAATTTGATAAATGAGAATGGGAAAATATGGATTGGTATGTTTATTAATAAGTACATAAGGCTGGGGTAGAAGTTTTTTTTGAGAAAGCATTAAAAATGAGGCAATTTCATATTGCTGTTCAGTCCAGTGTGAGAACTGTAAATGCCAAGCCATCCTGCAGTTTGGTTCATATAGCCAAGAATTCTTCTTTGTTTTGTTGACTTTGGGGTATTATTACTTAGTGAACTTTCATCTGTCAAATCAATATGATTGTGAGGTTAAGTCCCAACAGTCATCAAATCATGAGGAATTACAGAGAGATTGGGAACATTAAGCTAATTAGAAATCATCTGGTCATTTGGTTGAGTCCCAAAAGTCAAATTGTAAGGCTTGAATATGAAACAAGAAGTGAATATTGCTAATATTATACTTATTGTACTCTGAATGTCCTTATTAAAATGATTAATAAGATTGAAAAATAAGTATAATAATAAAGAGATATTATAATTATGGCATAAAGAATATTTATATTATTTAAATAAATAATATAATATAATAAAAATAAATATATAAATATTTGATAATTAATATATTTAGCAAAATTTATTATTGTTACAAAAAAATAAATGCATGATAGATTGTTATTTAATAATAAAAACCACTTTATAAAAAAAATTACTAATATTAAAGCTATATATTAATACAAATACTATCTATATTAATAAAGTATTATTAAAAGTAATAATAGAGAAAAAATCATTATAAAAAGAGAAAATAACTTACTTTTAACACTTAATATAATAATTTAGGATGATTCTACACCAAAAATATTTAAATAAAACCTATTTACACTTTGTTTAAAAATAAAAATGAAAGAAATTATGAATTTTCTTGATTTTATGTAGAATTAAAGGTTTTAGAGATAATTTAACAAAAAAAATTAAATATTAAATTTACTCATGTCAAAATTAATGACTATTACTAAGATTAAACTTTGTCTTTAATAATATAATACAATTATATAAAATTGATAAAGCTTTTACCTTTTGATTAAATATGTTTAGTGTTTTTGAGGCATCTGAGGGGGAAATAGAGGAGAAAGAGCTCCATTTATAGTAAAATCCTCCCTATTAGAGTCCAGAATGCTTCTAGTAGAAGTTCACTTATGGTATCAGCAGGGATAAATCAGTATTTTAAGGTTTAGTGATGATTATATCATAATTAAACCATCTTATCTCATTATTACACCATTATTTAGAGTTATCACTGTAAATCTAAGCTTTCTGAAATCATAGGCTTGAAAGAAGGATAAAATTCATGAATTTCATTAGTGTTAATCATAATATACTAGTATTCACCAGTTTCATCCCTTATATAACTGTTAAACTTAAAAGAACATCATAGTGAGTGATTATAAATGATCAATTTTAAGCTTAAGCTTTGATCATTAATGACTTTTGAGTTATTCATGCTATAGGAATTAAGAGAGTGAATTCTAATATCTTGGAATGTTCTTACTAAGCTTCCAAGAGAATTAAATTACATAATAAAAACTCTATTTTTGATGATTTTTCTAGTAAATCATCTTTTTTGTCGAGATTTAGTATTCTTAACTTCAAACCATGATTTCAAGGGATTATACCTTGAATATACTGATAAAAATTACATTGTTCTTCATTTATGGACTAGTAGAGCCTGAATATTTACTTTTTTTTAAGCTTGGACCACTTTTAAAATGAAGTGGTCAAATGCTATTAGTATTTTGCTCAATAAACCCCTTTGAATTATGATCTTGTTTATACCTTGCCAAATAAAGCTTATATATGTACTTTTACAGCTATTAAATGGTATATTTTATTTTTTGTAAATCTTTTTATAATACATATTTTAGGATATATAAGCTAATAACCATGCATATATGTGCTGATAATAAAAGTGCATATGTTCAGGTTATCCCAGTAAATATTGACTTTTCAGACATGAAAAAAAATAAAGGTGTATTTTTTCATGGGTAACTAAATGGTTTCATTTATCTCAAATGTTTCTTCATCATTTCCTGAGATAATCAAGATTTTATACCTTTTTTGGAATTTTTACTTATTTTAAGATAATAATTTCAATTATTATTACTAAAATGAGTATTTGAAAGTTTTTTTGTGAGCTTTCTGGATATGTGGTAATATATCAAAGGCTCACAAAAAATGATTTGATGATTGATGAGGAATGGAAAAGGAAGGATGGAGCTTCTTTGTGGGATGGGATATTTCATAATTATCTATGGTAATGCAGATAATAGAAGCCCAAAATATAGTTTTCCACTCCTAATTCAAAAACAAACAGAAAGAAAGAAAAAAAAAGGGTGGGGTTAGTGCATCATAGCTTATTATTAAGGTTGGTTATAAAAAGAAAAAAAGGGGGAAAAGGTTAGAAAAAGAGTGTGTCAGGCTGAGTCTATGATGAAGTGACAATGATGGTATATACAAATCTAACTATGAGTTTTACATGGCTTTATAGGTATAAAATGGTTTAAAAATTAATTTTAAGGGATGTACTATAGAAAAATAGTGGTGGTGAGCAATATCCAAAGCCCTTGGTGCAGCTTTACCAGTTGGATTATTACAGTAAAGACTACAATACTTAAATTCAAAGTATACATGGCTATTTTCCAAAAGTATAATTGTTTCTGACAGTTGTACTATGTAGGAATTTAAGAGCAGGATGTGTGAGCCTTAGAGGTATTTTTATATACCCAAAAGACCACAAAAGATAAATCAAAATACAAATATAAATAAAATAAATTTATTTATATTATAAAAATTAAATAAATCTATTTATATTATAAGAATTAAATAAATTTATTTATATTATAAAAATAAAAATATAAATACAAAGTTATATTTAGAAATGAAAATTTGATTATAATTTAAAAATAAATTACAATAAACTTTAAAATTATGTAAATTCATTTTTACTTGTAAGAATTAAGTAAAGATGAATTTTTAATAAAAATTATGAAATCAAAATATTTTTGGTAAATATTTATATAAAATATATGATCACCTTTTATCCAATAAATAAACATATAAAATTTATTTCACCATTTGATTCCTTATAAAAAATTAGGTGGGGTCACCTCTGAGTGAAATTTTTGTAACTCAACTCTAAATAAGCTTAAATTAAGTTTTCAGTATTTTCAATACAAAAATTGAAAATACTAAAAGCTTTATTTTAGTTCACACCACATGTGGTGTTAACCATCAATTTTTGTGTTAAACTTGAGGTGTTGTGTTTAGTTTAGAAGTTATGAGGAATTGAAGTATTTTCAATTGAATTCAATTGAAATGTCAAAATGTGCGCATGTATTACATAAGTGAACTTTGATCTACATATGAGATATCAATTATTACTTTATTGTACTGTACAGTTCAATTGAATTACATATGTAAATTACAAGTATAATACATGATGAGGAATTAAAGGAAAAAATAAATTGGGGGGGAAAAGGAACTCTAACTCTAAGGGGGAGCCAGACCCCCAAAATCCTTTCTGACAGGCGTGAGATGTCAAAATTCATGCAAAAGTTCATCACTTTTGGCCTGGAATTGAGTCACAGGGTCTGTGACTCAATTGATGATGAGGTTTTGATACCAACCAGGGCAGTTTTAACTGTTGCCAAGAGGGTAAAACTACCCTTAAGTTAAAACAATGATAGTAAAAACAGCTTTCAATGATTTCTACGCCTCTTACACATGATCTGACGTGTTTTGAAGGCTCTAGACCAGGTATTGCAATAGTAATGGCTGATTTAAGGGTCTAAAATGGCTAAAAATGGCAAAAAATGACTCAAACCAGCCCTTTTTGGTCTAAAACAGGGTTCAATGATTCCATAATTGGCTTTTCTGTTGTCAGACTGTTTTTCATGACCGAAAAGAGTAAATTCTACTTTTGGAGTAAGAAAATTGGTGGCTATAAAAGAATGTCTTCTTTGCCCCACTTTTCTCTTCATGTTAGAATCTTTTCCTTTTATAATTAGTTTAAACACTGTTAAACCAATCAATATAAGATTCCAACCACCTTTTTTAAATAATTATAAACCTTTTAACCATTTGAAAAACCAATCATAATCATTGTTTGTAACTCTTATAATCATTTTTACCCCTGAACCACCCCAAAAGTGAATTGAAGCATTTTTCATCACTGTTAACTTTATCACTTTGTTTTCAAATACACTCTGGTCACTTTTGGGCGTGTTCTCTCTTTAATATTCTTTTTAAGGACTTTGTTCTTTAATTAATTGCTTTCACTTCTTTTCTCAATTAATTCCAATTGAAATTGCTCTTGAAGAAATTTCTTTTGTAGCCTCAAATATCTCTTGTAGAGTATTTTTGGATAAATCTTTATTGTTGGTAAAACAATAGATCTTTATAATATTATTGTTTTATACTAATAAAGTTATAAACAATAAAATTGGCATGTTTTCTCTTAAGAATAATATTCCTTTATATTTTTAATTGATTTTTAACTTATACAAATTTTGAGGACAGGAAAAGTACTTGACTTGTAATCAAAGTCTCATATCCACACCTTACGTTTGGGGGCCTAGCCGTGACATTTTACCTGTGACATATTTTTTTCATAATTTTTGAAACCTTTTTCTTATATTGAAAAATTTTAAAAACATATAAAAAATACTTATAATTCAAAAAACCCATAAAAATTAATTTTTTTCATATTATAAGTGAGGCTTATATTTTTATTTATTTTTTTTGAAATAAGCTTCTTTCTACTTAATTAATTGGCTTTTTCATTAATTTTAGTGTCTGACAATGTGGTAAGATAAGAAAACATTGTAAAAGCCTCAACAGTCACCAGAATTATTCCTGCCAGTACTGTTAATTCAGACCATAATAGCACTGTTATTGTGACACAAAATAACCAACCTGAACCAATATCTTCTGAATTGATTAACTTCAATATAAGTAATACCCTTTAGAAAGCTAAGAATTTGGCTAATATTAAGTTTTTGACATAAAAATACTATTTTAAGCCTTTTTAATCATAAAATATGGCTTCAACTAGATCAGGAGCCAGCTATAGCCCCTCAAGCAGCTCCCAAAAAGGTAATAGACATGATTATGGCAGAAGCCAACCAGGTACAGAAGGAAAAGGGTCAGTTGATGACTTCCAAACAACTAAAATAGGTCATTCTGATGCTGATAATACCATTTTACCTTCACAAAGAGCTGACACTGCCACAAGAAGCCTCAGTGGACATATACAAAGCCAGCCACAAAGCTTACAACAATGCACTGCAGTACAAGGAGTACCAGATCCTTGCAGATCTGTGGAAAAACTGCATGAATTCTTACCTGAATGTGAGAAAATTCCTGGGCCATCCCAATACTTGCAAATTGATCAATGGATGGCATCCATCAATGGAGAAGAAAAACATGATGCTCTTGAAACTAGAATGGAGGAAAAACAACCCTCCACCACCCAAGCAAGTGCCAAAAACAGCCCTAGTAGCCAGCAGCAGAAATTCCAATGTGAAAAAGCAGCCACAAGCTCCAAACAAGGGAAAAGGAAAGGCACCAGCCACCAAACCTTACCACCAGGGCTACAGGATTCCAAAAATTCAACAGGATGCCATGGAAAATGTGTTTCAGATGGCCAGAACAATGATGGAATTAAAAAAGAAAGAGGAGGCCAGATCAAAATATCAGAAATGATTTCTGATAATTTTGATTCTATTACAGAGTTTTATGAAGCTATAACTGACATACAAAAGTCATCTTTCTGATAAAAATACATCAATTTGTGACAATCTTAAAACAAATAACTTGAGTCTGAGCCAAATCAATGGAACACTTAAATGTTTTTAAAAGGTTTTAAGAACAATTCAAAATTCCAATAATGATAATTCTTTTTGCAATAAGATAAATGAACAATCTGCCATTATTAAGGAATTGACAGACAAATATTCTAAATTCAATATTGATGACATGATTGAAACAAAAATAAAACAAGCCATAAATAATATCAAAGAGGATAATAAGAAATCTCTTGATGATATTTCAAAATAATTTATGGAAGTAAAGACACATATAATTGCCTTGAAAAAGTGTTTTGATACCTCAAAAGAGGAAATATCAAAATTAACAATAAATTTAAATGAGGTTATATCTGATAATACTAAACAAACAGAATTATGGAATGAGCTTACATATAAAGAGGATAATCATAAAAAGGATTTGATAACCTCAATACAAAGCTTAAAGCATGAATTAAGAAATTCACAAAGGTGTAACAACAGTAAAATGATTGATATTGAACAACTACTAAACACCTTACCAAGAATGTCTACACCTCTGAATAAAAATGAGGGTACAGGGATTCCCAATCCACAAGTATTGGATATTAAAAATTCTCAATGAAAAATGAATTTTCTACTTCATTTCATAACTTGGAACCATCAATGGGCCAAAAACTCTTGAAAGAAGTTCCAAAACTTAAGGAATGGCCTCACTTCAGTGGTGAAGGAGAATATTAACATATGGAATTCATCAGAGGAATTGACATAATTAAAGAAGATTCTGAATTACCAGACAGATTGGTAAAAGAAAGGTTTAACACCTTATTTACCAAATCAGCTCACAGATGGTATATCAAATTGAGAAAAGCACATGGACACCAAAGTTGGACTTGGTGGAAAACCCAACTTACCAACAAATGAGCCAATGATGCTTGGAGGTTTAGGGTGGAAAAAGCCTTTGAATCTGCCAAATTTAATGATGATAAAGACAAAGCTTTACCATGGTTTTGCCAAAAAAAGACAGATTAACAGCATTATATCCTGACATGTCAGAATTTATGATCCCCAGAAAAATTCTAAGACAATGTGGAAGTGACTTAGAGCATGCTGTCAAAAGCAGGACTACTGAACAATCTTCAGCAGAGGATATTATAAATATATTAGAAGAAGTAGCCACCAGAACCAAAATTGGTTCTATTAGGGTGAATCTCAAAACAAGGTTCAATACACCTTGGAAAGATTCTGTGGACCAAAACCCCAAAGAAAATTCTAATAATAAGTATAAATCTGCAGATACAGTCATAAAGTGCCATATTTGCCAAAGAGCCACCCATTTAGCCAATACATGTCCAAAAAGGGGGAAAAGCAATGAAATTAATATTGAAAAGAAACCTGATGTTGAAAAAGATGACATAATTGAAGACAATTCAGATGATAAGTCATCCATATTTTCTGAATCTTCAAGAGATATGGAAAATATCAATTCCACTTTTGAAATCATGGAATTGTATTCCCACTTGCCACAATTGAGCAATGGTCAACTTGATTTATCAAAAGTTCAATATTCACAACTTATGAAAACCAAACCAAACAGAGGGAAAGGCTATACAGTTTGTAACTCCTGTATAACAGAAGTGGTGATTGACAACAAGCCCACTAAACTCTTGCTTGACCCAGGAGCCTTCTGCTCTTGCGTTGGTTTGTCCTTTCTTAAAACTTGTGTACCAAAATTTGAAGAGCAGTTGTTGCCAATTGATGGCATAAAATTCAATAGTGCAAGTAACCCAATGAAGGAATTGGGAATATTTGAAACTAGTATCATATTTCCACATATAAATGGAAATTCAAGAATCACTGTTGAATTTGTTGTTATGGAAAATGGCTCTAGTACCCATTTTATATTGGGAAATGACTATTTAATCATTTATGGTATAGATTTACATAACAACAAAGACAGATAATTTACTATTGGAGACAATAAGCATCAGAAATTTGCCTTTTTACCATTTAAAAGACAAATTAAAGTAAATAAAGTATCACCAGTCAACTGACAATTGAAAAATTCAAATCTGAACAGTTGAAGGAGTCTGAAATAAGCCTTCATCTGATTGATAAACAAGAAAATGAACTTTCTTCCCTTTTGTATGACCACAGAGGAGCATTTTCTTCAGACAAGGAACCTCTAGGAGCAATTATTGATCATGAAGTTAATATCATTCTTAATATTTAAAGACCTTATCCACCACTCTTGAGAAGACTTGCATACCCAGAAGGTCCCAAGTCAAGAGAAGCTCTGGAAACTCATATCAAAGAGCTTCTAGACCTTGGTGTAATAAGAAAAGTTGCCCATAATGAAAAAGTAGAAATAAACACACCAGTCATAGTGGCATGGAATAATAACAAATCCAGAATGGTTGGAGACTTCAGAGCTCTGAACACTTAAACTATTCCAGATAGGTAACCAATATCAAAAATCCAAATTGCCCTTACTCAAATATCTCAAGCAGTGTATATAACCACTATGGATGCCCTTAAAGGATTCCGTCAAAATGTGGTGACACCAAGAGCAAAAAAATATTGGAGAGTTATTGTTCATTGTGGAGTGTATGAATATTTAAGAATGCCCTTTGGTATCAAAAATGCACCTTGACACTTCCAAAGAATGATGAATGAAATCTTCCCTGAAGAGCTTTCAGAGGGATGGTTAATGATTTAAATTGATGACATTATTGTCTGTTCCAAGACTTGGGAAGAGCACATGTACAGATTGTCCAGAGTTTTGACAAAAATTCAATCAGTAAACATGAAAATCTCCTTGAAGAAATGCCATTTTGGATTTAAAGAACTTAAAGCACTAGGACATGTTGTGTCTGGTTTGTCCCTTGGAATTGACAAAAAAAAAGTTGCAGCAGTATTTTTAAAACCCATTCCTCAGAACAAAAAGGAAATTCAGTCATTTTTAGCTTTTTCAGGATATTACAGGCAACACATTAAAGATTTTGCATCCATAGCAAGACCACTTTATAAATTGTGTGACAAAGACGCAGTATTTGAAATGACTGTTGATAGAGTCAAAGCTTTTGAGTCTCTAAGAGAAGCCTTGACCACTGCTCCACTCTTACTGATGCCAGAATTTAAATTGCCTTTTAAATTGGCTATTGATGCATCAGGGGATGGGCTGGGTGCTGCACTTCACCAAGTTCAGATCATAAATGATAAGCCTGTAGAAGGACCCATATGTTTCATATCCAGGCAAATCAAACCAACTGAAGCCAGATATGAAGAAAGTCAAATGGAATGTCTATGCCTTGTCCGGGCCTTGGAAAAATTGAACTACCTCTTAGAGGGATGTGTTTTTGAGGTGATAACAGATTGTAAAGCTTTCAAATAACTTTTAAACATGAAAACACCCAACAGACATATGCTCAGATGGCAAATAGCCATACAAGAATACAGAGGCAATATGACTATTGTTCATAAGGATGGGAATATTCATAAGAATGCAGATGGACTAAGCAGATGGCTATTACCAAATAATATTGATAATCCTGCTCATGTTCCAGAAGAAGCTACACCACAGATCTCAATAGAAGGAATAAGTGTTAAAGACTTTAACACCACCTTCTTTGAAGAAGTAAGACAAAGTTACACTCAAGATAAGAATTGTAGCATCTTGTGCCAATTACTTAACAAAGACTGTAAAGAAAGCTCTCTCATACATGCCTTGGATGAAGTATGGAAGAAAACTTATCATGAAGGAATATTTCACCTACTGGATGGTATAATTTACCACAGAACCCAGCACAAATGTGTCATGACAGTTGTGGACAGGTCATTAATCAATATTGTACTGAAAGAATGCCATGACAGCCCCTTCTCAGGACAGCTGTCTGAAGACAGAACAAGAGAGAAGGTCAAAACCTGTATATGGTGGCTAATGTGGCAGAAAGATGTTGCAGAGTATTGCAAAACCTGTGACAGATGTCAAAAAGCAAATAAATCCACTGGCAAGAGACTTGGGAATATGATAAGAATCCAAGAACCAAGCAGACCTTGGGAAATTGTCCATATGGATTGGGTAACTGGCCTACCACCAGGAGGTAACAGAAGTTATAATGCTTTCCTAGTGATTGTGGAAAGATTCAGTAAAACTCCAATCTTCTTACCATGTCACAAGGATGATACAGCCATGGATACAGCTCTTCTGATATGGAATAGAGTAGTGTCATGGACTGGAATATTTGCAAATATCATTAGTGATAGGGATCCCAAACTCACTTCAGCACTACAGATAAATCTTCACCAATTATTTGGCACTAAGCTGTCTTTCTCTACAACCTACCACCCAAAAACTGATGGTCTGGCTGAAAGGATGATCCAAATCTTAGAGGAAATGGTAACAAGATTTTGTGCATATGGCCTTGAATTCAAAGATTGTGATGGATTTACCCATGATTGGTGTACTCTGCTGCCAGAACTGGAATTAGCATATAAAACATCAATCCATGCCAGTACCAATCAAACTCCTGCTATCCTAGAAAAGGGATGGAACCCCACATCACCCCAAGATTCCTTGAGGAAAGATTTGATTGAAATACATCCCACAGCTGCTAGCTTCAAGGAAATGCTAGAAAAAGCTAGAAAACATGCAGGAAGGTGCATGGAGGACTCTTTTGCATATGCTAAGGAAAAATGGGATAAATCACATGAAACTCCAAACTTAAAAGTGGGGGATTTACTTCTTGTATCCACCACTAACCTCAATAACATCAAAGGATGTAAAAAGCTTAAAGATTCCTTTGCAGGACCTTTTGTTATTAAGGTCCTCCATGGGAAACATGCTGTGGAAGTAGAGTTATCTCAAGAACTTAGCAATAAGCATCCTAAATTTCCAATGAGCTTGATAAAGCCATATAAATCTAGTGATGCTGAAAGATTTCCTTCGAGGAATAAAATTCCCCAAGCTATACCTCCTATTGAGCCATCTGGTAGTAAGAAAATTACCAAAGTTCTCAAAGAAAGAAAGCTGAGAACCAACAAAGTAAGGGAATACCTTGTTAGGTACAGTGACCCAACTTGTGAAGATGAATTGTTTCCAGAAAAGGACATACCTGAAGCTACTGAACTTCTCAGAATGTTCAGACATAATAGAAATAACAATATTACAAAGTGATATTCCTTTTTGGGGGGAGGGAATGTGAGCCTTAGAGGTATTTTTATATGTCCAAAAGACCACAAAAGATAAATTAAAATACAAATATAAATAAAATAAATTTATTTATATTATAAAAATAAAAATATAAATACAAATTCATATTTAAAAATCAAAATTTAATTATAATTTGAAAATAAAATTACAATAAACTTTAAAATTATGAAAATTCATTTTTACTTGTAAAAATTAAGTAAAAATGAATTTTTAATAAAGATTAGGAAATTAAAATATTTTTGGTAAAAATTTATATAAAATATATGATAGCTTTTTATCCAATAAATAAACATATAAAATTTATTTCACCATTTGATTCCTTATAAAAAATTAGGTGGGGTTACCTCTGAGTGAAACTTTTGTAATTCAACTCTAAATAAGCTTAAATTAAGTTTTCAGTATTTTCAATACAAAAATTGAAAATCCTAAAAACTTTAATTTAATTTACACCACATGTGGTGTTAACCATCAATTTCTGTGTTAAACTTGAGGTGTTGTTTTTACCTTAGAAGCTATGAGGAATTGAAGTATTTTCAATTGAATTCAATTGAAATGTCAAAATGTGCCCATGTATTACATAAGTGAACTGTGATTTACATATGAGGTATCAATTATTACTGTGTTGTACTGTACAATTCAATTGAATTACATATGTAAATTACAAGTATAATACATGATGAGGAATTAAAGGAAAAAATAAATTTGGGGGAAAAGGAACTCTAGCTCTAAGGGGGAGCCAGACCCCCAAAATCCTTGCTGACAGGCATGAGATGTCAAAATTTACGCAAAAGTTCATCACTTTTGGCCTGGAATTGAGTCACAGGGTCTGTGACTCAATTGATGATGAAAGTTTGATACCAACCAGGGCAGTTTTAACTGTTGCCAAGAGGGTAAAACTACCCTTAAGCTAAAATAATGTTAGTAAAAACAGCCTTAACTGATTTCTACGCCTCTTACACACATACTGACGTGTTTTGAAGGCTCTAGAACAGGTATTGCTATAGTAATGGATGATTTAAGGGTCTAAAATGGCTAAAAATGGCAAAAAATGGCTTAAACCAGCCCTTTTTTGGTCTAAACCAGGGTTTAATGATGCCATAATTGGATTTTCTGTTGCCAGAATGTTTTTCACGACTGACAAGAGTAAATTCTACTTTTGAAGTAAGAAAATTGATGGCTATAAAAGAATGTCTTCTTTGCCCCACTTTTCTTTTCATGTTAGAATCTTTTCCTTTTATAATTAGTTTAAACACTGTTAAACCAATCAATAAAAGATTCCAATCACCTTGTTCAAATCATATTAAACCCTTCAATCACGTGAAAAATTCATTATAATCATTGTTTGTAACTCTTATAATCATTTTTACCCCTGAACCACCCCAAAAGTGAATTAAAGCATCTTTCATCACTGTTAACTTTGTCACTTTGTTTTCAGATTCACTCTGGTCACTTTTGGGCATGTTTTCTCTTTAATATTCTTTTTAAAGACTTTTTTCTTTAATTGATTGCTTGCAGTTCTTTGCTCAATTAATTCCAATTGAAATTTCTCTTGAAGAAATTTCTTTTGTAGCCTTAAATACCTCTTGTAGAGTATTTTTGGATAAATCTTTATTGTTGGTAAAACAATAAATCTTTATAATATTATTGTTTTATACTAAGAAAGCTATAAACAATAAAATTGGTGTGTTTTCTCTTAAGAATAATATTCCTTTCTCTTTTTAATTGATTTTTACCTAATACAAATTTTGAGGACAGGAAAAGTACTTGAGTTTTAATCAAAGTTTCATATCCACACCTTACAGGATGGGTATTTCTATTTTGGGCAGAGAAAGGTCCCTTTTTATCCTGAAAATGGGTGAAAAGGTCCTCTAGACATTCTCACATAGGAAGAGTGAATATTTTTCACTTCCAAATACTGGTTTTTTGTTCTTACCAGGCCTTTATATCCTGTATTGGGATCAGATGTGGTTTTGAAACCACATCTGGGAAGTTTCCCAATACAGGGTGAAAAGCTTCATTTGGGAACCACACAGCCCTCTTCTGACATGTATGACTCATAGAATGATGTAAAGAACCTGTATGGGCACCCCATATTGAATTAACCATGAGGTATTGAAGAATAAAGGGGCTCCTTTGTCTAATTGACACCTGATAATCAAACTCATGGGATGCTATTCCATAGTAAAGGTGTATTTGATTAACTGTGGGATTTTAACCTTAAAACTTCTATAAATGTTTTAGTTCCTAAGATATTGAGCTAAAAATTGGTTCATTGTGCGGGCATGGATGAGGTATACACAATGGTACCTCATTTAGTATGAGTAACATTCAATATGGCCAAGCTATTCCATGTTAAATTTTAATTATTAAAATATAAATTTTTCTCAAATCCTGTATGGAACTTGTTTGATCCATAACTTTGGTTCTAGATTAATGAGGGGAAATAGATGGAACCATCAGATATCCCTAACTTTCTCTTTCCAAAATGATCCTACTTTAAGTATCTCACACTAAAACTGTGGAAGTTAGATGTGAGGTGAATGTTTTATTCACCCTTATTTGGCTTTAAATTGGAAATAACTTCTGTAGTTTTGATTATAGCTCAGTTTGGCTAGTACCATTGAATATCCCTGACTGAGAGCTTCAATTTTAACATAAATTTTATGGGTTTCAGCCTCTTTTTCTGGATTATAGATGAGAGGTGAAAATTAAGGTTTATTCTAAGCAACTTCTTTGAGACTGAATAACTTTGTTCTTATTTGTTCTATGATTAAAGGAATTTTTCATTTTTAAGGAGGTGAGTTTACTCTTTCTTTTGATAACTTTGGAGCTTTTTTTGGCTCAGATCCATGTTTTGGTGGTATTTTGGATGTCATGCTTGTGCTCTGGTTTGATTCAAAAGCTGATAGAGAGGAGATGTAAGAAATCAAGTATAGGAGGAGCTTATTGTTTTATTTTGGAAGTGGACTTCAATTGCAGTTGATGGTGTTGGCAGTGGTCCTCCACCAGTTTGGATGGAAGAGGTGGCAGTGGTCCACCTTGTTTTGTGGTGGGTGTTTGGTAGAATTTCCATTGTTGCCTTCCACTTGTGATGGTGGTAGTGGTTGGAATTGGGGTTGGCCTTCTCATAATCATTGTTTGGTGGTGGTGGTAGTCCCCAAATGGCATTTGGGACATTGGGTGGGTGTTGGAGGCTATGAAGGTGGTAGAGATAAAAAGAAAAAAAAAGAAAAAGAGAAACAATTAAAGTACTTCAAAATCTTTCACATAATAACTAATATTTATAAATTTTCAAAGATCTGTTTCAAAAAAGATTAGTGTGAGCACTTGATGAGAAAGGTCAATTTATGGTCTTAGAAGTGCTTTTCCTATAAAGAAGGGGGATTTATTGATTATTTTTATGAATTTATGCTGGATTTATTTTAAGTAAATGAAAGTTTATTGAAGAATCATACTAAAATTGAAATTTCAGTCTTAGTGTTCTTCAAAACCTTTTCATATCACTTTTTGAAGCAGTGATATGACAAAGGGATAAAATACTCTAAATTCTGAATAGATAGAGAATTTTTACTCTTAATAGCATTGAATTTTCAGTCTTTTCAAACACAATTCCTTTTTATAAAAAGACCAAATTTCCATAGTCACCAATTTAATCCTCTATATTTTAAATTCCATCAATAAAAACCCAAAAACTCAACAGAACAACTATGTCATAGAAAAACACAACTTTATTTAAAATTTCAGATTTGCATCTATTAGTGAACATCATAATATCCTACGAGAATCCACCTTATTGGCTTAATTATTCCTCCAAAAGGTGTAATATGTGTTCATTCATTTACCCTAAAACTGCTCAATGGGTCTGTATGAATGAGCATAATCTTTCATAAAATATCCCCACTAATATGGCAGACACAATATTTAAGAAAACAAACTTACTTAAATTCCTATATTAATGTAGTTCAGAATCCTATCTAAATCTGCAATAAGATGTGAGGAATTAAATTCCGTTATTTTCAATGCAATGTTATGTTGTTTTTAACACATCTAAACCTCTTTTTGCCATTAATACTTTTCCAAATCATGTCTTTTTGCCTCTTTGGCCATATCAAAATTCAGTTGTGATTGCGTTTTTGACTGTTCAAGCTTTCTACCTTCACTCTTCTTCTCCTGTTCAAAAGAAATTTAGATCTCCTTCAATAATCTCTCTTTTATAGCTTGTATAATCTGAGGACTCCTTATTAATTCCACTTCTGTTTATCCCCTTCTAACCAGGCCTCATCATGAGCCTCTCTCCCTATGCAACCTTGTATTAGTCTGTCTGAACCCCAGAACAAGGAAATCACATACCAACCTTTTTGCCAATGGATCATCATTTGTGAGTCTCTTGAAGAAAACATATCATATTCATTCTTCCATGAGCCACTGGTGTTATTCAGATTCAAGCTATAAATATGTTTTTGCTTTTGAAATGAATCATAAATCTTATTATTTATGTGCAAACAGAATAAAGAAGTGATTGTTAAAATAAATTGCTTAATGAAAATGAATATTACCTCTGGATCTTCCAAATCATCAGTAAAATTATCTTCAGAAATATCTACACTTGGTTGAATTGTGATTTTTCTCTCCTCTATTATTGAAGAATCCTGAACTGAAATAGGACATTAAAATTTAGCACAAATCTTGAGAAATTTTATCATATCTTACTTCTAGCTCCATTGGTTCTTTCTATTCCTAATTTGAAATCATTTTGACCTCTTGTGAATCATATGTTGCTGGCGGAGTCACATTGGGCTTATGACCAAAGAGTGCATCCATTTCTTCAAAACATGGACACATACTTTCTAGCTCATCAGCCATAGTATGTGCCCTTTTTTCATCCTCTTGTGTTATAACTGCCCCAATTAGATTCCCAAAATTCTTTTCTGTTGTATACTTTCTTTATATGTATGCCACTGGTCACAAATTCTTGTTGAACTAAGATTCAACCTGTCATGATTTTTTATGGAACTCAATGTCCATGAGACAAAATCCATTCTTTCTAAAGAAGGTTGCTTTCCAACAGATGTTGAGCCACTTTTTGAAAAAAATGAATAATAGTTTGATTTATTTGTCAACCAATTTAAAATACATAAATAAGTGGGTTGACTTAAGTGCCATGAAGCATGGGGCAGGCCAGAAGAAATTTTGGAAGAGTTTTTATTTGGCTTCATTGGGTGCCCTGGAATTGTAAGGATGGTGGTTGTGGGTGATAAATCAGTAATTTAAAAATATAAGAAAAGAGGCAATTAAAAGGAATTCTAAATTGATGGTTTTCACCAGGGGTTGGGTAAAAACTGACTTGGATAAGGGCAGGGGTTATGTTCAAATGGTAGATTTCATTATCCAATAATAAAGGTTAGATTTAAATAAGTATAAGTACAAATATGGTAATTTGAAAAATACTTGGGGGAAGGAGTTGAAAAATTTGGGTTTTGTGAGATCAAATAACCTCTTTTTGAATTTGAGATTTGGGTCTCAAATCCCCCATTTTTTCAATGTGGTATTTGTTAGTTTTGACACCCTTTATTATTTATAATACAGTGTGTCAAAGTTACCAAATCCCACACTCAAAATACTGCTTTTTTTTTGCCAAAATCCTGCATTAATGTTTTGGAATTTCAGAAATCCCACACCTCAGGAGGTGTGGTATTTTAAGGTACAAAAACCCATGTTTAAATACTAAAATCCCGCCTTTAGCTTCCCATAAAGGCACATGTTTAAAACACACAACTCAGTAAGGGCATGGTAAATTGCATAAAACTTTCCTTCTCTTGCATACAATATGAATATACTGGTCATTTATTAAGTTATTTGATTTCAAATTGCACTTTATATAAATCTTATCTTCATTTACCATGCCAAAAGCATTGCAAAGGCTACCTTTACTTCAGATGTT
Organism: Austropuccinia psidii; assembly: GCA_023105745.1. NCBI lineage: Eukaryota > Fungi > Basidiomycota > Pucciniomycetes > Pucciniales > Sphaerophragmiaceae > Austropuccinia > Austropuccinia psidii. Next base: position 11,522,487 of record JALGQZ010000016.1, read on the forward strand.
GAACTAACTGCAGTTCATCAATTCTCTCAGCTATGATAGTGATTCTGATATCCAGGAAGATATAATCTTATTAGATATGATAAAATCACAAAGATACATCAATCCTTGTAGAAGATATCCATCACATTACATGTATACAATGAATGATTTACAAACATTATCATCTGAAAAGGTTTGACAGCTATGTAGGACCACACATTAATCATTTGAAAAATTGTATGCACAAATTCAAGCTGATAAAAAGTTTAAAAACTCATCACAAAACAAACAACACAATCCTGCCATCCAATTGGCTGTGGCATTATCAAGGCTAGGATCAAATGGAAATGGGGCGGCTTTGGGAAAGATTGAAATTTTATTTGGAATTAGCCATGTGGATATTGTGCTTTCCACTCAAAGAGTCATCCAGATATTAATGAAGCTGAAGCACAAAGTGATTGTGTGGCCAACAATAGAACAACAAATAGAGATGTATCAAGTAATGCAAGCAGAAGGCTTCCCTGGGTGCATTGGGTTTATTGATGGGAGTCTCATACCATTATCACAACATCCCCCCAATGATGGTGAAGCCTATTTTGATTGCAAAAAAGAGGCAAGATGTTGAATCTTTATTCTTTATTTCATTTTTACTTATTGTTTACAATTAAAGTATTCTATGTAAATACAGCTTTTTTGCAATATCAACAAGCAGTTCACTGCTCTACATGTTGGTTGTACTGGGTCACTTCAAGATTCAAATGTCTATCAACATATGAAAATAGCACAAAAACCTCAAGAGTTTTATGAAAAGGATCAGTACTTACTTGCTGATTCAGCGTATGCAAGATCTCCTTGGGTTGTTCCAGCATATAAGGGAGTTGTAGCACAGAATGAAGACAACTGTTCTTTCAATTACTGTCTAGGCAAATCAAGGGTCAGAATCAAGCATACAATTGGAATTTTGAAGGGGGGGTGGTTTTCTCTAAGGGAAATGCGAAATCAAATGAGGAATAATCATGAAATTAAATATTTTGTTAGTTGGGTTGTTTCTTGCACAATTTTACATAATATGTTTGCACAAATTGGTGATGAATGGTTTGATTTATATGAAGATGATGATCTACCACATGCCAAAAATCTGGCCAATAAAAAATTGGGGAAGATGTGGTAAATATGTGTGAAAAAATTAAGCCAATTACTTTGGCATGGAAAGATAGTCAATTGTGAATTTCATCAGGACCATTGATTTATGTACTTAATTTAATGGCATACAACAGAGTGGAGATGTTATTGGTAAAATAAAACTATTTAGAATTAATATTTTTTAGTTCATTTTTGATCCTGCATATTTCTTTCAAAGTACCCATTGACTTTTGAATTAATTTTGGTGGGTGCCATTTTCAAGAATTTGTCACCTACATGAAATAATTTATGGTTGATTTTAAAAGAAAATCAAAAATGAGTTATTTTGTCATGATTGATAATTTCTGGAGGAAATTTTGATGCATGATAAACCATTGTTGATGTCTTCCAAAGAATTTCAATGATGCCAGGGTTTTTTGAAAAATCAATCTCCATTTTAAATTTGGGGAAGTGCAAGCCAAATCCAGAGGGGGTGAAGACAGTTGGAAGGGGATGGAAATCTTTTTTTGATAAAAAAGAAAATATACCATCAGTCCAGGAATTGAGATCATTTAAATCTTGGTGTGTCTTATTGAAAAATCCATCTTGAGTGACAATGACATTGGTGAAAGATTTTAATTCTTGCTTTGGATTCGCAGAAGTCCATTAAAGTTTACTGAAATTTGGTAATTTGGCTGCTTCAATTAACGACTGATTTTCATTTTCAACTAATTTTGAAAAATGGAAGATTCTCAAGTAAACAAATTCGTCATATTGATGAAGTTTGGTCCATTTATTATTATCTGTTTCAATTTGATGGTGAGTTGAACCTGGTTTTCTGGAGTAAATACCTAAAGATTTTGTAATTAATTAGTAATTATTAAAATAATAAGCAAAAAAGATAACACAACTACATATTTGCCAGAATCTGAAACAGGAAAAAACCCAATACCTTTCATAATTCCACCTAGGAGTTGCTTATTGGTTTTGATTTCTTGTTGATTTTGAGATAAGGACATTAATGTCATGATGAGGTTTTGGAGTATTTGATAGTGTCCAGAAGAATTATCAGAAAGGGGTGATTTCATATATGATGACAGGCAAAAAGGGCTTTGTTTTTTTATCAATGGGTATATAAGGATGAGGGAGAGTGTTGAGAGATGAAGGTTTGAACCATTAGGCATTAGGGGATTTCTTGTAAATTGAAATGGTTGAAAAGTTCTTATATTATTTTTTTAATGGCCAAGGTGAGACATAATTTGTTTTGAATCATGGATGTGTTGTCTTTGGCTTAAGGTGAGCTTTCTTTTATGATTTGATTTGGTATTATTATCCTCATAATGTTCTATATTTGGTTTAGTCCTAACCATGACATCAAGAGGAGGAATAATAGCTTCATCATCTTTTAAATAATTCTGATGATGTGCTGAGTCTGGTTTGGTCCTAACCATGACATAATCAAAATTATTGGAAGAGTGAGAGAGAGGAGGAGAATTTCTTTTTAATTTCAAGGATGATGGAAGGGGGGTGAAATTGAATGACATTACAAAAGAAACCCTTATAAATGATACTAACCTATCTTAACAAATAAATAAAAATAATAATAATAAGAGAAACATAGGTCAGTAATGATCATCATCAAAAAAAATTAAAAAATAATCATAAATTCAATATGATTATGATTATAAATAAATGAAAAAAATAAATCATCAGTGATTTATAATGATGATTAGAAAAAAAAAATAGTGGGTCAGTAATCATAATGATCCAAAAAAAAACATCAGTTAAAAGGGATTAGCAGTAGAAAAAAAAAAAAAGATGATGAATGATTATTGATGATTATTTAAGAAAAAAAATAAAACATTGAAGTCAGTTATAATCATGATTAAAAGAAAAATTCAAAAAAAAAAATCAAATCATAAATTAATAATGATGATGATTTAAAACAATCAAAAAACAACAAAAAAAAGAATCTGGTCAGTTAGGCATTCAAGACTGGTCTGAAAAAATAAATAAATAATATATTTAGTGTAAAGTTAAAAATTTTCCAAATCAATTCAGAATTGATTCAGGAGGCTTTCCCAAATTGATTGCGAATGATTTTGAATGCCTAAGGCCTGGAACCTCCCAGGAGCATTTGTGGGAGGTATCAGGGTGAGTGGTGGGTGGAATGGGATGGGTAGGGTGATGGTGTTGGTGGATGAAAGGGTTTGGGTGACTGGGGTGATGGAAGGTGTTGTTGGAGTGCAGTTGGAGGTGGATGAACAGATAGAGAAGAGATCTGTTAAAAAATAAAAAATTGAATCATTTACCTATAATTAACAAAGTGAAAGAATGTTAATATGATTTATTCAAAAAAAAAATCAAGTGAGAGGTGGAAGAAAAAAAGACTTACCTGAATAAATAAAAAATTTATTTGGAATAATCTAAAAAAAAACCAAAAAATTTGGAATTAAAATTGAAATTGAGGGATGAAGAAGTGAGAGGTTGAGGCTGTTAAAAGGACAAAATAAAAGGAATTTACCTGTTTCAAAATAAAATTGAATTTTTTGTTGAATAATCTTAATTAAAAAAATTTCAGTTTGAAATAAACAGCTGGGAGAAAAAAGAGTTTTTTTTTTGAAAAAACAGTCACTCAAAATAAAAAAATGAAATTACACTAAAGAAAAAAATCAAACAACAAAATAAACAAAACTCAAAAAAAAAAGTTAAACTCAAGTAAAAAAAAAAAGTGAATCAAAATAAAAAAAAGGAAATAAACTAAAGAAAAAAAAACAAAAATATAAAAAAATAAACACTTATAAAATTACATCCAAAATATTCCAAAAAAAAACAAAATGCCTCAATTGATCACCAAAAAATTAAGATAAAAGAAAACAAAAATAAATTCAAGAAAAATGTAGAAAAAAAAAAGAAGAAAAGTCAAAAAAAAAGTAAATCACCTAAAAAGGGCAAGAAGTGCCCATCCACTTGTATTGGGCACAAAATCCAAAAGAAAGGAAATGCATAGGGACTCTTCAATTTCATTCAGAACAGGCCTGGACTTTGGTATTTTTCACAAAAAAACTTGATGCAAAACTTGCCCAAATTTTCAATTTTGTAATAAATTGCAATTAAATTTCAAAACATCAGATGAATTGAAATTTGGTGCCCCAATTACACATAAACATCATCTTTATTTAACAAGTAACCACATATAAAATGATTACATGATTTATACCTATTATGTCATTTTTTATTGATTAAAGTCAGAATGCATTCCAGCTCTGAAATTGGCCTGCTTGATGACAATGCCGCTATAGTAAGATCCATCTGGCATTTATTTTCCTTAAATTCCAACTCACAATTCCACTTTTCTGTTTTGAATTATTGTTTCTTGGCATGTTGCTTCTCATCAAACTCCATTTTCTTTTGCAACTTTACTTCTTCAAACCGTTGCTTTCCAATGTTTCTCACTTTCTCTTCATTCCACCTCTCTCTGTCCCACTTCAAATGAGCATTTTCACTGGTTTCACGGGCTACAAAGTGTGATTTTTGTCAATACAATTGATCAGAGTAACCATAAATTCAAAACACAACCTTTTTCCATCATTCAAGCAAATTTGCATATGTTGGTGCAAACATATCCATTGGCCTTTTCCTAGAACCACTCTTGTCATTCAAGTTGGGTGTTAATGCTTGATTACACTTTTTTGTTGAATGTGTTATGTATTTACTTTTATGGTCAAAGGAGAAATATTCAAAGATGGATTTCATAATTATCAGGCTTAAACATACTTACTGATTCATCTTGAAGGTTTTCCACTTGAACCAAGTCATCTTCATTATGAAGCAAAGGAACCAGATTGAGCAGTGATTCCAAACCATCATTCTCCTTTAAAGAGCAAATGAGTCTTAATTATTGGAGGTAAAAGAGGAAGAGATGATAACTTACCTTATCAAGCAAAAAATCATCATCATCACCATTCAAGCTGTCTTTTTCTTGCAAATCATAGCTTGCAATGGGAGTGAAATTGGGCTTGTGGCCAAAGAGAACATCCATTTCAGCATAGCAAGGACACATACTTTCAAGCTTTTCACTCATTGATTTGATTCCTTTACTCTGATCTTCTTCTGTTAGTCCAGCCCCAGTTAAATTTTCAAATTTTTTTGCTGTCATATACTTCTTTTTATATGTTTGCCATTGATCTCAAATGCTGCTTGAGATAAGGTTTAGGCAATTTTGTGTTTTTTTGTTGACCTCAATGGCCATAAGCTGAATTCCATGCTTCTTTGATGACGGAGGTCTTCCAATAGATGTTGAGCCACTAGTTCCAAAACATGACTCAAAATTGGATTTGACTGAAAGCCAATTAGTTATGGTTAAACAATCTGTATGTATTAAGTGACCTGATGGATGTGGCAGGCCGTAGGTGATCTTCATATCTGACTTGATGTGTCTTGCTTTGGAACGAGGCATTATTATATGGATGAAGAAGTATAAATGGACTGTAAGCTGTTCTGTCAGATTGTTCAAAATGGAGTGTAGAAGAATATGTTATACAGTTATGAATTGTGAGTACTCATTTGGGTAGTTTTCAAAATGAAATTGCACATGCATGGGATTTTGTCAATATACCAGGGGACTCAGTTGAAATGCCATGGGATTTACACATAAAAACCCAGGATTTAGTGTTGATATTTGAGTTCCAAATCCTGTGTTATTTCAAGTTGGGATTTGGGGACTTTGACACCCCCTAATATTTTTTTTTAAAAAAAGCAACAAATAATTGATATTATCCTATTGATTTCCTTTCTGAATTTATGAATTTTTGAAAAATTTATTCATTTATCAAATATAGATATTAAACTCTTAAATTAACAAGTTATGTTTGAATTGAATTTCATATTTTGAAACAGGGAACCACAATACTTATAGTATTAATTATCTTCTGAGAATTTCCTGTAAGTGTTTCCATCTATCAATATTATTAAGGAGAATATTTCATGTAAGATCTTGCTTATGAGATAAATAATAATCACTGAAAAAAATAGATTAATTAAGTGACAATAATAGATTATGGTTAAATTTCAATAAGGAAAAGGAATCATCTTCAATAAATTTAAGTTTCAAATTAAAGCTTAAAAATAAATTAGACTTAAAAATGATAAAAAAGGAATGAGAATTAACCAAAAAGCTCTAGAATCATAAAGTATTTTCTTCATGTTCAAGCTACTGGTACTTTTTGATCTCCTATGATGTAGGATTAAATGAGGTAGTACCTGAGGGAAGAATCACAGGGAGAAACAGCTTCAAATTGTCTTGAAAGACTATTTAAACAAGAGTAAAAAGCTGAACTACCTTATACTTATGATATACTGAAAAAACTTTTATTAAAGATAAAATATAAATATTTTAACTGAGTAAGTGGATGAAAAACTTGAGAAGAATCAATTCAGAAATCTCTATCAAAACTATCAATAATCATTTAAGAATATAATAAAAATGATAGAATGAAATTGAGATTATTACAAGTGTGTTGGGTTTGTTTTGAATATTTTTTTTTTTGGGTGAGTTTATCAGTTTCTTGGTGATAAGATAAGTGGATAAAATATAGATACACCTCATTATTGGTGGAGGTGTTTGAGTTATGAATTAACATTTGTGATAAGCTGGATACAGATTATAATTTATTATGGATATTAAATTCAAAATCGGAAGATTTGAAAGAAATTTAGCCACTTAGGAAAGCCTTTGATTTTTGGGTTTATTTTCTAAATACTGGTTTTTTGTCGGAACTTTCAAAGCAAAATAACCCAAAAAATGTGTGATGATTAATCAAGCTATCCATTAGCAACCATATATTTTTAGTTTTATGAGTCATATTATTGAGTTTAAAACCATTTTTTTTTAATTTTTTTTATAGTTCTTCAGACTTATAGAGAGACTTGAAAATATATTTCTTCCTTTTTTACATATTTTTCAAAAATTATTCAATAAGCTACTATTTCTATCCATTATAGTCTTAAAGGGACTTGAATTGAAGAAAGTAAATTATTAACCAATGAATAATTTTACAAATTAATAATGATATTATTAAAATACAATTTCATGAATATTTTTTCTCTAGATGACTTTTTATCAAGCTAGGAATAGTATCTCTTCATTAATTTCCTCTAATAATATAGACATTATTGAGTAATACAGGAAAAACTCCTTAAAGTCTAATCAAAAATAATTAATTGAAGAGAAATATATCCTAAAATTCTATTTGGATGGGATAAATATTTTCGGTTGTTTAGGATTTCAATTTTTCAAGCGGATATCTAGTAACTATCTCCATGATCTATAAAACTGGTAAAAAAAAATTTGGTCTTGCTTTGAAATACCAAATCATATATTGAGAATCATTCCGAAATACAAAGATTAAGAATTTATGGTCAGCTGAATTTGAATATTTCATGACAAACTGAGAGATTTTTCTCTTTCATTATTGACAAATTTAGAATATTTATTAATGATAAATACGCCACATAGAACTTCAAGGATTGATTCCCGTTGAAAAACCTGAAAGTTTATCTCACGAACTTGATTCAGTGAGTCCTTGAGATATGAGATTAACCAAAACATCTATTTTAAAATATTATTAATATTTTGAGCTGTAATTTCAATGAAATTAAGATACAGAATTTTATCACAGAGTATCAAGAATGAATGAATAATCATCTCAACCCAGTGAAAGTATTTCATTGTCATTTGAGAAAAGGAATTAAAATTACTTGTTATTGGGAATTTTAACTCAAATAAATCCCTTTCTGTGTTTAAAATTGATTATTCATTGAAAAATCTTGTTGCGTCATTTAAATTTGATTTCCATCATTTAAGTGCTATGAAACCATTTTTTGATGACTTTGACTGCACTCACTTTTATCTGTGTGTTTTAATTCATCAGATTATTTTGAAAATTATTTGCTGAAAAAACTTGTTATTCTATTAAAATATGATTTTATTATTTGATTTCTATTACACCTTTTTCTTCTAATCTTGAAACCACTCAATTTTAACTATGTTTTGTAGTTCAGAATATGACTTTGTATCTCTTTGTATGTCAAAAGCCACAAACCTGTATAGTTTTCTCCTTATTTTTGAGTTAAAGTTGACTAAAATTGAACAATCAATTTGGAAATTATTTGAAATGATAAAAGTCAAATAGTTTCAATCAACAAAGAAAAGCACCTGTAAACAGATTTCTTATTATAAACACACCTTTTAGAAATTTGAAAGCCTATTGGGACCTTCATTGTAGAAATAAAAAAACACCTTTAAAAAATCTAAATATTCAATAGCTATCATAGAATTACAAAATAATTCAAATTCTTGAACAAAGAATATAATTAACACAAATTCCTTTCCAAGTTCTCTCCAAATAAAAAAATGTACAAAATATTTCCTTCTATGAATAAAAACTTCTTCAAAGCTGATTTAACAAGATAACAAGGATTTTTCTGAAGATGAAATGTATTATTGTTAATATTTCTCTATGAAGCTCTTGGTAATATTCCTTTTATCCAAAAGCATTATTTATGCTCCTATGAGAAACAGAACAAAATCAATTTTAAAAAGAAAAAAAAATCAATTATTTGATGGTTTCTTTTACTTGTAATGTAATAATAGTAATATATTAGTAAGCAGGAGTTGTATAATATAATAAATTACCAGTCAATGATAATATGAATGATTTTTGGAATAACATAAGATTATTGAAAATTAAAATTATATCATAGAAAAGTACCTATAATTAATTAATGCGGAAAATCCAAAACATTTATAGAAAATATTAAAATATAAATTTAAAACACTCACTAATAATCCAATAAGCACCCTTAACTAAAGTGAACAAAGTGTTTTGATGAAGTATTTGTGGATTTAAAGTAATTAAGAGAATATAAAAGATTGAAAGTGTAACACTTGTTTTTGAAGCACCAATCTATATAATCATATTATCTTGTTTAATTCTCTTCTAAATATCTTTAAGGATTTGAATTGATTGAGAATTATTATATGGCTAATGTAGAGGCTTATATTGAAGATATGATGGCTTAAACAATGTAAAAGTAACCATTATTGGAAGAAAAGAACACACAAATATCTTTCCAATCCTTTGAAAAAGCTCAAAGAGGCATAAAAATGTGCTACCCAGTGAACAATTGGTGAGAAATTAACTACCTCATTTGAGATTACGATTATATCATTTCTGGTAATGTAAAATATTATGATTACCTAGTTATATTCTTTCCTGTGGCTACTAACCCATTTATGGTCAAGGAATGATAAATTTACTTTCTTGATATGATTTCATTACAGAGTAAAAAGTTAATTCTTGAACTAATCAATGGTATTTTCCATTTATTCACAGATTTGAAATTGTGTGAATTTGTGTAGATTTAGTCTCTTATGTGAAATCATCAAAATTGGATTGTAAGTGAAAATTAAAAATGAGGTTGTGAACACATATTTCCTTTTCATTTGGGCGCAAAATTAGCCCTTTATCTTATAATATTAAAATATTGAAGATGATTCAGTTGGGGTGTTGATAAACCCACTTAAGCAAATTGGTAAAAAAATGTAAGCCCTTATGTGCTTTTACTAAAAACATGTAATTTTATGGTAAAAACTTATAAAGAGTGGTTTTTAAATTAAATATGGCTATCTATGGCATGTCTGATGCCATTAATGCCACAAATGGCATTATTAATGCTGTAAATCAAATTATTAATTCAATCAATGGCATTTTTAATTCCATCAATGGCATTGAAGGTATTGCTAAGGCCATTCATGCCATTTTTAAAGCCAATGTTAAGGCCATTAATGCTATTGTTAAGGCCATTCATTTCATTGTTAATGGCCTTAAAAATGGCATGCATAGCCTTAACAATTCCATTATTGAGGCCATTTATGGCATTTTCAAATGAACAAATGGCATCTTGATGGAATTATTATTCCATTTGTGATGCCATCTATGCCACTGTTAATGCCACAAATGGAACTTTAACTTCCACTAATCATAAATTACATTTTGAATTCAATTGATGTCATAAATGGAATTTTCAATTTAATTACAAACATGAACAAAAAAACATAAAGAAAAGGACTTTCTGCACCTACAATTGTCCTGGAAAAAAAACCCCAAAATTTTGGGCTTCTGGTTTTGTATTCTCAAGATTTTGTCCTTTATTTTAGAAAAATAATTATCAAAATTCATAAGTGAGAACATTTTTGATGAATTTTTTTAAAAGAATAGGCCATTTTGCCAAATTGGGCATAATAAAATGGGAAAAATTTGGGGACCTTCACATCCTATTTCAGAAAAAATATGGCAAAAAAGATTTTAAAAATGCTCAAAACTGAAACTGAGGAGTTTTTTTCAAGAAAATAGGCCACTTACGTGTATTTACCAACACCCTTCATTCATAATTGAATTTCAAATGTATTTTTGGTGTTTAGCTCATTTTCTATTTTATTAAGGCCTTGAACTAAGATAACAGTGTGTTGTCATGAGGTAATTCCATGGACACTGGTAAAAAGAATTTTAATTACAATTTTTTGACATTCCTGATAAATAATTATGGGGTTAATTGGATTGAGAAGTTGGAAGTTCCCATTAAATCCTCGTCATATCAAAACAATAGCTTATTTTCAATTTTTTTTATGATTTAATGGCCCTTAGTTTTAGTAATTAGGTCAAAAAATGTTTCAATTCATCAAATAAAGTAACAATAAGACCAAGATAATAGATTGAATAATTTATATGCTTCAGATGCTTCATAAGTCTGAGTAGCCTACCTCCTTTCGCTGTATTTTGTACCCTCAATCATTTTCTACATGAAAATAATTCTTTCTTACCTTAAGTGTAAAATTTAACAAGGATAAATTAAAGGTTTATGTAGAAAAAAACTCATTTTAAATAGAAAAAATCTTGATGTCACTAAAAAAAGTGAGCATTTAAGATAGTCTTTTACCAACTTCCTTCATTTTTATATGAAAACGCAAAAAATGAAAATCTTCACAATACCTATGGGTATCGCTTATTATAAGTTGGTTATGTATATTTCAATTTAATAACTCATAGAGTCACTTTTTGGCGATAAAGAAAATGGGTCATATTTTGAGCAAAAACTAAATATGGTCTTAAATCCATGAATTTACTTACTGAAAAGAAGGCTATTTATATTTTACTTTGTGAGAAATGATAAATTCTGAATATGAATATGACTGCTCAATTTTCCAAAACTATAAACTTACTTGAAGGTAATACTGGCCTGTTTTGTTATGTAAAGTATACCTCAAGGCTCAAATTATCACCTGTTACTACTAATCAAAGCTGAATGAAATGATGATCAAATTCTACTTATAAATAATCATTTATAGAATCAAATCTTTGAATTCATTAATTATTCCCAGACAAACTATAATTAAAGATAATATCCATAAATATGGTATTTAACATGAAAACATGGATGAAAATATCAATTCGAGTCAGATTATTTCAAGAAATTCCCAGAAAAAGTGCTCAAAATCTCTTGGAATTAGGCTTTACATGATAAAGATATCAGATTGGGTCTCTTCTTATATAAAAATAACCAAGAGACATATCAAGTCTCCTTCTCAAAAATATCCCAGTAGCTCTATTAATGTATCTATGAAACTAGTATTTCAATTTATTAACATATGACCCTTGAGGAATTTTCGGCTCACCTTCAATATGCACTTTAAAACAATGCATTATTCACCAATTTAAATAGAAATTCTCTTATTGAGCTGATTAAGATTAGTTAATCTCTTGGTATATACTCTTTTGAAAGGAATGATAATTTTGAAAGATATTTGATCCAAAAATAAGCTTTTAAGATCTATACTACCCTTATTTTTCCAGATTGTAATCCAACTTCACCTCTATTTTTACTCTAAGCTCAATTCAATTTGGAATTGGAAAGAGGAACTTTACACTTTCCATCAAATATCCTTCCTTCTTAGAGCTGAATATGATATTGAAGACTTTTTGTTTTTTTTGCAAACAGTTGACCCAAAGATTTTCCTTTCATGACCTGAGAAATTTTGTGACTTTTGTAAAAAAAAATTATCAAAATTAAAAAAATTCCATGAGGAAGTATCTTTTCTGCCCGAAAATGATATTAAAAATTAATCAAAAACTCAAATTTTCCTTTAAAAAATCAATTAAATAGGATTTGTAACTTTCATTTATGATATTATTATTTTCTCTCTATTTGAATCCTACTGTTGCTGCTTATTTATTATTTTTTGAATTTTTTTCTGAGTAGGAAAAAGAAATAGCAGTCGCCTCAGGTGAAAGAACCATTTTTTACAATTGTTCTATGATTGAAATGATGATATTATTGCTCAATATCTGTTCATTTTTATTTTTCAATTTTCTTCAAGAATGAAAATTCAAATTCTGTGTATGGCGTATTACTGTCAAAAGGAAAGAATAATAAACTTTTACAAAATAAAACAATGTAAAAGCTATTACAGTTCAATTTTATTTAAATCAAATTGTGAGAAATTGAACTATAAAATATAAATGGAATGAAATTATAATGATAATCAGGTAAAAAATAAAAACCTTTTATTATACAGTATGAGACTTCAATTTCTTCCAGCCGTCTTTTCTAGAGAAATAACAGAATGTGAGGAAATGATAATAATAAAATAAATAGAGATTAATAAAGAACAAGGTTCCAGATTTTTTTCTGTTTGATATTTAAAAGCTAAATTTCAAATAGATTTGGTTTTTTGAATTAGAAAAAAAATGACTTTTTAAATTTGAAAAACAAAAGCATATTTTAATAAATGTGAGAGATCCATTAAATATAGTTTTAAGAGGGATCTCACTGATTTAAAAGCCTTATACTAGATGATGTTTTAAACTTAATAATGATTTAGTATAGTTTGAGTTTAATCAATTTTTAAGTTTCTATTTTTTTCTAAAAGAGACTTCAAAAGAGAGAAATAGCTTCTCAAGCTCAAACATAGCTTTAAGCCAGAGAGTTTTATAGAGCATAAAAGCTTGACAATAATATAAATTAAAGGGAAATAGTTCTTAAATAGGGAAAAATAATATATAAAATAAGAATCAAAGACTCTATACTTTCTCAATAACAAGGGAAACATATTTAACATCAAAATTCTGTGATTCTCAAGTGGCTTTGAATATTAATGAATAAAAACAAGTATTGAGATTATAGGTTAACACTGGCTCAAAGTAAATTCTCAATCATAGACAGAGATGTTTACAAGAAAACGTACAAATGAAATACCAGCTGTCGGGTATAGCCAGCTTTCTCATGGTAAACTTGAATCATAAGCTATTTTAGCTTTAATAACATAAAATAAGAGTAAATTGACTTCAATAAAGCTCCTTAGAAATTTTTCTATCTTTCTAAATAAAAGGAGAGACTCTAAGGATGATTATTAAGTAAATATAGTAGAAGACTACACCTTTTGACAGGGATGAATTAATTTTCAATTCTGGGTAAATATGCATAAGAAATGCATGAAAGGCTAAGGAGCTCCCTGACTGTATGTTCATAAAGAACTGAGGAATTTCAGTATTTTTGGAATATTAATTGGATGAAAAATTTACTTTTGAGAACTGATGACTTCAGTCTTGATGAACTATGGTGTTTTTGTAGTAAAATGAAATTTTTACAAGGAATATTTACCAAAAAGACTTAACTATCATGCAAATTTACTATTAGTCTATATATTGTGTCAATTTCTCAAGGGATTCTTCATAAAAAGCAGAGAGCTGGAATAGGTTCAATCAAGTAAAAATAAGATGGTACCTCTCTGATTATAGGTGAATGTGTGGATTCAAAAAATGAAAACAAGATAAAAATTTCATTATCAAGAAGCTAAGATAAGCTATCTACTATTAGCCTCTTGAGAATAAGCTCATTATTCAAGTGTACTATGACTTTCCTCACATTAAGATACAATATAGCTGAATGTTTCACCCACAAATTCAAGAATGGAATAATATTCAATTTTTAAAGCTTAAATATGAATAAAAAAAGGGTGTTGGTAAACACACATAATCTTTTAGTAAAAACACGTAAGCCCTTACGTGTTTTTACTAAAAACTTACGTGTTTTTACCAATTTATGGTAAAAACACGTAATTATATGTTAAAAAGACATAAGGGGTGGGTTTTAAATGAAATATGCCTATTTATGGCATTTTTAAGGCCATTAATGGCATTATAAATGCAATAAAGGGAATTATTAATTCCATCAATGGGTTTGTTAATGCCATTTATGGTATTTTGAAGGCCATTAATGCCATTTATGGCATTGTTAAGGCCACAAATGACATTAACAATGCCATTTATGGAAATTTTAAGGCTATAAATGACATTAACAATGCCATTAATGGCATTTTTAAGGCCATCAATTTCATTTATAGCCTTACCAATTCCATAAATGGCATTTTTACGGGCATTTATAGCCTTAAAAATTCCATAAATGGCATTGATATTGTCATTTTTGGCCTTAACATTTTTAGTAAAAACACGTAAGGGCTTACGTGTTTTTACTAAAAGCTTACGTGTGTTTACCAACACCCTAAAAAAATATAAAAATTAGTATTATAAAATTTTCAATGATAAAAATTGATATTATTGGAATTTTCTTAATATAAACAAATATTATTCAGAATTTAATATAGAATTTATGTATAAAGAAGAATGTAATTATTATATTGTTACCATAGGTCAAAAAAAGATATGATTATAATAACGATATGAAATCTCTGCTAGAAATGATTATATTTTGTTTGAAAAATAGAATAAAATCAAAGCTGTTATACACTACTTCCTAATAATAATTGATCACAACAATTCTACAAAAAACAGTAAAAATTCAAGAGTAAAATATTTATCGAAAAATTAATTGTGATTTATTATTTAGATAAAAAAAACCATAATCCAAGGATATTAATGAAGAAATAATTATGATTCAGAACCTACCAAAATAAGAAATATTAGAAAAGATCTTTTAACCAAATTTTATAGAAACTGAACATATCATAAATTATTATACAAATATAATCAAGAAATAATGTCTTAATCATTTATTTATAGAAGTTTGAAAGAAAAAAAACATTGGGAAATGACTTATAGTAATAGAACATTCCATTTTAACAAACATTTATAATTAATCCATCAATGGAACTGCTTTATGGGGGAAAAAATTATTAAATTTTTTTCTTTGATTTCCTCAGAAATAACCTCTGCTCTCAAAGATTATTTCAATAGGACTTTATTTCTTAAAAATGGAAAAAAAATTCAAATTAGTTCCTGACCTAAAATGCACTAATTTTTAATCAAAAAATCAAGATAAAAGTGTTATTCTAAACCACAAGTTTCTTTAACCTCCAGCTGAAAATATCATACTTGAACTTATTACTAAAAATGATATATTTATTTGGGAGATTGTGTTTTGAATAAATTGAAAATGAACTTTCAACCAAAAAAATCTTAATTTAGGTTTTTAATTAATTTTCAAAGTATTATTAGCTTATTTCAGAAATAATTTGAAAAGTTATTTTCAATGCATAATAAATATTTGTATTATTAAGAAATATGCTCCATAAGTCTTTGAATTTATTGCTTTTTTTAAGGTTTAAAATCGTGATATACACCAAGCCTTATGTTTTGACAAGGTTTTGACTGATTTATCTCTCAATTTAAGCTTTTAAAATTCTCAAAACCTTGATTTAAATTCCAGAAGTCAATATTTACTCTTTTTCAAGTTGCAATTCCTGTGAAAATGATCTGTGAGCTTGTTCAAGGTTTAATGTCCAATCAAAATTCAGTCACAAATATTGGATTTGGTTAAATATTTCTTAATGAAGGAAGAGAGATTTCATAATGTACCTTCAGGGCTCAAATTTAGAATACTCTGGGACATTTTTCCATTTTTGACTTTGCCATCCTCTTGCACTTATTTTAAGAATTAATAATTACATGAATTTAAATTATTTTTATTGAGTCAAAAGTTGATTTACCACCTGCATCAAAAACAATTTATGTAAGGTTTGAATATGAAACAATAATTCAAAAATACTAATATTTTACTTATCGTACTCTAAATGTACTTATGAAATTCAAAGAATAAGATAAAAGATAATTATAATAATAGAGAATTATTAGAAGTTTGCAACAAAATATTTATATTATTAAATGAATATAATAATATAAATTATATATTAAAAATATTAATATAATAAAATAAATATATTAATATATGATAATTAATATAATTATGGCACTTTATTATTGCTACAAACAAATAAGAAAGGCGGAGAAAAATTTCTTCTAATAATAAAAAAAATTATAACAATAATATTACTAATATTGAAGTTATGAATTGATATAAATACTATTTGCATTAATTTAAGAATTATCAAAAAGATAATAATAGAGAGAAATTATTATAAAAAGAGAACATAACCTACTTTTATCACTTAATGTAATAATTTTGAAACATCTTACACCAAAAAATTTAAATATGACTTATTTAAATTGTATTTACAATAAAAATTAAAAGAAATTACAAATTTTCTTGTTTTTACATGGAATTAGAGATTTTAGAGAAATTAACAAAAAACAATTAGAAATTGATTTAATCACATCAAAATTGATGATTAGAATAAAGATTAACATGAGTAATTTAATATACAATAGCTTTATTTAAAAAGGAGAAATATTTTACCTTTGGCTTTAATAATTTATTGTTTTTTGTTGCATCTGAGGGGGAAATAGAGTAAAAAGAGCTCTATTTATAGTGAAAGCTTCCCTCCTAGAGTCCAGAAGGCTTCTTTTAGACGTGTACTGATGATATCCTGCAGAATTGATTTGTATTTTAAGGTTTAGTGATGATTACATCATAATTAAACCATCTTATCTCATTATTACACCATTTTTTAGAGTTATCACTATAGATCTAAGTTTGATGACATCATAGGCTTGTAAAAAGCCTAAGATTTGTAGATTTTATTAGTATTAATAATAATATAACAGTATTAACCAGCTTCATCACTTATATAACTGTTAAACTTAAAATAAGATTATAGTGAGTAATCATTAAAGATCAAATTTAAGCTTAAACTTTGATCATTAATAACTTTTAAGCTATAAACACTAGGGACAATCAGAGAGTGGATTCTGATAGCTTAGAATTTCAAATTAAGTTTTTCAAGAGCATTTCATTACATCATAAAAACTATATTTTTGATGATTTTTCATGTAACTCATCTTTTCTGTTGAAATTCACTACTTTAAACTTCAAGCCATGATTTAAAGGGGTTTTACCTTGAATATAATGATAGAAAATACATCATTATTCACGTATAAATTAGAAGAGCCTGAATACCCACATTTTTTTAAGTTTGAACCACTTTCACAACAATGTGGTCAACATCTATAGCAATTTTATTCAATAAATCCTTACAAGTTATAACCTTGTTTATAGATTGTCAAGTAAGGTTTATATCTTTATCTCTACAGTAATTACTTGGTAAACTTATTTTTGGTTTAACTCTCTAAGATGTTTATTTCAAGAGATATGAGCTAAAAACCATTAATATATGCACTGATCATAAGAGTGCATATATTCAGGTTATTTTCTTAAATATTGACTTTAAAAATATGAAGTCAAAATGTTACATGTTTAGTTTTTCATGAGGAATAAAATGGTACAATTCATTTCACATGTTGTTTAATTGGTTTCTGAGATAATTAATAATCTATGGTTTTTTATGGTATTATTACTTATTATTCATTAATTATTGACTTCACAGATATGCCAGAAAATTATATATGTGTATTTTATCATGAAGAATCTAATGGTGTAGTTTATTTTACATGTTTACTCATTAGATTATAAGTTAACTCAGAATTTATGCCTATTTATGGCATTTACACTTATTTTAAGATAATTATTCTAAAAGAATAATTGCTGTAAATTTTTATTGTGACCTTTTTGAATATGTGGTCATATCTCAAAGGCTCACAATTTATATGATTTATTTAATAATCAAAACACATTAATCTTAACAAAATATTATAGGTTAATATATAAATAATGTAGCTCAAAAAGAAGCTTTAAATAAAAATTTTATTTTGTATTGAATACTTTCAAGTGTCCCAAGGTAATCTTCAGTTTTATAGAAGGCAAATTATCCATTTTTGGGTATAATACCCTATAGAGTTATCCTATGTAACCTTTGGTGTATAATCCAAATTTCCATCATATTCATAGCCTTTCCTGTCCAGAATAAATTAATAGTAAAAAGAAATTAAGTTGTGTTTAAAGTTAATTTAAGAAATAAGCTGTTTGTTCAATTGAATTATTAGCATTATATTTCAGCCTTATGGGTATTTTTTACACACCTCCCAGGAGGACACCGAACACTTTTATCTGTTATTTAAGTTTATTTATCAAAAATGCATTCCTCATACACATTGTAATGGTAGCTGACTTCCTTTACTACATACCATTCTCCTCAGCTCAATAACTAAGGAGCTCACAAAATGAGGCTAGGCTCAGCTGTATTAATTTTTGTTCGTGATATTTATTGGTGAAAATAATTTAATTTATGATTAATTTGGATTTCCTATATATTTAGGTAGCTTCAATCTCGAAATGAAAAGTGTGGTATACCACAGAACTTGGGATAAAAGCATACATTTGGAAGGCTTGAAGCCCCAATTGTATTTCTCTGTATAATGACCTAGACGCTTCACATCAAAAGGTAAAAGATAAAATTAAGATTGATACAAGTAGATCTCCTTTTACCATGAAAATGGAGATCTATTCCTACAGGCTAGGTGGTATATTTGAAAGGGAAAAGAGAATGATTCTGGGTATTTTAAGAAATCTTGAATGATATAAAGAAAAAGTACCTATTAATGTGACTTCCTCAGATAAATTATGTCTCATTATAAGTATATATGTATCTATATGCCAGAAATTCTGGACGATACTCCCTCATATTGGGTAATCGCAGGTAATTTTGATTTTGGGAGGTGTTGGGAAGATCCAGAGAAGGTATGTGAGCAAAATTGATCATGGATATGTTGAAACATAAAGTTCATTATCAAATCAGATTCCAGAAACCCTCTTAATATTCCATAGCTTAACATAAGATAAGATGTGAAATATAATAGCTTTAAAAGGCTCATTTATTTTGGGTAGAGTTTCTTTTATCTGGGGAAATTCTTCAATTGTAATCTTAGATTCATTCATTGTTAAAATTTGAATAAGTAGTTTTGATTAATAAAAGAAATTAAGCATGAATTAATTAGAAATAAAAATACTTGTATTTGCTTTAAATATAAAAGGTTTACAGTCTTAAAATGATTATGACTTCCCAGATTTCTAATTTTCTTTATCTTTCATTTTTACCTTTTACTTTCGTATTTAAAAGAATGATTCTTATTAAGATAAAAATCTCTTTATATTCGCAAAATGAAACAAGAAAAGAATTTCCTTTTCGTTAAAAGGCAATTTAGTTGAAAACGTTTTCATAAATATTAATAAATGCGGTAACAAAATTAAGCTCACATTAGAGGTCCTTTTTTATATCTTGTCTTTTTTATTTTGAGCTAAAAAATAAATTGGTGGTATATAACTTGAAAGAAGCTGTGAAAATAGTTCCTAGTACTATCAAAAGTATTAATAAGCCTACATGTCTAAATATTCAAGTTGACTTTTGTCTATTCTTACATATAGCTCAATACCTACATATCCTTTCAGGTCTTTAAGAGATATTTTCTGTTTATATTTTTCTTGATTATTTTTGCGGAAATTAAGCTGAAATAGAAAATACCTGAAATTCAAATCTCAATATTTTCGGATTGAAAAATAGATATTCAAAGTCAAGAAAATTCGATTCTGATTCATATTTTTTGGAAAACATAAAAATTACCAATAAACGGTTTGGCTAAGAATATTTTATGGTTCAAAATCCAATGATTCATGTAAGATATTTTAGCTATTTTGTCTGAATACTCGAGATTTTTTCAGCTTTTACTTTGGTTTATTCTTGTTGATATCTTCCAATTGAATATTTGAATATAAAAACCATTAATAATACCTTATTGAATATGATATATGCAAAGAGATAGTAAATATATATTTATATGAAAAACCTATTTTAAAATGTAGCAATATAGGTTTTGAGAAAAGGAGTTTCATTAAAAAATTAAACTATGTCAAACCTCGTTATGTTTTATAACAATTTTTCTTTCAATTAAGTCAATATAATAGTATTTACTAGTACTCCTAGAAATTTTGTTTCCATTTTTATATTTTCCCATTTTTAATAATATATCTATCTATGTTTGAATTTCGGATTCCATTTGGTTGAAATATCCATGATATATTTTAAATTAGCTCTAATAATAATCTTCTTAAAGATTAGCTTTTGAAGAAAACTACTAGCAATCCTGAATATCTGCTAGCTCCTGAGTTTTCGAGATAAGATATAGATTTTTCTTCTTTTTTGTGACGAATAGATATATATGAATAATGAAGATATCCTTAATTATCAAGCCAGCCAGAAATCCTTCCATATTCATAAGCCAATTTATCTCAAAAATGGGGAAGAATCCCAATTTATCCAATGAAAAAAAACTTCATTTGATCTCAATTAATGTTAACATAGAGATTTCTTATGAATAAACAAAGAATAAAATAGATATAACAGTGAGGTTGTATAAGTTCTAAAATGTGTGACCATTTGGAAGGAAATTTCAGAATTTATCTTTCAAGTCGGAATCATATTCTTAAGATCCTAGAAGAATGCTAATATAAGGCTCAATATTAATTATTCACGTATATTTAAATCATATTGGTAGTATTTATTGTGAAAGCGAAAATTTTAAACAGCTGTAATAAATAATCTTTTGTCCTTTGATAGGGGAAATTTCGGTTTATTTTAATGCTGGTTAATTTTCTCCTATGGGTTAATTTAAAGATATTGAATAAATATTCATAGAATTAATTCTTACTCCCCTTTAATTGTAAAAATTGTCTCTTGTAAAATGAAAAATTAATCTGAAGATATTGATAATTATGACATACTTCATATTCGAAGTATAATTTTTGAGAAAATATAATAAAAAAAAGTCCTATCATATAGTTAGTTAGGTAAAAATAAAACAAATTCCAATTAGTAATCAATTAATAAAAAGCTCTGAATACATAATTCTAAATAAAATATTTACCCTCGGAGTCATCTGAAGTAATATGGAAATTTTTCTTAGAAAACCTTGTATCATAAACTGGGTGGAGCTTATGAAAATATAATAAAGAGTTCATAAAGCTTAATTTTGCTTATTAAGTTTATCTTATAAGCTCAACCACTCAAAAAGGTTCCTCATAAATTCCATTTTTTTCTTTAATAAATCTAAAATATAGTTTCAAAGCCTCATTATTGCACCCCCTAATATTTCAAGACCTTAAAGGAATAATAAAGGGAGAGATATCATTAGAATTACTCAAATATATATCTCAAGAGGTTTTGGATCTGTGGGGAGGTAGTTGAAAGAGATATTTAAAGTTTCTTCTATTCCCCTACTTAAGAAGAATTCATTTTATTAAAAATCCTTAGATATAAGTTTTAACTATAAAGAGATATATAAATAAATAAATCCTTTATGACAGTGTATTATGAATTTCCCTAAAAAAAATCAGAATAATGATAACATAAGAATAATAAAGGTTTGTATAATAATATATTGGCATAGAAAGAGATATTTCCTGTATTTATATAATGAGATATGATAATTAATTGTAGTATTTATATTTATTTAAGGATATTTAATATATTAATGATGAATACTTTTACCAAAAAACAATTGTTAAATCACAATAGATTTTCTATACTAAGTTTAACTCAATATTGATATCACAAATAGTATTACTCAGATATCATAGGGACACACAGAAGCTATAATATTTGGAAAAATAAACTTGTATTAACACTAAGATTAAGAATTGAACTTCTCTTATTCCTCAAATAATTTAGATACAAAAACTAATGATAGCTATATAATGTACAGCTTTTTTATAACATGTAAAATCTTACGTGTTTTTGCCAAAAAATTAGGTGTTTTTACCAGGTTTGGCCAAAAGAACCTAATTTTATGTTCCAACATTAAAAAATCCTTTTTCTTAAGAAAATCCTTAAAATAAGTTTGGAAATATTTTTGGAATTTATTTCTTGTCTTTTTGTGTTCTGTGGTGGCTTATAAAGCACAGAGAGTTATGCCATATTTATCAGATTTATCATTTTTCTTCTAAATAATAAATTTAAAGATTATGGAATACATATTTGTTCTTTAGAAGCCACCACAGAACACGAAAAAAAATAAAGAAATACCGAAAATATTCCCAAACCTATTTGAAGTATTTTCTTAAAAAAAACTTTTTTTAATGTTTGACCATAAAATTAGGTGCTTTTGGCCAAAACTGGTAAAAAAACATAATTTTTTTTGGTAAAAACAGGAAAGAGCTTGCGTTTTTATACCACAATGCTTACATGGACTTACCAAAGCCCTATAAATATTTATCATTTCCTTTTTGAATTGTATTTTAAAA
Source organism: Austropuccinia psidii (assembly GCA_023105745.1). NCBI lineage: Eukaryota > Fungi > Basidiomycota > Pucciniomycetes > Pucciniales > Sphaerophragmiaceae > Austropuccinia > Austropuccinia psidii. The sequence goes on from JALGQZ010000016.1 coordinate 11,545,251, forward strand.
GAGAAAACATGATTTAAAATCATTTAAAAGAAAAAATAACAGATATTATGATCAATAAAATATTATCCTTACGTGTTACTAATATTTTATTGGAGATATCAGATTAAAAGATTTGATAAAAAACAAATGTTTTTGATGAGATTACAAGTTCTGGCAAAATATACTAGAAAAGAGACCTTCTTATGTTGAATAGATTCTTATTAGTGAATATAACAGTACTAATATAATTTAAGGGACTGTTTCACCTCTAAAAAGCAAATATATGAGGGTTGCATTCAATTAAATAATAATTGGACCATGTTTTACCTTAACATTATTGCCTAGTTTATTAAGATTAATGGTAGTAACTCCAAATCAATGGTATAATATGCCTTGAATCTCCCTGATACAGATATATTCTTAGTTTGAACCTTAAATAATAAATGTCGGCTTATTGAATAATAATATGAGAATGAAAAACCTTTCTTGTAATCAGGAACAATAAGTGAATAAAATTTTTCATACATTATCTTCAACCTAATAGAACCAGCATAGGTTTTGAATCAAAAATAATTTCTAAATAGTATCAAGAATCTCAGAATACTTCTATCAATAAATTAAGAGAATTAAATTATAGAACAATGCCCCTATCTTTGACAAATTATTTTCTAATATCTCCTTTCCTTCAAAAAATACTATTTTGCACTCCAAATATTGATTCAAAATAATTATGTCAAGGTTTCCTTGTATGATGATAGAATTTTCATTAATATATGAAATATCAGATCCATTAGTTAAATTTCACTATTATCTTTAATCAATTTTTAAATGAAATGGTCAACTAAAACCTTTAAATTAGTATATTTCAGCTCAATATCGGGCTATGGCCCAATTACTGGGTCCATTATGTGTACACTAAATCAAACAGCTCCATTTAGATAGCTCGAATAGATATAATGAGCCATTACCAATAGATTGTAATGAATATTTAAATAACTAGCATGTGAGAGCCATTTGAATGTATAAAATAGTAAAAACTACATCTAACCTGAGTTATTAGTGACTATTAGTGCTAAAGATAAATAATGAAATTATAATATATGTGAAATTCTATTCTTAATTGAATGGCGTTATTCCTTTGCAAATTATACCTATATTTTAGCTTACTAATCCAAAATATGTATAATTATTTAAACTATTACTCATAAACTACTAATGAGTTAATATAAGTTAGGCTGTTGAAATTGATATTCATATTTATTAATTTTACTTTTTATATTAATAAGATAATAGAAATTTACCATAATTAAGCTTTGGGTATTTCTCAAAGTATTTATTAGATTGCATTATATATTTCTAAACTCCTTTTCAACATATAAGCAGGCTTTCTTATAATGATTTATATAGAGATACTTTTCATTACTATTATGAATTTTACCTATATTATGTTTTACATTATCTATATATTTAATAATATCTGAAAGAGTTACATTATGTTTGAGGAAAATGGATTTGTTTTTTTAGTAGCTTTAGTGAGTGTAAAACTCTTTATTGAAACACCATACAAAATTCATTGGTAGTAACTCTTGAACAAATAAAAAAATGGTAGGTAAGTATACTTGTGATATTTACATCTTTATTAGCGAAAAGAATCTATACCTTGAACAGTATTCTAATTATAAAAGTAACTATGTAGACAATCCTTTACCGAAGACTAGATTGTCGAGAATACTACTAGCCTGTTGGTTATTAAATGTAACGTTAATGTATACCCTATAAGCTAAATACAAACAATAGTAGTTACCTCCACTAGTAATATCTCTTGCTTATTCAGTTGTTGATGGTACTAACTAGTGATAATTTAAGTAGGAATGGATTTTATGAAACAACAATAATTTTCTATAAATATTAAATACAAAAAAGATAAATCAAATTCGAGAAATTAGAGACAAAAAGAAATTTGATCTGTCTTCCTGTTCCCTTCCTTGAACGGATCTTAAATACAATTTCCAAATAGCATGTGCATAGTATCTGTTGAGATCACAGCTTTGGACCTTGATGCACAGTTCGTATCATAATGACGTCAGTTTTCTCAATAGCATGATTTTCTTCATAGAGGCTAATCCAAAGGTTTCTATCAAACTTTCTCTGAAAAACTTTGATTTCCCTTGAAGAAAATTTTGTCTTTAATCCAAAATACACAATTATAAAATCTCAATTATCCAAAATAAATAACAAAACACTCCTGATAAAAATGTCTCTATCCTTAAAATTCCTATATTATGATTCCTGGATTGATAATTAAAGCACAAACAGAAATAAATAGGATCATATATAAGCCTCATAGAAATCTGGATATTGCTAATCTAATTATTGGATTATGATTAATATAATAACTTATCTTCATCAATAACTATTGAGTAACGGCCCATATATTAATTTTATCACAAGCAGAACATAATGAATTGAGATAGCTGAAATATAGATATAAACTCACCTGAAAATATTTCATGTAATAATATGAGATATTTTGAATGGTAAAATATAGGTGTAATATTGGATTTAAGTAGATTTTTTCTTACTATTAAATTACTGGAATGATTTATAATATGAGATCAAAGTTTCTAGTTAATTTCCTTTGATAATTATATAACATTGAGACCTGTTATGATATTTAAGGTAATCAATGAGCTATTATTTTCTAATGAAATCTCTATCATGAGCTTAAAATATTAAAACTTGATTATGCTTCTGTGATAATCTTAATTAATCTGCTACCTGATAATTTAATTTTCTAATATATAGACTTAAATAATATACTTTTAGGCATCTAATTCTAATTATAAAGGATTTGACATTACTAGTAGAGGAGTACCTTTCCATGGGTTTAGTTTCCTTTTAAAAAAATATATCGTTTTTGGAAGTACCTTGTATTTGATTTAGTGAGATTATAAACAAGGTTATTAAGAATATTATTTTTAGAAGTGAAAGATAATTCATGGGCTCTTTATTATTTGAATTAAAAATGATTTTATTTCCCACAAAAGCGCATGGAGAAACCTTCCTCATGAGGGCCAATTTTTGATATTTTGGAAAAAATTTAATCTCTTAACTGTCTTAATAGACTTGAATATCTTTTGATTTTGTTTTAATTCAGTTATTATAAATCTTAACCTCAATGTATAATAGGTAACTGTGAATAAACATACTAAAAACTGATTTTGAAACCTAAATTGAAATAATTTCTTCCAGGAATTTTCAAATATATTTGGATGGAGAAAGTACACTACTTCCAATAATTGAGGGTATGATAAATTTTTTGTTTGGATTGGAAATACAACTACATTTATAAGAATTGAAACATAGTTATTGAAAAATACTCCCAAAGGCACTTATCTGATCTAACTGTACTAGTATATGAATCCATAGGCTTTCCATTTCAAAATAATATATTAATTATTATTTTTACGTGTAAAGATAATTCGCATTATTGACCACGCTTTTAAAATAGAATTTTTGAATTAAGGGATAAATTTTTGGCTCCATTCATGTAGAGCATAAAATATCATGTAAATATTTTTATCTAATTTTTCCCTAAATCATAAGATTAATTCAGATGCAAGAAAATCGAGAATATTACTTTCCTTTGAGTAAATGAATATTTTCCCATAAAAATCAAAAAATCTAGCTGATTTTTGTTAGATATCATTATATTCAAGTCAAATTGAATTTTCTTTTTACAAAAAAAGAATATTAAACACCCAAATATGTTGCATCGATTATACTGTAAAGTTTCAAAATGATTGAAAATAATTTCTCCCCTTCTCTTATCATATAGCTCCAAAAATATCTCATAAAAGAATGCTTCATATATAAGTCATTCTTCTCAGACCCTTTCTGTACTACTATTCTTTTCAGCTGTTTAGATGAGTAACCCAAAAGCTATATAAGAAAAAACCAAACACAAAAGGAAGCTTTATTCATCATACAGCTGGTAAAGAAGATCCATTTCAATGTTTCCTTTTTTAGTGAAACTATAAGATATCAGCTGATTTGATTTTTAACTCACATTAATATATATAAATATATATATCTGGCCTACACTTACCAAAAATATGGTCTCAAGAAGATATAATTCCCCAAAGATACATTTTGAATAGGATTGAAAGTAAATGTTGTCTCATATGAAATTCCTAAATTAAAAAATGATTTAATAGGATTATCACCGCTCTATTCAAGAATCTAAACGAGCTTAAAAGATTGACATCTTTTCCTTATAAAAAATTATTGTTATTAATTTGGGAGAAAGTCATTGAGGATAGGTGTATGACTTTTTCAAAAATAAGAAAAAAATCAAAATATTATTTTAAAATTTTGTTTTACAGCTAGCTATGTCAAATTATCTCTCTGTTTGAGGCTTTGTAGTTTGTTTTTTATCTTTCTCATCTCAATTCTAATTTTCCTATTATGTGTAGAAGTGGAATTGCTACATTTATTGTGAGAAATTGTTTGGAATTGATGGCTTTGAAGTCTTTAAAAGCTTTAATAAAAGCTCATTCCTAAAGAAATAATATATTTATCGCTGTAAGCGGTGTTTATGGAGAAATATCCAGAAATATACCAACCTTATGTAACTATAAAATGACTGTCCTTATATAAAATAATATTATTAATAAAAATGTAAGTGTAAAGATTTCCTTTCGAAAAAAAAATATTAAATATAATCAAATATTATTATGAGGGAATAAGTAAATACATGTAAGCCCTCAAACGCTTTTACCGAAGTATGGCTAAAAAACATAAATTCATGGTAAAAACACATGAAAGCCCCATTTCTTTTAAAGAAACTCCTTAGGAAATGATTTTTTGCGATCTTTGGTTTTTTGGAATATTTATGTGTTAGTGGATTTTCTATAAAACAAAATTTTACACTATTTTTTCTTAAATTTTATCTCGAATTTCAAATTCGGAAAAATGGCCAAATTTTTGCAAAACTTCATTAAAAAAAGTTTTAAATTATAAATTTAATTGTTTTTTTTTTCAAGAAAGGTGAGGGTCTGGAGAAATATAAAACACAATAAAATGCTATTGGTAATTTTTTGAAGGAGAAATTGCATTAGAAAAAAAGGTATTTACGTTTCAATTAATCCTTTAAATGTTTAGAATATGAGTATATGTAACTCCACAAGCTACATATTTTATATGAAAAATAATAATAAAAGGACTGAGGGGGATAAAAATAATGAAAAATATTGGCAAAAGGGATGAAGCCAGAATGGAAAAAGATAAAAAAGTCAACTTTAATATTACTTGAACTTTAAAAAATGTGTTTTTCATGACAAGGAGGAGGAAGCTTGGACAAGTATGATAATGTCTTCTTGAATTTTTGTTTCAATCCCAGAGTTTTTTGCTTAGGAAGGAATACCCAATGCACAGTAGTTTGTAGGAGAGTAAAATCTTCAAAAGCAATTATATCCAAGGGAGAAAGATGAGGGAAGATGTTCGAAAAAATGCTGAAATATTCAAGTTATTTTTTTGGACAAATAAATAAGGAAAAAAGGAGAATGATTGGACTTTAAAAGAAAAAAGGTCCTTCACCATTTTTGAAAACTGAATCCCCACATAGATAATAGAAATTCAATTTCTCTTTCAATCATGGAAAACGTCTGAAAAAGATATTCATTGTTTTGAATTTCTGAAACCAAGCCACCCCTAAAATCATCCCATTGGTCTTGTGGCTTTTAAATGTAATGAGATATTTTTCTATAGCCACAGTTTCCATCATCCTGGGAATTTATAATATTCAAAGAATAACTAACAATTAATTTGGGGAATTGTTCATATCCAGGTACCTGAGAAAAACAGTTTCAAAAAATAATCAATAATGAAAGAAATCTTAGAGAATTAATAATGTATGTGTTGTTTGCCTAGAAATATCTCACATTCTAAGTTGATTGCATAATCAATACTAGAATTAGTAGCAAGAACTTGATATGATTTTTGAGGTTCTTCTCCTCTTGGAAAAAAAGGCTTTAGCATTTTAGGATTACTCCTAAATTTACATAGTAATTAAAGTAAGTTTTCAAGTGTAGTGATGCTTATGAGGTTATGGATTTATGTAGTGAATCCTCAAAATATTTTGAACCCTTGGATAAATTGAATTCCATAATTTGAGGGGGTGAAATTTACTCAGATGTTGAAGTGCTTTTGCTTGTGTTTCTAGAGTGGGGTTTCATCTTCTCTTGGCTTGGCTTTCAATCATTCCTAACATTTACAGCTGAATTCCTATTTTTTTTGATTCTCAAGGCCTTCCACTGGTATTTTTGTATTAAAGAAGGTCTTAATAAAAGTCTGAGTCCGCCAAATATTGGAAGTTTTCCATTCAAGAAATTTTGAAAATTCTAAAAAATTGACGTAGTTCCTGCCATTTTTCTTTAAAAAAGCTCTTCGCCAATATCTTCAAAAATTATATTTGAATAATTCCGTTTTTCATTATTGCAACTTTGATATTCTCCTTGATAGTCATTATAAAAGGAAAAATTAAAAGGGAATAAGAGAATTTTAAGAAATAGCTAAAAGATAATTTCAGGTAAATTCGAGTGTGATTGTGGATGGAAGTATGATAGCTGAAGCCTTTGGTTCTTTGAGAAAGACTGTTGGTATATGTGTGGGAAAGGTATAGATTGAAGCTTACTGCATTTATTAGTGAATTTTAAATTTGAGGGAACTTTGGTTTTTCAATTGTCAAAGGCTAGCTGAAGGGAATAATTTGAGACCTTGACATTATGAGGAAAGATTTGAGGCAAGGGATTATTGCTATGAAATATCATTTATGTTTGAGTTTATGTCAATAATCTCAATTTATTGTTTCTTTAATGCTATTCAAAGGTCTTCATAAGCCTACGAGAAAGTACCAGGGGACCTTTGAAGCCAAGTTCTACCATTGCATGGGAAGGATTAATTTCTCTTTAGAGGAAGAAATATTTTTTTCAAATATTGTACTATGCCATTTGTGATTTTCCTCCAAATATTCTACCAGTTCTTCTCTCAGTTCAAATTTATATGAAGTTGATTCCAAAAGCTCATTAAAGCTTCAAAATAAGACTCATGGAAAATTTTATTCACTAAATGGAATGTTACATCTTTGTTCATGGGTAGAATGCATAGAATTACTTCTGAGTCTGGGAAAGGTTTCTTAAGGAAAGTATTTCAGGCAAAAAATCTGTTAATGAAAGTGAATTGAGATAGAAAAATATCCTCCTTATTTAGAGATTTATAAATGAATTTATTAAGTTTCCATTTATATAATGATTCAGCTTCATATGTCGTCAAGAATAACTCTTGAGAAAAGGTCTTATTGGTGGAGACAAGTTCCACAATTTGGAAAAGTGGAACTCTTTGATTTATTTCTCTATAGATGAAGTCCACAAGATTAACATGAGGAGAATTTTGAAGGATTTTTATATTAAGTGGGTGAATGAGCAAAAATCAGGTAGTATGTCCTTCTTCACTGATTTTAGATGAAAACACAAAGATTCATTTTTTGAGTGGGTCAATAAGAGCATCAATTACTTTTCTACCTTGAATTTTTCCTTTCTTAATCCTCTTAGGTTGATTATTCATGTTATTTATTACTACTAGTATGTCACAATCTCTCTAGCTTAATAACTGGTCCTGAATTTACCTTAGTGTGAGCAGTGATTCAGAAAGCCGAGAAATTTGGGATGTTCCTTTCTAATGAGGGTTTCCAAATGCAGTATGAGGTATGACAATTCCAGTGGCATAATTACTATTTGAATTATCTTTAACTTCAAAATTCTATGTCTAGTCTTTTCAAATTGTCTGGAATAAGTTTAAAAGATATATCCTAGCTCTCTTGAAGTGAATGTATTGAATGAAGCTTTGTGGGAGTCAGGGGCTCCCAACCCATAAAAAACTATCTCAAATTAGTTTCACATCATATATCAATCCAAGGGGGACAAAGAATACCCCTATTCTCTGAAAAAACTTCCAAAATACTTCAAAATCATCTGGGGCCTCTGTAATTGAACTTCAGTGGGGGAATATAGCACTTTATATTGAAATAAATAGAAGGGGTAAAAGATAAGAAAAAGGGGAAAGAAAAAATAAAAGCTATTTTTAATAAGAAAGGAAGATGACAAATAAATTGGCTTACATTAAGAGGTGTTAAATGAAATATTATTTGTAATTTCTTAATGAAAGAGAAAAAATAGGTAATTTTGGTTATTGATTAAGTAAAAAAGGGGGGAATGCTTCAGAAGAAAGTTTATTTGAAAGAGAACTTTATCTGGAAGGAATGTCTTGGAAGAAGGTGTTTTTTGAAAAAACCTCTTTTGGGGGTTTAAAAATGCGAAAAATATTTTGGAAAAAGTTTTTTCAAGTAATAAAATAATTGGGGGACCTGGGAGTATTTTACCCAATAAAGGAATTTATTTGTTTCTTCACTTAAAAGTGGGCCCAGGGAGTTTCTCTTGTGTTTGTACTAAACTAGGTCCAAAACACATGACCTTTTAGTAAAAGTACATATGGGCTGAAAAGGTGTTACAAAGACCCTTTTAGCTATTGAAGAACTATAATAAAATACAGAAAATATCAATATAATCCAATAATCCCTTTTTTAAATGTCAAAGAAATTATTATTTGAAGTTTATGATCTTATGCTAAGCTATCAATTGAATGAAAATATAGCTAAGATTATCATTGGGATCAACAAACGATATAATGAAGCTTCATTATTTGAGTAAATGTATTACTATTAATATTAAGAATGATAATATTGAATAACTGTACTCTTGAAATGAAGCAACCAAGAATATAAAAATTATGATAATAGAATTTATAATTTAAAATTTTAAGTTTTGTTGTTTAAATGAGATTCAAGAGATAAAATATTATTTTAAGCTTTTCTGAATAATAAATTTATTTGAAATATTTAAATATATTCTTGAAATAATAAACCATGATTAACGATATAAGTTCTTTTAATGAAGTGTAAAATTAATAATTTGAATTATGGGAAACATATGATGAAGAGGATTCCCTTCAAAATTTAACATATTACTCCTAGTGACCACCCTGATATTAATGAACTCAAAAGTACTTTTTGTACAAAGATAAATTAAAGTCTCAAATATTTTATATAATGACATCATTGTTGAATCAAATTTCCATGTTATTTTTCCATTTTTTTAGAGAAATTCATGGCTATTCAAAAAATTTATCTTCAAATTCCAAAATTTCTACTTCTAAAGGAAAGCAACAAAATGAAAAAAGGATAAATTTGACTAGTTCATTGACAAATTTGGATTTTTCACCCTCTAAATCAAATGAAGAAAGCTCCAATTTTTTGTTGAAAAAATGATTAATTTGAATAATTCATTAATTTAAATTGAGGAAAGCTAAGTGAAATTGAGTAAAATTAATGAAATTTAATTAAAAGAAATTTCAATTTCTTTTAATTGATTGGAATTGCTTTTATGTAATTTTATTTAATGAAAATGAATTGAACTCAATTAGAATTAGTTGAAACTAATTGAGATCAAGTTGAATTGAGTAAAACTAAGTAAAATTAATTAAAACTATTTGAAATTAATGAAAATTGATTCAAATTGGTCTTTGGTAAAAACACATAGGGGGTGCCCTGAGCCCATTTTGAATTAAAATGAAACAAAAAACCTGCAAAAGCCCCCCCAAAAACCCCTTTCCCACTTGTTTCACACTTTTATCACCTACCCCCAAAAAAAGGGACAAAAAACCCAAATAATCCACATTCTTCCCCCAAAGCAAGTTTGTTTTTTGGAAAAAAGAGCAAAACATCAAATTTTCAAAATATTTTCATTCCCTTTTTCTGTTTTACTACAAAACAACCTGCCTCCAAGCCTCTAAAATTCCAATTTTTTCCCTTAACTCATATATTAATTGCACATTTCAACCAATTAATTTTGATTTTACCCACTTTTTTTTGAATTTCCACACCTTCTATCCCCTCCCTTCATATTTGAAAAGGTTCTTTCCTCATTCCAAATCCAAAATACCCCTTTTTTAAATTTATACACCTTTTTCCCTAAATTATTCTTCAACCACACACTGAAAGGAAATTTGAGACCCTTGAGCTTCTTTGGCAGCATTTGCATAATGTTGCCAGGTAACCGGGGTATGCTGTGCCAACCTTGAGGGTGAATATGACCAACAATCAAGTTTTTGTGACAGGTCTGTGCCTCCAAATTCCCACAAGAATTCATCCAAAACAGTCACTTCAAGAAATATTGAATGTGAACTCAGACTTGATGCAAGAAAATATGCAAAGAGTACTGTGGGAACTCCTCTTGTGTGGGATAAATGAGTCAGTACCTGGAAGGGGGAATTACAATAGAACAGTTTTGAATTGCTGTACAAGATTGTAACCCTTGCTCTGCTTGTGTGTCAGAATAATCTGAACTGCCCTTCCTGAAAATGCTGAATTATCTTGACTTGAGTTCACAATCAATTTATTTTATTTGATGGTGGCTTGTCAGAAAAGTATATTCAACAGACTCTATCAGACTTTGTTTGATCTGGGAACAATGGTTAGTAAACCTTAACACAAATAAATAAAGATATAAAACTGGGAAAAGACTTTTTAATTCCTTCACTGAGAGCAGTAAAACCTTGAGGGATCTCCAATTCTTGATGATAGCACTGTTGATAATACGATAACTAATGATAACAAACACCACTATTTTTTTTAAAGGGTTTAATAATTTTATGATGATAACCTGGGATAACAGACACTACTATTGTTCAATTTACTACTGAGCTTGGCTACTGAGTAAAGAACCTTGTCAATGGGATGGATTTATAAAATAATGTAGACCAACTGTTAACTACTATTATCTATAAAACACCCAGACAATGCTACTGAGCTTGGCTACTGAGCAGATTTAGGAATGGAGGTAGTCAATGAGATGAGTTTATGAATTAAAGTAGACCAACTGTTAACTACTATTAATTATAAATCACTTAGACAGTGCTACTGAGCTTAGCTACTGAGCAGAATTTAGGAATGGGGTAACAATATCAATGGGATAGTCAATGAGTTTAATTTATAAATCAATGTAGACCAGCTGTTATCTACTATGAATTATATAAAGAAGACTCAGACAGGGCTTCTGAGCTTAGCTACTGAGCAATAATGGGATGGAGATAGTCAATGAGATGAGTTTATGAATTAAAGTAGACCAACTGTTAACTACTATTAATTTTAGATCACTCAGACAGTGCTACTGAGCTTAGCTACTGAGCAAGATTTAGGAATGGGGATGGGATAACTATACTTCTGAGCTTAGCTACTGAGTATTCCTAAAAAATTAGGATAATGTGGATGGATGGAGGGGATTTCCATCAGAAAAAATATTAAGAAGTTACGTTTTTGTGATGGACCTCTGTCTAGGCCATGAGGAAAAAAGAATTGAGGGGGGGGAGAGGACCTCTATTTATAGTTTTTGGGGCCTCCATGGGAGTGTCAAAAAAACGGGACTTAGAATTTTTCAGGTCTCCAATCTGGGTTTTTGACATGTGACCTGTATTATGAAATAAGGTTTGGTGGTGTTGGATCATGAGACCTGTATTTTTAATTGAGTTCTTGAAATTGTGGGGAAATGATGTCATTTGATTATGTAATCAATGGAGTTTCCTGGGATCCTTATCTCCATGATTAGTAATCCTAATTTAATTCCTGTTGATGATGTCATTTATGATGTCATTGATTACGTAATCAATTGAGTTTCCTGGAATCCTTATCTCCTTGATTAGTAATCCTGGCTTAATTCCTGTTGATGATGTCATTGATTATGTAATCAATTGAAAACCCTGGAATCCTTATCTCCCTGACCACTGTACTATAGTTTTCCTGTATTATCCTGTCTTTTTCTGTAACTAGGTGTCCTGTAAATTCAACTGTATTACAGTAAACCCTTGTGAAACTTCTGTAATCTTGCTCTGAACCTTCTGTAATACTACTGTGATATCTCTACTGTCTAATCCCTTCTTCCTAGCCTATTTTCCTTCACATTCCACACCATTATACCATCTCTCTACACCCTAAATGTTGAATTTCTTCCTTCTAACATCACAATGATCACTCAAAGGAGTCAGAGAATTCAATACACCTGTACTTTTCTTGTTTCAATGATATCCTAAGCCTGAATTAAACACTTTTCCTAGATTTAACCCTCTAAACTTGATATTCATTTCCCTCTCAAAATTAATAGAAAGACCAATTTTCATCTAAATACTCAATTATACCTTTTTGTTATATAAATGAACTTTTAATTAATATTTATGACCCCTATTATGCTACAACTCTGCCCTGGAATCTAATTCCATGCATCCTCATTGTAACTAGGACCTTCTGTGCTGTAGTATATTTTTGTTGATTGTTACTACCCACAATATTTAAAGAAAATTGAAGTAAAATAAATTAAGAAATAAAAATATATATAAAAAATAATTTTTTTAGGTCAACCAATCCCTTGAAAGTTAATTCATCTGGGTGGTGCATTGGGGTGTCACATCATAATTGTCAAGTTCATTTATTAACAAAAGGAGTTTATTGAGTTTCAATGGTGTTAGTCCTTCTTATAATTCATTTTGAAAACAATAAATACTCTAATATATTGGGACAGGCCTAAGGAAAATTGAAAAATATTCCTGCTTAATTTGTCCATTAATCCAAACTGGTACAGGTATACCACATCCCCCTCTCCATTTAATGCTGTCCCCAGCATTTTCAGTGAGGATTAACGGACAAATACCCTATGTTGAGTTTTTTTTATTTGAATGAAATGATTTTTTTTTCTGTTGAATATATTATTATATTTGATCAATGATTAAGCCAAACCTTGCTGATGTTTTTTTTATAATGGTAGTTATGAACTTGCTTTAGTCTTGAGGGAGAAGTTATCCTAAAGAAAAAAAACTGCAACTTCCATGAAAGTTTGTTGTGTTTCCTGATTGCAATTCTTTATACTGGTTTGTCTTCATTCTTCTTCATTAGTTTTAACTCCAAAGATATTCATTTCTTTTATAGTATCCTTATCTCTTAACTTGCTGGTGTGTCTTCCATTTTTTTTATCTTCTTTCTTGTAGTTCCTCTTCTTCTTTACTCTACATATTATCATCCTTTTTTCTTCTTCTTTTGATGGAAATTTTCTTATCACACAGTATATCAAATAGTTGTTAGTTGCCAAAATGAATTCCCCCTACCCCCCAAAACTTAAAATTACAAGGAGTGATGATAAGAAACAAGTTACCACCCTTTATTTATTTTTAATATTGAGAGATTTCATTTTTTTTATAAATTTTGTTGTTGAAGTTACTTGAGGGTATTTTTTTTTCTTTTATTTGTTTTATTATTATTTTTTTGAAAGAATTTAGCGGCAAAGGTTTGATAGTTTCCAATGGCCAAAATTGATATCTTGAGATAAATAATGAGGTTGAAAAATTTGAAGATGTAGTTTAAGGTCATACTCAGGACCAATTCTTGAGTCTTGAATTTGTTTTGATAACTTCTTGAAAGATATGTTTTGGACAGTTTGAGGTCTTTTCTAGGACCACTTCTTGATGTAATTTTGTTGGTAAAATAGAGAAATAAAACATTTAGACAGTTTAAGGTCTTATCAAGGAGCAATTCTTGAGGTAATTTTGTTGTTGTTGTTGATGTTTTTTTGTTTTTTTTTATGTTGTGTTTATTTTATTCTTGAAATGTTGAATGCTAGAAGGGTTTCAACCCCTCTCCATTTAATAAAAAAAATATTTTAATATAAAAAATATCAAAAACATTTTTATTTATTAAATGGTGCAGAGAAGATTTTATCCTTTTATTTTTTTTATTTTTTTTATTGTTTATTTTTTATTTAATTAATTAATTTAATATAATCCTGTAATTGAATTATTTATTATTGATTTTTACTTTGTCTTGAATTTTTTAATTTTTTATTTATTATTTTTTTTCCTTTATTTTATTTTATTATTTTTAATTATTATTATTATTATAATTTTTTTTTATTGAATTTGAATTTGAATTACTTTTTGTTTAATATTAATTTAATTTAATTTTTTTATTTTAGATTATTTTTTATATTGTTATTTTAGTTTTAATTCAATTTAATTTAATTTATATTTTTCTATATTATATATTTTTTTAATTGAATTAATTAATTATTTTTTTTTAATTTATTATAGTTTATTTTTATTTTTATTTTTTAATTTATTTTATTTTAATATATTTATTTTTAAAGCTTTGAATTAAAAAAAAAATCAATACCAAAATAGCCGCGAGGCATTTTGCGTATTGAATATGCATTCAGCTGTGCAGCCGCACAGCTGACCTGTATTGCTGCTCCCCAAAGCCACCCACACTTTGTATTTCTTTGTTGTTGTCGTCTTCTTCTTTTATTTTTATTTTATATTTTTTTTTAATTAATTAATTATCAATAATAATAATAATATTATTATTATTATTATTATATTTTTTTTATATTATTTTGTATTGAGCCACTCTTCACAAATGAAGAGTGGCATTCCGTTTTATTCCCTCGCCGATCAGGTCTGTTGCTAGGTATGCCGTTTTCCTTTTTATATATATATATATATTTGAGATCAGCTGACGATCTCACTTCTTTTTTAGATTTATAGTTTTGCCACTCTTTGGGAATGAAGAGTGGTGTTTTTTTTTATTATTTAATTAGTTGCCACCAGGTGAGTCTTTTCTTCTTATCAATTTGTCGTTCTTGTTTTTTTTTTTTTTTTAGATGATCAGCTGACGATCATTTTTTTTTTTTTTTTTTTAATATATAATATCTTCGTTGCTTGGTTTTTTTTTTATTATCATCATCTTCTCCTTTTGCTTTTTTTTATTATAACCATGCCGTTCTGTCTCGAAATCGTCCGTTGTAGCCATGGTCATCATCAGGTTATTCTAGGCCTTGACGAAATCAATTACTCGTTTATTTTACCGTCGAATGGAATGCCGACCTTCAACCTACAGGCAATTTCCAAACATCCCAATCCTACACCTATTGACCCAATCGCTAGCCATACTCCCAAGCCCTACAATTCACCACCCGCTTTGAATTCCGTTCAAATTGACCGTGATCCTCGCCAACGACTTTGCTCCATTAGCGCTCCCTCCACCACAACTTCCATGCATTCCTCGCCTCCTACATCACGAGTATTGTCCATATCTCCTACCGCTGGCCGTTGCGAACACCATTTACAGGAGGACTTCGCGTACTACTTTCGGCTATTTGACCAGGAGATGAACAACCTTCACGCTCATATGGAGCAATTTTTTCTTCATCGCAACCCCAGCAATTACTCCTTTCAGTACGAGCAACAAATCATTCAAAACTCGGTCCAATCCTGCCTTCATTGGTATCGTCACATGATTCAGTGAGTTTTCTTCTTCTTCTTTTTTTTTTTTTTTTTTTAAGGTAGCTGATATGGGTTGATATTCTTCCCTTTAATTCGTTTATTAACCTCTTATCTAGTGCCGCGGTTTGACTCGCCAAGACGCATGAAGATGTCCCGCCTTATTACTTTTAATCAATTGTAAGTTTTTTTTTTTTTTTAAATCCATTTATGTAATTATTAAAAAAATCTTCTTTTTTTTTTTTTTTTTTTTTTTTTAAATTTGTAGCTTGAGCAATGGTGGCTGGTTTGTTGTTTACGGTTTGGCGATCCGTACTTTTTTTTTTTTTTAGTTACAATAATAAGAAAACAAATAAATAATAAAAACATTTCTCTTTTTTTTTTATTTTATTTTATTTTTATATATAAATATTGTATATATATATTTTATATTTTATTTTTTCTATTATATTATTTATTTATTTATTTATTTTTTTTATGCTTTTGGTTTGGGATATCTAATAGGAAAAATTAAAAGAAATAAAAAAAAATAAGAAATTGTTTATATAAAAAAAACTTGTTGTGCCCCCCCCAAAATGAATATTTGAGAGAGTGGCTTGAGTATTCAATCTTAAAAAAATTAAAAAAATTAAAATAATAAAAAACAATAAGAAATAAAAAAAATCAAATTAAAAAAAATGGAAATAAATAAAATAAAAAAAATAAAAAAAATATAAGTTATAAAAGGAAATAAAATATAAATTATAAAAAATCCAATAATTAATTTAGTAAAAAAATAATAATGAATCATCAATAAATAATTAAAAAACTAAATTATAAATAAATTCATTTATTATTTCAATTAAAATACTAAATAATACATAAAATAAAATAGAAATTAAAATTAAAAGAAAATGAATAAATAAATAAATTGAAATAACATAAGTAAGAGAATAATAAAAGAAACAGAAAGAAAAAAGAAAAAAAGAAAAAAAAGACAGAAGTTGAGTTATGTAATAAGTCAGCATTAACATGACTTGAATTTATATTTGGCTCTTTTATTTCTTTTCTTCAGTCTTGGTTTGGTATTTGTTTTGGAAAGTAATTTATTCAAACACCTGAGAAGTTCCCCTTTTATCTTTCTTTGATCCATAGAAACTCTCTTGTTGATGTATTCCTCCATACTTAAAGTGAATTCAAAATCCACTTTAACATTCTTTAGTGTGAAATTCCCCTTTTCCTGGGTTTTTCCCAATTTATTTTTATTTCTACATCTTGGAAACTCTATTGTCTGTAATTGATAATCTTCTTTGTCATTTTGAATAAAATTTGAATTTTCTTCTCTAATTTTATCTTTTTTATCAAAGAATTTAGTGGGTTTTTTCAGAATTGATTTTAAGGGTTTGTTTGGAATATGATTCTTCTTTGATAAAGGCTTTGATTGTTCTGTAGGTTTTTTAATTGGATCTTTATCAAGAGAGATTACTGAAGGTGGTGATACTCCTTGGGTATCCCTTACAAAGTTATAGATATGGGATAAATCCTCATATTCTAAACTGCATATATCTCCTGGTGAACTGTTCTGGCCAGGTATATTTTGGCTGTTATCAAAAGTGGGGCTTTCCAAAGATAAATTCTGAAGTTGAGGGGTATCCAGGCTTTTATTGGGATTTTGATCATTATTGAAGTATTCCCCAAAAATTAACTGTTCAAGGGTTGGTAATGGTTCTTCAAAGCTTTCAGTTAACATGACATCATTTTTTACTAATGATGTTTCATTTATATCTTTAACAGGTTGATTTGTTGGTAATGTGCTGTTTTATTGGATTTCCTGTATCAAGGAATTTATAGATGATGAGAAGGTTTGAATATAATTTTTATTTTCAGAGTGTTCTTTCTTTGGACCACTAATAAGCTCTGGAATTAAAATATTTGATGTAGTAAGTTCTGGGTCCACATCAAAACTTTGTTGAAGGCCTGTTTGAAGAACTGCTTGAGGTATTGGATATTCTTCTGAATTAGTTTCCCCCATATTGAAATATTCATCATGAAGTAGGTCTCCTACGGTAAATGGTTCTTCTTCATCCAATGGTGTAAGAGGGCTTGAAGCAGTATAAGGAGATCCTTCTCTTCTAGTCATCATTTCATGGAAATCTTGTTGGGTAAAGTCCATTATTCCTATACTAAACACTTGCATTCCTTCATATAGGTCTTCTGAAGATTGATTGGTATTTTATAAGGCTAATGAACCTTGATTGAATGATTTTGTACTTTGATTTGATTCTTCTTCTTCATAACTTGAGGATATTGGATTCAATAATTGAAGCCAATTGAAATAATCACAAAAGTCTTTGCCCAAGATTATGTGGCTTGAATTTCCCTCCACCATGAATTTTGAGTACAGTGTTTCATTAGTAGGTAAGACAACTTGAACTCTGTTCATGGTCTTCTTGTTGAACTTCTTATCTTCATTTTTTATTTTCTTTGATATTTCCCTAATCCCAATTGCTGCTGCAATTTTAAGAGGTATGCAGTTATATTCCAAGGTTTGGTCCAAGAAGGCCATAACAGGGTATTCTTCCCATCCTATTCTGATATATATTACTTATTTTAATCCAGAATTGGGTGACAAATTAGCAAAGGGGTTATTTTGAGAATTTTCACTATCAGTGGTTTCTGTATTGGTGTCCATTTCCAATTCCATAAAGTTTAACTTGTTGATTACTTGGTCTAGGTCCAGAGGCTCTTGAGTTTGAAATGATTCTTTCTCTGATAAATTGGTTTCTAACTTTTGGTTTGTTGGTTCCACTTCAGGTTCAGTAATGCTATTTTCAATTTTAGTTGAATTAATTTCTTCTGTAATGGTTGGTTGAGTTCCAAGGCATTGAAAGTCCCATTGAACTTGAGATTTATGATTATTTTTTATTTTAGAAATTATTTTTGAAAAATATCTTTTGATTTTAGAGGACCCCTTCATTTTGGAATCATTACAGTATTCTTCATTAGAGATTGCATCCTTTTCTTTTTCCAATAAGTACCATTCTTTCCATATTTATTTGAAACACTTTTGACTAGCTGTTTTGGCTTTAAGCCTTTCTTTTGTACTGGTTCCACTTTAATAGTGGAAGCTTCCATGTTAGAGCTATAAGTATTTTCAAATTTTAGATGGAGAAGAGGGTCATTATTGTCTAGGCTGCTAATTCCCTGTGAATATGCTAATAATGGTTCAATTGTTTCAGGGTCATCTTCTTTCAAATGATATTTTGATTCATTTATTTTCTTGCTACTATAGTTTTTCTTCTCTTCAACATTAAATTGAACTTTCTTGGGGGGTGATTTTGATTTTTGTCCTTCATTTTTCAGTTCTGTTATTCTAGCCATGTTACACATTTCCATTCCTCTGGGTGGTCCTGTATGCCATCCTTTT
The DNA here is from genome assembly GCA_023105745.1 of Austropuccinia psidii. Lineage (NCBI taxonomy): Eukaryota > Fungi > Basidiomycota > Pucciniomycetes > Pucciniales > Sphaerophragmiaceae > Austropuccinia > Austropuccinia psidii. The sequence continues at coordinate 11,564,065 of JALGQZ010000016.1, forward strand.
GATTCAGGTGTACATATTGGTATGCACAATCTTCTTCCATCAGACTCTTTATAGCTGAGAATTTCACCTTGTTGTTGAGAGTGTTCAAGTCTAATACCATTATCAGCAAGGAAAGGTCTTCCAATGACTGTGTGAACAGCACCTCTGGCTACAAAGAAGTGAATTCTTCTTTCATCACCAGATGGTAAGACAAGGATAGTATTTTCTGATAATCCCACAATTGCTGTGCTGTGACCTCCAATACCTTCAAGTCTCATGTTCAGAACCCTCATTGGTAGTCTTGCTTTGATGGATTCCACTTCTGGTATTATAATGAGTTCAGCTCCAGTATCTACTAGTGCTTTGACTATATGTACTTCTTGCCCAACTGAGACTTCAATCATCCCAAGGGGACAAGAGTAATGCATTTTATCTTGAATGATTATTTCTTGAGTGGTTGTTTGCTCCTGACTATTAACTGATTTAAGAGACATTAAGTATTTCCTTTCTTTATCTGAGAGAAATTTCAATTCTTGCATAAACTTGGGTGAGATTGAGATTATTTCTTCTACAGTAAGGTTAATTTTCTGATCCATGACCTTCTTCATGACTTTTTCAATTATTGTTACTTCTTCTTCAAGTAAAGGCTTTTTGTTTACTTCCATCTTTGGTAGTTTTATTAGAGATTTCTTATCAATTTCCTTCTCTTTAGCTGGTGCAGTAGGATTAGGTTGGGTTGGTCCTGGTGGTTTGGCAACCTCTTCTGGTTTTGATGATTTATATTTTGTAGGTATTATGACCTTTTCTTCCTCAACTTCTTCTTCTTCAATGAATCCACCAGGAATACTAGTTTTCTTCTTTATAGTGTCTTTGGATTGAATAGTCTCTTTTGAGGGAAGGGGTTGAGCTTTATATTTCTCTTGATTTTCAATCCTTTGCTTTGTGTTCCTCAAACCATAAGCATACCCAAGAGGTTCTTCTAATCCTGTTGAAATGCATGGTGGCTCCCAATCACCCCAATTATCCATTGATATAAAAGCAGTTGATTTTTCCTTTATCTTTTGTTCTTCCTCTTTGTTCTTTTCCTCTAACTTTCTTTTGAGTTCCTCTTGTTCCTTCTGAAATTCCCTAACTAAATATTTTGGTGGAAATTTTCCATCGTTGGGGACCCTTTCCCAGTTGGGATATAAATAATTGAAACCTTGTCTGATAACCCATTTCTTGTTTTGATCATCTACTAATTCAGTACATCTTCCAACTGAATGACCTTTTTCCATGCAATAGTAACATTTAACAGTAAACTTTGGTACATTATTAATGTTTTTCTTTTGGGGTGTAGCCACATTAGTTAATTCATTTAATTGATCCATGAACTTTTTGAAATCTTCATTTTCAGCAGGTGCTTCATCTTTGACTACTTCCCTTTGTTCTTTTAGGGTTTTTGTGAGTTCTTTCATTTTCTTGAGGGCTTCTTGCATTCCTGGAAATATCTCTTCCTTGAATTGAACCCTTCTTTCCTTATTTTTTGATTCTTTTTGTTCAGATATTCTTGGAGGTGAAAGTCTTTTAGTGACTAGTATCCTTGCTTCCAATTCCTGTTCAATATGCTTCTTCAATATCTTCATTGGTGGTATCCATCTTCTGCTCTAACCATGACATTCTCCTTTATCATTTCTTTACTGATAGCTCCCTTTATGTCTGCAGAGAGACAGTCAAACAAATCTTCATGAAACATATTTTCTTGAGGAATATATTTATATCTAAGAAGATAAGTAATGATAGTTTCATACTCCCCTATAAACCTTTTACATTTTGAGAGAGTACTAATTCCTCCTGCATCTTGAGTATCATTGAATAAATTGATAAGTGATTCCTTTCTATATCTTCTTTCTGGCTCAACTCTTCCCCATTTAGTAATGAGATCCTTCTTGAGTTGGCTCCAGTTTCCTTCTTCATAGCCTGGCATAGCTTCTATGGCATCAGTGATTTTTGAATCAGTTGTCCAAAATGCCATCTGCATTGCTAAATCTTCTTCCCTAGCTCCTTCAATCTGAGCTATCCTTTCTACTTTGCTGATACATTTTTCTACTTCTTCTCCATTGAAGTTTAGGTTATAATCTTTAGCTTTTCCTTTAACAACAGGCCTTTCCTGTCTGAGTATTTGATGTTGCAATGGACTTGGATTTGTAGGTGTGGAGAAAAATGCCCTCCTTTGATGAGTTTGAGGTCTGGGTTCTGTTGCTGGAGTGGATGTAGCTCTAGGTCCAGGTGTGGGTGATGATGGTGACTCTTCTGGTCTTACATGCCTTGGTAGTGTTGGTTCACTAGGGCTTCCTCCAGGTGTATAAGATGTAGAACCTCTTCTCTTGCCCTTCTTTTTACTTTGAGCTGATAGTATATCCTGCATTTGCTTCATCAAACTCTGAATCTGTACAGTTTGATCTTCTTCTTCACTTTCCTCAACATACTGCTCTTCCCCAGTATCCTCAGGTGGTAATGGTGGTAAATTTGAGGTGGATTGTTGATCCATTTCTACTTTATAATATTTTCCTTCTAGCTCGTTTAATTTATTTATTCCTTTTCTTTATTCTTGAATAAGATTGAAGAAGAACTTCCTGATCTTCTCCCTTTCCTTTTCTTCTGTTTTTGGTGTTGGGATAAGATGACTATATTCTACTTGATATTCTTTACCAGTGGGTGTTGAGGGTTGCAGTGGATAATAATAATGATATGAGGATGATGATGATGGATTAGATGATGGTGAGTTATTTGATGATGAGTTTTGATTGACAGTTTTATTTGTTTCCAGTTTTGATTTTATTTATTTGGTTAATTTTATTGTTTTAAGATCAAGCTGAATAATGTCTGAATTTTATTCCTATCTGCATGCCACTGTTGGGACACCAGATGTGGGAACTCCTCTTGTGTGGGATAAATGAGGCAGTACCTGGAAGGGGAAATTACAATAAAACAGTTTTGAATTGCTGTTCAAGATTGTAACCCTTGCTCTGCTTGTGTGTCAGAATAATCTGAACTGCCCTTCCTGAAAATGCTGAATTATCTTGACTTGAGTTCACAATCAATTTATTTTATTTGATGATGGCTTGTCAGAAAAGTATATTCAACAGACTCTATCAGACTTTATTTGATCTGGGAACAATGGTTAGTAAACCTTAACACAAATAAATAAAGATATAAAACTGGGAAAAGACTTTTTAATTCCTTTACTGAGAGCAGTAAAACCTTGAGGGATCTCCAATTCTTGATGATAACACTGTTGATAATATGATAACTAATAATAACAAACACCACTATTTTTTTAAAGGGTTTAATAATTTTATTATGATACCCTGGGATAACAGACACTACTATTGTTCAATTTACTACTGAGCTTGGCTACTGAGTAAAGAACCTTGTCAATGGGATGGATTTATAAAATAATGTAGACCAACTGTTAACTACTATTATCTATAAAACACCCAGACAATGCTACTGAGCAGATTTAGGAATGGAGGTAGTCAATGAGATGAGTTTATGAATCAAAATAGACCAACTGTTAACTACTATTAATTATAAATCACTCAGACAGTGCTACTGAGCTTAGCTACTGAGCAGAATTTAGGAATGGGGTAACAATATCAATGGGATAGTCAATGAGTTTAATTTATAAATCAATGTAGACCAGCTGTTATCTACTATTAATTATATAAAGAAGACTCAGAAAGTGCTTCTGAGCTAAGCTACTGAGCAATAGTGGGATGGAGATAGTCAATGAGATGAGTTTATGAATTAAAGTAGACCAACTGTTAACTACTATTAATTATAAATCACTCAGACAGTGCTACTGAGCTTAGCTACTGAGCAAGATTTAGGAATGGGGATGGGATAACTATACTTCTGAGCTTAGCTACTGAGTATTCCTAAAAAATTAGGATAATGTGGATGGATGGAGGGGATTTCCCTCAGAAAAAATATTAAGAAGTTACGTTTTTGTGATGGACCTCTGTCTAGGCCATGAGGAAAAAAGAATTGAGGGGGGGAGAGGACCTCTATTTATAGTTTTTGGGGCCTCCATGGCAGTGTCAAAAAAAGGGGACTTAGAATTTTTCAGGTCTCCAATCTGGGTTTTTGACATGTGACCTTTATTATGAAATGAGGTTTGGTGGTGTTGGATCATGAGACCTGTATTTTTAATTGAGTTCTTGAAATTGTGGGGAAATGATGTCATTTGATTATGTAATCAATTTAGTTTCCTGGGATCCTTATTCCCATGATTAGTAATCCTAATTTAATTCCTGTTGATGATGTCATTTATGATGTCATTGATTACGTAATCAATTGAGTTTCCTGGAATCCGAATCTCCTTGATTAGTAATCCTGGTTTAATTCCTGTTGATGATGTCATTGATTATGTAATCAATTGAAAAACCCTGGAATTCTTATCTCCTTGACCACTGTACTATAGTTTTCCTGTATTATCCTGTCTGTTTCTGTAACTAGGTGTCCTGTAACTGTAACTGTATTACAGTACACCCTTGTGAAACTTCTGTAATCTTGCTCTGAACCTTCTGTAATACTACTGGGATATCTCCAATGTCTAATCTTGTCTTCCTAGCCTATTTTATTTCACATTTCACACCATTTTACCATCTCTCTGCACCCTAAATGTTGAATTTCTTCCTTCTAACATCACAATGATCACTCAAAGGAGTCAGAGAATTCAATACACCTGTACTTTTCTTGTTTCAATGATATCCTCAGCCTGAATTAAACACTTTTCCTAGATTTAACCCTCTAAATCTGATATTCATTTCCCTCTCAAAATTAATAGAAAGACCAATTTTCATCTAAATACCCAATTATACCTTTTTGTTCTATAAATGAACTTTCAATTAATATTTATGACCCCTATTATGCTACAACTCTGCCCTGGAATTTAATTCCATGCATCCTCATTGTAACTAGGACCTTCTGTGCTGTAGTATATTTTTGTTGATTTTTACTACCCACAATATTTAAAGAAAATTGAAGTAAAATAAATTAAGAAATAAAAATATATATAAAACATAATTTTTTTAGGTCAACCAATCCCTTGAAAGTTAATTCATCTGGGTGGTGCATTGGGGTGTCACATCATAATTGTCAAGTCCATTTATTAACAAAAGGAGTTTATTGAGTTTTACTGGTGTTAGTCCTTCTTATAATTCATTTTGAAAAAAATAAATACTCTAATATATTCGGAAAGGCCTAAGGAAAATTGAAAAATATTCCTGCTTAATTTGTCCATTAATCCAAACTGGTACAGGTATACCACAGTACCATTTGGACTCTTAAAGTCAAATATTCTTATTGCAGCCATGACACCACTGAAAATATCATGGCATATCCTTCCTTCAGAAAATTCATTGACAAGAAGCATCCCAAATCTCTCAGATTTCTAAATCACTTCTAATTCCAAGGCAAATTAAGGCCCAATTATTCAACCAGAGGGAGTCTGACAGGCCTGTAATCCTTCAAGACACCTACAACCAAGTCAAGAAAATAGAGAAAGAGAAACTGCAGGGAAGAAGGCGCATTGATGCCTATATTGAAACCCTCAAAGAAGAAAATTCTGTGTGTTCCTCTGAAAGGGATACTGAGGGACACATTACCTCCTTGTTTTTAGCTCAACCCCTTGCCATAGAAATCCTTTATGGCTTTCCGCATGTGATTCTTATGAAGTATACTCATAAAACCACTAATTAAAAATGACCCCTTTTCATATTTTTGCATTCATTTAAACAAATAAGAACTTTTCTGGGGCTTTTTGTTCTATGGGGAATGAAACTGACCTTTTGAATAAATACATATGAAAATTTCTCAACAAACACAATACTTCCCCCTGAAGTTACTGTTATTGAAAGATTCTCTTAAGAAGCTCTTCCCAGACTCAAAATTCATGTTATGCATTTGGCACATGAATAAAGATGAATCTGCCCATTTAATGAAGAAAATTTACCATGGAGCTGATTTTGAAAATTGTATGGGCCTTTGGGATCAAGTAACGTAACTTTATCTTTCACTTTTATATATATTATTTTGTTTATTAATGACTTTGGGATTCATTTCTCAGGTCATTTATTCATCCACTGAAAAGTCTTTCAAATAGAACTGGAAGAGCATTAAGAAGAAAGTCAAAAATCATTAAGTTTTTATGTATTTGGAAAAAATCCGGCTTCCTTTAAATGGGTCTTATATGCCAGCCTGGATCAACTACCATTGTAACCTGGGTGTGGGATCCCCAACAAGAGTTGAAGGTGCCCATTCCATGGTTAAAAATTGGCTCCAAAAGTCCACTGGTACTTTCCTGAAGGCTGTCAGGGATCTTCAAATGGCTTTCAAGAGAAAATTCATTAAAATAATCAATGGAATCTCCAAAGAAATTATTTTCCATGCAAAGAATTTCCCTCTACACATCTTTGCAATAAATGGAAAGGTGCATCATTATTCCCTTCAGATTGCCTTTGAAAATTTTTAAACAAAATTTTCTGCCAATGAAAAATGCACTAACAAATACAGCAATTATCAAGGAATAACTTGCAAGAACAAAAAAGGAATTTTTCAAGAACCAAAGGTGCCAGTTATCAAAATTCAATCCTCAGTAGACGTTGAATTTACCTGTGAGGATTTTTTCATCTTCAATTTCTTAGTTTTTTTTAGATTAACTGATTTTCTTTGACATATTCTTCTCAGACTCGCTATCAAGATGATGATCACAGTGTTGAGAAAGAAATAAAGAAACAAAGAAGCCAAAAGGAGTATTTGGGAAGGACATTTTCAAAGACCAATGGCAGGAATAACCCCAATTATTCAGAATGTTCAAGATGTTTTGACTGGAACAGTCCCTTTTGGTCAAATTCTCAAGATTCAACAGGATCAATAATATTATCAAGACCCACTAGAATGCAAAAGTATCCATGGAATAACTCAAGAAGCAAGAAATAAAAAGGAAAATAAAAGAGATCACTCAAGATTTTAAATCACTGAAAGTAAATCCAAGGGAAGAGGAAGACCCTTATCAAAATTTACCAGCACAAAACCTTCAGCATCACAGTAGATTACCCCCCTCAAGTTATGAAAGTGGATTCATCTGAAGATTCTGAGGCCTCACCATTTAAATAACTCACTTCGTTAAATTAACCACCTTCAGAAACTGAATTGAATGAATATGGGAAATAAGGAGTCACTCTCAGAAGTTCCACAAGATTAGCCAAGAGTATCAGAGCCTCATAAAGAAATTCCCAAAAGACTGCAACAACTTTGATGACAGATTATGCAATTTACTTGACCTGTGAGAATTTTCAAAGCAATTATCACACAAGTATTGAATTATCCAAGCTTTTTGTGAGTTTCTGATTAATTTTGATGTATATTTTTTTGTTTATTTTAATATTTATTAATTTTTTTGACCTATTTTCATGGGGTACCTGGCTGAAAAGACTTTCCAATTTTCATATTTAAATAAACCTTCAAGCCCATCAATGTCCAGGGTGATGGGAACTGTGGCTACAGAACAGCATCCCGTGAAATTTACAAGACTCAAGATCAATGGGTTTATGTCAGAGGTTACTTGGCTGAAGAGATTCAAGAGAAATGACAACCTTTATTAAGCCATGATCACTTTGGCACCCTCAGTATCATCTTATTTGGACAGAATTCAGTGGTATGAAGATTTTGGCCAGGCTCCAAAGAGCAAGCGTATTTTCATGCCTGATATGTAGGATGAAATTTCAAATAAGTATTAAATACCAGGTTTCTCATATTTCACAGTCCAATATTTTCTTTTTTCCCTCATTTTTGTCCCCCAAATGACACTTCACCAATTTTCCTCTGTTTTTAGGATAGCAGTTCTCATTTTTTTCCTTTGGATATTATCATTTCTAAAGTTTACCCTTTCCCCTAAATTACTGTGAATTGAGAATTTCATCCGCAACCATAAACCCAGGGGTGGGCAGATACATTTTATAAACACAGGATGTTATATTTTTCCAAGCTTCCTACACCTCTCAGAAGAAACCCACTATTTTGGAGGCTGATTCAGATTGAATGTTTTTTGTATATACTGTTTATGCCAATTAATCACCTACTAATTACTATTTCATTCCTAAATCCCACATCAGTCTCTTTTGTATCAAAAATGTGGCCCTTTTGCACTTAAAAATAGTCATACTACAAACATGAAAAAAAATCTTGGGAAATAACACAACTGCTTGGGACTTCACTTGTCCCACCCAAAAAAATTCCTGAGATTTTGGGCTTATGGGTTTTGATTCTCAAGATTCTCCCCTTTATTTTATGAAAACAATTTATTCAAATTCATATGTGGGAACAGTTCTAATGGATTTTCAAAAAAGGTTAGGCCAGATTGGAGAAATTTGGCAAAACAAATTGAAAAAATTTGGGGATCGTGACATCCCATTTTCAAACAAATATGGGGAAAAAAATCAAGAAAATCCCCAAAACTAATCCTAAGAAATTCCTCTAAAAAAAGCCACTTAAGTGTTTTTACCATAAATTTATGTGTTTTTGCCATGAATTGGTAAAATAATGTAAGGGGTTTTGTGTTCTTACCAAAAGCCAACATGTGTTTACCAATACCCTTATAATAATATTTATTTTTATTATTCATTTTATATCATTCATGTTTTGATTTTTTATAATTCATTTTTGTTATGCACTTCTTATTATAAAAATAGTATTAAATCTTTCTTTATTTTTATCTTTTTATTATTTATTAATTAGCAATTTACTAATTTCAATTCGTTAAATAACTCATATTGAATAGGAGATCTGAATTATGTATTATTACTCCTTCTTGAGGAATAGATATTTTTTGGTTAAGTACTAATTCTTAGCATTTCTTCCTCAACCACCTCTCATATATCTAAATGGGCTAATACTTCATTCCTCCCTAATCATTCTCCTCCATCTCAACCTGATCCTCTTAAAGAATATCTCCAGCTTGTAATATGTCATACAAATAAATTCCACCAGGCTTTCAATGCTATCAATTTCACAAAACTTCCATCAAATCCTCTTCAAAACACGCACAATTAAATTTATGGCCTTTGAAAATGCAAAAAACAGTGTATTAGATTGAAGTATTACAGAAAAATTACAAAAGACTTGAATTCCGCATTTTTTGAAATGAATTGCAAGTTTTGAATTATTTAAGGTTTATTTGGGTACATATTAAAACACTTTTCAATATTGTATCAACTTGGGTTTTAAAAATAAACTTTGTAAGACTATAGCTTATCTTTCTCACTGGCTGTACTGAAATTAATGAAAGAAAACTGGCTGATGAAACAAATCCAAGTACAGTTCCTCAAACACCTGAAGAAATGGAAAATGTCTTTATGAACAGTGAGACCCACCAGGGGCTTAAAAGTGAAATGGAAAAATTTTTGAAACTATGTAGGCAGTGAGAACAAGGTCTGAGAAGAGTTACTCAATTCCTTCAAACACAACCAAAAAATCATGTCTTTCAAGAAGGTAAAATTTTGCTTTTATAAGGTGTGTAGTAGAGGTAGTTTTGGAATTGTATTTTTTTAAAGTTGGATTAAATGGGATTGATTGTTACTTGGGTTGAGATTTTGGTGATCCAAGACCTTCCATTGAAATCACAATATTGCTAAGGGCTCATCTTTAGCTGATAAACAGCAATAATTGTGGCCATTGTGTTTGAAAGAATTTATTTTAATTTTCCCACCAATTATTCTGGCACCTTGACCAGGTCTGAATATTTCTTATAAATTGGCTGAAAAAGAACCCAATTCCTGTTAACAACTGCTTCTCAGTCTTTCTCTATAGAGGGGGTAACCTGTACCTGGGATTGATATTCAAGACTTTCCAATGCTACTATTTTTTTTCCTTTTGTCAACACTTAAAACCTACCAAAGTATCTCTTCATTAAAGATTTTGTGGATTTACCTATGCAAATAATGGGAAGGCCTATAATGTAGAGACAAACAGGTTTCTTCCCTTATGAGCAAGGGGAACTAGCAAATTCTGATTCTATCTCTGGAATCCCTTTTTCTGCTCCCAGGGGCTTTTAATTATAGCTAATTGTAAGGACTTTTTGACATATTATTATCAATCTATGTTTTTGATCCAAATATAAAAACAATATCACTATAGATCAAATTGGTGGAAGCACAATTGGCATTGGAACTTCACTAGACTCCACCCCTATTTTTACAGACCCATTTAATAATGAAAAGATTGGCTTGTATAGAAAATCTTCAACATCCCTTTCAATTCTTTGGGACTCTAGCTTAACACATCACTGTGCTGCTGTGGTACATGAAATCGCTTCCATCCTTTGGTATTAAAAATGGTGATTCTGGAAGAATGGCTTGAAGACCTCAAGCAATGGGAATATGCACTCAACAGCTACACTCAAAATCTTGAGGAAGACCAGTCTATTGCATTCAAGATGTTTTTGGAAATCTTAGCATGAATAATTGGAAAGAGGTTGTTCCTCAGGTAAAAATCTATATTTTCAATATGTTACTTACTGTTATACATTATCTTCCAATTGGTTAAAAGATCTTTGCAAGTGAAAGTTTTCAAAATTTGATTCAAAAGATCCTCTGTGAATTAGGAAGGGTTCCTCCTCAAGCAATAGTATATCTGGTAGCTGTGGCATCAAAGTGCCTAAACAAGCCCACATTCAGAGCAGAAATTGATATTATCACCAGAATGAAGAGTCATAGTGCACCTTTGATTGAAAAAGTGACCCAGTAAGTCCTCTCAAACAAGCTCCATGGTTTTAATCATTAGCCTGACTCAGTGTCTTGTGGAAAATATCTTAAGTCTCAAATATTTACCTTGATTTGTGAATTGAATTATTTACAGTATTTAACCAGAGTCTTTCAATGAATAAGAAGTCAAGATTTACTGAAATTCCATCTTCTGATTTTAGAATTCCCCCTGGCATATCATTCACTACTGGAAGCCCTCAGTGTATTTGATTGAGGTGATGTGTTAATTAAGGCTTTGCCTCTCTATGTGGGCGCACATACATAGAGATAGATTGATTCTGTAATGCTGTGGTATTCCATACTAGCTATATCAGCTTCAATCATACCAGATCATTAAAAAACAATTTAAGAGTTATAGAAAATTTGGTGAATACTTCCAGAGATCAAAATAAAATCCCAAAATGACTGTGGAAATGGGACTTCAACTGTGAAATTTTGGAGAAGAAATTGGAAGAAATTATGGAAGATATTTTAGAATAACTCCAGAGACAGGAATAAAATTGCAGAATTTCTGAAAGGAAATTGGGGATTTTGCAAATATTAGAATAATGTTTTGGAAGAAGATTGCAGAATCATATAGAAATTCCTGAATGACCCTGGAGAAGGAAATAAAATTGAAGAATAATTTCATATCTGGAAATAGGATTGTAAAATAAGTCTGGAGATCAAAGTAGAATTGTGTAATGACTCTGGAGAAGGCAATCAAATGTTAGAAATCTGGAACTAGGTAAATCAAACTGTGAAGAAGTCCTAGGGAATAATAAAGAACTGTGAAGATCTAGAAAGCTAAAGATTAAACCAAAAGAATTTCAACTAAAATTATAAATACCAAATTCTCTGGCTTATTGCATAATTCATAGCAAAATCACACAATCCAATGGAGATAAAGTAAATAAAGCTATTTAAATTCCTATTGAGCACAGAATCAGAGCTGTAATTTATTCACCTCAATCCAATAAAAGGAAATACCTTGAGGCGTATTACAATGGATTTAGCAAGAGCACATTTTTTCTTAGTAATATTAACACACGTCAAATTTGATAGAAATTATAGAATAATGAAATCAAACCACCAGCAAAATTCTGTCAATATTGAATATCAAAATTGAAATTAGTAATAAATGAAAATATAGGATATTTTAAAGGAATAATGTCCCAACTTTTGTTAAAGTATAATGACACTGCACTTAATAGAAAATTCTGTATTTTCCTCACTTTCTCCACCTCCAAGAATAATTTCACCTGCTGAATTCTCTCAAAGATATCATATATCTAGACAAAATTTCAATTGTCAGAGGCTGTTTTTTCTCCACTTTATTGGAAAAAATAAACTCTCATCAGCCAGAGTATCCAATTGAAATCACATTATTTTGATAGGAAAAAAACAACAAGCCAAATTCTCTCAGAAAGCACATAAAAAATTCCCCAGCTAAATTCTCTCAAAGATATCATATGACTAGAAGAAATTTCAACTGTAAGAAGCTTTATTTTATCCACTTTCTTGGAAGAAAGGAAATCTCACAAGCAAAGTTATTTCAATGAAATAACATTATTTTGATGAGAAAAACACCACCAGAAAAAGTCTCACAGAAAACACATTTATACACCCAAACTACACATCTCACCAGCTGAAACATCACAGCTATGATTTTTCTAATTCCCCTGTTTTGAGAAGCTCTATTCCAGCCCAAAAGGTATAAATAGAGGTCTTCTCTCCCTCATTCTTCCAAAAGGAATGGAACAAGTTTCCATTTTTGAGGATCAAAACTATTAATTAGCTAGCAGGATATCCAGATTAGTAGCAGTTTTTTAGCTGTTAAAAGCTCAGTATCTTCATAGTATTTAAGAATAATTGTGAGCCTGTGTCATATGTATGACATACCCATAAGGCCAAAGAAAACCTTTGATACAATTGATTTAGTCTTAAATGGACTTATCAATTGAGTTTTAAAAAAATAGCAAAAAATAAGCATGTCTTTATCTTGGATAAGCAAAGCTATAATTATCATGTCATCTTTGGATTCTACACCAAACATCACCTAGGGTGAAGACATAGGGTGTTATACCAAAAAATGGCTATTTCTTATGTCATTAGAATATTTAGGAATCTCACAGTAAAATCAAAACATTTTTAACAAATTTTTACATTGTTAAATTTGAGCTTAAATGAGCTTAAATTTAAGGTCTCATAAGCTTTATGCAAACTTACCAAAACTTTAGTTAAAATTGAGGTGTGGTGTATATTTACTGGATTGGCTCAGGATTTGACATTGAGGATTTAAATCCTGTGTGAGCTCAATTTGAAGTGATTTAAGGCCATAGTATAGATTTAAATAAATAAAAGGGAAAGAACCATGCAGAAAGGTGGGAAAAGAGAAAAAAACAAATAGAGCCAGGGTACCCAAATTTTGGGATCTTCAAGGACTATATTAAGGTTGTCCACCTGTATTTCAGGATTTTTAACCATATTTAAGCTTTAAGATTAGAAATTTACTTCCAGGGTGACTTTATTATATAGCTTTAAAATGATAATAGAAGCTATACCTCTGAGTGTGACACATAAATAATGATGAGATGGTTAAAAGGAATATACTAAAGAATTTAGTGATGGTGAGAACTATTGATAGCCCTGGGTGCAGTGTTTACCTATTGGTATACAACAATAAACCCTACAAAAATTAAAATTATAATTATACCTGTTTGATTCTAAGGGTACCACTTCTTTGAGAAGCTATGCCATGTAAGAATACTAATAACAGGATGATGGATCAGCCTTCTGGTGAGGAAAGGCCTTCTTTTATCTTGTCCTGGGGTAGTGGGAGGTTGTTTACCTCTGCGTATTACCACAGAGTGAAAGGTTTCACTACTTTGGGCTAGTTTGTGGTTCTACACACTCAATAAAGACCGGTATTGGGTTCAAATGTGGTTTTAGGACCACAAGTTGTCATTTTGACCCTATACAGGGTGAATACTTTCACCAATGGAGTTTACAAGTGTGGTCTGGTGACTCTGACCCATCAGAAGCTGTAAAAAATTCCTGTATGAATCTTCTTTGTCAATTTTTGATAAATTAAATAATAAACAGAATCTAATTCAATTTATTAGCTGTTAATTCAGCTTTATGGACAGCTGTCCTAAAGTAAGATCCCATATTGGCTAGTGTGGGATTGAAATCTTGAAACCTGAATATCTTTGTCAGTTTTAAATATAGAGAGCCAAAAAGTGGCTCATTTTGTAGCCCTTAATGGGCTCTACACAATGGCTACTCATTTGGTGTAGCTAACATTAAAAATGGAAAAGTTATACCAATTCTGAATTCCATTATCAATTTGTGGAGTAATTATGAATCCTGTATTGAGCTTGTTTTCTCCATAGCTTTTTTTCTAGAAGAGATTTGAGGAAATAGATGGAATCATCATAAATCTCTGATTGTGCTCTTTCCAAAGAGACCCCACTTTGTGTATCTCACACTAAGGCTGGAGAAGTTGAATGAGAGGTGAATATTTTATTCACCCCTATTTGGCTCTATTTTGGCCATAACTTCCATAGTTTTGATGCTAGCTCAATTTGGCTAGTACCATTGTATACTTTGAATTAAGAGCTTAAATCCAAATACCCACTTGATGGGGTTCAGCCTCTTTCTCTGGATTTTAGATGAGAGGTGAAAATTAAGGTTTATGCTCAGAAACTGCTTTGAGCTTTAATAACTTTGTTATTCTTTGTCCTGTGATTATGGGACTTGAATATTTAGAAAGAGGTGAGTTTCCATTTTATTTTGATACCTTTTGAGCTTGTTTGGCTCAGCTCCATGTTTTGGTGGTATTTTGCTCTACCATTGTTTTATGGTATTCTGGGAGTGATGATTGTGCTCTGGATTTGAGTCACAGGCTGACATTGATCAAAAATTAAAGTTTAAACTGGATTCATCATAATTTAGACAGGAATTTAAAGCTTCCAAAAGGCAAATCCCTGTATGCAGGCTTTAAATCGAAGTTTTAAAAATTTTCAAAGGTTAATTAAGCTTCAAATTTAAAGTTATAATTATTTAAAACTTATCTAAAGTCAAGTTTTGGTGTGTATTGCTATTTCACCTGGAAAAATAGCAACAAAATTCAAAAAATCTTTTAAAATAAAATTCTGAATGGACTTGCTTGAAAGCTTGGCACATATGACAATTTAATGATATCCGTGTATAAATTCAATTTTCAGTACCCTTTCATCAGGATTAATTGGTAAGTAACCTTGAAGTTAACCTTTGAAATTATCCTTACAGACCATTAAGATTTTTCAAAATTAATTAAAAATTCAGCTTAAGGGACTTCTGCTTGAAACTTCATTTTCAAGTTGTTCATGTGATTAAATTTAATATAAATAGATTCATTTTATATTTAAGTATAAAATAATTAATCCAAGGCAAGATCAAAGCTCTTGAAGTCAAGAATAGAACTGGTAACTTTAAATTGAAATTAAAAGTAAGCTAACTTAAGTCAAGAACCTTCTTTTTAAGCATGGTTTTCATTTTTGACCTGAGAATTCCATATAGATCTATTATGAATCATGAGAGCTGCTTTGCGGTCATAAAAAGAACCCTTAAATGAATGTTTTTTCCAATAACAAATCATGATTCAAATCCATTAGAAATTTTTAACAGGTCATATTTTATACAATATAAAATCTTATATTATGAGAGTAATTTTGAAGCTATTTTACTCTTTATAAATCCTGAATAAAGAATTCAAATCATAGAATTTAGATTATATTGTCTTAATTACTAATAATAGATTTTATTATATGAAATGTTTCTCTTAGAAACTCTTTTGAGTCCACAAATTCCTACAAGAACTCCTGAATATTATTGTATCATAATAGAATGTGTTTTTATCCTTTAAAATATTGATTTTTGGCATGTTTTTACCTTATAAACATTACTTAATACTATTACTGCTGTTGTTTGACTTATTGTATTAAATAAATATTAAAAGTAAGTTTTATCTAAAATTGTATATCTATTCACCATGAGCAAAATTGCTACACCTGAGGGAAGGTGTTGCATTTGGAAGCTAGCTTGGATCTTTCCTAGACAGACCTCTGACTCTTCCTGTGAACTAGGTTGAACCCAGGATTCAAGTTTTTGTTAGTATTTCCCATTAGTCCAAGCCACTGGAATATCACAGAAGCTAAAGGATTTTCATTCCTTTCTTAGTGAAATCGATCAAGTATATAGTATATTATATGAAACTTTTTTCAATTCATATTTTTGTCCTAAAGTGAATACTCTCTATGGTAAAAAATTGAATCTCAAAATATATTTTCAATTTAAATAACTACAATTTTTTAAGGCCTAAATAAGTCAAAGGACATTTACAAAATGAACAAATTTTCTATATTTATTGATTTATGACCTATTATTACTTTAGTAAAATAAAAATTCTTATTTCCATCTCAAAAAAATGGCTTTCAAATGTTAATATCAGCTGTTTTCAACTGACTCCTATTCTAAAATACTCTTCATTTTTAATTCATTTCTCTTAAAAATGGCTAAGCTTCTGGAACCCCAGAAGCAAAATATGAAGGCTTTGAAAGCCCTTTTACTAGAAATATTTTTAAAAAAAACAAAAAAATGTGTATATTTTTCTTCCTTTATTGATTTGAATATCCGGAACTTGACTTTTTTGATTTTTTCATTTTCTGATTTCTTTGTGTTCTCGAAAATTTGAAACAATTTTCATTACAAAAACCAAAATTTTTATTTTGAATGAGAAAAAAACGTACTATTGTTTGTTTGAGGGTAGTATTTCTTCATTCATGGGAGAATTGGTAGGCTTTATACATTAAAGCCTCTGAAAGTGGAAGGGATGCAAAACTTCAAGGGAAATTAAATTACATGGCCTGTACTGGCTCCTACTGTAAATTTGTCAGCAATCATCAACAATTTTACAGTAGAAGATTCTACAGGCCCTGTACTGTGATGAAATTGACACATATAAAAATTTACAGTAGCAGCCCTTTCAAGGCCTACTGCTGTAATTTTAATTAAAAACCAAAAAAAATTAAAGAAAATAAAAAATATTGAAAAGGAACTAAAGAAGAATTAAAGAAAGAAAAAAAAGTGATATAATAATCAAAATAACACATCACTATAAAAAAATTGATAGAAACACTCAAAAAAGTGAAAAAAATGGTCAAAATTGATTTTAACTAGAACAAAAACAGTTTTTTGTATTGATTTTATTCAAAAACTATAAAAACAAAACTTCCTTTAAGTAATAATAATAAACTCACTGCACAGTATTTTATTTTTCATCCTTTTTTTGGGTTAATTCTGTCATTTTATTAAAAATATTTGCTTAAAAGTCTTTTTGAAATATTTTTTGTGTTTGTTTATTTACGTTTTATCTTTCAACAATAAAGTTCAAGAGATTTTATTTTATAAACTAATGTTGGAATGATCAGTTGGAGATTTTAAGCTCATTAGCATGCTGATCAAACTAATAAGAAATTGAAATACTTTGCATTTTGTAAATTTTAAAGGTCCAGTTCACTTAGTATTTCGTAGCTATCTGTGAATATAGAATATGATTATGTCAATAAAATACAAAGAATCCGGATTTACCTGTAAGCCTGTTCAAATATTGTGAAAATTTATATTGATCATATTTTTTTATTTTTCAAGGTTCAGAAGAATTTTTCTTTATTTTAAAAAAGATATATCTGAAATGTTTTATCATATTTTCATTGATAAAAAGCATATGATTCGTTATTATTTTGAATTATCAATGAATTGTTTTTAAAAGGGACTTACATATGGGTTTGATAATCCCTGAAAAGATGTTTTCATAAATTCCAATCAAAAAATAAGATTTAATGGGTAAATTCCTGGGGAAATGCTTGATAATTAAAATTCAATACTTGAGACATGATTCAGACCATTTTATGATTCTGATTGGGCATGGCTCTGAAGTGATATTTGTTCCACTAAAAGCTCAATTCCCCAAAGGGTACAGCTTATTTCTTTGGGCTCCCTTTTTAAAATGTGGATTCAATAAATACTACAACCCTTCTGGGAAGGATTAATATGACATAAAAGCACCAAATGCTCTCATATTATCTTCTAAAAGCATTTAAGAGAGATGTGTATATGATCTTTTTACCTCCAATTTATAGATAGCATATTATTCCATATTTATCATTCCTTTATTTTGTATGAGTTTATTGAAATAATTACTGATTTAAAAAACTCACAGGATCTTTATAGATATATCTTTAGAAAAAATTTGTTGAAAGAGCCCATTTATGCAAGTTTTTTTTCTCGATATTGTATAGGGGTCCTATCTTTTGAAAGAAAGATAAATGTGTTGACTCAGGTATTCATAAATATGTAGTTTTTAATTAATGACAATATATATATAATCTATATATCAGTTTGAATTAAGTGATGAATGATAGCATAGAAAGGTGTCCTGCATAATTTTGAGGAAATTTCAGTTTGGAAATATTAAAAAACTCTTTTCCTAATTACTTGTGATGATCTGAGTTTTAATTATGTAGTATTTATAAAGTAAAAAATCTATTTCGAGAGAATCAAAGATATAAACACATCAATTTAACGAGACATTTAATTCTTGATTCCATGGAGAGCTCACTATATATCTTAATCATTAAGAATTGTTTAAACATTAATTGTATTGAGTTTAAATTTAAAAAGGATCTATAATACAGCAAAAAGTATCAAAATAATGATGTAAAAGGTTTTCTTAATAAACTCATTTTACATCCTTAATTAATTGACTACAAGAATTTCTGACCATATTGACACATAAAGATTAGATTTCCTCAAATTTCTAAAACTGAACTTTCAATTTCTCAGCTTCATTTTTCCTTTATGTACAGATACTACCCTAATCTCCTCAAAGTAGAAATTCAAATGATCTTGGCTTTCACCCATTTTAGTAGCACATTTTATAAAGAGACTAATTTTATAGCTCATAATTTCTCCACAGAAATATTCCAACTTGAGCTAAATGTGTAAGCATAAAATGAAACGTTAAGTCTCCAGAGAACTCAATAATCTGACGTTCTTGATTTTTATTGAGTTAGAATTATATTATTAAGCTATGTTTTTTAGGTGAAGATAAAAATAGTCTTTAGCTTACACCATGTAATAGTATAATGAAGGATCCCTCAATAATAAAACTAAGACCCAATATTATGATTTAAATAGTTATTTCATCTATGTATGAGTGTAATAATCTTCTTCAAAGAGTTTATGGGCTAAAATAGAGGTGCTATTATTTGAATATAAACTACATTTTGATTGGAATCTCCTTAAAATGACTCTGTACCATAAAGATTGAAAGCTTGTTTCAATTTTGATTAAACCCTTGATCTTGAAAGGGAGAAAAAATAGGGCATATGATGCCTCAAAAAATGGAGCTTTTTATAAAAGAAAACAGTTAAATTGTATTGTATATTCTTCATAATATGTATATATTCAGGAAGTCTCAAAGTATCCAAGGGATCATAAGATTTATTGTAAGATTTTTTAAAAATTAAAGGTTCTAATTTCAATATTATTTATATTTCCCATGAGTGAGAATTACAGAAAGCTTAAAGTGTGATATAAATGTGAAAATTTATAGGAAAATACACAGAGGTTGAATTTTTTGCAAATGAAGTGATAGAAAGTAATCAATAATAATTGAAAAAAGGGAAAATCAAAATAAGCCTGTTTATAATGTATTATTGAATTATTGAGCGTCAACAACCCTGACCAAAAACTGACATTGAGCCAAGTCAATTAAGACTTTGTGGCTTGCATATGTGGCTTAAATTTCTTCCAGAGCATCTATTTATAAATTTAGTTTCTTTCCTATCTTCAACCCCAATGCAATCTATCTGCAATGTTGAATTCCAAATGTAGCACCTTCTGTCAGGTGTAGCCACTTTTCTCATGGTGATTTTATCTAGTTTTTGATTTTTATATGTAATTTTTCTATAAGAAGTATCTCTTCACAGTGTGTGTGATGTTCCTTTTCTAAATGAGATTTATATTATTTGTGAGTGGTTAAATATTGATATTTTCTATGTATAATTGTCTCATTAAGAGCTTTACACTTTGTATTATTATAGCTTTCAGTGGCCATAATAATAATAAAATAATTATACTTTATTATGATTATTAATATCTTTCTTTATATTAAATTATTCAATAATAACAAAATTCCCTTTTCTATATAATTATCCTATTTTGTGGTTATAATATTTAATTATCTTGTATTCCCTACTGAGGAAAGTCATAGTACTTTTGATATCTGTTACTATTATTAAGTGTATCATAGACAAACCTTAAAATAGTAGTACAAAATTTGTGAAAATCTCAGTATCCTTACTCATTAGCTTAGTATTATTGAGCAATAGTAGTATAACTGTAATTAAAAGCTTAGTTGCCTTGCTTGGAATCTTAGTATTATTAAGAAAATGAGTAGTGATATAAACATAGTATTAAAAAATAATCATCAAAGAATCATTATTAGTATTAAATCCTTTAGTATTATTATTAGTATCCATATTGAAAAAAATGATCATAATAAAAAAAAGAAGAAGGAAAGAAGGAAAGGAAAAATCTCTTATTAGTCTCATAAAAATAAAATAAAACAGCAGTCATTAGTTTATTATAGTGTTACACAAGAGTTTTGGCTATAGAGTTATTGATAGGTCTATTTTAAAAACTACCGATAATTATCCTCTATCTGTTAAAACAACAATTCTTATTTTATTTTGTGACTCTCCATAGTTTGACTATTTGATATTATTATGAGGGAAAGCTAATACACCTTAGCACCCATGGTTATGCAACAATTATGAATTTAAAACAGACTTACCATTAATTTCCCCCTCAAGGTACTGCCTATTTCATCCCAAATCTGGTTTATGAAGAGTGGAATAAAGCTTCAACCATCAATAATAAGTCCCTTCCTATGAAAAAACACATTCAAGTTTAGCCCATAAAAGAAACCCTTTACCAATCAGGAAAACTCATATGCTTATTGATTAAATCTGGAATCAGAGAACCCAGGAGATTCAAAATCATCATAACAACAAAAATATTCAGAGGTATGAGTTCAGTATTATTACCTCAAAGGAGGAAAAACACCACCTGGAGAGGAATCACCTATGGATCATAGCATACCAGGTGGTATACCAAGAACCAAGAAGAAATATCAGACAATATTCCTAGATCATTTTCAAAAATTACTCAAAGAAATATTCAAAATTAAAGATAAAAGTGAACTACAGAAAAAAGACAAGATATCAATATGGATTCAGAATCATTGTCAAAGATACCACATAATTTCAATGAAGCCAAAGAAGAAGTTATCAATGAATATACCATTCAAGGACCAGAAGATATGTCTGATGCAGAAATACTTCATCAGGAAATTTTATAAATTCAATAAGAATTAATTGAGCTCCTTGAGAAAGAAGGAAAAAGAAAAGATTCAGGTTTTACTGCAGAAAAAAGCCCAATGGAAGAAACTACAACCATGCCAAGAACTTTCAGACAGAAAGGATAACCATCACCATTTTCAAGACCTGTAGACTTATCAGCTCCATTCACTTTAAAAAGACCAAATACTCTACCAAAAAGTATTAATATTTATCCACAGTCTTCAAGCCCATTACAATAGGAAATTCCTAGAAATAGCACAATAATTGTTAATATTAGGCCAAAGGATTATAGCTTATGGATTTATGGAAAGGAAGTAGAAATA
The DNA here is from genome assembly GCA_023105745.1 of Austropuccinia psidii. Taxonomy (NCBI): domain Eukaryota; kingdom Fungi; phylum Basidiomycota; class Pucciniomycetes; order Pucciniales; family Sphaerophragmiaceae; genus Austropuccinia; species Austropuccinia psidii. The sequence goes on from JALGQZ010000016.1 coordinate 11,585,620, forward strand.
TTAATTGAAAGAGTGGAAATTTAAGGAGAAAGTGGCAGGGATATAGCAAGACAGATATCATTTTGGACTCAAGATCAAGAAATTAACTCCCATATTGAATGAATGCCTGTATATGAAATTGGGGATTGGGAGAGTTTAGAATTTGATATTAAGAGGAGATGCAGAATGGTATCACCTGAAAGAAGATAAAAGCTGTGCTTAATAACACAGCTATTTACAAAGATTCAACAAGGAGGAATTGGAAATATGACTAAATATAAAAGATTCATTGGAAAAGATGAAGACATCATTAATTATCATAAAAGGTATCAATATCACAATCAAGAAATTTACTCTAGTATTTCCTCAAGTGTGCAAGAATCTATTTATTATCAAATGATAAAATATAAGGCCATGGTGCAAGATTTGAATGGTGGTTATATAATACCAAGATTGGAAATATTGAAGCTATATATCAAAAAGGACTTAGAATCCAAATCCTTAATTCAACAGAGGGAATGTTCACAAGCAAAGTCACAAGAAAAAAATATAGGTTTGAAGATGGAAGCTGGGAAGTAGTCTTAAAGTCAATGAAAGATCTTACCCAAAAAATTGAAAATCCCCAGCCACAAGAACATCAATAAAGGGATACCAGGAAAGAATCAGTTGAATAAGTATTGACTCAGCTCAAAAACCTTTCAGAAGTAGCTTTATATTCAAGGAAAACACAAGAATAAAAAAATTAAGGTCAGGAAAATATGCATAGATCACAGCCATTCAGGCTAAGATATCTGTTACCACACATATATCCCATCTTGAATGGCTCCAATACAGCAACTGAAGTGTTATTACTGCTTAAAAGAAGGAAATTTCATTATGAGATGTAATCAACTCACAGAAGACTTGGAGAAAATAATGGTCTTGAATTCTTGAGGAGCATATCTTTTTCCCAATTTCAGCAAGTGCCCACAGAAGGCCCTACATCTATAAAATAATTGGTTGAAAATCTTGCCAAAGAACAGGAGGAATTCACTAATAATATGATAGAAAAATCAAATCCACCCCCAAAGCAGCAAGCAACAACAGTAATTGAGGATCACAAAGATGAGAAGGCAGCCACTATAGCTTAAATAGAAGAATGTGGAAACTGGAAATCTCCTCAAATATGACAAGTGAATGAAAATCTTTGAATGATTTCTGGACATAGGCAGACAAGAAAGAAAAGCAAAAGCCAAAATCAGATAGAGGATAAGAATGAAACACAAAAATCCCTTAAAATGAAGATACCAGGTCCCTGGCATGAGGAAGATGAGGCAGAAGAGAACATAAGAGTTTTAATTACAACAAAATACAAGATAGCTCAAGAAGGAAAGGAAAGAGTTTACAAAAATATTGAAATTATTTCCAAGGAAAGGAATAAGAAGCTGCCAAAAAGGGATTCACAAAAGATTTACTAAAAGAACGAAGTCAAGTCTATGGTCAATATACCAAAGCCAATAATTGAACATGTGATGGGAAACATATTTTAACAAAAGATGAATCTTACTCTTGAAGAAATATTATCAATGTCACCAACCTTTATTTACAAATTACAAAACTTACAAACCCAAGAAAAATACATTATAAAATAAGCTAATGCATTAAATATTCAGAAAAGACTACTTTAATTAAAGCTACATGACTATGATACCTCAATATTACATTATGCATTGCAACTTGGATTTATGAAAGTATTTATTGGAAGAGAAGAATATCCTAAAATGAAATTGGTTGATACTGGCTCAGAAATTAACATAATAACAGAGGAAATTGCAATTAAAGCCTCTCTTACAAAAACAAAACTTGATATTAACCTTGAAGGAATTGGTGGACATACAACATGGTTGGTTGAAATCTCAGGATTTGAACCAATTAGTATAATAACAGTAGAAAAAAATTCATTCTTTCACAAAAAAGGAGCCATACACACCATACTTGGAAGAAAATGTTTAGAAGATAATGATTTTAAATTGGAACTTGCACACAAGCAAGGGGAAATATTCAGTTATCCAGAGGAAGATGGACAAAGATTATGCTTACCAATATGTAACCCTCAAGCTATGGGCTGGAAAATCCCTTCACCAAGAGGCATGGAGCTTTCTGCTTCTTCAGAAATTGGAAAATGAACAATAGATCAAACAGAATCATCCAAAAGAAAATAAACAGAGGAAACAGGAATTCAATCTTCAACAAAAGTGAAAAAAGCCTCCTTAAACCAAGAAAAATACCTTTTTAAGCTACTTTTGATGCAAAAAATGAATTGAATTTTATAAATCAGGAAATAGCCATAAAAGAAGAATTACACATCAAAATCAACAAATAACTCTTTGAAGCCACTTGGTCAAATTGAAAATCTTGAAGTCATTTTTGGTAATGAGTAATAATCTACATAGAATTTTTTAGTATTGAGAATTTCAGTAAGATAATAGTTTAACAAAGGTCTAGCATATCATCTTCATCAAAAGAAAGTATTCCCCCTTCACCTGATAAAAAATACAAAGGAAAGGAGCAAAAAGAGGATAAACTGGAGGTAGAAGATAGTTGAGCAATAAAAAAATCAAAGAGTAACTGAAAAAGATGAGAAGAAATTTGGACATGGCTATAGAATATCCAGAGAAATGGCTGGCACTTGAGGTAAGTGGAATAAAGAAATCAGATGAAGGAGAAAGCCCACAGAAGAAATTACAAATGGATCTCAAGCCACCTGAAAAAAATTCCTTAGGAATTGCAGAATATTATTTCAGTTTATTTCAGGAACAGACTGGGTATATTATAAATATTGAAAAAGATGTAATCAATGAAGAACCAAAATATGACAGAATCAAGCTGCTTGCCAAAAGAAAATTTGCAGAATTGGAAAATCAAAGTTCCAGAATTACTGAAGACCAGATGGATCAAGTTCAGGATAGAGGTATGAAAAGGAGGATTAAAACAGAATAGGAACAGTTGTAGAAGAAGGAAAATTGGTAGAATTAGAAGATTACTCCATTTTATATCAACAAACAAATGTGAATTGGAAAGATAAATTTAGGCAATGAAGAAGATTCAAAGACCTAGAGGAAGGAGAGTTATCAGAAAATACACAGAGGCTAGCTGGACTTACCATTCTATAAACCAATCCACAAAAATGAAGTGAGAGATGGTTTTCATCACTCCTAGGAACAATTATTCTGTTTTTCCAATATCCAACCTTCAAACACAACTGATTTATTTGATTAAAATGAATAAATTACATTCAGATTAATGAATGAAATCCAGGATAAACATGAAATACAACCAAATATACTAGAGGATTATGAAGAGGAAGATTATTTAATTCTTCCAATGATTACAATCCAAGAGCTTTATGATTATCAGCTAGATGAACCACCAATTAAAATCCTACATATTTCAGAACTACCCATATCAAATATTCCAAATTTCAACCTCTTGGAATTACTAACCAATACCAGGATCAAAGGAAATTTAAGAAATTCTTACTGGAAGAAGCCTTATGGATATTATCAAATGACAATAAAAGTATTTTATTACAAATTCTTATTGGACAAAGAGTATTTGAATCTGGGAGGAACCCTTTACTAGTGTGATTCTGGGTATTGTTTTATTCATGAAGTCAAAGGTTTTTTTCAGAATGGAAAGGAAATAAACAAAGAGAATGACACAAAAAGACTTTTAGGCAGATATTGAAAGATGTATGTTTTCAAGTGATTCACAACAGAATATTGAGAATTTCTTAATAATAACTCAATTAATCCATTTTCAAACATGAAAAAATAGTAAAATAATAAAAACAACATAAAATGAATCTTTTATTATTTGTATTAGTATCAGGGCAGTGATCTTCCTCCTGATCAAAGAGAAATTTCCATTTATTTAAATGACCTCATTTTTTTGAAAAAAACCTAAAATATTTAAAATATTTGTAGCTTCCAGTGGGAGTAAAATCCTTTCTTATCAAAGAGGAATTATTATTTTATCTTAAAGCTAAATAATTTCATCAAAGCTCAAAAATGACCTAGAAAGCCATTTATGAAAATATTATGCCTGAAAATGAATGGGAATTGAATTTGGGTTGGAACAAACAAGGATGGAAAGATTTAAACTGCAAAAAAGAAGAATTCAATCACTGGGGAAAACCAATTGTTGAAGAAGGAGAGGGTTAATTTGAAATATGTATTTCATAATTAGAATTTGAAGAATTGTTCAATTTTCCGGAGAAACTCCAAGATATAAAAGAATCTCCAAATTGTAAAGAGCTTCCAGGATTTTCTGTCTCAATATTGGAAGTTTTGGAATTACTTACATATGAGGGTTTCAAAGGAAATTTAGAAAAAATCTATTAGGAAGAGGATGCCTCAAAGGATGCTAGATGGAGAGGGGAAATATATTATGGGGATTTGGAAGCCTCAAAAGGACTTTTGTTGGACCTATTGGAAATAAAAGAAGGAATAAATTTGTGGAAGCATGGAAATTATTTGATATAAAATGCCAATTGGGACTTTTCATGGGAAGATTTTCTTTGAACCTGGAATTATCAGTCTCAAGGTTCAAAATTATAATGTAAATAAAAATTACTGAAATTTGATTGTGGAAGACTTATTTATTCAAAAAATTAAAGAAGAGAAAAGAATATTTAAATCAATACTTGAGAAGAATCTCATAAAAACAATTCAGAAAAATATTACTAAAAATAGAAAAAAACTTCTTATTTTATGGATTTTTAATTTTTCACCAAAATAATTATAAAAAGCTATCAAAAAATTGAATTATGTATCAGTATTCAAGACAAGACTTCAAACTCGACATTATTGAGATTCTTTAAGAATATACAAGTATCGCAATTTGATTTTAATGTGAGGAAAAAACAGGGGAGGTAATCTGTTCATATGCCACCTCAAATCAAAACAAATTGGAACAAGCTTGGCAAAGTATGGGCCTAGTTACCTTAATAAATTCCAAAAAAAAACAAGGAAAAATGAATGAAATATTCTCATCAACTGAAAATATATAGGAGAGAATAAATAGTAAATTTTTATGAAAACAATCAGCAGAAAAATGAAAAAACAACCTTCCACTGGATAATTACTTACAGCCGCAACAAGTTGGTCTTAGCAAGTCTTTCACAGGGAAGCATCCGTCCATAAATTGGGTTTTTACTTATTGAATAATGAGAAAGGTTGAGCTTCCTCAATAACAACAACATTCCAAACATCAACTCAGCTTTCCATAATCAAGGAACAACAATATTGACAGTTCCAGCAGCAGAATTTCTGCCAGAGGAGGAAATTGAACCCATTTCAAAAATGGAACTTGAAAGAAAAATTGATTCACTAACCACTACACAGCTTCAACCCATAACATCATGCCTCATACCAACAACTCATTAAGAACATTGCAAAATTTTCTCCAAAAACAGAGAAATTTCAACATATAAAAATGAAAAAAAAGAAATTTTTTCCAACATAGAAAAATTCAAAAAAAAAAGACTTTTTTCAATGTATAAAAGGAGGGGTGTTTTTTATAAACAATAAAATAAAAAGAGCAAGCTAAAAATGAATAATTCCTTGTAAAACTGTAAAAGCTGAAGGCTAAAATTAGTCCTTCTATGAATTTAAACTACAGCGTAGCAAAATGAAGGCTAAAATTAGTCTTTGTATGACTGTAAAATACAGGGGTAGCACACCAGAGGGCTGAACGTGCAAGGAAAATCAAAAAAATAAAGATGTCAATAGTAACAAAAAAAGTGAAGAATAGAATAATGAAGAATATATAATTGAAATAAAAGCATAATAGTTAATCCTCTTTGTCCTCAGTAAGAAATTAAACTTCTGCCTTGTGTAATTCTGGACTAGGGCTTTTAAATGTCCTTATATGAAATCAAACTGCAGGATTTGGTATGTGTAATATACTGGGTTTTATCCAGCTAGAGGTAAAGCCCTCTCATTAATCAAAGCTAAAACTAAAATTTGATTATTAAACAAAGGAAAAAGGAGATACTCAAAAACTATTGTATTTCACAAAAAAATTGAAAATTAAAAAAAAGAAGAGAAATAATATTATTAATTGATACTTTCAACCAGGTTGATAATTATGGAAGCTCAAGAGGATGCAGGAAAATATAAATACATACTCAAGAAGGTTGGAACAGTCAATGAAGCTAGACCTCATGATCTAAATCCACTTTTGGAAAGACCTGAATTATCAATAGATACATATGAAAGACCTTTATCAGCCAACCAACCTCTATTTATTGAAACATTAAAAGTTACAGAAGAAAGAATTACAATTATCAACTTTGGACCATCTGGATGGTTATCAGAAGAAGAAATGAATTTATTGAAAAATGTTATATTACTAAGGGAAAAGGCTATAGCATTTTGTGAATAAGAAAGAGGCATACTTATACATTATTATGGAAAACCTTATAAAATACCAGTTATACCACATGAACCATGGCAAAAAGCCCAATACCAATACCAAAACAATTTTACCTCAATTTATTTAATTATCCAGAGAAAGTATACATACAGGACTCTGTGAGAAATCAAAAATATCTATAAAAGACCAGTATTGTGTGTGGCAAAACCCAATGGAAAACTTAAAATAGCTCATGATTGTCAAGACCTCAAGAAAGGCAAAATAAAAGATGCAGGATTACCACAAACGTTTTATGATTTTTTGGAATCATTTTCAGGAAGCGAATATTATTAATTCAGAGATATTATGGTAATAAAGGACCCCTTAAAACATTTGAAACAAAACTTAAAATACTTCAGCTTACCAGAATACCTAGAGGAGCAACAAGATCTGTGACAGGTTATAAAGCACAAATGACTTGGATACTTCAGGAAGAAATTCCGGAGAACCTTGGAATATCTATGGATGATTGAGGGACTAAAGGACCCAGATCAATATACAAGAATGAAACATTGAAGGATAATCCACTCATAAAAATATCTATCTGGGAATATGAAGTAAGATGAGAAAGAATAATTTTCATAAAAGAAGAGATAGGACTCACAATTTCAGGATCAAATTCTCATTTTGTCTTCCAGCACTTGATATTGTAGGGAATGCTGTATTTTTGGGAGTAAGGAAGATTTCAAAACAGAAGATAAAACAGATACAAAACTGGACCAGACAAAAAAAAAGGATGGAAGTTAGGAAATCTTTCTAGTTATATTCATATTTAAGAATGTTTATCAAAGACGTTTCACAAGTTTCAAATCAATTGAGAAGATTGACAAGGGAGGATTTATTGTCAAAATGGGATGAAAATTGGAAGAAGCTTTTATAAACCTCAGGAATATTTTAGGAGAATAAATTACTTTGAAGAAATTGAATTATGAAAAAGGGTGTGGAAATATAGGATTAGAGATATATTCAGGTTATATTTCAGCTGGTGAAGCTCTTATGAAAGAGGATAAGAGTTGAAATGATATACCAGTATTATATGAATCAGTAACCTTTTCTTGACTAGAATATAAATACTTTCCTCCTAAATCAGAATTGTGTGGTTTTGCAATAATACCCAAAAAACTTCAAACAATATTATGAGGGAAACACTTTTAGCTTCAATGAGATTCTAATGATTTGATAGAAATGATAAACAAACCATTTTTACCAAGTGCACCAATGACAAGAGGGTTAAAATTTATTCAGTATCTTCTTTTGATCTGGTACACAAACTGGGAAAGACATTTACTATGTCAGATGGGGTATCAAGAATACCAAAGGGTGAATATGAAGATTAAATTGAAAGGGATAATTTTGAAGAAGAAGGATGGATCAGACCTCATCTAGTATTTGGCCTAAGAGAAGTTAATACAAGAACAGTGGGAAATTCATCAAGAAATAAAACAAAAAATATCAAAATTCCAAAAAAACGGGAAGGATTTGGAAAACATATGCAGGAATAATTAGATAGTTGGAAAAAGCCACAAAGTATTAGGGAACAATATTTCAATAGAATTAAAAGAAGATAAGTAAATTTTTATCTAGAAGGAGGGAAGCCTATCAAGAGAATCCACAAATAGTTTTATTTAATGAAAAATATCTGGAAAATTCCATAGAAAATGTACAAAGAGCTGGGCCATTAAGCATAAAATGAAAGGTACATAAGAATAAAGAAAATGTATTTTTCAGAAGGAATGAAAAGTATAGTCAATAAATAAGGTAAATAATGTCAAGAATGTCAGAAAATGAAGAAGGGAAGATATCTGCAACATCCAATTTATTCTAAATGGTAATTATGGATGCAGTCCAAATTAAAGCAGGAAGATAGAAACATTTAATGGTGGCAAGAGATTACTTTTCAGGGTGGCCAGAAACTGTGGAATTCACTAGGCTAATTGCAAAATCATTCTTATAATGGTTGAATTCCAAATGGATTTGTAGATATGGAGCACCCAAAGAAGTAACAGTAGATTGAGGAGCAGAATTTGGAAAAGAACTACAAGAAGCAGTTAAAAGAGCAGGATCAAGAATCAGAATAACTACACCTTCCAGCCCCAAATTATAAGGGATTATTGAAAGAGGCCATAGGCAATTAGAGGATGCACTTGTAAAGATGTGTGGCTAAAATGGATCCAAATGGAAATAATATCTACAAATTTTGATCTTAGTAGATAGAATTTCTGAGAAACAAAAAACAGGATACTCAAAATTCAAACCTCAATTTTCTCAGAAGGCTTTCTTCCCAATTGAAATAGAAATAAACACATACCTAGCCATAGAATTGAATTACATATCAACAACAGGAGAGCTATTGGAAGCCAAGCCATACAGATTAATGCAAAAGAAGAAACAAGACTAAAAGCAGAACATAAATTGAGAGATTCAAGAAACAAATAATTTCAATACTTGGAGAAAAGGATGGCAGACAAACTTAGAGATCCAATTCAACAAGGGGATTTGGTATTAGTTTATAATAAAACACTTGAGTCACAGTGGGTTTTACTCTTTAAAAACTTTTGCATCAGAACCTTTAAAGTTATAAGTTAAGTTAATAATGGACCTTGGTAACTTGAAGAACTGGATGGCACTAAGCTTACAAGGAAATTTGCATCCAGGCACGTCAAGATACTTTATCCAAGGGGGAAGATAGCTCACTAGCCGTGAAGAAAGTAAGCTTAATATTAAATCTTAGAGAAAAAATAAATTGAAAATCATACAAAACTTTATTTATATTGGAGAGCTTTCAACTAGGATTCTGGGGACAGTATTAAATGGAGAGGGGGATGTGGCATTCCATACCATCTATATCAGTCTCAATTTTTCCAAATGATTGAAAACAATTGCAGAATTACAAACTATTTTCTGAATAATTCCAGAGATCAAAATAAAATTGAAGAATAACCCTTGAAATGGCAACAAAATTGAGGAATTTTGGAGGAAATATGGAATATATTGTGGAACAACTCTGGATACAGGAACAAAATTTCAGAATTTCAGAGAAGAAACGGGGAAGTTTGAAAATTGAAGAAATACTGATGGAAATAAGATTGCAGAATTATAGACAAATGCCAGAATAACTCTGGAGAAGGTAATCAAATTGCAGAATAATTTCAGATATGGAAATAGGATTGTGGATTTACAGAAGTGTGGAATAATGCTAGATACCAAAATACAATTGGGGAATAATTCTAAAGCTAAAAACAAAATTTCTGAATAGCTCTGGAGAAGTAGATCAAATTTCAGAAGTCTGGAACTAGGTAAATCAAACTGTGAAGAAGTCCTAGGGCATAATCAAGGATTTTGAAAATCTGGAAGACTAAAGTTTCAACCATAAGAATTTCAATCAAAGTGAAAAATACCAACTTAAATGCCTTATTGCATAATTCATAGCAAATTTACACAATTCAATGGAAATAAACTAAATACAGCTGTTTAAATTCATATTGAGCACAGCATCAGAACTGTATTTTTGACACCTCAAGGCTGTGCAAGAAATAACAATGTATTTACAAAGAGCAAATGTTTCTTCAGTAATATTAACACACATCGAATTTGATAAACATGATGAAATATATGCATGAAATGATGGAATAATGAAATAAAACCACTACAAAAATTCTCCCAAGATTACATATGAAAGTTGTAGTTAGTAATAAAAGGAAATAAAGGAGATTTGAAAGCAATTCTTTCCCCACCTTTGCTCAAATACAATGGCAGTGCACTCAATAGCAACTTCTGTATTTTCCTCACTTTCTCCACTTCCAATGAGAATTTCACGAGCTAAAGTCTCTCAAAGATCTCATATGACTGGAAGAAATTTCCATGGTCAGAGCTGTATTTTCTCCACTTTCTCAGCACAAATAAAATCTCACCAGCAAAGTTTTCTCAATGAAATTACATTATTTTGATGAGAGAAACACCACCAGAACAAATTCTCTCAGAAAACACATTGCTACACCAAAAATACACATCTCACCAGCTAAAACATCTCAGGTATTATTTTACTAAGTCCCCTTTTTTTGGAAGCTCTATGGTGGCCCAAAAGGTATAAATAGAGGTCTTCTCTCCCTCATTTTTCCAAAAATGATTGAAAATGTTCCCACTATTGAGTATCATAATCATCCCTGAGCTAAAAGGATATCTAGATTAGTAGTGGCATTTTAGCAATGAAAAGCCCAGTAGCTTAGTATGATTCAAAAATAGTACTTTAAATGTTGTTGAAATACCAGTATCCTTGCTTAGTAGCTTAGTATTATTAACTAATAGCATTATGGCAATAGTAAAACACTCATTAGCTCAGTATTATTGAAGAATAGTATTATAACCATAGTTAAAATCTTAGTAGGCTTTCCCAGAATCTTAGTATTATTAAAAACAGTAGATATATAGGAATAGTATTAAAAAATAATTATTGAATAATAATTATTACTATTGAATCCCATAGTCTTATTATTAGTACTCATATTGAAAAGAAAAATAATCATAATAAAAAAACAAGAAGAAAATAAACAAAGGAAAAGATCCTTTATTAGCCTTATTAAAAGGAGATAAAATTGTATTATTTAGTTTATTTTAGTGTTACATCAGAGTTTTGGCTAAAGAGTTATTGATGGGTCTGATTCAGAGACTACTTATTAGTCTTCTCTATCTGTTAAAACCACAAATCTTATTCTCTTTTGTGATTCTCTGTAGGCTTACTATTAAGTATTATTTTTACAGGATGCTAATACACCTAAGAACCCATGGTTATCGGAAAACTTTGAAATTAAAAACCAAATGACCAATAACTTCCCCCTCAAGTTACTGCCTTATTTCATCCCACACCAAAAGGAATTCTCAAAACACCTTTTTGAGACTGAAAAACAGAGTGCCTGGGTCACTATATCCACAAAAGAGGAGCTGTCCAGGCCAATATGACCTGTGCATCTTTTGAAATTTCCCTGTGCAATAAAAAGTGAAATTCCACATTAAAGTTAGATGAATTAAACATCCTAAAAAATACCTTTTTTATTTTTCACCAAATAATTAGCAGCTTCTTTTCTTGTGGTGGGGACCCACACCATAAAAATTATTTTTATTTATTCATAATAGACAATCTGAAGGAATTTCCACCCAATTTCTGAAATTTTCCTACAAATATAAAGTACAAATATTTTGATCTTCTTTTGCTAAAATTAATATTTAATTCATTAAATTGGTCAAAAATATTAAATATTATTATTTAGTTAATCAATTCAAGAAATGAGAGATAAAGTTATCAAGATAAGTATTGAAATTTTCTCAAAAAGAATTAATAATCAATAATAAAGAAGAAACATTAAATGACTGTTTATGGTCAAAGAAGTGATAAAAAATAAACAAATTAATAATAAATAATAAAAAGTAGAAGCTTAATAAATGATTTATAACAAATGAAGAATATATAAGGAACTAAATAATAAAAAATAAATAGTAATTAATTCATTAAGAAACGAAAAAATGAAGTCATTAACCAATAAAAGATGAAAAATAAATAAATAATGAAGAGTAAAAAATGAATAAATAGGTAATAAATACACAATAGAATATATGATATAAGTAACTAACAAATACTGAATAAATAAATAAATAACAAATACTAAATAAATAATACAAAATGAATAGTAAATAAATAAATAACAAAACAATTATTAATTATTATTCAATTACACAATTATAATAATTATTAATCAATTTGTTATATTAAAGTTTATGAATAAACTATAATAATAATCAGCTAATATTCAAAAACCAAGTAATGAATTCTTGATAAATCCCATCATTATTAATGATATAATTGTTATAATAATCAATAAATTACTTATAGTAAAAATTAGGAAATTATATATAATGATAATAAATAAATTTTCCATAATAAGAGACAATTAATTATAATAATAATTAACCATAATATTGGAATTCAAAAAAATGCAAAAAATAATTAGAAAATTCATCAATCATCATTAAATTAAACCATTATAATAATGATTAATCAACAATTTATGTTCAAATTCATGCATAAATTTTAATGAACATATTCTTTAGAGATATAGATATAATGTTAATAATGTTAATTCTTAATGAGATAATAATACTGATAATAAGGAACCGACTTACAATCAGAATTGATAATTGTTTCCTGATGAGAAGGAATAAATCAATTATAATACTAATTATTAATGCTCCACAATAATCATAATTTATTTGTTCATAATAATGAGTGATTAATTAATAATTATGATGAATCAATTGATTAACTATTCATGATAATGATAATAATTATTTGAAAATGATGTTCTGATCTTTTATAACCAATTGATAATTGGGTTTTATAATGCTAATTTTCTATATATTAGCTCCAAAACTCATTAAGCAACTAAAGAATCAAATAATATCCAAATATCTTTAAGTAATTAACTGTTTAAGCTGCTTTTAATAATTGGAAAAAAATCCAAATGATATTATTTATTCTCTTTTGAAAATTATTGTAAATAGATTTGAAAAATCAAACAGTCCATGAATAATCCCTAATAAATTTTATTTATTAACTATTTTCAATATATCTTTCCACAAAGAATTATAATTGGCTTTTGACCCATCAAAAATTAATACCAGAGGTCATTAAGAATAAATTTTCACTATTTATAATGTGCTTTCAGCTAATGAAGATTAATTAATGTTAATTGAGCTATATTAAAATTTGTGTTAGGTAGTTCATGATAAAAATCAATGAATAATTGATTTCTTCATTTTGTGAATAAAAATTTTATATTTTTTGTATATATTTCTCATTTGTTATGATTCGCCATGTGCTTGAATTATTTTCAAATTCAATAAATTCTAACCCCAATCATTTTGGCTGGCTTTGAATTAATTATTCTAGTTTTTATTCATCCTTTTAAAAGTAATATTGATATGAACTATAATATTTTTATACCAAACTTGATATTAGTCAAATCAGCTATGTAATAAATCTGAATAAATCTTCCAGTCCAATTCCAAACTCTTAACCAAGAAATCAGTTTTCAATCTCAAAATTTAATCAAAGTCAAATCTCACAATGATATTTTTCCCAAGTAAATTATGGATATTCTCAAAGAAAATCAAGAATAATGAAGGAACAAAGCAAGATTTAGTCTCTCATCTCAAAGTATTTCATAAAGAAATATGAGCTCAAAAAATTTAGAAAAGAATTCCAATATACACAGTAATTTGGAAAGCACCCATGGAAGAATAACAAAAATTATAAATTTTAACTCACAGAATCATTTCTGATAAGTACTTAGTTAGCTTCATAATTCAAGATCAAAATTTATATTCTGTAGTTAAATAGAAATCATTTCAAAAACATATCCATACCCTGAAAAAATATATCAACTTAATTTCTGAAACAACAAGCTCCAAAAGCATCAAGAAAAAGTATTTAAATTATGGAGAACATACATTTAGCCTTATCAATTCACAAGAACCACATTTCTCATTTTTTACTGAAATGTTTTCTGGTCTGAGGGGATGTCATATATTATTCTTACTGCACATTATATATCTACTGGTTGGAAACAATTCACTGAAACCATTGTATTCTCCAAATTTCCTGAAGCTCATAATGGCAAAAACATATATACAAATATTATGGAAGTTCTCAATTATTTCTTTATTGAAAACTCTGAAAAGCCAAGGGGATCAAAGTGTCATTCAATTTCAATAAATTCCCCCAGTGATTTACCCTCAGAAACTGAAAGTGATATATCCAACTTTTTGAACAATTTTTACAGTTTGGATCTCTAATAAATAGCTCAATGAGTAATGGCAATAGCCTTAGATAATTCATAATCAAATACATCATTTATAAATAAAGCTGTTCAAAATGGTTTAAAGAGAGGTTTTGATTCCCACATTTTCTGTTTTGCACATATTCTAACTTTTTCAGAAAATCATTCCTTCAAAGAGCTTGATGGATCAATTGATAAGCTTACAAAGTTGGTCTATTTAATTCTTCAATAATAAACCTCATGGGAACACTTCAAATGCATTTTTGAAAAAAATAATGAACCACCAAGATGGCCCACAGCCAATAATTAAACTAGATGGAACTCAACATATTCAATTCTTTGTTCAGAATTTAACCAGAAGTGCTCATTTTATGACCTTTTATATGAATAAAATAAGTCGCAAACCTTCCATGGTTTACTCAGCATGATCTTCTACAAGATGAGACAAACAGAAATACTGAGCCAGTCAGATATAAGGATGAAGAATTCAAATGTTGTGGGAACTCCTTTTGGTGTGGAATGATATAAGCCTGTACCTTGAGGGGGATATTACTGGTGAGTATGTTTTGAATTTCCAAATGCTCCAATAGCCTTGAATGCTAAGGTGTATTAGCTGCCCCTCCAAATAATACTGAATAGTCATCCTACAGAGAATCACAAGATAAAACAATATTTATGGCTTCAACAGATAGAGAAGACTTATCAATAGTCTCTAAATAAGACCTATCAATAACACTAAAATCAAAACTCTTATTTAAAACTATAATGGTTGATGAAATAAAGATTAATATTTTACATTATAAAACTAATAAAAAAGTTTATTTTGATTATAATGATTCACTTAATACTAATAATCAGACTACTAGACTTAATACCAAGAAGAACTCTACAATAAGCTTTGATACTATTTTTTTGTTTTTTTGCTATCACTAACCCTTTTGCTTAATGATAATGAGCTTCTGATCAAGGCTACTTAGCTTTTTACTAAGGCTATACTACTATTCTTCAACAATACCAAGCTACTGAGAAATGGTAGTGAGATTTTCACTACAGTAATACTACTATTTTTCACTAATACTAAGCTACTGAGCTTTTCACAGCGGAAACACTACTGCTACTCTAGATATCCTTTTATTTAAGGGATGGTTGTGATCCTCAATAGTGTGAGATTGTTTCATTCTTTCTGGAAAATGAGGGAGAGAAGACCTGTATTTATACCTCATGGGCCTCCATAGAGATTCTCAAAACAGGGGACTTGGTAAAATCATAGTTTAGATGTTTTAGCTGGTGAGATCTGTAGTTTTTGTTTTTGTTTAGCCATTTGTTTTCTGAGAGAATCTCTCTGCTGGTTTTTTTCTTATCATAATCATTTTATGTAATTGAGATGATTTGGCTGGTGAGAGTTTATTTTTTCCAAGAAAGTGGAGAAAATACAGGCTCTGACAATTGAACTTCTTCTAATAATATGATATCTTTGAGAGAATTTAGCTGGTGAAATTCTTCTTTTTCATGATGTTGTTACATGTTTTCTGAGATAATCTTGCTGGTGGTCTCTTTTCTTATCCAAATAACTTGATGTAATTGAGATAATCTGGCTTGTGAGAGTTGATTTTTGCCAAGAAAGTGGAGAGAATTCAGTTTCTGATAATTGAAATTTCTTCTAGTAATATGAAATCTTTGAGATAATTTAGCTTGTGAGATTTTTCTTTTTGGTTACTTTGACACATGTTTTCTGAGAGAATTCGGCTTGTGGTGTTTAATTTCCAAAGTGGAGAAAGTGAGGAAAACACATTTTTTTGTTTGTGAGTGCACTGCCATTATATTTGGACAATGGTGGGGAAATTGGTATTTTCTATTTTAATTGAAATTCTTCTGGTTGAAAATTTAATCTTCTTGATTATACCCTAGCACTTCTTTACAGTTTGATTTACCTAGTTCCAGATTTCTGCAATTTTATTTCCTTCTCTGGAGTTATTCTGCAATTTGATTTTATTCTTGGGAGTTATTCCTCAGTTTTCCCCAGAGTTATTCCCTAACTCCTATTTCCATTTCCGGAGCTATTCCTAAATCCCTATATCCATCTCAGGAGTTATTCCCTAATTCCTATGTCCATTTCCAGAGTTATTCCTCAATTTCCCCTGGAGTTATTCCCCAATAATTAATTCAATCTCTGGAGTTATTCACTAATTCCTATTTCAATTTGCAGAGTCATTCCACAATTGGATTTTCTTCTTGGGAGTTATTCCTCAATTGTCCCCTGATTTATTCCCCAATTCCTATTTATTTCCATCTACAGAGTTATTCTTCAGCTTTCTTTCCATAATTCTGTCTCTGAAGTTATTCCATAATTCCTAAATCTTCTTTCTATGTCTGAAGTTATTATGAAATTTTATTCCTGTTTCTCCTTCAAAATTCCACAATTTTATCCCTATTTCTCCTTTGAAAATTCCATAGTTTTATTCCAGTTCAGAAATTATTCTGAAATCTTATTTTGATCTCCATAAATATTCTCCAAATTTTCTGTAATTTTACAATCTTCTTTGCATATCTGGAATGATTCCACAATTTTCTTTTTATTCCTCAGAGCTATTTGGGGATTTCCCTACAATTCTGTAATCTTCTTTCCATCAATTTATTTCAAGATTTCAAAAATATCTCATTTATTCTCTGAAATTCCACAATTTTACTCCCATATCCAGAGTTATTTTGCAATTTTCCTGGTGTTACTTCACAATTTCATTTTTATGTTTTTTTTACATTTGGTAAGATTGAGACTGGTCTGATTGGTATGGGATTCCACAATGTCTCAGAGAGGTTTATGCTGAATAGTATCCTATTTATTTAATTAATGCTTCAAAAAATCCTCAAATCTGTGAAACCACTCCCATTAATCCAAAGCCATTGCATGAACTTGAATAAAGAATTAAAAAAAAGGAAGTTCTTGAGTATTTGGAAACTGATACACCCCATTATTCAATATCCATTCTGGAATGGTGGAAGAACGATGAGACAATATTACAAATATTATTAAACATTTCCAGAGATTCTCTTGGAATACCTGCAAGCTCAGCACCTAGTGAATGTTTTTTTTCTGAATTTGGGAACTTGATTACTAACAAACACACATAACTTTCATGTGATTCTGTGGAGGCAAGCATGTGTTTAAAATCATGGTTAAACAATTAGGTTTATGCAAGCGTTAGTTCTTGGTATGATAATTTTTAATGAAAAGAATTAGTATTTCCTTATATTAAATAATTTTTTCCCTTAAAATTATTCATACCTGTTTTGAGGTGTGGCAAAGTAAATTTAAAAAAAGAACAATGCTATTCCAAAAATAATCATTATTTCCTACGATAACTCAAATTAAAGAAATTAACTGCTCCTAAGACTATGATAATGGAGATATTTTTATCATTAATATTGTCAATTAGCAATAATTCAAGTCAGCAGAATTTCCTTCTTAAAATAATCCTCTTATTATGGTTGAGGTAATGACCTTTTTCTTTTTTCAATCATTATGGATTTATTCTTGAAATAAATCATGTTATATTATGTGATAAAGGGTGGCTCTTTTCTCCCAATTAGATCTTTATTTGATCACAGATATAGTAAATTTATGGCCAACTTGAGTTTCCTGAGGTTATAATAATAGTTATTTTTATGTTATTTTCTTAGTCACTTTAATGACACAATGTGGATTATTGTGAGGTGTAATTCTTTCAACTCTATTATATGTCATTATTTTTTTATACAAGAAATTTTTCTTTTTGCTTTTTTATTACCCTCAATTCATTCTAATATCATTTAATAATACTATTAAGAATTTTATTTTATCAAAATTCATACAGATGGATTATTTTAATCTATATATATGATAATCATTATTTTGAATGTGAGTATATAATAATTATGTTTTAATTAAAAAAAATGAATATATGAGGAATTATTGTAATATTGAATATAAATAGATCTTTTTTTTAAGAAGTATATAAATTAAAACTTCAATATTCAAAAAAATTGAATGCAAAATTTTTCTTTGAATATTCAAAAATTAAAAAAACACACTTTTGAATATTCAAATGGAGCTTCAATTTGATTCTGAATACTTTGTGGTGTTAAAATTTGATATTGAATATTGAAGAACCCCCTAAATTTGGAAAATTTGTGAAAAGCCAAGCTCTTACTTAGAGCTATAGCTATAGCTTTAATTTAATGTAATCATACTCTTCAAATCTCTTTATTGTTAACTTTCTGATTTATTAAGTGCAGAAAATTCGATATTCACTTATTAAATCTTATTAAAACCGTTAAAAGCCTTTGTTGTGATAAGAAATAAAAATTAAATGAAGCTTCTCTTACCTTATCTCAAATACACTATAAATACCATATTTTGAAGGTCAGAACTAATATTTGAATTTATTTTGAGAGCTTAATATCCTCAAATAATAAACTTTATTCAATGATATTCAATAATAAGGTCTCTGATCTTGATTATCTTGATTCTAGCAGCTTATTTCTTTCAAAGGTTTCAATTTTTGCCTCAAAACTTAATTTAAAATAGCTTTACCTATACTCTATTGTATAATTCTACATAATCTTTCACATATAGGCTAGTAGAGCCCATTACTTAAGTTTCTTCAAGTTTTGAATCAAATTTGTAATAAAATGGTCAGAAAGATAATTAAGAGTAAAATATTGAAATAATTTATGGAGCCACAACTCAAGAACAAGATTAAAATTATATACATCAAGGCTTATAGCTTCACTCCCTGAACTCATATTCATTGTATGAAAAGTTGATTGAGGCTGTATTATAAAATATACAATAGATATCATGAAAAAACCATTCCTTGTGAATAATAGTAACATGTGAATATATACAGGTGTCTTAGTAAATATACCTAATACTGAAATGGCATAGAGATTATTTATATTTTCAATCTGAGTATTAATATAATTCTTCATCTTTTATATCTTTATTTAGCATCATTATTGTAATTTAAGAAATTTGTTTTCTCAGTATTTCTATTGAATAATCTTTACTAAATTTTTATCAGTTATATTATTACATTTCTTACAAAAGATCTTATTTTTCAAGTGGAATCATCTCAATGAATTGAACTAATATCTATCAATTAAAGAAAATTTAATCTTGATGTGTTCTATTTAAAATTAATGTTACTGATGATTAGCTGGATATCTTTGTGACCCCTATAAGTATTTGTTTATAATTCAAGGGACCATACTTTGACTCCATTTCCCAAAATCATTGGGGTTCTGGCCAAATATAGAGTTTCTAAAATCAGAATTTGAAAAATATATGAAGGTCTCAAAAATTTCGATGAGGTTTAATCAAATATCTATTTAAACAATGAATTGTGGGTTGTAATTAGCTTGACAGATTTTTTGCAAATATACAGTTTTTTTTATTACTAAGTTTTTGTTAATTCTTATTATAATCTTATTATAATGAGCCTTAAATATTGTAGCCTCAATATGAATCGAATACACATGATAAAAAACTAAATAGAAGCCTAGTTATTCATAAAATAGGGGAGGAAATGGGTTATTATTGGGGGAATGAGGAAGATAAATATGAATATATTTTTTGGGATTGTGACCATTAAGACATGTTTTATGATAAAATTCAACTACACTGAAATAATTAAAAGATTGATAGTGGATTATGGGGTAATTTATGAACTCAATTATCATTAAAAACAGAAATAAATATCATTCATAATTCTTTCAACTTGATCATCCAGATTTTTTTTCCCTATCTATTTTATATAAATAGCTTTATTATAACTTCCTTATTTAACAATTATCATATATTGGCCTTTCTTATCCAAAAAAGACCTATTCCAACTGAATTTAGTACTATCTTAAACTAATCTATGATTGAAATAAGCAGACATCAATTTTAATGGCTCTTGATAAGTGATATCGTATTGCAAAATGAAGGGGATTGATTTATCCTAATAATTTATGAAGTTATGGATTTGATATTTTATGATTACCAAGTCACTGTTATTATTCAAATGTATTCTTTTGAAAAAAAGTTCAATGACAAAAGTTTGAGAAAAACTCATATTTTTACACTGTTATATTGATTTTTAAGACACTTTGGAGCTTTGATAGAGATGGTACAATATTGGCTCATAAGTATGGAATATTTAAAGTACTTAAATTGATCTATATGAAAGAAAATCATTACTTCTAAAACAGTTTAATTTATACTCTTATTCTTCCAACATTTGAATCAATTTTTTATTTTCTGTTATAATTGATTAAATTTTCAAAAAGAAACATTCTTTAAATATTTGATGTTTGTACAAAGCTGTGTATTGCTCCTTGCTGCCTCTATGAATATATTAAATAATATTCATAGAATCTCATCAAATACTGATATTTATAGTTAATAATAGAATACATTTTGCAATTTTATATCTAATTGAAGTTATTTGAAGTATTGGATTTCAAGCTTCATTATATTTTGTGTTTTTTGAATTTTCTTCACGTGGGAAATATATAGAATCTCTCAAGGAAACATTCAATAATCTCATTATATCATGCAAAACTGAATAATTATGACTTGGTTGTTATGTTTGTATTTGTAATATTTACCAGTTTCTTCGTTTATATCTTATCACAACTTCCATATGTAGACAACAGAGGTAATTCAAAATTATTTCTATATTCTTATTTTTATTTAACATTCTATAAGAAGCTTGCAGAAATGAAATATACATAAATCCCTTTGAACCACAGTTGTGCTTTCATTTTCAATATCTAACTGGAGATTCCTAATTATCACAGACACTTCACAAAACTGTCAGATTCTTAAAGGAGAGTTATTCCTCCATAAATCACATTGAAAACTTGGGCCTAATAGTACAAAATGGATATTATGATTAAATCTCTCAGCAATTTGGACATCCTGCCCCCCTTATTCCCCCAAAACAAGTTTTTACACCAGACAACCTCTGATAATGATATATTATATTGGGTGAAGATTAGAGGGAGAAAGGTTTGTGAAATTACAATGAGCTAAAAATTGAGATACAAAAATTTAGAACAATAGGATCTCAACTAGCTTTTTTAGTTTAGACTATAAAAACTCAAAAGTAAAGAGGAATAATTCAAAATAAGGAAACATAAATTGAAAGAAATAAAAATAGATAAAAATGAAAGAAGTTAGATAGAAATTAATGAAAATGAATAAAAATAGCTGAAAATAAATGAAAAGAAAAAGAAAAACATGCAAATAAAAAATTACTAAAAAATAGAAATGAACAGAAATAATTTAAAACAAGAATAAAAAATGAAAAATAAAAAGGAAATAAATAAAATGAAAATAATGAAAAATAGAATATGAAAAAATACAAAAAAATGAACAAAAATGGAAAAAAATGAAAAGAATGTAGAAAATGAAAAAAAAATGAAAAAAGTGAAAAAAATGAAAAAATGAAAAGAAAATGAAAGAGAATGAAAAAAATGAGAAAAAAAAAAGAAAAAAATGAAAAAAAAATGAAAAAAATGAAAAAAAATGAAAAAAAAATGAAAAAATGAAAACAAAATGAAAAAAAAATGAAAAAAAAATGAAAAAAAATGAAGAAAAAAACATAATAAATAAAAATAAATCAAATCAAATCAAAAGAAAAAAAAACTAGAAATACACAAGTAAATTTATATTATTGCAAAGGACTGGGTCCCCAACAAAGCCGCGATCTCCTTGTAAATAAAACATATTTCTTAACAAGTACACCCCATATACCAACACCCAGAAATGGGAAGGCGGGAATCCTAAAATGCTCAGGTCTTGGAGGAATCCTTGATTATAATTAAAAAAACTTCTAAATAAAGAAATTTTAAAAATCAATTTGTAGATTTATCAAGAAAGGGGTTTTGCATATCATCAATTGTTCAATGATTATTTTAGATGAAGTTTTACATACCCTGAGAATTGGCACCACAACCAGTTTTAAATTCAAGAGGCTTTCTCATTGGAGGCAATGGATAGAATGATGAATTATAATCAATGTTTAAAGGAAAGAAATAGGGGTTATCCTCCTTTGAAAAATCATTTTTCCAGTACTGTCCTTGCTTCAGGAATTTTTAGAGAAAAATGGTCTCCGAACGAATCAAATAAGCTCTGAAGCTCTCTGGCAGTTGGCCCATGGAATCAAAAATGATTCCACTTCTTAATACTTTATTTCTTTTGAAATTACTGAAGGATTATGTTTGTCATTTTTTTCAAATGATGTAATCCATATCTTTGAGAAAGAGTATTTGACATTTCCAAGGCCTGATGGACTGAAAGTCATCCTCTCTAAATATGGAAGTTGTGGATTCCCTGTGTAAATAATTAGCTTTTATTTAATTCATTTTTCTCTCAATAACCTCCCAATGGAATTGGAAAGAAGCTTCAAGGTAAAAAACACATAAAAAATACTTGGAGAATTTGCTAGGTGATTTGTTCTTTGGTGCACTAGCAGAGCTCAATTTTTTTCAATTTTTTAAATAAAAGTAGTTTATTTCAACATTTTTTACATGGAACTGAAATGAAAATCACATTAAGGCTCAAAAATGGTGAATAAGAACATGCGCTTTAACATTCATGGTGTATATCAATATTGGAGATTCTTAATCAAACGTATTCCTCATTTGCAGGACAGGGAAGTTAAATTATTCTCAGAAAGGTAAAGTTCCTTTTGTAAGAATATTGAGTTCTCATGTGGGGTCTGACAGAAAAGGTGTCAAATAATAAGTACTAAGCTTTTTAATATGATAATTGAAAGAAAGAAATTATCTTAGGGGGGGTCAGTTGTTGACTAATTTAGCCCTTTGAGATCTTCAAATCCAGGGGCTTGATATTTGAATCAGGCAAGCTGGATTTTCCAATGTCTCAGGCCAATAAAGCAAGGGGGTTTTTCTCATTTATTTCATTTCACTTTCTTCTTTTTTGTTTCAAAGCCTGCATTCCAAAAACAAGATCTTGGAAAATTGCCAATGGAAAGGCCTTTTGCCAAAAAAATACCTGATATGTCAGCCTGTGACTCAAAACCAGAGCACAAGCATGACAGCCAAATACCATAAGCCAATGGTAAAGCCAAGATACCACCAAAACATGAATCTGAGCCAAATTAGCTCAAAAGTTATCAAAAGAAGGAGGAAACTCACCTCTTTCCAAATAAAAGACTCCCATCATTATAGGACAAGGAATAACAAAGTTATTCCTGCTCAAAGTTGTTTCTGAGCATAAACCTTAATTTTCACCCCTCATATGAAATACAGAGTAAGAGGCTTAACCCCATGAAATGGGTATTACAAATGAAGCTCTAAGTCAGGGCTATCCAATGGTACCAGCCAAACTGAGCTAGGACCAGTATTACAGAGGTTATGGCTAAATTCACGCCAAATAAGGGTGAATAAAATATTCACCTCTCATATAGCTTCTACAGTTTTAGTTTGAAATACCTAAAGTGGGGTCTTTTTGGAAAGAGAATCATCAGGGCTATCTGATGGTGCCATTAAGTTCCCCATACCTCATCTAGAACAAAGGCTATAAGGAAAACAAGCCCAATACAGCTTTGTGCCCAAAACACGCATATGTAAAAAAATCTTTTACATGGAATAACTTTGCCATATTCAATGATAGCCATATCAAATGAGGTACTATTGTGTAGAACACATACAAGCATACACACAGAACCAATTTTGAGGATGATATCTCAAAACTGACAAATTTATGGCTGTTTTAAGGTCGAAATTTCACAGTTTGGCCAATACAGTCTTACCATGGGATAATATCCCATAACCATGATTATGAGGTGTCAAACAGACAAAGAAACTTTTTTTACTTCAATACCTCATAGTTCATTCAATATTGGGGTCCCATACAGGTTCTGTACAGCATCATACACATCATACACATCAGAATCAGGCTGTGTGGTCCCCAGATGAGAATTTTCACCCTGTATTGGTGAAATCTGCCCAGATGTGGTTTCAAAACCACATATTAGCCCAATACAGGCTCCACAGGCCTTCTTCAAGCCACAAGCCTGTCCTAGAGAGTGAAAAACTTCACTTCCTCTACGTGAAAAGGTCTAGCAACCTTTTCACCCTATTTCAGGATAAAAGGAGGCCTTTTAACTGCCAGAAAAGGAATCCCCATCCTGCTCTTGAATTCCTACATATTACAACTTTCAAACAAAGTTATACTCTTGGAAAATAACCAGGCTATACTTTAAACTTAAGCATTGTATCTCTTAATATAGTAACCCAACTGGTAAGACTGCACCCAGGGCTTTAAGCAGCACTAATCACCCCTATTATACAATAGTAAAGCCCTTTTATCATCATTAAAACCCTTATTATTATGAATCAAACTCTTTTAAAACTATTTTCACTGTTTCAAAGTCATAGGTAAAGCTTGTAAACTCTATTATACACCTTCATCATAGACTCAACCAGACATAAAAACATACCAGGATGGGATTGATATAAGCTTCAGAGGCCAATGGGGACCCCATACTTTGTAAATTATTACAATATCCTTGCATTTTTTGTTTATTATTCTTATTTTTTTATTTTCAGGCAAACATAAGTAGACTACTTTTTCAATATAGCTTAAAGTACAGTTTTTTTGTGCACTGTACTGAAAATACTTTATATTTTTATCTACAGCTTTTTACACATTTTCCCCTCAAGGATGGGCTTGGTGTTAAAAAAAGAGAATAACCCCTAGATTTTTGTCTGGGGAAGGGAGAAATATAGTAAGGAGGCCTGTAAGCTCTCACAGGCGGAAGCGTCAGGTTTTCTCTACTTCACTCACCAATCTTCACTTTCCTTTGCAGCTTTTCCTGACGTTTTTTTTTAACTTCACTTTTTTCCCCTTAATTATTCTTTTCATAATTTATAGACTATTCCCACCCAAAAAATCTTAGGGTAAAGATTTTCTTCATGAATTGATTAAGCAACAGAAAGAAATCTGCATGAAAATATTATTAAAATGGCTTGGAATTCTCATCCTTCCTTAATGGCCAGTGATTGGGTCCGAAATTTGTGAGGATTTGCCTATGACACCCCTATGGTTAAAGTGGATAATTAGTGATACGATACAGTTGATAAAATTATATTATTGGTCTTATTCAATTGGCGAGCTACCTTCTATTTGAATCATGGAACTCATGCTTAATTGGTAGTTTGAAATTTCAGTTACTTATCATTTCAAGGATCCCAGCATAAGTGTGAGTAATTCAGGCCACACTGCTTGAGATTAGATAATTATTTGAAGGAATTGATCTAAAGGATGCACCATGGCTTTATCCATATTTAAAATTTGATAAAGATTTAACTATCCTCATAGAACAATAGTCCGTATCCTAAATTCAATGTATGTATACAATTTGCACTGACATTAAAATTCCTTGGTGCCAATGGGAATGAGGCTTTTGGGGGGCACTTCAAAAATACTTATCAAATCAAGAGGGGAAGTGGATTAAGAATCTCATGGAGAGTCATTGGTGTATTTTTTTCCCTTTGGGATCCAATCATTTCCAATGGCCAAATGCACATAAAATCTGGGAAATTTCTTTCCATATGGCTCAAGAAGGCTTTTCAGGGTGTGTAGGGTTTCTTTATGGCACAACCATTGCCTTATATTGGTGCCCTGGAGTTATTTGAAAAGTTTTTTTACCACAAGTAGTAGCAATATTGAAATCTTCAGATAAGATTTGATCATTGTTAAAAGATAACTGTGATCTTGGGTGGGCTGCCAGGTTCATTTGGTGATAGTGAAATGTAAAACAGAATGGGCCTTCTTGATTAACTTGAGTCGTTTTTCAATCCTGGTAAGTTTTTCCTTTTTTATCGGAACTTTTTTGTTGGTAGGAAAGCTATGAATAATCTTTCAAGGGAATATATTCCGACTTCTTCAGCCTATCAATTAGGGATGTACTTCGTCCCTTGTGATAAGGGTTGAATTTAAGACAAATGAGTGGAGTTTTTTCAATATTTAAATTTGCCAATCTTGCATGTGCATTGTGAACTGTATTGGAATACTCAAGACAAGATGGGAGCGACCTCAAGATTCTCTTTTAATATGAAATAATTACATGGTCATGAAACATATCAATCAGTGTATTTATTACTGTGTTGTCTTATTGATATGAGAGAGGATTGGCGAGAGGTAAGAACACATCTGGATGCTTCGGAACTGCTTCCATATTATTTCTTATATTATGGTATGGTGTTCCAAATCATATCAGCTTAATAATCTCTTTTGGGGGAGTGAAAGGCAGGAGTACCCTTGTGGATACTGTGGTATACCTGTACCAGTTTGGATTAATGGACAAATTAAGCAGGAATATTTTTCAATTTTCCTTAGGCTTTTCCCAATATATTGGAGTATTCTTTTTTTTCAAAATAAATTATAAGAAGAACTAACACCATTAAGACTTAATAAATGCCTTTTGTTAATAAATCAACTTGACAATTATGATGTGACACCCCAATGCACCACCCAGATGAATTCACTTTCAAGGGATTGGTTGACCTAAAAAAATTATTTTTTATATATATTTTTACTTCTTGATTTATTTTACTTCAATTTTCTTTAAATATTGTGGGTAGTAAAAATCAACAAAAATATAATACAGCACAGAAGGTCCTAGTTACAATGAGGATGCATGGAATTAAATTCCAGGGCAGAGTTGTAGCATAATAGGGGTCATCAATATTAATTAAAAGTTCATTTATATATCATAAAGGTAGAATTGGGTATTTAGATGAAAATTAGTCTTTCTATTAATTTTGAGAGGGAAATGAATATCAAATTTAGAGGGTTAAATCTAGGAAAAGTGTTTAATTCAGGCTTAGGATATCATTGAAACAAGAAAAGTACAGGTGTATTGAATTCTCTGACTCCTTTGAGTGATCATTGTGATGTTAGAAGGAAGAAATTCAACATTTAGGGTGCAGAGAGATGGTAAAATGGTGTGAAATGTGAAAGAAAATAGGCTAGGAAGACAAGATTAGACATTGGAGATATCACAGTAGTATTACAGAAGGTTCAGAGCAAGATTACAGAAGTTTCACAAGGGTGTACTGTAATACAGTTACAGTTACAGGACACCTAGTTACAGAAACAGACAGGATAATACAGGAAAACTATAGTACAGTGGTCAAGGAGATAAGAATTCCAGGGTTTTTCAATTGATTACATAATCAATGACATCATCAACAGGAATTAAACCAGGATTACTAATCAAGGAGATAAGGATTCCAGGAAACTCAATTGATTACGTAATCAATGACATCATAAATGACATCATCAACAGGAATTAAATTAGGATTACTAATCATGGAGATAAGGATCCCAGGAAACTCAATTGATTACATAATCAAATGACATCATTTCCCCACAATTTCAAGAACTCAATTAAAACTACAGGTCTCATGATCCAACACCACCAAACCTTATTTCATAATACAGGTCACATGTCAAAAACCCAGATTGGAGACCTGAAAAATTCTAAGTCCCCTTTTTTTGACACTCCCATGGAGGCCCCAAAAACTATAAATAGAGGTCCTCTCCCCCCCTCAGTTCTTTTTTCCTCATGGCCTAGACAGAGGTCCATCACAAAAACGTAACTTCTTAATATTTTTTCTGAGGGAAATCCCCTCCATCCATCCACATTATCCTAATTTTTTAGGAATACTCAGTAGCTAAGCTCAGAAGTATAGTTATCCCATCCCCATTCCTAAATCTTGCTCAGTAGCTAAGCTCAGTAGCACTGTCTGAGTGATTCATAATTAATAGTAGTTAACAGTTGGTCTACTTTAATTCATAAACTCATCTCATTGACTATCTCCATCCCATTATTGCCCAGTAGCTAAGCTCAGAAGCACTGTCTGAGTCTTCTTTATATAATTAATAGTAGATAACAGCTGATCTACATTGATTTATAAATTAAACTCATTGACTATCCCATTGATATTGTTACCCCATTCCTAAATTCTGCTCAGTAGCTAAGCTCAGTAGCACTGTCTGAGTGATTTATAATTAATAGTAGTTAACAGTTGGTCTACTTTAATTCATAAACTCATCTCATTGACTACCTCCATTCCTAAATCTGCTCAGTAGCCAAGCTCAGTAGCATTGTCTGGGTGTTTTATAGATAATAGTAGTTAACAGTTGGTCTACATTATTTTATAAATCCATCCCATTGACAAGGTTCTTTACTCAGTAGCCAAGCTCAGTAGTAAATTGAACAATAGTAGTGTCTGTTATCCCAGGTTATCATCATAAAATTATTAAACCCTTTAAAAAAAATAGTGGTGTTTGTTATCATTAGTTATCATATTATCAACAGTGTTATCATCAAGAATTGGAGATCCCTCAAGGTTTTACTGCTCTCAGTGAAGGAATTAAAAAGTCTTTTCCCAGTTTTATATCTTTATTTATTTGTGTTAAGGTTTACTAACCATTGTTCCCAGATCAAACAAAGTCTGATAGAGTCTGTTGAATATACTTTTCTGACAAGCCACCATCAAATAAAATAAATTGATTGTGAACTCAAGTCAAGATAATTCAGCATTTTCAGGAAGGGCAGTTCAGATTATTCTGACACACAAGCAGAGCAAGGGTTACAATCTTGAACAGCAATTCAAAACTGTTCTATTGTAATTCCCCCTTCCAGGTACTGACTCATTTATCCCACACAAGAGGAGTTCCCACATCTGGTGTCCCAACAGTGGAATGCAAATAGGAATAAAACTCAGACATTATTCAGCTTTATCTTAAAACAATAAAATTAACCAAATAAATAAAATCAAAACTGGAAACAAATAAAACTGTCAATCAAAACTCATCATCAAATAACTCACCATCATCTAATCCATCATCATCATCCTCATATCATTATTATTATCCACTTAAAACCTCAACACCCACTGGTCAAGAATCTCAAGTAGAATACAGTAATCTTATCCCAACACCAAAAACAGAAGAAAAGGAAAAGGAGAAGATCAGGAAGTTCTTCTTCAATCTCATTCAAGAATCAAAAAAAGGAATAAATAAACCAAAGGAGCTAGAAGGAAAATATTATAAAGTAGAAATGGATCAACAATCCACCTCAAATTTACTGCCATTACCACCTGAAGATACTGGGGAAGAGCAGTATGCTGAGGAAAGTGAAGAAGAAGATCAAACTGTACAGATTCAGAGTTTGATGAAGCAAATGCAGGATATAATATCAGCTCAAAGTAAAAAGAAGGGAAAGAGAAGAGGTTCTACATCTTATACACCTGGAGGAAGCCCTAGTGAACCAACACTACCAAGGCATGTAAGACCAGAAGAGTCACCATCATCACCTACACCTGGACCTAGAGCTACATCCACTCCAGCAACAGAACCCAGACCTCAAACTCATCAAAGGAGAGAATTCTGCTCCACACCTACAAATCCAAGTCCCTTGCAACATCAAATACTCAGACAGGAAAGGCCTGTTGTTAAAATAAAAGCTAAAGATTATAACCTAAACTTCAATGGAGAAGAAGTAGAAAAATTTATCAGTAAAGTAGAAAGGATAGCACAGATTGAAGGAACTAGAGAAGAAGATTTAGCAATGCAGATGGCATTTTGGACAACTGATTCAAAAATCAGTGATGCCATAGAAGCTATGCCAGGCTATGAAGAAGGAAACTGGAGCCAACTCAAGAAGGATCTCATTACTAAATGGGGAAGAGTTGAGCCAGAAAGAAGATATAGAAAGGAATCACTTATCAATTTATTCAATGATACTCAAGATGCAGGAGGAATTAGTACTCTCTAACAATATAAAAGGTTTATAGGCGAGTATGAAACTCTCATTACTTATCTTCTTAGATATAAATATATTCCTCAAGAAAATATGTTTCATGAAGATTTGTTTGACTGTCTCTCTGCAGACATAAAGGGAGCTATCAGTAAAGAAATGATAAAGGAGAATGTCATGGTTAGAGCAGAAGATGGAGGATATTAAATACCACCAGTGAAGAAATTGAAGAAGTATATTGAACAGGAATTGGAAGCAAGGATACTAGTCACTGAAAGACTTTCACCTCCAAGAATATCTGAACAAAAAGAATCAAAAAATAAGGAAAGAAGGGTTCAATTCAAGGAAGAGATATTTCCAGGAATGCAAGAAGCCCTCAAGAAAATGAAAGAACTCACAAAAACCCTAAAAGAACAAAGGGAAGTAGTCAAAGATGAAGCACCTGCTGAAAATGAAGATGTCAAAAAGTTCATGGATCAATTAAATGATTTAACTAATGTGGCTACACCCCAAAATAAAATAATTAATAACCCTCAGTCAAACAATCAAGTATTCAGACCAAGAGATAATGTTTCTCCACCACCAAACAGAAGTGTACCCTATGTTCCAGCACAGAATGTACCAAAGTTTACTGTTAAATGTTACTATTGCATGGAAGAAGGTCATTCAGTTGGAAGATGTACTGAATTAGTAGATGATCAAAACAAGAAATGGGTTATCAGACAAGGTTTCAATTATTTATATCCCAACTGGGAAAGGGTCCCCAACGATGGAAAATTTCCACCAAAATATTTAGTTAGGGAATTTCAGAAGGAACAAGAGGAACTCAAAAGAAAGTTAGAGGAAAAGAACAAAGAGGAAGAACAAAAGATAAAGGAAAAATCAACTGCTTTTATATCAATGGATAATTGGGGTGATTGGGAGCCACCATGCATTTCAACAGGATTAGAAGAACCTCTTGGGTATGCTTATGGTTTGAGGAACACAAAGCAAAGGATTGAAAATCAAGAGAAATATAAAGCTCAACCCCTTCCCTCAAAAGAGACTATTCAACCCAAAGACACTATAAAGAAGAAAACTAGTATTCCTGGTGGATTCATTGAAGAAGAAGAAGTTGAGGAAGAAAAGGTCATAATACCTACAGAATATAAATCATCAAAACCAGAAGAGGTTGCCAAACCACCAGAACCAACCCAACCTAACCCTACTGCACCAGCTAAAGAGAAGGAAATTGATAAGAAATCTCTAATAAAACTACCAAAGATGGAAGTAAACAAAAATCCTTTACTTGAAGAAGAAGTAACAATAATTGAAAAAGTCATGAAGAAGGTCATGGATCAGAAAATTAACCTCACTGTAGAAGAAATAATCTCAATCTCACCCAAGTTTATGCAAGAATTGAAATTTCTCTCAGATAAAGAAAGGAAATACTTAATGTCTCTTAAATCAGTTAATATTCAGGAGCAAACAACCACTCAAGAAATAATCATTCAAGATAAAATGCATTACTCTTGTCCCCTTGGGATGATTGAAGTCTCAGTTGGGCAAGAAGGACATATAGTCAAAGCACTAGTAGATACTGGAGCTGAACTCAGTATAATACCAGAAGTGGAATCCATCAAAGCAAGACTACCAATGAGGGTTCTGAACATGAGACTTAGAGGTATTGGAGGTCACAGCACAGCAATTGTGGGATTATCAGAAAATACTATCCTTGTCTTACCATCTGGTGATGAAAGAAGAATTCACTTCTTTGTAGCCAGAGGTGCTGTTCACACAGTCATTGGAAGACCTTTCCTTGCTGATAATGGTATTAGAGTTGAACACTCTCAACAACAAGGTGAAATTCTCAGCTATAAAGAGTCTGATGGAAGAAGATTGTGCATACCAATATGTACACCTGAATCAAAAGGATGGCATACAGGACCACCCAGAGGAATGGAAATGTGTAACATGGCTAGAATAACAGAACTGAAAAATGAAGGACAAAAATCAAAATCACCCCCCAAGAAAGTTCAATTTAATGTTGAAGAGAAGAAAAACTATAGTAGCAAGAAAATAAATGAATCAAAATATCATTTGAAAGAAGATGACCCTGAAACAATTGAACCATTATTAGCATATTCACAGGGAATTAGCAGCCTAGACAATAATGACCCTCTTCTCCATCTAAAATTTGAAAATACTTATAGCTCTAACATGGAAGCTTCCACTATTAAAGTGGAACCAGTACAAAAGAAAGGCTTAAAGCCAAAACAGCTAGTCAAAAGTGTTTCAAATAAATATGGAAAGAATGGTACTTATTGGAAAAAGAAAAAGGATGCAATCTCTAATGAAGAATACTGTAATGATTCCAAAATGAAGGGGTCCTCTAAAATCAAAAGATATTTTTTAAAAATAATTTCTAAAATAAAAAATAATCATAAATCTCAAGTTCAATGGGACTTTCAATGCCCTGGAACTCAACCAACCATTACAGAAGAAATTAATTCAACTAAAATTGAAAATAGCATTACTGAACCTGAAGTGGAACCAACAAACCAAAAGTTAGAAACCAATTTATCAGAGAAAGAATCAATTCAAACGCAAGAGCCTCTGGACCTAGACCAAGTAATCAAAAATTTAAGCTTTATGGAATTGGAAATGGACACCAATACAGAAACCACTGATAGTGAAAATTCTCAAAATAACCCCTTTGCTAATTTGTCACCCAATTCTGGATTAAAGTCAGTAATATATATCAGAATAGGATGGGAAGAATACCCTGTTATGGCCTTCTTGGACCAAAACTTGGAATATAACTGCATACTTCTTAAAATTGCAGCAGCAATTGGGATTAGACAAATATCAAAGAAAATAAAAAATGAAGATAAGAAGTTCAACAAGAAGATCATGAACAGAGTTCAAGTTGTCTTACCTACTAATGAAACACTGTACTTAAAATTCATGGTGGAGGGAAATTCAAGCCACATAATCTTGGGCAAAGACTTTTGTGATTATTTCAATTGGCTTCAATTATTGAATCCAATATCCTCAAGTTATGAAGAAGAAGAATCAAATCAAAGTACAAAATCATTCAATCAAGGTTCATTAGCCTTAAAAAATACCAATCAATCTTCAGAAGACCTATATGAAGGAATGCAAGTGTTTAGTATAGGATAATGGACTTTACCCAACAATATTTCCATGAAATGATGATTAGAAGAGAAGGATCTCCTTATACTGCTTCAAGCCCTCTTACACCATTGGATGAAGAAGAACCATTTACCCTAGGAGACCTACTTCATGATGAATATTTCAATATGGGGGAAACTAATTCAGAAGAATATCCCATACCTCAAGCAGTTCTTCAAACAGGCCTTCAACAAAGTTTTGATGTGGACCCAGAACTTACTACATCAAATATTTTAATTCCAGAGCTTATTAGTGGTCCAAAGAAAGAACACTCTGAAAATAAAAATTATATTCAAACCTTCTCATCATCTATAAATTCCTTGATACAGGAAATCCAATAAAACTGCACATTACCAACAAATCAACCTGTTAAAGATATAAATGAAACATCATTAGTAAAAAATGATGTCATGTTAACTGAAAACTTTGAAGAACCATTACCAACCCTTGAATAGTTAATTTTTGGGGAATACTTCAATAATGATCAAAATCCCAATAAAAGCCTGGATACCCCTCAACTTCAGAATTTATCTTTGGAAAGCCCCACTTTTGATAACAGCCAAAATATACCTGGCCAGAACAGTTCACCAGGAGATATATGCAGTTTAGAATATGAGGATTTATCCCATATCTATAACTTTGTAAGGGATACCCAAGGATTATCACCACCTTCAGTAATCTCTCTTGATAAAGATCCAATTAAAAACCCTACAGAACAATCAAAGCCTTTATCAAAGAAGAATCATATTCCAAACAAACCCTTAAAATCAATTCTGAAAAAACTCACTAAATTCTTTGATAAAAAAGATAAAATTAGAGAAGAAAATTCAAATTTTATTCAAAATGACAAAGAAGATTATCAATTACAGACAATAGAGTTTCCAAGATGTAGAAATAAAAAGAAATTGGGAAAAACCCAGGAAAAGGGGAATTTCACACTAAAGAATGTTAAAGTGGATTTTGAATTCACTTTAAGTATGGAGGAATACATCAACAAGAGAGTTTCTATGGATCAAAGAAAAATAAAAGGGGAACTTCTCAGGTGTTTGAATAAATTACTTTCCAAAACAAATACCAAACCAAGACTGAAGAAAAGAAATAAAGGAGCCAAATATAAATTCAAGTCATGTTAATGCTGACTTATTACATAACTCAACTTCTGTCTTTTTTTTCTTTTTTTCTTTTTTCTTTCTGTTTCTTTTATTATTCTCTTACTTATGTTATTTCAATTTATTTATTTATTCATTTTCTTTTAATTTTAATTTCTATTTCATTTTATGTATTATGTAGTATTTTAATTTAAATTATAAATGAATTTCTTTATAATTCAGTTTTTTAATTATTTATTGATGATTCATTATTTTTTTTTACTAAATTAATTATTGGATTTTTTATAATTTATATTTTATTTCCTTTTATAACTTATATTTTTTTTATTTTATTTATTTCCATTTTTTTTAATTTGATTTTTTTTTATTTCTTATTGTTTTTTATTATTTTATTTTTTTTAATTTTTTTAAGATTGAATACTCAAGCCGCTCTCTCACATATTCATTTTGGGGGGGGCACAACAAGTTTTTTTTATATAAACAATTTCTTATTTTTTTTTATTTCTTTTAATTTTTCCTATCAGATATCCCAAACCAAAACCATAAAAAAAAAATAATATAATAGAAAAAATAAAAAACAAAATATATATATACAATATTTATATATAAAAATAAAAAAAATAAAAAATAAAAAAAGAGGAATTTTTTTTGTTATTTATTTGTTTTTTTATCATTGTAACTAAAAAAAAAAAAAAGGTACGGATCGCCAAACCGTAAACAACAAACCAGCCACCATCGCTCAAGCTACAAATTTAAAAAAAAAAAAGAAGATTTTTTTAATAATTACATAAATGGATTTAAAAAAAAAAAAAACAAAAAAAAACTTACGATTGATTAAAAGTAATAAGGCGGGACATCTTCATGCAACTCGGCGAGTCAAACCACGGCACTACATAAGAGGTTAATAAACGAATTAAAGGGAAGAATATCAACCCATATCAGCTACCTTAAAAAAAAAAAAAAAGAAGAAAAAGAAGAAAACTTACTGAATCATGTGACGATACCAATGAAGGCAGGATTGGACCAAGTTTCGAATGATTTGTTGCTCATACTGAAAGGAGTAATTGCTGGGATCACAATGAAGAAAAAATTGCTCCATATGAGCGTGAAGGTCGTTCATCTCCTGGTTGAATAGCCGAAAGTAGTACGCGAATTCCTCCTGTAAATGGTGTTCGCGACGGCCAGCGGTAGGAGATATGGACGGTACTCGTGACTTAGGAGGCAAGGAATGCATGGAAGTTGTGGTGGAGGGAGCGCTAATGGAGCGAAGGAGTCGGCAAGGATCACGGTTGATTTGAACAGAATTCAAAGTGGGTGGTGAATCGTAGGGCTCGGGAGTATGGCTAGCGATTGTGTCGATAGGTGTAGGATTGGGATGTTTGGAAATGGCCTGTAGGTTGAAGGTCGGCATTCCATTCAATGGTAAAATAAACGAATAATTAATTTCATCGAGGCCTAATACAACGCGATGACGACCATGGCTACATCAAACGATTTCAAGACAGAACGGCATGGTATAATGATAATAATAAAAAAAAGAGAGAAAAAGAGAAGAGGCGATGAAGAAAAAAAGAGAGGAGGAAAAACGACAAAGCCATTATTATATAGAAAAAAATAATAATAATAATAATAATAAAATGACGATTGTCAGCTGATCAGCAAAAAAAAGAGGGGGGAAAGAACTACGAATTGATAAGAAGAAAAGACGCACCTGGTAATTAATTAAAAAAAAGTGAACGTGCCACTCTTCATTCCCGAAGAGTGGCAAAACTTCAAACCTAAAAAGAAACGAAAAAAAGAGAGAAGAAAAAGAAAAGATCATCAGTTGATCTAAAACAAAATAAAATAAAATAAAAAGAAGAAAATGATATGACATACCTAGCAACAGATCCGATCGGCTAGGGAATAAAACGGAACGCCACTCTTCATTTGTGAAGAGTGGCTCAATACAAAATAATAATAATATTATTATTATTATTATTATCGATAATTAATTAATTAAAAATATATATATATATATATAAATTAAAATAAAATAAATAAAATAAATAAAATAAAATAAAATAAAAGAAGAGACGACGACAACAAAGAAATACGAAGCGCAAGTGGCTTTGGGGAGCAACAATACAGGTCAGCTGTGCGGCTGCACAGCTGAATGCATATTCATTAACCAAAATGCCCCGCGGCTATTTTGGTATTGATTTTTTTTTAATTCAAAACTTTAAAAAATATATTAGAATAAAATAAATTAAAAATTAAAAATAAAATAAAATAAAATAAATAAAAATAAATTAAAAAAAAAATTAATTAATTCAATTAAGAAAAATAATAATATAAAAAATATAAATTAAATCAAATTGAATTAAAAAAATATATTAAATTAAAAAATTAAAAAAAAAACAAAAAAAAAACAAATAT
This sequence comes from Austropuccinia psidii, assembly GCA_023105745.1. NCBI lineage: Eukaryota > Fungi > Basidiomycota > Pucciniomycetes > Pucciniales > Sphaerophragmiaceae > Austropuccinia > Austropuccinia psidii. The sequence goes on from JALGQZ010000016.1 coordinate 11,622,409, forward strand.
AATAAAATATAAAAAAAATAATTAATCAATTCAAATAAAAATATATAATAATACATAATAAAATGAATTAAATTAATTAAATTAAAATCAAAAAAAAAAATAATAAAAAATAAATAACAATATAAAAAATAAATTAAAAATAAACAGATAAAAAGAAAAAATAAGAAAAAATAATAAAATATAAATTAATTAATTCAATTAAAAAAAAAATATATAAATATAAAAAATATAAATTAAATTAAATTGAATTAAAAAAAAATATTAAATTAAAAAATTAAAAAAAAAAAAAAAAAAAAAAAACAAATATAATAAAATATAAAAAAAATAATTAATCAATTCAAATAAAAATATATAATAATACATAATAAAATAAATTAAATTAAAATTAAAAAAAAAAAATAAAAAATAAATAACAATATAAAAAATAAATTAAAAATAAACAGACAAAAAGAAAAAATAAAATAAAATAATAAAATAAAAATTAATTAATTTAATTAAATATATATATATATATATATATATAATTAAATTAAATTGAATTAAAACTAAAATAACAATATAAAAATCTAAAATAAAAAAAATTTAAATTAAATTAATATTTAAAAAAAAAAAAAAAGTAATTCAAATTCAAAAAAAAAAAAAAAAAAAAAAAAAGAAAAAAAAAAAAAAGATTAATTTAAAAGATTTAAATAAAAATTCAATTAAATTGTTATTTAAAAAAAATAAAAAAACAAAAAGATCAAATAAATTAAAAATAAATAAAGAAATTAAATTCACTAAAAAAAAAAAAAAAAAATTATAATAATAATAATAATAAAAATAATAATATAAATAAAATAAAAAAAAAATAAAAAAAAAATTAAAAAATTCAAGACAAAGCAAAATCAATAATAAATAAATTAATTACAGAATTAAATAAAAAAACAAAAAAAACAAAAAAAAACAAAAAAAACAAAAAAAACAAAAAAAACAAAAAAAATAAAATAAATAAAATAAAATAAAATAAAATCTTTTCTGCACCATTTAATAAATAAAAAAATATTTTAATATTTTTTTATATTAAAATATTTTTTTTTTATTAAATGGAGAGGGGTTGAAACCCTTCTAGCTCTCAACACTTCCAGAATATAATATTACAACAAAAAAAATAACAATAATAAAAACATCAACAACAACAACAAAATTTCCTCAAGAGATGGTCCTTGATAAGACCTTAAACTGTCTAAGTATTTTATTTCTCTATTTTGAAACAAAATTACCTCAAGAAGTGGTCCCTGACATAACCTTAAACTGTACAAATCATCATTATTATTATTTTTTATCAATAATTTTATCAAAACAAAAAAAAATCTCAAGAAGTGGTCCTTGATAAGACCTTAAACTGTCTAAATAATCTATTTTTTATAAATAATCAAGTACATCTCCTCAAGAACTGGTCCTTGATAAGACCTTAAACTGTCTAAATATTTTATTTCTCTATTTTACCAACAAAATTACCTCAAGAAGTGGTCCTAGACAAGACCTGAAACTGTCCAAAACATATCTTTCAAGAAGCTATAAAAACAAATTCAAGACTCAAGAATTGGTCCTGAGTATGACCCTAAACTACATCCTCAAAGTTTTCAACCTCATTTTTTTATCTCAAGATATCAATTTTGGGCCAGTGGAAATTATCAAACCTTTGCCACTAAATTATTTCAAATAAATAAATAAATAAATAAATAATTAAAAAAATAAAAGAAAAAAAAATACCCTCAAGTAACTTTAACAACAAAATTCATAAAAAAAAATGAAATCTCTGAATATTAAAAAATAAGGGGTGGTAACTTGTTTCTTATCATCACTCCTTGTGATTTTAAGTTTTGGGGGGTAAGGGGAATTTATTTTGTCAACTCAAAATTATTTGATATACTGTGTGATAAAGGAGTTTTATCAAAAAAAAAGGATGATAATATGTATAGTAAAGAAGAAGAAGAATAAGAAGAAAGAAGATAAGAAAACATTTGGAAGAAAATCCAGCAAGTTAAGAGATAAGGATACTACAAAAGAAATGAATATCTTTGAAGTTAAAACTAATGAAGAAGAATGAAAAAAAAACCAGTATAAAGAATTGCAATCAGGAAACATAACAAACTTTCATGGAAGTTGCAGTTTTTTTTCTTTAGGATAACTTCTCCCTCAAGAATAAACCAAGTCCATAATTACCATCATAAAAGAAAGAACATCACTAAGAATTATCTCTATCATGGATTAATAATAATAATTTAGTCAAAATAAAGGAAATCAATTCACCCAAATAAAAAAAGTGAAAACTCAAGACAGGGTATTTGTCCCTTAATCCTCACTGGAAATGCTGGGGACAGCATTAAATGGAGAGGGGGATGTGGTATACCTGTACCGGTTTGGATTAATGGACAAATTAAGCAGGAATATTTTTCAATTTTCCTTAGGCTTTTCCCAATATATTGGAGTATTCATTTTTTTCAAAATAAATTATAAGAAGAACTAACACCATTAAGACTTAATAAATGCCTTTTGTTAATAAATGAACTTGACAATTATGATGTGACACCTTAATGCACCACCCAGATGAATTCACTTTCAAGGGATTGGTTGACCTAAAAAAATTATTTTTTATATATATTTTTATTTCTTAATTTATTTTACTTCAATTTTCTTTAAATATTGTGGGTAGTAAAAATCAACAAAAATATAATACAGCACAGAAGGTCCTAGTTACAATGAGGATGCATGGAATTAAATTCCAGGGCAGAGTTGTAGCATAATAGGGGTCATCAATATTAATTAAAAGTTCATTTATATATCAAAAAGGTAGAATTGGGTATTTAGATGAAAATTAGTCTTTCTATTAATTTTGAGAGGGAAATGAATATCAAATTTAGAGGGTTAAATCTAGGAAGTGTTTAATTCAGGCTTAGGATATCATTGAAACAAGAAAAGTACAGGTGTATTGAATTCTCTGACTCCTTTGAGTGATCATTGTGATGTTAGAAGGAAGAAATTCAACATTTAGGGTGCAGAGAGATGGTAAAATGGTGTGAAATGTGAAAGAAAATAGGCTAGGAAGACAAGATTAGACATTGGAGATATCACAGTAGTATTACAGAAGGTTCAGAGCAAGATTACAGAAGTTTCACAAGGGTGTACTGTAATACAGTTACAGTTACAGGACACCTAGTTACAGAAACAGACAGGATAATACAGGAAAACTATAGTACAGTGGTCAAGGAGATAAGAATTCCAGGGTTTTTCAATTGATTACATAATCAATGACATCATCAACAGGAATTAAACCAGGATTACTAATCAAGGAGATAAGGATTCCAGGAAACTCAATTGATTACGTAATCAATGACATCATAAATGACATCATCAACAGGAATTAAATTAGGATTACTAATCATGGAGAGAAGGATCCCAGGAAACTCAATTGATTACATAATCAAATGACATCATTTCCCCACAATTTCAAGAACTCAATTAAAAATACAGGTCTCATGATCCAACACCACCAAACCTTATTTCATAATACAGGTCACATGTCAAAAACCCAGATTGGAGACCTGAAAAATTCTAAGTCCCCTTTTTTTTGACACTACCATGGAGGCCCCAAAAACTATAAATAGAGGTCCTCTCCCCCCCTCAATTCTTTTTTCCTCATGGCCTAGACAGAGGTCCATCACAAAAACGTAACTTCTTAATATTTTTTCTGAGGGAAATCCCCTCCATCCATCCACATTATCCTAATTTTTTAGGAATACTCAGTAGCTAAGCTCAGAAGTATAGTTATCCCATCCCCATTCCTAAATCTTGCTCAGCAGCTAAGCTCATTAGCACTCTCTGAGTGATTTATAATTAATAGTAGTTAACAGTTGGTCTACTTTAATTCATAAACTCATCTCATTGACTATCTCCATCCCATTATTGCTCAGTAGCTAAGCTCAGAAGCACTGTCTGAGTCTTCTTTATATAATTAATAGTAGATAACAGCTGATCTACATTGATTTATAAATTAAACTCATTGACTATCCCATTGATATCGTTACCCCATTCCTAAATTCTGCTCAGTAGCTAAGCTCAGTAGCACTGTCTGAGTGATTTATAATTAATAGTAGTTAACAGTTGGTCTACTTTAATTCATAAACTCATCTCATTGACTACCTCCATTCCTAAATCTGCTCAGTAGCCAAGCTCAGTAGCATTGTCTGGGTGTTTTATAGATAATAGTAGTTAACAGTTGGTCTACATTATTTTATAAATCCATCCCATTGACAAGGTTCTTTACTCAGTAGCCAAGCTCAGTAGTAAATTGAACAATAGTAGTGTCTGTTATCCCAGGTTATCATCATAAAATTATTAAACTCTTTAAAAAAAATAGTGGTGTTTGTTATTATTAGTTATCATATTATCAACAGTTTTATCATCAAGAATTGGGGATCCCTCAAGGTTTTACTGCTCTCAGTAAAGGAATTAAAAAGTCTTTTCCCAGTTTTATATCTTTATTTATTTGTGTTAAGGTTTATTAACCATTGTTCCCAGATCAAACAAAGTCTGATAGAGTCTGTTGAATATACTTTTCTGACAAGCCACCATCAAATAAAATAAATTGATTGTGAACTCAAGTCAAGATAATTAAGCATTTTCAGGAAGGGCAGTTCATATTATTCTGACACACAAGCAGAGCAAGGGTTACAATCTTGAACAGCAATTCAAAACTGTTTTATTGTAATTTCCCCTTCCAGGTACTGCCTCATTTATCCCACACAAGAGGAGTTCCCAAAATACCTTCTTTTTGAAATAAAATGAGAAATATCTGTCATCTCACAGCCTGAAAGCCTCTGTAGTTTTTGGTGGAAACATGCACATTTTTTTTCCATTAAATTTGAATACATTCTCCTTTCCCTCAGTGTAATGTCCTCAAAGTGCATTGGAATACAGTAGAAGCTTCACAGTACTGCAGTAATGTAGAGGCTTTAAAAAGCTGACCACACTGTAACAAATACTTCTACGGTATTGTGAATTTTGATTTATCTATATCACTCAGCTTCTTTCCCATAAGCTATCTATTCAACACACTCTTCATTTTTTTTGGGAAGTTTATTCCATTGATTATATATTTCCTAATCTGTTATAAAGTAATTATTTTCACTCTGTCTCATTAAATTTCAATTTCTTTTATACCTACTTGATGATCCTTCACAAGAAAGTTAATCATTTATCCCTTATTTTTTTACAATATTATTATGTTAATATAAGAAAGATCAGATTTCTCTAAGTGTTTTTGATTTCCACTATTAATAAAAATGGTCATTCTCCTTCCTCAAACTCCCAAAAATACTTCTTAATACAAAATTTATTAATCCAAATGATAGTTAAAGAATTTGAAAAAAATCTTTTGCAAAAGGATAACTTTATTTCACACCCACTTGAGGGGGTTCAAGCTATGAAGCTTTAAATTCAAAAAAACCTCCACTGAAACTTGTGAATCATTGCAAGTAAATTTTTGAAAAATCCTAAGGGCTAACCAATATGAAGATATCATACAAGAAACACTGCACAGGAATCTATAGCTAGATTCCTGAATAAAACTAAAATCCTCAAAGAAGCCTATCACAATTAACCAAAGAAGACTCCACTTCATATGATTACTGAAGATTATCCTGCTGGATTTTAAAATAAAAAAAGATTTCAGGATTGTAAGAGTTTATTTGTTTTAATCTGACACAAACAACTCATTAGATTACAGGAAGCACTTCGAACACATGTCAAGAAGCTTTAGGGGCGAATAGACCAACACATTGTTCTGATTTCCCCAGATCCTACTGAACTGAAGGAGTTTAATCAATTATTTTCTAAAACTGATCAAATTTGAGTTTCTGTTTCTCATTAAGGTCCTCCATTAATTCCTTTTGATACAATCAAAACACTCTGAAAGGCTTTCCAAAAAAACCATACCAATATTGGAAAACATTCTTTGGAATTGCCTGACTTCTCCATTCAATATTTTTGCAATTTTCTTTCTAGTTTGGGTATTAATACTTGCAAACCAAATACCCTGTATCCTTATTACATACAAACCTTTTGAAGAAGTTTGTATCATTGCTTTGTAAAACTTAATAAAACGTTTCTTTTTAGGAACTTACCCAGTTTATGAACATTAAAGTTTGATCTTCTGGAAAACACATATGATATTTATGTTCATTTTTACATACAAGGCATCTTCCATATTGAGAAGGAGAAAATTTGAAAGCACTTGTGTGATAAAAAAGAAATCTTTACAAGAGTCTTACACAAGATTGAGTGAAATTCAGATGATCCTTTTTAGCTGATAAATGAAAACTATAAGCTTGCCATTAGTAAATAGTTCCCAAAAAAACATCAGTGTTTTAGGGGAAATTAAGGATCAAAGTGATGAGTAGTACAGCAAAGAATAAGATGTTTATATTTATATGAAAATTACTTTATGATATGAATCAGGAAATAGGTTCATGTTTTTTAACTTCTTTTAGTGTGAGATTATATGAGGCAATAATTGAGGGGTAAATCACAGGTAAACAGTTTTTAATTCCTGAAATAATCCTCTTACCAAGGGGGCTAATAGTATTTTATCTGCCACCCTGAACATACTAACCAATCTCCCTACAGAGCTCCCAAATAAAATTCTAAGATTGTGTCCTTACAGCTGGAGAAGAATTTTTGGCAGTCTCTATCAAAACTAATCAATAATCATCCTAATGATAATAATAATTAATAATAATTTTAACAATAAAATTTAAATATAATTTTTTAGGTGAATTCCTTAAATTTGGATACCCCAAATACTAGTACAGTTTTATTTTCTTTCAAGATAAGGAAATGGTGATTGGGTAAATGAATAATAGATATAATTGTAATTTGTGGTTTTTTAAGTTTTTTCTTTTATTAGAATTATGTTTTAATTAATAATAGCTTAATATGAGAGTATATAGTAATAGTAATTATATATTATAATTTCCCTAATGGTAAACTAGTTGGACTTGATAATAACATTTATAATATGATAACTATACCATTGATGATAATAAGAGCAATAGATAAGAGTTATTTAAATATGTAAAACTAATAATAGTAGTATAGATCATAGCACCACTATAAGCTAAAGAAAGGTTAATAAATATTTTAATAATTAAAATGGTAATAATGGATGATAATTGGAAAAATAATAAATGATAAGATTTACTAATAGTAAGAATAATTAAACTAATAGTATATATTTTCCATTTTATAATAATGATATTTATATTTTCTACTAATAAAAAAATTATGATATAAATATTCCAAATTTTTTATAATGAGGATTTGACTAATAGATGAATTTATAATATAGGCAGAATTAATTTTTTCTAAAGCTAATTATAAATCAATCACCAGGGCAGATCAGGCTTCAAGTGCTAGCACTTCACTTGAAGTGGTTCTGCCGTCAAGCGCCAGAAATCCACCAAAGCCTCAAGAAGAGCTCAAGAGAATTTCACTCACTTTTCTTGATGGATTAATGCATCAGAGTGTCTCTCAGGTAAGTATTATTTCAATCTGTCACCAATTGCATTTATCAAGGGAAGATAAGATTTTTCAAATACTTACTATACTTGAACCCATTCACTAAGAAAAGCCACAAATTTTGGGAAATCAGAATAATCTTCCATGACTGTGAAAATAATAGATCTGACATCTAAATCAATTGAAAAAGGGCTTTATTTTGCTGATATAATTCAAGTTCAGACCAAATCCACAAAAAACTCAATATTTTGCCAGGTACTTTGGAATCCAAACAAACTCTTACTATTGCTATAGGAATTAAGGAAATACTTAGGGAATTTTACCAAAAAGTAAGTATCCCTTGCCAAATTTAAATACAATTCAATAATCATGCTTGTAAAATTTGGGGAAAATTCATTAATAATGTGAGGGGAATTTTAGGAATATTAAATCAAAAGGATTCTTAAGGGATTGATATCAAATCAATCAAAATGTTTGGGATAATTTAGGGGGAAATTTCATAATAATACTCAGGGAATCTATAAATATTGCCTCATAAATGTTGAGGAATTTGGAGGCAAAGTAAATAGCCATTGCAGAATTTAGAGAAAATTTGATAATAATTCTTGTGTCACAGGGGCTCTTATGGAAGCAAGAGTTGCCTGAAACTCAGGAATCAAGCACTCACTTGGAGGTCTCCAAAATAATAAATAAATAAAAAGGAATATATTTCATTAAGGAAGAATAAGAGTAAAGACCAGTGTTCCAAAGATAAAAGAAACAGGGAGCCAATGGCCAAGATAATAAGATAGCAAAAATCCAAAGAGCCAACCAAATGAATCCTCAATGCACTGTTTCAATCTTTCAGAAAGAACAATGGAATTAATAAAGGATATGACCACCAATATCCACTGACAGGTGAAGATGAAAAGGTGCAAATGACTGACTTAAGATTATCAGTATTTACTTTAATAAATGAAAATAAAATGAGGATAAAAATAAATCCAATATATTAATTAACTGGGGAAAAAGTCCCCAGGGAAGAAAAGGTGGCCAGTATATGTGAAACGTTGAAGACTGATCCAGGAAGGTGAGTCACCAAACTGTATTGACCATATTGGGCCAATACAGTTCTGGCCATCTTGAAAATTGAAATGTGTGACTTAATTCCCACAGTGGAATATGAATTGGCCCAAAAGGGCCAAGGCCATACAAGTTGCTTTAATACAGCCTGTATGGCCCAAGTGAGTTGTCCAAGGAATGCTGAAGTACTTGATACATTTCCAACTGATTTAATGATTCTTAACCTCTTTGAATTACCCCTTGATGTCTTCCGTAATGAAAATAAAAACCCACCTCCTGTAGAGCCAGGAGGTGGGAGTCCTTGAATGATCTGCTGATAGCCACCATGGATTCCGCGACTGCATGGGTGAGAAGTCCTCCTCTGAAATGGGTGATGAATTTGAGGACTGGAGTTGGAATGAGGTAATTTGGTCCTGAAAAAATCACCATTGGATTGCTGAGGAAAAATGGTACATAATGGTATATCATACCATATATGTACCATCATTGGTTCCCACATAATGATTACAATTGAGTTGAAGTTGGGGGTTTCCCTGATCTTGAGGGGAACCCCTTCATGAAGGTGACTGCCAGAGGCCATGGTTGAAGTCTCAAGGGGAAAGGTCCCCTGGGATTTGAGGACAAGACATGATTTTCTGGGGTCTTCAGGGGATCAGGTGGGCCCACCTGACCTTGAGGGCCACTGATAGGCCCCCTTAGCCCCTTTTGTCCTCATTGGAGTTTGGCCAAAAGGGTCCCACAATCCATAGACACTGCTGGGGGCCTAAATGGTCCAAAAAGGCCATTTAGGTCCTTGACCCCATAATCAAAGGGGTAGGGCCCAGGGGCCAGAGGCCCTTGGAAGGCTGAAAGGACCCCCAGGCCCAAAATAAGGGCTACTGGCCTGGGAGTTGGTGAGGTGGATTATTGGCCAAGGAGACCAATGAGAGAAGGATATGGCCTGAGGCCATGGGAGGCCAGTAAAAATGGATATAGCCCAAAAGCCATTAGACATCCACAGAGCCCATTTGGCCATAAAAGGGGTTCAGGCTTTATTTTCTGCAAACACCCATTGGGGTTATTACACATGGTTGTGACAGCTTGCAGAATTTTCTGAAAATGAATCAATGATTCAGGGCGAGTTTAAGGAATATTAAATAAAAATGATAATTGAGTGATTGATGAAATGTTGATAAGTATTTTTTGTGGAATTTAATTGAAAATTAATGGAAATTTGAAGGAAGATTAGATAGCCATTGCGGAATTTCAAGCAGATTCAATAATCATCCATGTGGAGTTATTTGTTAATTCATGAATAATACAGGTAAATTTAAGTAATATTGATAAAATATTGATTGAGGGATTTATCAGAAATTGATCAAAGAAAAATGGAATGTGAGGGATAATTTATGATAATAATTAGGGAAATCATAAATATTGATGACAAATTTTGAGGAATTTTGAGGAAAATTAATTATCCTTTGTGGAAATTAAAACAGATAGAATAATCATCCTTATGGAATTTCAGGCACATTCAAAAACAGTTTTTGGGGAATTTAAGGAAAATTCAATAGTAATAATAATTGAGGGATTTATCTTGATTTGATAAATATTTTTTCAGAATTTAAAGCAAAATTAGTAATAATCCAAAGGCAGTTTATAAGGATTGAATAATATTTCTTCAGGAATTCAGGTAAAGTAAATAACACATGTGGAATTCAAAGCATATTGAAGAATCATGCTTTTAGAATCTGTGCCAAATTAAATAATAATTCTTAGGAAACTGAGGGAATATTAAATAATAACAAGAATTCATGAATTTGTAACAAATTGAATGTTATTTAATGTTTAATTAAATATAAAATTAATAATAATGCCTAGGGAATTCATGAAGATTGAATAATAGTTCTTGGAATATTTTAGGTAGAGTGAATGTGGGCTGTAGAATGCAAAGCAGATTCAAAAATAATATTCAAAGGTAATAATAACTGATGTATTTGTATCAAATTGAACATTATTTTATGTGTAATTCAATAAAAATCAATACTTATACCTAGGAATCTTATGAAGATGGAATTATAGTTCTTGAGAAATCTTGGGTATAGTAAATGTGGATTGGAGAATGCAAAGCAGATTCAAAAATAATTCCTCCAGAGCTGTAGGAACATTAATTGATAATTCCATTGGAATTTGTATAATATTCAATAGTAATAATAATTGAGGGATCTTCATCATACTGAACAATATTTTTGGAAGAATTCAAGGCGCAATCAATATTAATACCTAAGTAGCCTATATATATTGAATAAAAGTTCTTGAGTAATCCAAATGAAAGTTAATAAATATTGTGGAATGCCCTTGAATGATCAATAGTCATTATTTCAGAATCTTGGGAGCATTCATGAATAATTGCTTTTGAAATTGAGTCATACTTAATATGAATAATGAGTGAGATATTTATATCAAATTGAGAAATCTTGGTCATGGAATTTAAGGTGCAATATAAATATTAGATATTAGGTCAGATAAATTTATTTTTCATTTCAGATCAAAGAAAGTACTAAATAAATACGTATAATTCTCTTCATCATTTATAACAAATTATTTTTAATTATCAAAATTAAATATTGGAATTCATACTTTTTGTGAAAATAAATTCATCCAAAACTCAAAAGTGACATAAGTATTTTAATGAATTATTTTAAGGAACAAAACAAATAATAGACTATTGAAAAGATTTTCTTCTTTTTTGGCCTTTTTCAAATCTTGTTCATTCCTTCCTCATTTATCAAAAATTTGTGTTGAAAGTTTCTGTGGGCTTAAATTTAATAAGCACTTCCCAACATTAAACAATTTTTTTCTGATGTGGAAGGAGAATCCAAAATGAGTAATCAATGGATGATTTTGCAATTCAATTGATGGTTTGCTGCATTCATGAAGTACAGATTATCCTTGTGCACAATTTTGGACAAAGTTTGAATTCTGGATTGAATAAATTAGTCATACTTTCTAAGCTTATCCCATTCATGATTATCATATTCAATTTCTTTCATGGTTAATACAGGTTTCCTTGCATACACTCCAGCATATTTCCCTTTGTCTAAACCTTGTCTAAACCCAATACCTCTCATGATACCAGCAAAAAGATTCTTGTTTTTTGTGATGCTTTGTGTAAGGTGTCGATATGAAGCTTTGATTGAAAATTGAGTACTTTTCCTGTCTTCAAAATTTGTATAAGGTAAAAATCAATCAAAAATAGTAAGAAATATTATTTTTATCAGGAAACACGCCAATTTTATTGTTTATGACTTTATTAGTATAAAAAAATAATATTATAAAGATTTTTTGTTGTACCAACAATAATAATGTATCCAAAAAATACTCTGCAAGAAATATTTAAGGCTACGAAAGAAATTTCTTCAAGAGCAATTTCTATTGGAATTAATTGAGCAATGAACTTCAGGAAATTAATTAAAGTACAAATTATTTAAAAAGAATATTAAAGAGAAAACATGCCCAAAAGTAACCAGAGTGAATTTGGAAACAAAGTGACAAAGCTAACAGTGATGAAAGATGCTTTAATTCACTTTTGGGGTGGTTCAGGGGTAAAAATGATTATAAGAGTTACAAACAATGATTATAATGATTTTTTCACATGGTTAAAAGGTTGAAAGTGGTTCAAAAAAGGTGGTTGGAATCTTTGATTGATTGGTTTAACAGTGTATAAACTAATTATAAAAGGAAAAGATTCTAACATGAAGAGAAAAGTGGGGCAAAGAAGACATTCTTTTATAGCCATCAATTCTCTTACTCCAAAAGTAAATTTTACTCTTGTCAGTCGTGAAAACAGTCTGACAACAGAAAAGCCAATTATGGCATCATTGAACCCCCGTTTAGACCAAAAAAGGGCTGGTTTAAGCCATTTTTAGCCATTTTAGACCCTTAAATCAGCCATTACTATAGCAATACCTGGTCTAGAGCCTTCAAAACACGTCAGAATGTGTGTAAGAGGGGTAAAAACCAGTTGAAGCTGTTTTTTCTAACATTGTTTTAATTTAAGGGTAGTTTTACCCTCTTGGCAGCAGTTAAAACCACCCTGGTTGGTATCAAAACCTCATCATCAATTGAGTCACAGACCCTGTGACTCAATTCCAGGCCAAAATTAATGAACATTTGTGTGAATTTTGACATCTCACGCCTATCAGCAAGGAGTTTGGGGGTCTGGCTCCCCCTTAGAGCTAGAGTTCCTTTCCCCCCCCAATTTATTTTTTCCTTTAATTCCTCATCATGTATTATATTTGTAATTTACATATGTAATTCAATTGAATTGTACAGTACAATACAGTAATAATTGATACCTCATATGTAAATCAAAGTTCACTTATGTAATACATGTGCATATTTTGACAATTCAATGGAATCCAATTGAAAATACTTCAATTCCTCATAACTTCTAAGCTAAAAACAAAACCTCAATTTTAACACAAAAATTGATGGTTAACACCACATGGGGCGTGAATCAAATTAAAGCTTTGAGGATTTGCAATTTTTGTATTGAAAATACTAAAAACTTAATTTAAGCGTATTTAGAGTTGAGTTACAGAAATTTCATCCAGAGGTGACCCCACTTTATTTTTTTATGAGGAATCCAATGGTGTGATAATTTCTTTATGTTTATTTATTGGATAAAAATTTATAATATATTTTATATAACTTTTTACTAAAAATATTTTAATTTCACAATTTTAACAAAAAATTCATTTTTACTTAATTTTTACAAGTAAAAATTTAATTTCAAAATTTCAAATTTTATTGTAATTTTATTTTTAAATTATAATTAAGTTTTGATTTTTAAATATAGATTTGTATTTATATTTCAATTTCTATTTTCCTAATATAAATAAATTTATTTCATTTATATTTGTATCTTAATTTATCTTTTGTGGTCTTTTGGGTATATGAAAATACCTCTAAGGCTCACATTCCCTCCCCCTAAAAAAGGATATTACTTTGTGATATTGTTATTTCTAGTGTGCCTGAACCTTCTGAGAAGTTTAGTAGCTTCAGGTATGTCTTTTTCTGGAAACCATTCATCTTCACAAGTTGGGTCACTGTACCTAACAAGGTATTCCCATACTTTGTTGGTTCTCAACTTTCTTTCTTTGAGAACTTTGGTAATTTTCTTACTACCAGATGACTCCATAGGAGGTTCAACCTGGGGAACATTACAGCATCACTAGATTTATATGGCTTTATCAAGCTCACTGGAAATGTAGGATGCTTATTGTTAAGTTCTTCAGATAACTCTACTTCAACAGCATTTTCTCCATGGAGGGCCTTTATAACCAAAGGTCCTGCAAAGGAGTCTTTCAACTTTTTACATCCTTCGATGTTATTGAAGCTAGTGGTGGATACAAGAACTAAGTCCCCCACTTTGAAATCTGGAGTTGCATTTGATTTATCCCATTTGTCCTTATCATATGCAAGAGAGTCCTCCATGAACCTTACTGCATGCTTTCTAGCTTTGTCTAGCATTCCTTTGAAGCTTGCAGCTGTGGGATGTATTTCAATCAAACATTTCCTCAAGGAATCTTGGGGTAATTTGGGGTTCCATCCTTTTTCTAGGATAGCAGGAGTTTGATTGGTACTGGCATGGATTGATGTTTTATATGCTAATTCCAGTGCTGGCAACAGAGTACACCAATCATGAGAAAATTCATCACAATATTTGAGTTCAAGGCCATATGCACAAAATCTTCTTACCATGTCCTCTAAGGTTTTAATCATCCTTTCAGCCAGACCATCAGTTTGTGGGTGGTAGGCTGTAGAGAAAGACAGCTTAATGCCAAATAACTGGTGAGCTTTGTCCATAGTGCTGAAGTGAATTTGGGATCCCTATCACTAATGATATTTGTAAATATTCCAGTCCATGACACTACTCTATTCCATATCAGAAGAGCTGTATCCATGGCTGTATCATTCTTGTGACATGGTATAAAGATTGGAGTTTTACTGAATCTGCCCACAATTACTAGGCAAGAATTATAACTTCTGTCACCTCCTGGTGGTAGGCTAGTTACCCAATCCATATGGACAATTTCCCAAGGTCAGCTTGGTTCTTGGATTTTCATCATATTCCCAAGTCTTTTGCCAGTGGATTTATTGGCTTTTTGACATCTGTCACAGGTGTTGCAATACTCTGCAACATCTTTCTGCCACATTGGCCACCATATGCAGGTTTTCACTTTTTCTCTAGTCCTGTCTTCAGACAGATGTCCTGAGAAGGGGCTGTCATGGGATTCTTTCAGTACAATATTGATTAATGACCTTTCCACAACTGTCATGACACATGTGTGCTTGGTTCTGTGGTAAATTATACCATCCAGTAGGTGAAACCTTCCTTCATTATAAGATTTCTTCCATACTTCATCCAAGGCATGTATGAGAGAGCTGTCTTTACAGTCTTTGTTAAGTGATTGGCACAAGATGCTATAATTCTTATCTTGAGTGTAACTGTGTCTTACTTATTCAAAGAAGGTGGTGTTCAAGTCTGTAACACTTATTCCTTCTATTGGGATCTGTGGTGAAGCCTCTACTGGCACATAAGAAGTATTATCAATATTTTTTGTTAATGGCCATCTGCTTAGTTCATCTGCATTCTTATTAATATTCCCATCCTTATGAACAATAGTCATATTACCTCTGTATTCTTGTATGGCTATTTGCCATCTGAGCATATGTCTGTTGGGTGTTTTCATGTTTAAAAGTGATTTGACAGCTGTACAATCTGTTATCACCTCAAAACACATCCCTCTAAGAAGTAGTTCAATTTTTCCAAGGCCCAGACAAGGAATAGACATTCCATTTGACTTGCTCCATATCTGGCTTCAGTTGGTTTGATTTTCCTGGATATGAAACATATGGGTCCTTCTACAGGTTTATCATTTATGATCTGAGCTTGGTGAAGTCCAGCACCCAGCACATCCCCTGATGCATCAATATACAATTTAAAAGGCAATTTAAAGTCTGGAATCAGTAATAGTGGAGCAGTGGTCAAGGCTTCTCTTAGAGACTCAAAAGCTTTGACTCTGTCACCAGTCATTTCAAATACTGTGTCTTTGTCACACAATTTTTAAAGTGGTCTTGCTATGGATGCAAAATCTTTAATGTGTTGCCTGTAATATCCTGCAAAACCTAAGAATGACTGAACTTCCTTTTTTTCCTGAGGCATGGGTTTTAGAAATACGGCTGCAACTTTGTTTTTGTCAATTCCAAGGGACAAACCAGATACAACATGTCCTAGTGCTTTAAGTTCTTTGAATCCAAAATCACTTTTCTTCAAGGAGATTTTCATGTTTACTGATTGAATTTTTGTCAAACCTCTGGACAATCTGTACATGTGCTCCTCCCAAGTCTTGGAACAGACAATAATTTCATCAATGTAAATGATTAATAATCCTTCTGAAAGTTCTTGAGGGAAAATTTCATTTATCATTCTTTGGAAGTGTGAAGGTGAATTTTTGATACCAAAGGGCATCCTTAAGTATTCATACACTCCACATATACACTGCTTGAGATATTTGAGTAAGGGCAATTTTGATTTTTGGTATTGGGTATCTGTCTGGAACAGTGTAAGTGTTCAGAGCTCTAAAGTCCCCAACCATTCTAGATTTTCCGTTATGCCATGCCACTATGACTGGTTTAGTTGTTTCTACTTCTTCATTGTGGCCTACTTCTCTTATTATACCAAGGTCCAGAAGCTCTTTGATATGAATTTCTAGAGCTTCTCTTGATTGCAGACTTTCTGGATATGCAGGTCTTCTTAGGAGTGGTGGATAAGGTCTCTCAATGTTAAGAATGATGTCAGCTTCATGACTAATAATTGCCCCTAGGGGTTCTTTATCTGAAGCAAATGCTTCTTTATGGTTATATAAAAGACTAGAGAGTCTGTTTTCTTGTGCATTAGTCAGATGAAGGCTTATTTCAGCTTTATTTATCTGTTCAGACTTGAATTTCTCTAACTCTAAGGTGACTGGTGATACTTTGTTCACTGTAATTTGTCTTTTAAATGGTAAAAGGGCAAATTTTTTGGCACTTATTGTCTCTAATAGTAAAGTATCTGTCTTTTTTGTTATGTTAATCTATCCCATAAATGATTAAATAGTCATTTCCCAATATAAAATGGGTACTAGAGCAGTTTTCCATAACAACAAATTCAACTTTGATTCTTAAATTCCCATTAATGTGTGGGAATATTACATTGGTCTCAAAAATTCCCAATGCTTTCATTGGATTACTTGCACTATTGAATTTTATACCATCAATTGGTAACAATTGGTCTTCAAAATTTGGTACACAAGCCTTAAGAAAAGATTTTCCAACACAAGAGCAGAAGGCTCCTGGGTCAAGCAAACGCTTGGTGGGCTTGTTGTCAATTCCCACTTCTGTTATACAGGAGTTACCAGCTGTATAACCTTTCCCTCTGTTTGGTTTGGTTTTCCTGAGTTGTGCATCTTGAACTTTTGATAAATCAAGTTGACCATTACTCAATTGTGGCAAGTGGGAATAAGATTCCATGATGTCAAAAGTGGCATTGATATTTTCTATATCTCTTGAAGATTCAGAAAATATGGATGACTTATCATCTGAATTGTCTTCAATTATGTTATCTTTTTCAACATCAGGTTCCCTTTCAATATCAATTTCATTGATTTTCCCCCTTTTTGGACATTTATTGGCTAAATGGGTGGTTCTTTGGCAAATATGGCACTTTATGACTGTATCTGCAGATTTATACTTATTATTAGAATTTTCTTTGGGGTTTTTGTCCACAGAATCTTTCCAAGGTGTGTTAAACCTTGTTTTGAGATTCAACCTACTAGAACCAATTTTTGTTCTGGTGGTTACTTCTTCTAATATATTGATAATATCCTCTGCTGAAGATTGTTCAGTAGTCCTGCTTTTGACAGCATGCTCTAAGTCACCTCCACATTGTCTCAGAATCTTTCTATGGATCATAAATTATGACATGTCAGGATATAATGCTGTTAATCTGTCCTTTTTTTGGCAAAACCATGGTAAGGCTGTGTCTTTATCAGCATTAAATTTTGCAGATTCAAAGGCTGTTTCCACTTTAAACCTCCAAGCATCATTGGCCCATTTGTTGATAATTTGGGTTTTCCACCAAGTCTAACTTTGGTGTCCATGTGCTTGTCTCAATTTGATATACCATCTGTGAGCTGATTTGGTAAATAAGGTGTTAAACATGGCTTTTACCAATCTGTCTGGTAACTCAAAGTCTTCTTTGATCATGTCAATACCTCTGATTAATGCCATATGGTCATACTCTCCTTCACCACCTAAGTGAGGCCATTCCTTGAGTTTTGGAACTTCTTTCAAGAGTGCTTGGCCCATTGTTGGTTCCAAGTTATGAAAAGAAGTATAAAATTCATTTTTTAATTGAGAATTTCCAATATCCAGTACTTATGTATTTGGAATCCCTGTACCCTCAATTTGATTCAGAGGTGTAGACATTATTGGTAAGGTGTTTAGTAGTTGTGTGCAATATCATTCATTTTACTATTGTTACACCTTTGTGAATTTCTTAATTCATGTTTTAAGCTTTGTATAGAGGTTATTACATTATTTTTATGATCATCCTCTTTATATGTCAGCTCATTCCATAATTCTGTTTGTTTAGTATTATCAGATATAACTTCATTTAAATTTATTGTTAATTTTGATATTTCCTCTCTTGAGGTATCAAAACACTTTTTCAAGGCAATTATATGTGTCTTTACTTCAGTAAATGGTTTTGAAATATCATCAAGAGCTTTCTTATTATCCTCTTTGATATTATTTATGGCTTGTTTTATTCTTGTTTCAATCATGTCATTAATATTGAATTTAGAATATTTTCTGTCAATTCCTTAATAATGGCAGATTGTTCATTTATCTTATTGCCAAAAGAATTATCATTATTGGAAGTTTGAATTGTTCTTAAACCTTTTTCAAAAAATTTTAAGTGTTTCATTGATTTGGCTCAGACTCAAGTTATGTGTTTTAAGGTTGTCACAAATTGGTTCATTTTTATCAGAACAATGACTTTTTACGTCAATTATAGCTTCATCAAGCTCTGGAATAGAATCAAAAATATCAGAAATCATTTCTGATATATTAATCTGGCCTCCTCTTTCTTTTGTAATTCCATCATTGTTCTGGCCATCTGAAACACATTTTCCATGGCATCCTGTTGGATTTTTGGAATCCTGTAGCCCTGGCTGTAAGGCTTGGTGGCTGGTGCCTTTTCTTTGCCCTTGTTTAGGGCTTGTGGCTGCTTTTTCACATTGGAATTGCTGCTGCTGGCCACTGAAGCTGTTTTTGGCACTTGCTTGGGTGGTGGAGGGTTGTTTTCCCTCCATGCTAGTGTCAAGAGCATCATGTTTTTCTTCTCCATCAATGGATTCAATCCATTGAGCAATTTGCAAGTATTGGGATGGCCCAGGAATTTTCTCACATTAAGGTAAGAATTCATGCAGTCTTTCCACAGATCTGCAAGGATCTGGTAGTCCTTGCACTGCAGGGGATTTGTTGTATGCTTTGTGGCTGGATTTGTATAAGTCCACTGAGGCTTCTTGTGGCGGTGCCAGCTCTTTGTGAAGGTAAAATGGTATTATCAGCATCAGAATGACCTATTTTAGTTGTTTAACAGTCATCAACTGACCCTTTTCCTTCTGTACCTAATTGGCTTCTGCCATAATCACGTCTATTACCTTTCTGGGAGCTGCTTGAGGGGTTATAGCTGGCTCCTGATCTGGTTTAAGGCATATTTTATGATTAAAAAGGCTTAAAATAGTATTTTTACGTCAAAAAACTTACTATTGGCCAAATTCTTAGCTTTTCGAAGGGTATTACTTATATCCAAGTTAATCAATTCAGAAGGTATTGGTCCAGGTTGGTTATTTTGAGTCACAATAACAGTACTATTATGGTCTGAATTAACAGTACTGGCAGGAAAAATACTGGTGACTGTTGAGGCTATTTCAATGTTTTCTTGTCTTACCATGTTGTCAGACACTAAAATTAATGAAAAAGCCAATTAATTAAGTAAAAAAAGGTTATTTCAAAAAAAGAAATAGAAATATAAGCCTCACTTATAATATGAAAAAAACATTTTTTATGGGTTTTTTGAATTATAAGTATTTTTTATATGTTTTTTAAATTTTTCAATATAAGGAAATTTTTTTAAGAAAAGTAAAAAAGAATATGTCACAGGTAAAATATCATGGCTGGGCCCCCAAATGTAAGGTGCGGATATGAAACTTTGATTAAAAATCAAGTACTTTTCCTGTCCTCAAAATTTGTATAAGGTAAAAATCATTTGAAAATAGTAAGAAATATTATTTTTAAGATAAAACACACCAATTTTATTGTTTATAACTTTATTAGTGTAAAAAAATGATATTATAAAGATTTATTGCTTTACCAACAATAAATATTTATCCAAAAAATACTCTACAAGAGATATTTAAGGCTGCAAAAGCATTTCTTCAAGAGCAATTTCAATTGAAATTAATTGAGCAATAAACTGCAGGCAATTAAATAAAGAACAAAGTCTTTAAAAAGAATATTAAAGAGAAAACACACCCAAAATTGACCAGAGTGAATTTGGAAACAAAGTGACAAAGTTAACAGTGATGAAAGCTGCCTTAATTCACTTTTGGGGTGGTTCAGGGGTAAAAATGATTATAAGAGTTACAAACAATGATTATATTAATTTTTTCACGTGGTTAAAAGGTTTAAAATGATTTAAAAAAGGTGGTTGGAATATTTGATTGATTTGTTTAACAGTGTATAAACTAATTATAAAAGGAAAAGATTCTAACATGAAGAGAAAAGTGGGGCAAAGAAGACATTCTTTTATAGCCATGAATTTTCTTACTCCAAAAGTAAAGTTTACTCTTTTCAGTCGTTAAAAATAGTCTTACAACAGAAAAGCCAATTATGGCATCATTGAACCCCCGTTTAGACCAAAAAAGGGCTGGTTTAAGCCATTTTAGCCATTTTAGACCCTTAAATCAGCCATTACTATAGCAATACCTGGTCTAGAGCCTTCAAAACACGTCAGAATGTGTGTAAGAGGCTTAAAAACCAGTTGAAACTGTTTTTTCTAACATTGTTTTAATTTAAGGGTAGTTTTACCCTCTTGGCAGCAGTTAAAATCACCCTGGTTGGTATCAAATCCTCATCATCAATTGAGTCACAGACCCTGTGACTCAATTCCAGGCCAAAAGTAATGAACATTTGTGTAAATTTTGACATCTCACGCCTATCAGAAAGGATTTTGGGAGTCTGGCTCCCCCTTAGAGCTAGAGTTCCTTTTCCCCCCCAAATTTAATCTTTCCAATTTATTTTTTCCTTTAATTCCTCATCATGTATTATATTTGTAATTTACATATGTAATTCAATTGAATTGTAAAGTAAAATACAGTAATAATTGATACCTCTTATTTAAATCAAAGTTCACTTATGTAATACACGCACACATTTTGACATTTCAATTGAATTCAATTGAAAATACTTCAATTCCTCATAACCTCTAAACTAAACACAACACCTGAATTTTAACACAAAAACTGATGGTTAACACCACATGTGGTGTGAATTAAATTAAAGTTTTTAGGATTTTCAATTTTTGTATTGAAAATACTAAAAACTTAATTTAAGCTTATTTAGAGTTGAGTTACAGAAATTTCATCCAGAGGTGACCCCACTTTATTTTTTATGAGGAATCCAATGTTGTGATAATTTCTTTATGTTTATTTATTGGATAAAAATTTATAATACATTTTATATAACTTTTTACCAAAAATATTTTAATTTCAAAATTTATATAAAAAGTTCATTTTTACTTAATTTTTACAAGTAAAAATATAATTTCATAATTTTGAATTTTATTGTAATTTTATTTTTGAATTATAATTAAATTTTGACTTTTAAATATAGATTTGTATTTATATTTCAATTTTTATTTTTATAATATAAATAAATTTATTTTATTTATATTTGTATCTTAGTTTATCTTTTGTGGTCTTTTGGGCATATGAAAATACCTCTAAGGCTCACATTTTGTATGATGTGGGCCAAATTATTCAATGAAATTATCATATCTTTGAGTTTTTGACAAATCAATGTGGGATTATTGAAGCAATGGACTTGATAAATTATTACTGGTAATTCAGATGGAACTGTAGAATTAATTAATATGTAAGTATTTCTGGGAATATTAATGGGAGGAAGCTCAAACCAGGATTTATTATCTTTATTGGCTCTTATTGACAATCCTGAGACATTTCTCATCTTCTTGTTCTCTGTTCCTGATTTTTTAAATGCTTGTGTTTCATTTTTAATTAATCTTCTTTGTTCCCTTGTAGCTTAGAAATAATTTTGTTTATTGGAAGAAGTTCTTGGGTTGGATCAATGCAAACTAACCCTTAATTGACTAATACTGATTTGGGTGTAACCATCCAATCATGAGTCAAGCTCAAAGGATCATTGAGGGAAGTGGAGGATTGGTGCTGATTTGGATTGTTACTTATTGGAGAAGGTGGGTGTGTCTTCAAATATAATTTCATTCTTTTTTGGAGGATTGGAAATGTGATGAAGATATAATTTTTCAGCTTTTATTAGTTCCACCCCTAGAGTCAAACAACAAAAAGAAATGCAAAATTAAAAAAATATTGGTTAGGATTAGAAGCAGTATGAGGGGAGAAATATTGAAATTGAATCATTAGGGTGACACACTGAATGCATTCAGAAGTGAGTAAACATTTATTATTTGCTACTAGGATTGATACTAAAAAATATTAGTAAGATAAAAAAAACTTAAATTGATTGGTAATTGAATCCAAATCACTTTATAGACTGCGTAATTATATTCTCTAAGTTTTTTTAATTATTAATATTCTGAAAAAAAATGAAAATAACAATATTAAATAAATAAAAAGCCAAAAATGGTTTTGGAAGTGATTCTGACTTGGGCTTTGGCTAGTATGAATGTAGTTTGTAAAAAATAAAAACAAAAAAGATAATAAATAATTTCTTTTAAAAGCATTGAAAAAAAGCCCCAACTGTTCTCAGAAGTAATCCCTAATTGATTTTGAGGTAGTAAGGATGATCTTTTGAAAAAAGTACTTTATAAATTGTTGGTGATCTTTTTCAATTATTAATATTTGAAAAAAAATCAAAATGTTAAAATTAAATAAATAAATAAATAAGAATTCAAAATTGGTTTTGGGATAGTACCAATGTGTTCAGGGTAAAGGACCTTAACATGAAAAGATATTAATCTTTCATAGTCATTTCAATTATTAATATTTAAAAAAATTATGAAAATCAAATTAAAGAGCATAAAAAAGTGGCTGATTTTCCGGGGAAGCAATTCATAAGAAATTTGGAAGTCTTCTTAGGTTCTTGGTGGTGATATGGATGATTGTAGGAGGTGTTTGGTGAGAAGGGTAGGACAAATAAGATATTAACAAGGAAATTTAAAAATAGTTCTAACCTGATTGATTCCACAAAAAGAACTTAAAAATAAAACCCTTGTGTGTGATATCATATAAAATTATTAGCTTATATTGAATTATCAGAAGTAAAAAGAAAAGTACATTACTAAGGATCTTGACTGAAGGTTGAGGGTTGTGGGGGAAAAAAACTGTATGAGTTAGTTTTCCTGTGAAGTAAATTTAATAATCAGTTTTTTGTGAAGGGGAAATGAAAAAGAATATTTTAAAAAATTTGAGTGTTAGGCAAAAATGATTTTTTTCCCAAAGATTTTGGCTGGATTAGAAACAAGCTTCATTTGTAAATTAAAATTCAAAGAAAATATTGGGAAGCCAAATTGAGTGGAAATTGCCCCAGTGGAACCCAATTTTTCATACAAGAGGTCACATGTCACAAAATAAAATTTACTAATGTGGAATCATAAATTCCTCACTTTAAACAATTGAACCTGTTCCATAAATCTTAACATATATTTTATTACATAATCTTCAAGAATGAGGTGTTTTTAAAATATACCTAGAGCTAATTATTAATTAAAGATTAATTTTACTCCACCTAAGACAGAGGAATTGAGGAGCCTATTGGTAAAATTATCAAATCCATCTTCCTTTTCTTCCCTTTGAACTCCATTTTTTTGAAAGCTTTTCCTTCTCAAAATCCATTGATTGTGGAAGTTCTCTCTCCTCAAATGCAATTTGATTCTGAAATTTTTCTCTTCAAAAACATGATCTTTGAATCTTTTCTACTTTCAAATATTCATTAATAATGCTTTGGAAACTTAAATAATCCTTAATAGTAATAATTATTCAGGGATTTATGCCAGTTTTAACAATTTCTGTGTGGATTTTAAGGAACAATAAATAATAATAATTCGGGAATTTAGAAAACTTGAATAGTTAATGTTGAATAATTTCAAAAAATAGTAGATAGCACTTTTGTGATTCAAGCCTCCTTCAATAACCATAATTGCCCAAATTAAGGAGCATTTGATAACCATGACTTTGCAGTTTCAGAAACATTAAATATTAATTATGATGAAATTTAAGGAATATTCACTAATGATGCATGTTAACCTTGTGTAATAGCAACTAGTGATCATTTTTAAATTGAAACAAGACATTCTCAGAAGTTAATATTTCTTAAACTTCAAAAAAACATCTAGAAAGTAAATAAATCTCTATATGACATAGGCTTGAGAATTAAAAGGATCCCACAAGAGTTTTCAGTATCATCATATAAGCCACAGTGTGCTTCTATTTCCTTCTCAGAGATAAAGGATTGTGAATCTTCAAACCCATTGAGTTTATATATTCAAAGATATTTCCAGTCATTCCAAAATGTGGGATCAACCTTAAAAGGCATTATTTGAAGGAATTTGTTTGTCAATTGATCATAAGGATCAGAAAGCTCAAAAATTCATTTGATAATTCCAAATGAATTCAACACATTCCTTTAGAAACAAATAATACTGTTTGAAATATTTTTTTTCAGAAGAGAATACTTCATTGTTAATATTGATACTGTCTACAGGAATATGCCATGGTTAGGTAGCAATTGACTTCCTGGTGCTAGTATCTTTTTATCTCTGATGGATACTATTCCAAAAGACAGAATCCCTTGATTCGTGAAAGTTTTGAAAATAATGAATCATTAGAAAATAGAAATCATCTGGTAGAAGGATCAATTTTCTCCAAATTTTCAATTTAGGAATTTCTTTATTGATGGAGTTAAATCTATTTGATACTTCTTTTGGCACCCATGGTGATTTCATAAGGGTAGAAAAGTTGGTACTCCAAAAGAAATGCAAATTTAAGGTTTGATCAATGTAATCTGAGAAGAAAAGTCCAAGTAAGGATTTCATCAAAAATGAAGTGGTTAATTCAGCTTACATATCTTATTGTTTGTAGGGAATTTAGCCAAAATCCCAATCAAGCGCTCATATCCCCAAGTTGCTGAAGCTTGTGCTGGACCCCAGCAAGGAAAAAGTTCGGGAATATTCTCTGAATAATGATGATTGTGTTTATTTTTTTGTTTTGGAAAGAGCTTTTGATTAGAAATTTTGAATTTCTTCCAATGGTCTGAGAATTCATTGATTTCAGCTATGGAAATTTTCCAGCTGGTTGCAATGTTTATTGCACTAATCAAATGAAATTTTTCTGAGTTTTTGTATAGATGTTGCTGATAGATAGTAGACATTTGTTGACTCAAAATAAGGAAATCAATGTAGGATTTGTATAGTAAAGGCCATTCATAAGCTTTGAGACTTCCATGAGAAGGGTTTCTGGTTTTCCTTGGAGCACAGGTCCATGATGTGGGTATTATAGTATTTTGGATGACCTTGTGTAGGAATTCCAAATTTTCTCCCCTTATTTGATGGCTACATAGTGTATTAACATCAAATTCTGATAGGAAATCTGATGTGGGAAAATCATCAGGAGCAAATGAGGAAAGGCTTTTCCAAGGATCTTTGGAAGTTTTTTTGTGATTGAGGGTAATTAATTGGTGAGCCAACAGGTAACTTTGATGAGGATTAAAAGACATTTGTAGCTTCTTGTTGTACATCTCTTTTAAGGGACCTTACCTCTCTCTCCAAGATTT
Organism: Austropuccinia psidii; assembly: GCA_023105745.1. NCBI lineage: Eukaryota > Fungi > Basidiomycota > Pucciniomycetes > Pucciniales > Sphaerophragmiaceae > Austropuccinia > Austropuccinia psidii. Next base: position 11,648,167 of record JALGQZ010000016.1, read on the forward strand.
CTGGGTTAGAGGCACTTGAGGTGTCTGAATCAGAGTAAGAGGATTCAATTTGGACAGTTCTTCTTTTGGATGGATGACTCAGGAATGCAGAGTTTGTAAGCTGCATGATCCTTCAATTCTCCTAGTATGAGATTATGCATTATATCAAGATTAACCATTCTGGTACCATACCAATATGGAAGTTCCTCCAGGATAGAATATTGAACTCCATATTCAGTGGAAACCTTCTGAATTTCTTCAGGAAAGCCCTCAAGCCATTTCTTAATGGTTGATTTGTGTGACGATTGTAGGTTTGTTTATTTGAAAATTTTGAAAAAACTTCTTCCATTTGACTTTTGTGAATTGAGCAAAAATTGCAAAATCAATTTCCAGAATGGGAGATAAATCCAGTGAATTTCCTCATGGCAACTATATCAGCAATGGCTGTTGAGATAGCCACTCTGATAAATGATCCTGAAGAGCCTGATGAGGTTGGAAAGAATTGAACCCCTTCCCAAACCTCTTTCATCTTAGAAATTAATGGCATCAGAAGGTAATTCAGCTCAGATGAATTAGGCTCTTTTGGTCCAGGGATTATGGAAGAAATATATAAATTTTCTGGCTTAAGTCTTTTTTTGGAGGAAGATTAAAAAAACCAACAAGATTGGACCAATTCTTGCAATCCTGCTTTATTTTACATGTGCATTGAACCAATCAATGTAGATTGCAAACCCCAAAGAGCCTTCAAGTGACATGAACAGTGGATTGTTTGTCTTCCTGGTACTTGTAAATTTTCTCCATATCATACCATCCCAAATATCATTCATAATCCTTTCTTCATTCCTATACATGTTTTGATGTTTATGAGATTTCTCAACCATCCTTGGTCTTTGAAGGAACTAAGAAAGCCAAGTTTTGAATGGTTGATAGATGAAATGCTTTTTTTGAATGAACTTTTGGAAAATATTTGAATGATTCAGGTCAGGTTTTTTTGATAAATAAGTAATGTGTCCCAAAGGTACATTACATGTTGGATGGTGGTTATATGGTTGTTGATGCCTTTTAAATTGTAAATTGGGGTCCATGAAATTGTGGAAAAGGCCATTGATAAAAAACAGTGAGGACAGGAAACATAAGATTCAAGGGTGGTTTCCAACCCAAAATGGATAAAAGTAGTTGTAGCTTCACTGGGTATATTCAGTTTTGAATCAAATGTGCCACCACAGTGGCCTATTCTAGTCTTCATAAGAAGGTTTAAATCTGTATTTAGAATGAAGGAAGCTTTTCAGGATATTTTATAATTGACAGACAATATGGCTGAGATAGACATTGCAAGGCTTTCAGGTGAAGATTTTTAATTCCATTGGTATGGCTTTCAGGGACTTTTATCAAAGTGGTTGACATTTAAAGGTGACTAATAAGGGAAATTGGGATTTCCTTGTGTAAGTAAATCATCCAAATTGATAACTGTACTTGTGGATTGCACTGGGATAGACTTATTGGCCTGCGGAGCTATAGAGAGTTGGGAATTTGGGAATGACCATTTCTTTTGGATGAATTGAGCATATTGGTATGGTGTAAATGCAACACCACTTCATTCCCCAAATTGAGAAACATGGGTCTTACTAGAACAGGAAAAACAGGTACAAATCCACATGGAAGAGTACTTTGGACTCATATTAAAAATTGATATGGGAGTGGTATTTATGGTTTCAAGAGAAGAGATAATTGATTCATAGTCCTAAACGCTTTGTTTTCTTATATCTTGATATATTTTTGGGATTTATAAGAGGAAAGGTACTTTACTGGAAGTTTGAATTTACATAGGTAATTGAAAATGATAATGAAGTTTCTAGTTCTTTATATGATTTTGTGTAATGCTAAATGGGGAATTATCACATACAATTACTTGAGAGATTGCTAATTTATGTTAAAGACTGTCAATATGGTTCAAGCAAGAAACATTCTCAGGATAAAATAAATTTAGTCATATCAACAGTCCCATGCATAATTCTGACAGGAAAAATATTTAATAGAATCACTTCTCAGGGATTTTCTTCATCCATCCTACTTTGGAAAATTCCAGAGTCATTTTCCAAAAAGAAAATGATTAATTTGTGGGAAGGGGGTCATCATATAGTCCCATTTGTCTTTACTAATTGATTTTTGACATTTTGCAATACAGACTGAATATGATTTAAGTGGGTGCATACTTGTACCAAATCAACATTTCATAAATTCAGACTCATTAGCTCTGCAACATCCATGACAATAATAAAGATGGTGCACTCAAGATTTTCACCATATTTTGTTCATTTTTATGGTTTCAAAATTATTTAAATTATTATATGTTGACATTGATTAGGGTAGTAAAAATACCAAATACAAATTCTTCCAGTCCCAGAATCATTCAATTGAGAAGAACTATGTCTCAATGTCAGTATGAAATAATTAAAATCCTATTGAGAATGGGATTACCAAAACTGATATATCATATGTGGTCCAGCCCTGATTTGTATATTTCTCAGTTTCATGGGACTGACACCATTTCATAGAACAAAGGTTATAATATTAAAAAGGTGAGTCCACTTTTTATTACAGCTAAAAAAGCCTAAATTGCATTTCAGAAATAAAATGCATCAAGTAGGATTAATTGGTACCATGTCAGTTGGTACTTACATTTTGAAACCCAGAGAAATAAGCACATACATAAATAGAAAAAAATGTGTTTGATAACTCTAATAATTTTATGCACAGTACACATGAAGTCAGTGTTCTAGTATCAAATAACTGCTTAAGGGGCTAAGCTCAGGAATTATTATGGGCCAGAAATGTACCAAAGCTTCATCCCTGAGCATTACAATACAGAAATCTTTATTAATTAAAGCATTTGTGTTATTAAATTCTGAAGCAGGTGCCTGTTGGATTAAAAGGAATGAAAAACATGTTTTTAGTGTTTGTCCTTTGCATTTCATCATGTTTCATTGCCCAATATTCTTTAGTTACCATTTTAACACTAAGGGGGAAACAAATAATCATTGATTTTTTCATATTAACTTAATTGTATTTCACAGTGCACTATACAGCTGTACATATTATACACATTGATTTAGAAAGCTTATGTACTTTAATGTACAAATTGCATGACAATATGCTATTTTCAAATTGAAAAGCTCCAATGCCCTCAAAAATATGGGCCTTGCAAATTGGTTATGCATTGACCTTAGAATATTCAAGAATTATTATATGGTACAGTAACATACTTTACAGCTCTCCTGAGCTGGAGATTAGGAATACTCAAAATACCTGTACAACAGGCTGGCTGTGTTTTATACTGCTTACAGCCATACTGAACATACTGTAGGTGTACGTTACAGCTTCAATTACAGTATACATGAGAAGAAAGTATTTTTAGGCTTATGTGATTTAATTGAATGGTGATTGAGATTCACTGAGAAATGAGAATTTTTGGCGTGTGAAGGCTGATTTTTGGCAACATAGCATTTCCAAGAATTATATAAATCCTACAGGTTTGTGAATTTGAATTTCAAAGTAACAAAATAAGGTGGGAGGTTATATTATAGCTAGCTAAATGTTATAACATGAGTTTATCCTCATAAATGTTTTCCAGGTCATCTTTAATTGAAGCAAACTCAAATTTGTTTCAGTTAAAAATTATAAAATCCCACTTACTTCCAAGCCCTTCTCTCAGGCTATGGTATGTTATAAAATTCTTCATAGCTAGTTCAAACCTTAAAGCTCTTAAACACCCTTTGTGTGAGCCTTAGAGGTATTTTCATATACCCAAAAGACCACAAACATAAATAAAATAAATTTATTTACATTATTAAAATAAAAATTAAAATATAAATATGAGTTTATATACATAATCAAAAATTTAATTATAATTTAAAAAGAAAAATACATTAAATTTGAAAATTGTAAAAACACATTTTTACTTGAGAAAATTAAGTAAAAATGAATTTTTAACAAAATTAACCAAAATAAAATAATTTTAGAAAAAAGTTAAATAAATTTTATCATAAATTTTTATCTAACAAATAAACATATAAAATTTATTTTACCATTGGATTCCTTATAAAAAATTAGGTGGGGTGACCTCTGAGTGAAATTTTTGTAACTCAACTCCAAATAAGCTTAAGTTAAGTTTTTTGTATTTTCTGTATAAAAGTTGAAAATCTGCAAAACCTTATTTTAATTCACATCACATGTAGTGTTAATCATGAATTTCTGTGTTAAAATTGAGGTGTTGTGTATATTTTAGAAGTTATGAGGAACTGAAGTATTTTCAATTGGATTCCATTGAATTGTCAAAATGTGCACATGTATTACATAAGTGAACTTTAATTTAAATATGAGGTGTCAATCAATATAATAGTGTACTGTGAAACTCAATTGAATTACATATGTAAATTGTAAGTATAATACATGATGAGGAATTAAAGGAAAAAATAAATTGGAAAGATTAAATTTGGGGGGAAAAGGAACTCTAGCTCTAAGGGGGAGCCAGACCCCCAAATTCCTTGCTGATAAGCGTGAGATGTCAAAATTCACACAAAATTTCATCACTTTTGGCCTGGAATTGAGTCACAGGGTCTGTGACTCAACTGATGATGAGGTTTTGATATAAACCAGGGCAGTTTTAACTGTTGCCAAGAGGGTAAAACTACCCTTAAGATAAAACAATCTTAGTAAGAGCAGTTTTAACTGGTTTCTACTTCTCTTACACTCATTCTGACATGTTTACAAGGCTCTAGGCCAGATATTACTATAGTCATGACTGATTTAAGGGTCTAAAAGGGCTAAAACCAGCCCTTTTTTGGTCTAAATCATGGTACAATGATGCCATAATTGGCTTTTCTGTTGTCAGAGTTTTTTCCACGACTGAAAAGAGTAAACTTTACTTTTGGAGTAAGAAAATTGATGGCTATAAAAGAATGTCTTCTTTGCCCCACTTTTCTCTTCATGTTAGAATCTTTTCCTTTTATAATTAGTTTAAAAACTGTTAAACCAATCAAAAAAAGATTCCAAACACCTTTTTTAAATCATTTTGAACCTTTTAACTATGTGAAAAAATAATTATAATCATTTTTTGTAACTCTTATAATCATTTTTACCCCTGAACCACCCCAAAAGTGAATTAAAGCATCTTTCATCACTGTTAGCTTTGTCACTCTGTTTTCAAATTCACTCTGGTCACTTTTGGGTGTGTTTTCTCTTTAAATATCTTTTTAAAGACTTTGTTCTTTAATTAGTTTGTTGCAGTTCTTTTCTCAATTAATTCCAATTGGAATTGCTCTTGAATGGATTTCTTTTGTAGCCTTAAATATCTCTTGTAGAGTATTTTTGGATAAATCTTTATTGTTGGGAAAACAATAAATTTTTATTGTATTATTGCTTTATACTTACAAATTTGAAAAACAAAATTTGCATGTTTTCTCTTCAAAATAGTATTTCTTACTATTCTTAAATATTTTACCTTATACAAATTTTGAGGACAGGAAAAGTACTTGATATTTTAGCAAAGTTTCAAATCCACACCTTACACTTTGTTTGACTGAAATCCATACTGGTTTATGAATTTCATAATTAGAATTCTCCCACTTGTGAATCCTGCCACCAGAGGCAAGTGGTTTGCACTTCTTATCTAGGTTAGCTGGCCTGTGACCAATATTCCAACTCCCACCAATCTTTCTCTTTTTTGAAAGGACAAGGAGGCTAAGCAGGCCGCCCACCTTCTCATGGCCAAAAATATAGGCCCAGTGAAAATTCATCTTTTTCTCCTTATGATGAGCCAATTCCAAAAGAAAAATGGATACCACCACCCCTTTCTGGTGGTTGGAAAAAGTGCCCTAGGACCCCACCAGAGCCACCTCCTGGTTGGGGTACTTGCAGTTCTAACTCTGGCCCAATGACACCAAGGCCATTAAGATCCAGTTATAATAATGCAGAATAATACAAAAAAGATATCAAGGCATGGGCTGTCAAAAATGGAGTATATACTCCTTCAAGATGTGAAGGTATGTGAAATATCTGGTGGTTTTGTAATTGTTGGCTTTTTAATTCCAAAATAACACATTTTCTGCTAGGTTTCAATCCCCCAAAAAGTAATATAGTCTCTGAACCTTCTTTACCAAAAAATCAAAAGACCCGCAAAGTGCTGTCTGTCAATTGCTCAACACCTACTTCAAAACACACAAGGACTATCTCACCAGTATCCTGTGAGCCAGTTCCGGGGCCAAGAAAAATACAAAAGACACCACCACCTGCTTATGGACCAATTGTGAATATTGAACCAAAGAAAATGGATACTAAATCATCAAATCATGAAGATAATAATTCTTCAAAGGACTTGGATCACAAAAGTCCCAAGGCTTCTCACAATACCACCCCCAAAGTTTCAAGAGAAGAAGAAAAGTCATTCTCATCTTCCATTCCAACTCCTATCAATTCATATCAGGATCCTATTCCAGAACCATCACCATTAAAAGAGGAACCTTGTGGAACGTTCCCACCACAACAGGATCCCATTTTCAATGGGGATTCAAAAGTTAATTCATCAGCTCCAAAGGGATCTCCAAATAAGGAAACAAACCTGGAAAATTTGCATAAGCCTCTAGCTTCAGACCCTGAAGATAATCAAAGCACTCATAATTTCAATACAAAAGATGAAGAAGAAATTCCGTCTTCCCATGAATATGAAAGAGGAGAATCTCTAAGTAAGTCAATTGATTCATTTCCTGAGCTCTAAATTCCAGCTTTCCAAAAAGTTTCACCACATCAAGTTATTTCAAAAAGTGGGGTGATTTTTGGCTTACTGGCTTTACAAAATAGTTTTGTGGGAATTCTCCAAAATCTTGCTTGGATGAGTCCTCAGAGGCAAGAAGAATTACACCATATTTTTCATTCCAAGTGTGGGGAAATAATTCAGGAAGAAAAAATTGCATAATTTCTTGTTGATCTAAAGAGTGCTTAATAATTATATCCAGTTAATTCTTTATAGGGAATTTTTTGTAGAGTTATATACTATTTATAATTTCATCAATTTTTATGCCTTGTTTTTTGAATTTAGTATTTTGCCAAATTTATATTATTTCTTCCATAGCTAAATGATATTACTAAGTCCTGAAATGTTTCTTTTATGGTTTTTAAAGCTGAAGCTAAATTTAATAAAGAAATTCTAAAGTAAGAGGCAGTGGATTTTTGAAAGACAGGAAGTTGGATAACATCATTTTGAAAATTTACCAGTGGTGTTAAAAGGGTGATAAGCTTTATTGGGAATAAAATTCTGAGAATAAGATTCTATGCTCCATAATGGTGAGAAAATGAGGGACTCTTTTGTAATTAATTTATTGATTGTGCCTGATTATACTTATTTTCACTCCATTCAAAGTTATTATGAGGTTAATTTCAATAATAGGGCTCAGTAGCTCATGAGTATGTGTTCTTTTGTAAAAAATTGATTTCATTCCACAAAGGGTCAAATGGGCAAAGCTGAGATAATGAAAATGGGAAATTTTAATTTTAGTAACTTTATTATATTATCCCTTTGTGAAGTTTTGAGGACAAAATATAGGTTGTCATATTTTACTTTGTATACAGTATTTTTACTACCTATATCTATGCTTTGGTTTTGACAAAGAATTTGATAAAAGTTTTTTTAAAATTGAATCTTTGGGAATTTTCTAATTGGATTTTTCACTCTTTTCCTAAAGTCAAAAGCAATGTTTTTGAAATTCTAAATAATAATAACATGGAGGATCTTTCTCATCTATAATCTCTTCTTTCAAGTTGAATTTTTAATTTTTTATTGTTCTTGTTTTTCTGATTAAACACATTAAATTTCATCTTCAAATTCCTTCCGAGCTCTGTCAAATCCATCAGATTTGGGTAGTAATTAGTCTGTTGAGCTCATTAGAGAAAATTTTCCTTTGAGTCCTAATTTATCCCTTAAAACACCAGTGGAATCATAAATGAATGTTTCTTCTCTCCAAATTCAGCAAGATGTCCCAGTAGCTGAAGCTTCAAAAGGAATTCCCAGCATCACAATTAGCTCAACTCCAGATCCTACAAATACTCAAGCTTCCATTGGGGAAAGCTCTTATCTAAGGAATTTTTTACTAAACCCTTCAGGTAAATCCTAATCAAATGCACAAATCCCAAGTGAAACAATGAGGCTAAAAAAACAACCAATGTTAAACATGGATATGGTATCTGGGGCACATGATAGGGAAAGCCAAAAACATGGTACCTCTGAAAAGAGGAATATTTCTGAGGTAGGATTATACCAGGTATGAGTTCATTTGACAAATAATTATTCAGAAGAAATTAGGACTAATTTGTTTCAAATTCTCATTATAATCAGAGAATCTTCTTGGGAGTAAAACACTCCATACAAGGGAATTGAGGGTTGAGTGTGAGTCTATTTGTAATCAAGATCTTTGAGATCATCTTGAGATTGATATATACTTTTTTTAATAAAGCTGATTAGCTTTACTGCTCAGGATCCAGTACTTCTTCACCCTTTGGGAAGAAGGGAAAGGGAAAAGGCTGGCACATCCCTATAGCAATAGCCAGAGGGTCCATCCAAATTCATTCAAAAGTCCAAATCAGCATACATGTGACAAATCCAGTATTCAAACAGATGATCAAATTATTTGAATCAGTCAAGATATCCACCAAGAACATGTGGAGGGTTGAGAAATCCAAGCTCAAGTCCACAACCAGGCCCAGTTGGAATCCGCAGCATTATCTAGCATATAAGTTGTTAGATCACTCTCATGGCCATTGTCACCAAAGGGGAACCAAAAAAACTCAGTGGATCTCAACAGCTTTATCCAAAAAGGAAAGGCTTAAATTCTTGAAGTGTCGGATTCCAGAAAATTTTCAGGGTATCAGATCAGCAGTTCATCAGAATTGCTGGTTCCTCCTCAATGTTTCTAACAAGGATTTGGCAAAGCTTCCAGAACCATAAACCCCTGAAGAAAGAAAAGTGGCAGTTGAAGTTTGTGGTCATTTGGGCTACTTGACAGCAGAGACCTTTAATGACCCATCCAAAGGAATTCAATCACAAGCTTTCTGTAGTTATTGTCAAAATGAGCTTCATAAGCTTTGTCTTCAAAGATTCACATGGGATTGGAAAAGCTCATGGCAGCACCCATTCAATGAGCTCATGACCATTCTCTTTTATCATACCTTCCGCCTTGCACTGGTCAGCACAGAATACCATCATTTTTGTTGGGATAAAGCTCAAAACATCCATGGAGTAGTTTTGTGCTTAATGGAATGATAATTTTCATTTTTTCATAAGGAATGGAAGGCAATTTAACAAGATCCAGCACATGTGACCACAAAAAGGGAGAAGCAAAGAATATCAAAGATTTGGGAAAAGGTATGTATCTTTTTGATATTGGTGATTTAAAATGTGTCTAAAAAATTAATTGAATTATGAATTCCAGGAATTCCAACACCAAGCAGAGTGGTGTGATAATGCCAAATTACCTATTCTAGCCTCACAGTTTAATAACCCAAGGATTTTTCAGATACTGAAGAATTTGAACAAGATGGAAAAATATTTTTGTGGAAGATTGGGGTGAAATGGTGCTCAATATTTTTGAATAAGTTGAGTGAGAAGATTTATAAAGATATTTCTATGGGATTTTGCATAAATGAAAAGAAGAATCCACAGTTTCTAAGCCAACTTCCTGCAATCAGAAGTGTTAATGAAGGTGATATTCCAAAACATCTTTCTGAACAAGTCTTTAACCCTGAATGGCTACATGGGTTAAGAAAACCAAATATAGAGGCCCTGGAAATTTTATAAATGCCAATTTTCAATTCAAATGGGGATGCATATCAATAATTTATTATTTTATAGAAACATTTTAATTGTATATATTGTTTCCTCTTATGATTGTGACAGGGATTTTTTATTTGTGAGGTATCAGGTATTTTCTCACTATATATGTTTATGGAATTGTCATAACTGGATTCTTGACATCTAGTCCATTGAATGAATTGTATATACTTAATGCAATATTTCCCATTTTAAGGAGATGACCTCAAGTGTTAATGAGATGGATAGATTTTAGCCAGTTTGGGTGCCAAAAAGTATTAATTAAAGGCCCCTGTGTATTAATCTTTGTTTTTTATTACACAATTTCCCAAACCTTAACCTTTCAATTTTACACAGGATATTCCAAAACCTTATTTTTAACAAAAATCAAATTTTTAGCATATGACTTCATATTACAATTTATTTTGCCTTTCCTTCTTGCTAATTTTCAAAGCCCTTCATTCCCTAATTTCAAAATCTCAGCCATTGCCAAAGGGTAATGTATCCTGTCTGGATTGGGTATATGTGAGCTACACCAGCTGGTCTATATTGAAATTTTCAAAAATATTTTGATCTTTATTTGAAATAACTATAGGCCCTTAGCTGCCAATTGAAAAATTTATTTTTTCATGTTAGACAAACCATCTAGTATAGGCTGAAATTTCCTGAATTTTTTGCTTGTTTTTTTCACCAAGCTCTAGTGTCTTACCTATCATGTAAACAGACTTCCAGGCGTAAATATCAATTTTAGCCCTGCTCCTTAGCTACATTTAAAAATTAACTCATCTTATTCCCAGAACTCATCTTCCCATCTCAAAAAGGCTTTTGAAAAACCCACTCTTTTCTGAAAATTGATCTCTTAGCTTAGCTTATCACCTCTTCTTAGTTCTTTGTCTTCACAAACCCAATTCAATTTATACTATTCTTTTTAAATTTCTTCCATCCCTTTCTCTTATAGCTTAAACAGCCCAGTCATTTCCTAAAAAGGTAGTGTATCTGTCTTGATTGGTTTTATGTTAGATACACCAGGTAGTATAGATTGAAATTTCCGGAATTTTTTGCTCTTTTTTTTAACCAGCTCTAGTGTCTTACTCGCCAAGTAAATAGACTTTTGGACTTAAATATATATTTTAGCCCTGCTCCTCAGCTAAATTTTAGAATGGACTCATTCTTTTTCCAGACTTCATTTCCCAATCTCAAAAAGGCTTTTAAAAAACCCACTTTTTTCTGAAAATTGATCTCTTAGCTTAGCTTATCACCTCTTCTTAGTTCTTTTCCTTCACAACCCAATTCAATTTATTTTTTTCTTTTTAAATTTCTTCCAGCCCTTTCTCTCATATTTTAAACAGCCCAGCCATTTTCTAAAGAGTTAGTGTATCTGTCTTGATTGGTTTTATGTTAGATAAACCAGGTAGTCTAGATTGATATTTTTGGAATTTTTTGCTTTTTTTTTTCAAACAGCTCTAGTGTCTTGTCTACCAAGAAAACATACTTTTGGACTTAAATAGAAATTTTATTCCTGCCCCTCATATACATCTTTTAATTAATTAATTTTTCCCCAAGAATTAACCTTCCTCTCTCAAAAAGGCTTTCAAAAACCCACTTTTCTCCAAAAACTGAGACTTTATGAATATTATACTCTATTCTTTCTGTTAGTCAGTGCTGATCTATTTACCCCTTTCTTTATATTCTGGGTGGAAGCTTCCCTGTGAAATACTTTCTAAACCCATTATTTGGGGCTGTAAGACATTACCCAGAATAAAAGTGAATCCTTCCCTCATGTTAGGAATAGTAATACTAACCTGATAATTTTGGTAATTGTTTGTCTATTTTGTTGTAACAGCTCCAGTGCCTTACCCTCCAGCTAAACATACTTTGACACTTAAATATTGATTGTAGCCCTGCATTATTTCTTCAGCTTTTAATTAATACACATTTCTCTAAAATTTCCCCTTCATATCACAAACGTAATATCCAAAAAACTACCCTCTTTGAAAAATTGTGCCTTCTTTCGACCTATGACTGGAATGAAAAGAGCAGGTAGATATAATGGAAAAGGAAAGAGCCATTCTCAATCATGGCATCATTCTCAACTTCTTAACAAAACACTAGGCTGTTCAAGCTCAAATAATTATTTTAGATCTTGTCAATTTTCTGTTGAAAGTTTTTCAACCCAGTTTGTTTGAATGAGCTTGAAAGAAAAGAATCGGGATGATTTTTCAGAAAAAAACCCTGTTTTTAGAGATTTCATTAAAAGCTATTACCATTCCATTGATTCAGGCCTTGCAATAATTAATGATAAATCAATCTCTCCTTCCTCATATAAAGTCTTTTTCCTTATTAATTTCTTTACATTCAGAGAAATCACTGATAATGAGAAAGAAAAATTAAACTTTGTCTCTCAGTTTTTAATTGAATACATCCCTTTCTTATCAAATCTTCAATAATCAGGAAACAGAATCACTGGATTTATGTTTGCTATTGGCTGGTGTCCTCCAAGAATTTGTTGGTATATCTCTTCTTATAAAATTTTCAAGGACATCCCAATTTATGATTACTTAATCAACAAAATTCCTGAAGTGGACAAAATTCTCAAGAAACTTCTCCGAAACCTCTCTTTAACAATCTTCAAAAAGAAAAACAGAGATATGACTGAAGTTGGTGTTCCCAGTTTTGAAATGTTGCATTTTTGTGATTATAAAACTGAATCCTTTTCAAATCAATTAACATATACAATCAATAATTTTTCTAACTTTCCACATTGTGATAAGACTGATTATTCAGAAATTTCTTATTTACTCTCTATTCCAATCTCCAAAGGAAATGGTAGTATTATTCTCAATAATTACGATCTTTTTGAAGACTTTTTGTCTTTCTAGACTATTCAATAAATCTCAACTTAACAGGAAGAAAACCAGTAATTGTTCAAATGGTGTGGAAAGCAAAAAGTGTTTTCCATTTTATACTTTATCCTGAAGGTAGATCCTCTGGTTTCTTCACATAATTATCAATTTCATTACAAATTTTCAGAAAGACATAAAACATCTTCAAAAAATTTGATGAGGAGAAAATATCTAATTTTAGTGTAGATGATCATACCCAAATTGTAACTAGATTAGCCTCTACTTCAAAATAGGATTTTGTGTTAACAATATATCTGTTGAATTCGTTTCATTTTTTAAGATTTATGAAACAATTATAAATTTAATAGTTGAAATTAAAATTTCAAAAATTAATTAGACATTCAATTAACTAATTATAAGATTAAGAAATTTACTGCATGATTAATATATCAATAATAATTCTTATAAATTGATAAATTAATTAGATATTCAATAAATAAGTTCTAAACCTGATAAATTAATTAGAAAATTAATAAATTAAATCCAAAATTAAGAAGTTAATAAATGAATGGTGAAAGGAATAAATGATTCATAAGGTTCACAAATTAATTATCAAATTATTGAATTAATTATAAAATTTATCAATCAAATATAAAATTACTACATTAATTCAAAATTATTGAATGAATTTTGAAATTGATAGATCAACTATAAAACTTATATATTCATTGTAAATTTAACAAATAAATTAGATAGTTAATAAATTAATAATAAAATTGAAGAATTATATAGAAAATTCATAAGTTAATTATAGAATTAATAAATGATTTAGAAAATTAATGTGTTAATTATAAAAGGAATAAATTACAAATGAAATTATTGAGTTAATTATGAAATTAATGAATCAATTATGGAGTTATTTAATAAATAATAAAGTTAACAAATTAACTATAAAGCTTTTTAAGTTGGCTATAGAATTATTGAATTAATGTACAAATTAATTATTTAACTATAAAACTAATAAATTAATTTTCAAATTAATAAATTCATTATAAAATTGATAACTCAATCATAATATTTTTAAATTATTACAGAAATAATAAGATGTTTCAAGATTACTAAGTTACTTATGAATTATTAAATTGATGACAGATTTAGAAAATTGATCATGAAATTAATAGATTTATTATGAAATTGATTAATGAATAATAAATTTAATGAATTAATAGTCAAATTAAGAAATTTATTCTAAAATTGAATAATTAATTGTAAGATTAATAAGATAAATATGAAATAAATCAATTAATTCAAAAAGCAATAAATTAATTCTAAAATCAAGAAATATTTATAAAATTAAGAAATTCATTATAAAATTAATGAATCAATTTTAAAGTTAATAAAAGAATTATGAAATTAATCAATCAATTGTAAAATTAACAAATTGATTACAAAATTGATAAATGAAATACAAAATTAATAAAATAATTATTAAATTAAATTCCAAAAATAATAAATTAGTTTGAACCTTAACAAATTAATTCCAAAATTGATGATTTAATTTTAAAGTTAACAAATTCATTACAAAATTGATCAATTAATTATAACATTCATAAATTAATAATAAAACTCTTAAATTAATTAGAAAATTAGTAAATTAATTTTTTAATTATTGAGTTAATTACAAAATCAAAATATTCATTATAAAATGAATAAATTTACTGTAAGATTACTAAATTCATTATAAAATTTTAAAATTAACTGTAAAGCTTTTACATTAATTAGAAAATTCATAAATCACTTATAAAACTAATAAATTAATTTTAAACCTTTCAAATTAATTATAAAATTCATAAGTTAATTGTTAAATTATTAAATTAATTATAAAATCAACAAATTGGTTCGAGTATCAATAAGTTAATTATGAAATACATATCCTTTTTTCAAGCTAATAAGTCAGTTAATAAATTGATAAATTAACTATAGAATTAACAAATCAATTATAAAATTAATAAATTAGCTATAAAATTAATCAATTAATTGTAAAATTTATAAATTAATCATGAGCTTGATAAGCTAATTGTAAAGCTATCAAATTGATCAAAAAATCAATATATGAATTTTAAAATTGAGAAATGAATTATAAAATTGATGGATTCTATAACCAATCATAAAATTAGTAAGTCAATAATCAGATTAAGGAATAATTTCTGAAATTGGTAATTAAATTCTAAAATTAATCAATCAATTACAAAATTAATAAATCAAATATCAAATCAATTAATTTATCAAAATATTAGCAAGTTGATTTTAAAATTAATATATCCAATATATAACTCATCAACTGGCTATAAACACAATACATCAATCATAAAATTAATTGAATAATTCTGAAATCAACATATTAATAATAGAATTTCTAAAGTATTTATCCAATTAAATTGATAAATTAAGTATGAGATGAATGAATTTCTTTCAAATCAATATAGTAATTATGAAATTGGTAGATTAATTAGGAAAAATCACAAAATCATTTTTTTTGAAATGGCAGGGTTTACTCAATACCAACAAAAGAATATTTTTGGCTTCATGACTGGAATAAAAATTCAAAAGTTATTTAGTACCAATGTAAATTATTTTATTTCTGCATTAGCAAATTAATCTTATCAAAATGGATTTTTTTTTGTTTCACTTATGGTGTAATTGTGTCAAAAATACAGGCTTTGCTGCACCAATGTGCATTATTGTTTGGCTCCATTAGGGAATTTTTTTGTGTTGGTTTGGGAAATAATTATTCAAAAAATGAAGGACAATTGACTTTCTTTTTGTTGCATCTGGAATCCTCTTTTTTTAGAATGGGAATTTTTTGAAACTAACAAGGCTTTTCCTTTGCTCCAATAGGGAAATTATCTTCATAAAAATGGATTTCTTTGGTCCTCATGTTTCTCCTTCTTTTTCTGTATTAGGGATTTTCTTTTTTCAAGCTGGTTATTTTTGAAGAAAAACATGGCTTTTTATTTTTCTACAATAGGGAAATTATATTGGTAGAAATGTGGGATATCTTCAGTCCTCATGTGCCTCAGTCTCTCTCCGGATTAGGGATTTTCTTTTTTCAAACTGGGTATTTTTTGATACAAACAAGGCTTTTTCTTTTGCTCCAATAGGCTAATTATCTTGATAAAGAGGTGCAGAATTTCTTCAGTCCTCACATGCCCTCTTCTTCTGGATGAGCATTTTTTTCCAAAATGGGAATTCTTTTGATACCAATGAGGCTTTTTCTTTTTCTCCAAAAGATCAATTATCTTGAAAAAAGGGTGGGATTTAATCTATACTCATGTGCCTCCTTCTTTTTCTGCATTAGGGATTTTCTTCTTTCAAACTGGGAATTTTTGATACAAACAAGGCTTATTCCTTTGCTGCAATAGGGAAATTATCTTGATAACAATGTTGGATTTCTTCAGTCCTCATGTGCCTTCTTATGCTGGATGAGGGATTTTCTTTTTTCAAAATGGGAATTTTTTGATACCAACAAGGCTTTTTTTTCTCCAATAGGTCAATTATCTTGATAAAAATGTGGGATTGATCCAATGCCAATGTGCATTGTATTTTTCTGTAATAATATATTTTTGGTAGAAACAGGGAATTCTTTTTGTCTTAATTTGGGATCTTTCTTGTTAGAAATATGGAGCTTATTTGATACCAATGAAGAATTATTTTTTTCTTCATTAGGAGATTAATTTTTTTCAAAAGTGCAAAATTTATTTATTTTATTTTGAAATGATGTTAATTTGAGAGATTTAGATTAAGTTCTTAAATGATCTCCAGTAATAGCATCTATGCCATTGTGACATATATATTACATATATCATAGTATTTCAATTTTTTGATGAATCCTTTATATGAGTGTGAATTGAATGTCCATTAACCCTAAAATAGGACTTCCAACTGATTTAAATGAGAGATAATTGACACTTAAACCTCTTTGACTTGAAGTCAAGTGCCAGCACTTGAATCCTTATTTTCCCTGGTGACTAGTAGTGTAATTTGATATAAATAGTCATAATTGATATATTAAACTACTGATAAAGGATGAATAATTATTCTCCTTCTTGGTATATAATTAATTTCATGGGGGAAAAGGAGGAAACGAGAGAGAGAGGCCTCCTGTTATGTTGTGAGAGGTACCTATGGGCTCTCCATGTAAAACTTTACTTTTTCCCTTTGAGTTAGTTTTTCTGGTGGTGATTTTTTGAATGGTGTCACCTGACTGAGATATTTTCACCATTTTTTTGGCTAAAATTAAGGTTGAGATGTTTTTTCTGGTGTAGATTTTTGATACAAAATAGCAGATGACTTGTTTTTACACTGAATTAGTCAGCTTGAACAGCCTTGATATATCAATTCTGGCGACCACTACCATGCATTAGTGAGCTTGCACAGCCTTGATGGATTAATTCTGGTAGGCAAAATTGAGGATGGTGTCATATGACTGAGATATTTCACCAGTTGTTTGCAAGATTATCCAATTCAAGGTTGTCATGATGTTTAATGTGGGGATAGCCTTTTGAGTTTTGATATCTGATCACCTTAATTTATTTGAAATCGAGTGTATTTTCCTTTCATGCAGCTAGTTGGATTTTAATTGGGGTGAAATTTATTATTCTGTGGCTGTGTCATGTAAATATCTCATGCATTTGGATTTAATAAACCTTATCTGGGTGCCTGTATTTTTATGTAATTTAAAGTTCTTAGTATATTTTTCATGCATGAAGTTGAATTTAATATTTTCAGATGATCCTTGTGTTAAATAAGCTTTATTTTTTGATGGTAATCTTAGTAATATAATCTTCCTTATGGATCTAGGGTGGATATAAGGCCAAAAGACAAAATTACATTTACAAAGCTTGTATGTGAGTCTTCTTCTATAAATTCACAGTATTTTATTCCTTTATTATTGATTTGATTATGAAAACATGCTGGTTATTTCAATTCTGAATTCTGAATTCTTCCTTTCCTCCATACTATTGATGTTATTACTGGGTTTGTTAGATTGTAATGATATATTTTGAGTGGTTAATTCCTAAATTAGTCATTTGAATCTTGATTTTTCCAAATTTTAACTTTCAAAAACTTCTTGAAACTGGACCAAAAGGTATGGAATACCACAATGTATAGCCTAGATGAAATAATTAAGAAAACTTATAGGTTCTGTGTAACCTAGATGAAATGATCAATAAAGCTTAAAATAAAGAAGGAAGTAATACTCAAAATCATCACCAAATAGGAAATTTTAAAATCACAAAATATAATTTTATTAGTGTTTTCCATAGGCCAGGGGTTGAAAGGGCCAAAATGTGGTTCTTGGCCAACTTGGGTCCTGGGGTCCTGTTGACCATTTTTGGGATTGTTGATATTGGGGGCCAAAATTGGGTCAGGAACCCACCTGTTCTTGGGTGCTGGTGGACTGCCCCCTTGGCCCCTTTTTACCTCATTGGATTTAGGCCAAAAGGGGCCTAAGGGTCCCACAGACCATGGGACATGGATTATGGCCCACAGGCCATAGGGGCCCTAAATGGCCAAAAAGGCCTTAGATCCAATGATAAAAGGGGTTGGGCCAAAACCTTTGGTGATGGCTAGAGGGGCCAGAAGCCCCTTGAGGACCATATGGACCCCCCAGGCCCAAAACAAAGGTATTTGCCTGGGTGTTGGTGAGTGGATAATTGGCCAAAAGGGCAAGTGAAAGGTGATGTGAGCCTTGAGGTATATTTTACATACCCAAATAGGCCACAATTATCTTAAAAAGAAATTTTGAATTATGCATAACTCATAAGTCATGCATATGTCCAAAATTCATCATCTTCAATTTCAGAAGAGATGAATAACTTTTTATTGAGTAAGTAAATCCATGGATTTAAGACCAGATTTGGATTCTACACAAAAAATTCACCTAGGGTAGCTCCATAGAGTGAATAAGCTCAAATTAACTCTTTGAGGTGGTAAAATGGAAAATACTTCAATACCACATCATCAATACCACATAAAAAGATCCGTGAAAATTTTTGTTTTTCTTAATTTCACACCAAAATAATGGGAATGTGAGAAATCCCATGTTACATATACACTAAGAATAGTGTTATGCATGTATTGAGCACTTAATATCATGGTATTCTTACATGGAATTTTGGTACACCCATAGTGGATATCTCACTTGAAGCTTAAAATTTCTATTTTGACATGAAAAATAAGCAAGGGGGACAAAAGACATCAAAGAGAGCCAGGGTACCCAAGTTCTGAGGCCTCAGAGGCGTGGACAGCTCCAAAGCTTGGATCCATGGCTGATCTTGGCCTAATTGGTAAACCAAAACCTTTTGGGAACTTGGTAACCATGTTACAACTACTGTAAATCTTAAGAAAATAGCAAATAACCTGTTATTTTGACATGCCAAGGAGGTAAAGAGCTACTTAGACTCCTGTAACCAGGTCAATTCTTAATGATTTTCCATGGATAAACCCCAAAAGAGTAATTAAAACCCTTTTTGGACCTGTATCCATTGATTTACCTCATAGCAACCAGTGAAACACTGATATTTGCAATTCTAAGTAGAAATGAGGTAAAAACTTCAAAAATTCATTAAAAATACAATTCTGAATGAATATTTCTGAAACTTTCAGGAATAATAGAGGACTGTATTATTTATGCTACAAGGAAAAAGAATTATGGTTTTAGTAGTAAAATTAAAAGTTTTACTTACAGTCCATTTTTGACTATTCTACATGAAACACTGAATCTTCAAAAATTCACAGTAATTACAACCTGTGATGAAATTGGCAATAACATTGATAACTTTGAGAAATCAATGATTATTTTGAAATAAAAGAACATTTACAGATGTTACTCCTTTTATTCCTAACCATATTGGGGTTGGTAGTCACGTAAAAGCATGAATTAAGTAATTATGATAATCTTACGTGACAACTGATGATGCAATCAATAATCCAAAAGGTTTTATTGTTTTCTCACCCACTGGTTTTTCAGTTTGCTCCATAGAATGCCTCTGTGAGCTGTTGTTGACTTAAAAGAGGCCTCCTCTTGCTGTTTTTTCCAAATCATCATCTTATTATTCATTTAAACCATTATTACCAACAAGTAAGTATTAGTAAAGCTATTCTTAAGTGTTTTAAATCTTTCAAAATCAATCAAAAAGACGTGAGATCATAGAATCCAACTATATATTGTTTTAATACCGTTATAAATACATTTTGATCCTTCAAATCCACAATTCTACGTCAAATCTCTCAATCTTATCTTTCAAAAGGCTCTTTGGAATGTTAGTGAGTGATTTATTCATAATTCTTAAAGTTTTTCTCTAAAATTAGTTTTCTTCAAGAATTACCATTTTAATTATTCTTGCAAAAGATAATTAGGTATTAAAATAGTTTTATTATTGAAATCTTCTTGTAATTGATTCTTGTAGACACTTACTTTCTCACTGTTAAAATCACTAGTAGTGTTTAACACGTGAAAGAAATAATTTTATAATTATTTAATTGTGGTTATAATAATATTTATTATTATATTTCATAAGAACAGACATAGTACTGTTGATTAATAGTAATATTATCATCAGTTTCATAGTCACATCTTACAGGTGATATGGCCCAAAGACCATAAAGCACTAAAATGGTCTGATTGGCCATAAAGTGGAATCAGGATATATTTGCGGTAAACACCCATTGGGGGTGATTACACATAGCACCAAACCAAGGTAAAAGCCTGTTGAGGCTGTTGACAAGGATTGGACGTAGGGATTCCAGAGGTATTGAATCTTGTAAGAAATTTTATGACTGGTATGGGTTTGGCATATGATATGAGGATGATTTGGTCTTCTTCTGACATTTGGCTTTGGAAGTTTTGAATAATTGAGTTGACGTAAAGATTTTTGAATTAAGATTATAAGGAAGAAAAGTTTAAAAATATAAAGAAAGAAAGCTAAAGAAACATAAAAGGAAATGAAATCTTGAGGGGAATTCCAATTTTAATCATGAAAGTGGACATCTGATTTGAATTTGCCAAGGACCT
Organism: Austropuccinia psidii; assembly: GCA_023105745.1. Taxonomy (NCBI): domain Eukaryota; kingdom Fungi; phylum Basidiomycota; class Pucciniomycetes; order Pucciniales; family Sphaerophragmiaceae; genus Austropuccinia; species Austropuccinia psidii. The sequence continues at coordinate 11,668,922 of JALGQZ010000016.1, forward strand.
GCAAAAAAAATATCTGATGCCAGGTGCTCACAGAGTGGCCAAGGTGATTCCTACAACAAGGGGTAGAATACCTCTAAAGGTGAATTCCAGAAGTGGGAATTACTTTTGGTAATTCCTCTCCCCACCAAGGTCCATAAATTAATCAATCTCTTGAAGAATTGGGTCCTGGCTTGTCAGGATATGAAGAATGAAAATTTTTGATAGGTTCAGGGAAATTCTTGAGGTTTTTGGTTGGTTCACAAGTAGATCTTTCTGGGTCTTGACTGAAACCTTTCCATTCCACCAAGTACCATAATTTTCCTCTCTTGATCTTGGAATCCAGAATTAGAGAGACTTCCAATTCCTCTTCCTCTTCAATTATGATTGGAGGAGGAGGCTCTTGATGCCAATCTGGGATTGTTGATTTCTTGACTGGTTCAAGGATGGAAATGTGGAAAACTGGGTAGATGGATTTCCATTGGGATGGAAGCATGAGTACTGACTTTGTTTAAGATTGGAAGAGGACCCAACCATCTTTCAGACAGTTTTTTGGTGGGTCTAGTGGATTTGATGTTCTAGGAAGAAAGCCATACCATGTCACCAGGAGTGAAAATAGGTGGAGTTGCTCTACTTTTATCTTCATACCTCTTAAACCTGTTCATGGCAACTTCAAGTTCTCTCTTGATCTCTTGCTGTACTGATTGGATTTCTGTTGATAAATTTCCAGCAGGATTATCTTGAGTCATTTGAACTGAATCAAATTGTGGATCTCTTCCATGAACAGTATAAAACGGTAATTTTTTGTTCAAGAGTGATCAGAATTCTTGTTGGAAAATTCAGCCAGAGGGAGCCAGGCGTTCCAATCATCTTGATGATAACTGACATAAATTCAAAGGTACTGTTCTAGTATCTTATTTACCCTCTCTGTCTGTCCATCAGTTTCTGGATGGTAAGCAGTTGACAGATCTCCTGAAATCTTGAGCTTCTGGAAAAGATTTGTCCAAAAGGAAGAAAAAAAGTGAACCTCTATCACTAACAATGCTTGAAGGAAGGCCATGTTTTGAAAAGATATTCTTGATGAATAAATGGGCCAAATCCAATGAAGTTATTGAAGAAATTGTTGGAATAAAAATTGCCATTTTTGAGAATCTGTCCACTATGACAACAATTGAGTCAAAAAATTGTACAGTGGAAGTTGAATGATAAATTCCTTTGAAATAAAGATCCAAGGACCATTTGGAATTGGAAGAGGTTTGAAGAGTCCAAACTTCTTGTGGTGGATATTCTTGTTTCTTGAACACTGTTGACAGGATGAGACATAATCTTTGATAAATTGAGTCATGCCGGACCAGTGGAAATCCCGCTTGACAAGTTTGAGAGTCTTCTCTTGGCCAGGGTGTCCAGATAGAGTATAATCATGATGCTTTTTAAGAATGCTGAGCTGAATTGTGGGGTCATTTGGGACCACCACCTGATCTTTGAACAAAAGAAGTTGGGAAGAGGAATCAAGAGAATAATATTTAACAGATTTACCTTTACCCAATTCTTGGAGGATACTTCTTTACTGAGAGTCTTGCCATAACTTCTTGTGCATTGACTCAATCAAATTTGAAAAACAATCCACCTTGACTGCAAAGATTCTTGAGGGTTGAACTTCATCTTTCTTGATTAGTTGCTGAAAATTCATTGGATATCTGACGATGAAATCCTCCCCCCTCTCCAGATAAATGTTGTCTTGACATGACAAGGCATCTGGAAGAACAGCTAGGCAGCCAGGGTGGTCAGTGATAGAGAAATGAAATTCAGAAAAGAACTCAGCCCAGTGGGCTTGACGGCAAGTAAGGAACTTTGAAGACATGGATTATTTCAAGGAAAGGTAATTGGTGAGACCTTCAAAAGGGGAAGAGAGTGAAAGAAGAAAAGCCCTCCAGTGCTTGAGAGCCCAGACTATTCCAAGGAGTTCCTTTTCATTAATTTCATAGTGGAGTTCTTCTGTAATATGCTTGCCGCTATCAAATGCAATGGGATGTTTTCCCAAGTCAGAAACCTGACTCAGTACAGCACCCAAGGCATAATCAGATGCATTGGCCTCTACAATGATGGGTAGAGAAGGATTGGAGCTGTGGTGAAGGCCTCTTTGAGTTGAGGAAGCTGGCTAAGAGCTTCCTTATTGAGGGGAAAACAGGAATCTTTCTTGAGGAAACTGGTGGGTGAACTAATCTTCTTTTAATAATTCTTGACAAAACGGCAGTAAAAATTGGCAAAGCCAAGGAATAACTGAAGAGCCTTGAGGTCTCTTGGGGCGTCCAATTGAGAATTTGCTGGACTTTTGCTTGGTCCATCTTGAGGCCTACAGAGGAAACAATATAACCTAAGTACTCTACACTAGAAACATGAAACAGGCACTTGGAGACCTTAGCAAAGAGGTTATTGGCTCTGAGTCTGGCAAGAAAAATGGACACATGAGTGACATGTTCTTCCTCAGATTTGGAAAAGACCAAAATTTCATCCAAATAAACCACAACATAAATATAAAGAATATCATAGAAGATATCATTGAAAAGATTTTGAAAAGAGGAAGGAGCATTTGTGAGCCCAAATGGAATAACCAAATACTCATAACTGCCATATTTAGTTCTAAAAGTGGTCAAGTGTTCATAAACCTCCTTGATTCTGAGAAGGTTATATGCACTATGCAAATCAATATTGGAGAATGTAGAAGAGCCATTCAAAACAGTGAGAAGCTTATTCATAGGAGGAACAGGATACTTGTTCTTCCTATTAACAGCATTGAGTTTGCGGTAATGAACACACAAACAGAGGTCACAATCCTTCCTTTTGACAAAGAGGACTGGGGCTCCTGTTGAAGAGGAGCTTGGCCAGATAAAACCTTTCTTTACATTATCTGAAATCTAGGCCCTGGGTGTACCTGACTCTTGGTTTGTTAAAGAGTAGAGACCCCTCCGGCTCAATATGATGATCACAGGCATGGTGAGGAGGAAGTTTCTCTTCTTTCACCTTGGAGAATACATCGAAATACTGGTGATAAGCATAGGGAACAACCTCAATCATGGTTTATACTTCTTGTGGCTCTTCCTCTTCATCCCACAACTCCTCCAGGGAGTCATGATAAGATGAAGGGGGAAGGTCCGCATTATTAAAGAAGAGATGAAGTGAAGATACAGAACTATCTTCTCCAACATCTTGAATTTGTTTGAAGACTCCATCTGTAGAGGGAAGTAATGATTTATAGGAATTTAAAGAAGGAATATGGACAAAAGATGGAAATGATGGTATTCTAGAATCACCAACCAGAGCTGCACATGATTTGGCAGAAGAAAATTCATTGCTGAAGGATTTAGAAGGATCATAATAGTCCTTATTATCAGCATTAAAGGTGATCAGCCCTTGCCTCCAGTCAATAGATGGATTAAAAGGATTAAGAAATTCAAAGCCCAACATGAGGTCTTATCCCTTGGTAGTATCAATGACTGAAAAGTGCCATTCAAGCTTGGGAATGAAGGGAGCTCAACTATATGTTTGGTATGGTGAGTCACAAATAAGGAAGGGGACTCAGAAGATTCCAAGATAATAAGTGCAATTTTCTCCAGGAGTTCTGACATAGTCAAAGAATACTTGTGATCAAACTTCCTGTCAATAAATGAGTTGGTAGCACCAGAATAAATGAGAATACTGTAAAAAACATCAGGAAGAGAAGGAAAAACAAAGAATTTAAGAGAATTCTTGACACCAGTATTCAGAATGCACAATTGTGCTCTGGATGGAAAACAGTGAAGACCATTGAAAACAAAATGATCTTCACTCAAGCTTTTCCTGCTTGTTGGGCAAGCTTGTTTTGAGGCCTTTTGAAACAGGACTCACAATTATGCTTCCCATCACAATAGGTACATAATCCCTCCTTGATTCTTCTTTATTTACAGAATTTGTCAACTTTAAATCTTTATTCAATAAAGGAGAATGGGGCTTTTCTCTCTTCTAAAAATTAGTCTTCTTCTTTTGACTTGAGCTTGAAGAATTTTGAGGATGAGAAGAAATTGACTTTGAGGCTCCAGGCTTCTTCTGTTGATGATTACTCTTCTCTTTTTGCCTCTCATGGTACCTGGTATCAAGCTCCAGGGTGATATCCATTAATTCTTGAAGGATGGGAGGCCAACTGATCCAAAATCCTGGATGGCAATCCCTTCCTGAAATGGTGGATGAGAGACTTTTCACCCCAATCTCCAATTCTTGAAACCAAACTTCTGAAATTGGAAATGTATAAAAAACATGCTCATCTTCTCTCATTATCAAGGAATCCAACTCTGCTTCAGCTTTTCTAACTTCGTTTGGGTCCCCAAATAAAGTAAATAGTTTAGATTCAAATAATTTTCAATAATTGAAAAGATAGCTTGGGTATTGATTGGTGAGATTGGAAAGATAAGCTTCAATCCATTTTTCAGCCCTTCCAATGAGAAATGAAGTGGCATAAAGAAATTTCTTTCTGTATTGAGAGAAATTTTCTGGATCATTATGAAAAATAAATTAACAAGACTGAATAAAACTTCTGACTTTGAAGGGTTGAGTCCCATCAAAGCATTCTGGTGCCTTAATAGATGGAGTCTTGAATTCTGGTAGTCTTTATGATTCAGAAGATGAATCTGCTTGAAGATTTGCCATAATGTGAGTCATCTGCTGCATGATGACCAACAAGGATGGTTCAGACTGGGCTAGAGTTGGTCCTCCAATACATTGGGATGCCCCCACAGGAGCAGGGACACCTTCAGTACCATCAGACTCTTCCTCTTCCACAGAATTATCCTCCTCCTCTTCACCATCTTCAGCAGGACCTTTGAAAGTGGTCCTTGAAATTCCTGGAAGTCCGCCAAGGACTCCTGAAAAATAACTTGGTCTTCTTGACCCTCTTCCTTCCTTCCAAATGGGACCCTCAGTTGAGAAACTGCTGGGGTGCCATCAAGAGGAACTCTTGGAGTTGAAGTAAGAAACGCTTGAGCTCTGGCCTGAGATCTTGTCTGTCTTGCAAGAGGTGATTGTTGAACATGCATGATTTCAGGAATAAAATCAAAAATTTGGAGATGAAAAGCTTGAGGTGAATCAACAGGAAACTTGAAGTCAAAATCAAAATCAATACCTTGAAGAAAATAAATGAATCAAAATGAAATCTTCAAGTTAATAAATCAATAAAAAGAAATCTTTCAGAAATCAATCAATAAAATGAATTCTTGAGGAAAAATCAATTTATGTCAAAATTCTTGATGTAAAAAATCAGAAAAATCAATGAAATCTTCAGGTCAATCAATTTTCTTGAAGTCAACATCAATTTATGTCAAATCAATCAATCAAATCAAATAAAGTGAGTCCTTCTTTTAAAAACACAAAATTCTTGAAGAATGAATTAATATGAATCTAGATGTGAAGAATGGGTCTGAATGAATTTTGATGAGAAATTTGAAAATCAAATGAAAATTAAGTCCCAATTATGAATAAAATTAATTTGATGATTTGAAAAAAGATTTGAAAAGAGAAACAAAAATAAAATGGGTGAGCTTTCAATTTTCAAAATAAAGAATGAATGAGAGAAAATTGAGAGATTACAATGAATCATAAAGCTCATAAGCATTAAAGAGTCATAATTTTGATTAAATGAAGAATGAAATTATAAATAAATAATGAACATAATAAAGAGAAATTAGCAGTTAATTGATATAAGGTCACAGGGGCTCTAGTGGAAAACAAGAGTGTCCTGGTACTCAGGAATCCAGAACTCACTTGGAGGGCTCCAAAAGATAAAGAAATAACAAGGAATATATTTATTTTGGGAAGAATAATAGTAAGGACAAATATGCCTAAGATAAAAGATAAAGGAAGCCAATGGTGAAGGAATGAAATTATAAATAAATAATGAACATAATAAAAAGAAATTAGCAGTTAATTGATATAATGTCACAGGGGCTCTAGTGGAAAACAAGAGTGTCCTGGCACTCAGGAATCCAGAACTCACTTGGAGGGCTCCAAACGATAAAGAAATAACAAGGAATATATTTATTTTGGGAAGAATAATAGTAAGAACAAATATGCCTAAGATAAAAGATAAAGGAAGCCAATGGCCAAGGATAATGGAAGAAATCCAAAAGCCAAAGATCCAACCAAAAGAATCCTCAATTCACTGTTTCAAACTGCCGGAAAAAACAATGGAATTAGGAAAGTATATGACCACCAATATCCACTGACAGGCAAAGAAGAAAAGGTGAAAATGCCTGACTTAATATTATCAGTATTTTCTTTAATAAAGTAAAAGAAAATAAGGATAAAATAAAATCCAATATATTAATTAATTGGGCAAAAGGTCCCCAGGGAAGAAAAGGTGGCCAGTATATGTGAAAATTCGAAGACTGATCCTGGAGGGTTGATAACCTGGCTGTATTGACTGTTTTTGGTCTATACAGATCTGGCCATCTTGAGAGTTTAACTGTGTGACTGAATTCCCACCGTGGAATATGAATTGGCCCAAAAGGGCCAAGGACATACAGCTTGCTTGAATACAGCCTGTATGGACCAATTGAGTTGTCCAAAGAATACTGAAGTACTTGATGCCTTGAAAACTGATTGAATGATTGATAACCTCTTGAAATTACCCTTGCAATAATCCTGAAAAGGAAATACAACCCAACTCCTGCAGGGCCAGCTGGTTGGGGTCCTCGGATGGTCTTCTGGTAACCACCAGGGATTGAAAGACTGAATGACTGAAAATACTTCCTTAGAAATGGGTAATGGATTTGGGGACTTGAATTGAAAATACATAATTTGGTCCTGAAAATATCACCATTGGATTGCTGAGCAAAATTGGTGCATAATGGTATATTATACCATATATGCACCATGCATGGATCCTTTGGTATGGAGTACATTGGTGAAGGAGAGGTCTTCCCCTGAATTGAGGGGAAACCTTTCTGGACCTGAGCTGGTGGCCTCTGGTGGTTTCCAGTGGCCGGTTTGGGTCCTGGGGTCCTTTTGGCCATTTTTGGGATTGCTGAGATTGGGGGCCAAAATTGGCTCAGGTAGGCCCACTTGGCCCCTTTTGGCCTCATTGTATTTAGGCCAAAAGGAGCCTAAGGGTCCCATGGACTGTGGGCCATAGGGGGCCTAAATGGCCCAAAAAAGCCATTTAGGCCTTAGACCCCATAATCAAAAAGGGTTATGCCAAAGGCCCTGGTAATTTCTAGAGGGTTCAGAAGCCCCTGGAAGACCAGATGGACCCCTTAGGCCCAAAACAAAGGTATTGACCTGGGGGTTGGTGAGGTGGAGAATTGGCTAAAAGTGCCAATGGTTTCTGGATATGGCCTGAGGCCATAAGTGGCAAGTGAAAGGTGATATGGCCCAAAGTAAATAAAACACCAAAATGGTGCAATTGGCCATAAAACTGATGACATGGCCAATTAGCCATAAAATGGGATCAGGCTATGTTTTCCATAAACCCCCATTTTGGGGGTGATTACACATGGTTTTGACAGTAGCTCCTTAAGATTTTTTTAGATTTCTTTCAATTGATAATTATGCAATCCTTGTTGCAATCACCATGTATGTACCCTTGAGATACTTATTGTTTGTCATTTACTTCAGCTTCTACACCAATTCTACTATATTCATCAATATTTCAAATTTTTCTTTTCCTTGGCTTGTAATTGGATAACCGCAATTTTCTATCAGAATCATTTATGACAATGCTGTTATCATCCAAGTCTGTGATATCAAAAGAAACTTCACCTTTTATTGTATTTATCTCATCCATTGATTCTTTTTTTTCCTTGTGTCCAAAAATGGTATCCATTTACTCATAGAATCAACACACAGACCCTAACTTCTCAGCTATATTAATGCTCAATTCTTCATCATTCAATCCTTCCTTAGCTTTTAAATACTACACACAGGTGGTCAATTATTGCTTCTTCCAAAATGTTAAGCTCTAATAACACTGTTCCCCATTCAGCTTGCTCTTAGTATTCAATGATGCGAGTTAACCTTTGAAGAGCTCATAAGCACTGGATTAAGTAAGTAAATTTTTTCCAATAATAGTCTTCAAAGTCTTCCAAAATTACTTCTTATAGTTTCATTAATCTTCACAACAAGATAAAGTGTTCTCATAATTCTTAATTGGATCATGTTCCTTGATATCTGACCTACTTAGATATTTTTGGCTCCCCTTGCTCTGGTTGATTTCCATTTTAACTAATCTTTCCAAATAAGATCCAATTCCACTTTTTGGTGCCCTGACTCATACTCCCAATTTTCTGTGATATTATCAAATATAATTTTTCTACTTAGTATGTGGGAGATATTGTGCCATTTGGAGAAGAACAATGATGATTTTTGAGAATATTAAGAGATGATAAGATCCTTGTTATCCCCAAGAATATTTATTATTTGGTCATAATGATAGAAATTTCCCAGTTTGAACTAAAATTAAGTTAGAATTCAACACACACATTTATCCAGGGCATATGGGAATCATACAATTTCCATAATAAACATCCCATGGCAGAATGTTTCTTGGAATAAGCACTGGAACATCAGGGAATTTTTCTACCATAGTTTATCAAGAAATTTATGGAAAAACAATGATTAACTGTGTCATGAAATCCTGTCCCATACATGGGTACTGCACCAGGAGCCAATTTGAAATTCCTCTCCATATAAACTGTCATTGGGGGAGAACACTGGTGCTGTTGGGAATCATCTATGCAAGATATAGAGCTGTAAAGTATAATATCTCAGAAAAAGACTTACCTTAAATTATTTTGTGGTTCACTTTCAAAGGGAAAAAGCTATGTGAGGGGATTACTGGTCAAAAAAATAAAGACATTGGTAAAATAAGTGTTGTGGAGGGGCTGGAAAGAATAAAAAGAGGAAAAAGTGGTTGACAGATGTAGAGATATTCTGGGACAGAAAAATTAATAAAAAGGGAAATAAATTTTAATGGGGGGATCCTTTCTCAGTGGGAACCTTTACTGTTGTCAGGGAGATCCTACTTGATATTTCTGTTTCTCACAAGGGTATTTTAAAGCATATTGGAATTCTCATTTTCCAGAAATAAGTCAAATATGGATCCCCTCTATTGATTATTATTTTATTATCTTGATTTATATTATATTTTAGCATAAAAAAACTGATATATTACTTTTGGAACAATACTCAAAGCCCTAAAAAATGAAATAGACACATTATGTGCCTTCAGTTTTCTATCAGTTCCATGAATTAAATAGCAAGAAAAACATCATAAAAGATTACAAATTTAATGATGAACTAACCAGAGACTTAATTATTGATGAATTCATTTTCCATTGCATAAACAATACATTAAATTATTGATTCTTTCAGCAATTTTATCAAGTAAGAAATTGGATTAATTTGCTATTACTCTTTTAACCTTTCTTTTGGATCTCTTGCTTCATTAATAATTAAATTTCCTTTCTTTAATAGCCTTTTTTCTTGAAAGATTCTATTTCATTCTGAAATACACAATATCCCCTGGTTTTTGATATTTACTGTGTTTATTTTGCACTTCTTTCAATAGAAAACATCCTTCTTCTAATTTTACCCTCTTTGATATTCTTGTTCCAATTAAGGTTGAATCATTTTCTGGTTCAAATGAGGAAATTTTTCTCCATTTTCTTTTTAATTTTTAAAATTTTTATCTGGGACTTCAAATCTTAGATAAATAAAAACATAATAATTTTTTATATTCACTATTTCTTGTTCCCACTTTTGTAATTTCAACAAATCTCTTAGGAAATTTTCAAATTGAAAGAATTTCCTTCATCATTTCCTTGGTTGTAAAACTCCTCTGAAATTGTTATGCAATCAGACGATGAGGAGCTGCTTCAACATTTTGAGATTAGCTTATTATGAATTTCTGAAACTTTATATGTTACCACATGCAAATTTCAATTAGAATCTCAATGGTCAATTAAACTCAAATTTTTGAAGGGCTCATAATTTTTCTTTTAAGTTTTCTTCCTTAATGAGAGGTCTCTTTTTCTGATTCTTGCCACACATGAATCAGTTATCATTTGATTTTTTTTTCTATTGGTATAAAATCAGGTGAAATATTCTTGTATTTTCCATATTTTTTCTTTTCTTACCAAATGAGATTCCTTCTTCATAGTTTTATGTCAAATTAGCATCCATTTTTCTGATATAATTTGGAGTCAAAAGTCTATACATAAACAAAAGCTTTCAACCACACCAGATGGCTTAAATAATTATATATATAGCTCTTTAGCCAAGCATCAATCCTTGTTACAAAATGAGACATTTTTGATTGTTTCTAGAAAAACTGTGTAAAATTTCCTTAAAAAGAGTGTTTTATTGTATTATGTTTTGGATTATCTCATAAGTTTGAAATCTCTCTCATCTTGTATTTCTATTGTAAGCCTGTGACTCAAAGCCAGAAAACAAGCATTAAATAAATATACCCCTAACCATTGATTCAGAAAAATGCCCACATAAAGTCGCCTGAGCCAAAATAGCTAATAACAACCTTAAAAATAAAGAGGAAATTCACCCCTTTCCAAATATAAATCTCCCATAGCAATAGGACAAGGAATGAAAAATTTATTCCTTCTTAAAACAAGAGCTGAGCATAAACCATCATTTTCACCTCACATCCAAAATCTAGAGAATAAGAAATAACCCCATCAAATTGGTGTTTAAACTGAAGCTCTCAGTGAGGGCTATGTAATTTTTCTAGTCAAATGGTTCTATCACAAAAACTAGAGAATTTATGGAAAAATAAAATCCAAAGAAGGGTGAACAAAATATTCACCTCTAATCTAACTTCCCCAGTTTTGGTGTAATATACCCAAAGTGGGTTTATTTTAGAAAGAGCTAAATCTAATCTTTCTGATTTTACTTTCTATACCTTGATACCATTTCTATAACAAAATTTATCAAAGATAATAATTTAATACATATTTTATCAAAATCCAACTTGAAATAATGGAACTCAAAGCCTGTCTAAATTTTCCAAATTTTATGTTAGTATTACTGTAAGGTTTTTCTATTAAATTCTTTACAATATTAATGAAAATAAAGTGTAATATGACTTTCCTCAGTAGAAAATATAATATCTTTGAGTATCATATCCATAAATTAATATAATTTTCGAAAAACTATATAGAAAATCAAAAGAAGGATTAAATATCTATTATCAAAGAATTTTTAAGGAAAATTTTTCAATAATTATAATAAATCATAATAATTATATTATTATTATATTCACTGACATCTATAATAATAGGAAATACAAAAGCTGTTGATGAGACAATGATATGTGGAAAATAATAATATTAACGACCTATAAATAAGCAGAATATTATTTATAAAATAAATTATCCCCCACACTTTGCAGATATACTTTTTATAGAGAAACTCCATAAAAAAACTGATACTAGATTAAAAATATTGGATATTCAGATAAAAACTTACTCATAATATTTATTTAATAAAATAAGTAAAAAATCACAGATATAGTATTCAATAATGTTATAAGAGAAAAACATACCAAAATGAACATTTTAAAGTAATAAAAAGAATTGATAACAAATAATATTTAAGAGTTTTTATAGGGATTTGTGTATTTCAAAAGATATTTCAAAAAACAATTTTATCAGATAAAATGACTTATTGGTGATTAAAACAATATAATCTGAATTCTATCATTTAAATTCTTTATTTATTATTTTAAAGATTCAAATATATTAATAATAGATTGAATAATAATATTTTATATTTAATAAAACTTTACCTGTATAAATGTCTAATTTGATTGATTGAATGATGATTATTATGGACAAAAAAGTGATGTAAAGGCTTATTTTATGCCTTCAGAGAAGCTCTCATTATCAATAATAGATATAGAGATATCTATCAGATCAAAACTGAAAATTTATGCTTAAAAATAAGGCTATTAACTCAAGGTAACTTGTTTTTCATTTCAAATCAGATCTACCAGTTTTATTGTTAGCTGCAAGTAGCTTTAATCCTCATTTAGGTTTATTATTTTCAGTTTTGATAGAAGATTTACTCATTTATATTAAATTTAATTATTTGAACAATTTTAAATTCAACTTTAAAGCAAAAATCTTTTAAATAAGATTTTTGATTAATTTTTAAATAAATCTTTATTTTCTTAAATGATAATTAAAGAGGTAATTTCAAGGCTAAATACCAATGAGTATTACCAAAGAAGTACCCAAATTTGATTTATACACAGATAAAAACAAATTTTAAGCTGGGTGCAAATTTCAAGTAAATCCATGGAGAATTGAATTTTTTATGAATTCTTACAGTTATTGCTATTTTCCACATAAAAATATCAATCAACACTAAAGCTTAACTTTTTGATAAGGTTTCAATGCTCTTAGCTTAAATTTGAATCTTATTTAAGCATAATTAAGCTTTGACAATTCCTAAAAAGTTGATTACAAGCCCAAATATGGGGATTTACCCTTTGGAAGCTTGTGATTCCTGTCCAAAAGGGGGATAAATCAGTTTAAACTTTAATATTCAATTGAATTATAATATTACAGTTTAAATAAGGCTTAAAACCATTCAATGCAGGAGGAAAACCTTCTTTGGGCTCTTTCAGACCACAAAATCTGGGTACCCTGTCTCTTATTGCATTTTTTCCTTTGTACCATCTTTTTGCATGAAGTTTGCCCTTTTCTTTATTTAATTCCATAAAATAGCTTTAAAAAAATTAAATTGAGCTCACAAAGGATTTACAGCCTGTATGAAAGATACTTAGCCATTTCAGTAAATATACACAACACCTTAATTTTAACAGAATTTTTGGTAAGTTTTCATAAACATTAATCAGCTTTAAGCTTAAGCTCAAAATAAATAATTCAAAAATTTTAAAGAATGTGTAATTGTATTGTGATATTTTCAAACCTTCCAATAATACAGGAAATAACCATTCCAGGGTATAACACCCTATGGGTCTACCCTAGGTTATTGTTGGTGTAGAATGCAAAAATAGAGTAATATTCATAACTTTGTTTATCAAAAATAAACTTTTACTTATTTTTTGTTATTTTTTGTTTCAAATTCATTGATAAGTCTGCTTATGGCTAAATCAAATGTATAAAAAGTTATCTGTGGCCTTATGGGAATGTCATATATATCTAGCAGGCTCACAACCAGCAAATGAGTAACCATTGTGTAGAGCTCAGAAATAGCTATAAAATGAACCACTTTCAAGCCCTATATATTCAAAACTGACAAAGCTGTGGCAGTTTTAAGGTCAAAATCCCACAACATTGCAAAAACCCCAATACTGTGGTATACTATCCCATAACTATCAATATGAGGTTTCAAAGTGACAAAAAGGATTTTCTATACTTCAATACCTCATAGTATTACCAATATGGGGTCCACTGATGCATGCTGTACAGCTTTCTACATGTCTGACCTGTGAGAAACCCAGGTGGAACCTTTCCCCCTGTATTAGGTAAAAGTGACCAGATGTGGGTTCGAAGCCACATCTGGGCCTCATAAAGCTTACACAGGTCTTTATAAGCCATAATCTCACCCTTTGGAGTGAAAATATTTATCACTCCTTCTACATTGTAAGGAACAGAGGTCCTTCCACCCCTCTTCAGGATAAAAAGAGACCTTCCTCCACCCAAAAGAGAACTCCTTGTCCTGCTCTTGCATTACTATGTATTACAAAATATTCAAAACAATTATACTCTTGAAAAAGCTCAGGTATAATTAAAGTCTTAATCATTTTAGTAATTGTTATTGTTAGTCAATTGGCAATTGCTGCAACCAGGGCTTTCAGAAGCACTCACCACTACTATTTTTAGTAAATTACTTTATTTTTAAGCAAAGAATTCTTATTTTGTATCTTTTTTTATATTTCAAATTCAAAATTATAGTCTTAAAAATACTATATTGTAGAGTCATCTTGACATCTATCAAAATATCTGAAAAACTTCTTGAATATGCTCAGGTTCATATTTGGGCTTATGTGTAATAAAATTTTGTCTATTATTAAAAAATGAATGAAGAAGGGTTGAGAGAGATTTTGTTCAAGATAATTGATAAATAAATATTTACTCTTATACTTATTTACCAATTTATTAATTTTTTTTACCATGGATTAGTAAAAGCAGATAATAACTGGTAAATACACCAAAGCTTTTATAATAGTTTGATAGTAATCAACTTTCAAGCCACTTTTCATAGGAAAAATATTTCAATTTCTTAATTAATGTACTATTATTATTGAAAAAACTATCTTCAATAAAATAAAATACTCGTCAATAAGAAAATTTTAGTTATGAAGACAATCAGATGCTTTTATATCAAGCTGAAAGGGTTCTTTTTTTATAAAAAAATAGAATTTTACATTATTAATACAGTTTTCATTATGAAAAAGCTCTTATCATTTGAATCATGCCAATTTTTTATTGAAAATTAAGTTTGAATTATTTAAAGAATCAAATTCTTATTAATAAATCAAGGGAAGTGGTAAAGTAACATATACAATATGGTAAGAGCATTTAAGCTCTTACATTTTGTGCCATAAAGTACTAAGAATGTGTAAAAAACTCTCTGGTTCCCTTTTCAATTCACAAAACAAAAAAGCCTGTAGTGGTAAAAACCTCCCAGAAACACAAAAAAAGGGTTTTTTTCAAAAAAAAAACCTAAGAAGTTTTTTCATGTATGTTTTGCATTGGCCCTCCCCAAAAGTAAAATCCCAAAGACAATTAAAAAATTCAAAAATAATCCCCCCCCCAACCGAATTGTTTCTTTCAAAAAAATCTTTCAGGAAAATTCTCCTTAAACCCTTCAAAACCATCCTTGTTTCTTTTTCCCCCAAAACACCTTCCTCCAAATTCATTTTACCCTCTTTTTACTTCACCAATAGCCCAAATTACCATTTTTCACCTTTTCTTATTCAATAATCTATAATATCAAGCCTGTTTTTAATACTTTTCCTTTCATATTTTAAATTTTCTCATCTTTTGAAAGGCTCTTTACTCTTTCCATAAGCCCCAATTTCCCCCTTTTTTCTTTCTTTTGAATTTCTCAGAATTTTTACCTAAAGAAAGCTTCAACCACCTACATTGGAGGTGAAACTCCTTACCCTTGAGCTTATTTTAAATAATCTTCATAATTATCCCAGGGAACAGGGGTCTTCTGTGTCCACCCTGAGATCTAATATGACCCACAACCAAATTGAAGTAGGTTTTCTAGCTCTAGAATCCCAAAATCTCCCAAAATCTCATCTAAAAAATTTACTTCAATAAATCTAGACTTCCCTTCGACAATTTATGCAAGAAAATATTTCAAGAGTACCACTTGAGCTCTCAAACTCTAAAATCCTGAACACATTCATTATTCTACTTGAAATATTCTGGCTCAACCTACTTTCAGAAAATTCAATGAGCAAGAGACATCCCAAATTTCACAGATGTCTGATTAACCACTCAATCTAAGGAAAATTCAGGCTTGGTTATTCCAAAAGAGGGATCCATAAAGGCCTTGAATACTACAAGAAATTTACAACCAAGTAATGAAGATCAAGAAAAAATGGATTCAAGGCAGAAATCCCATTGATGCTTTTATTGACACCCTCAAACAGGAAAAATTTGTGTATTCCTCTGAAGAGGGTAAAGAAGTACACATTGATCATTTGGTTTTATTTTCCTACTTGCTATAAAACTCTTTAAAGGCTTCCCTCATTTTCCTCTTAAACCAACAGTTACAGGATTCCACTTGTCTATATTTTAGCATTTTTCTTCACCAATGAGACACTCTCTAGATATTTTTGTTTGATAAAGTATAAAAACAAATGCCTATATTGGGGAATTAAATATATATATTCAAAAAGCTTTTTAAAATATTAATATTGTTTCCCTTCTAGTTATTTCTATTTGTAGGGAGTTGTAACAACCATCCATCAGGGGTAAGGGTATTCATTCATACACCCACTCAAGCATCTCAAATCAGCAGATCCAGCACTTGTATCAGCATTCAGTTTCAGCAATCTTCATTCTGAAACAGTTATACAGCTTGGTACCTCAATACAGCCTGTCAATACCTGTACAGGTTGGACTCACCCAATACAGTTTCAATACACCAGTATAAACTGTATGATAACTCAAATACACCACACCTCTTGTACAGGTTCCGTACAGCTGTACAGGACCTGTATTGGCCAGACTCAATTAAATAATTCAATCCTCTCATGAAAATTCTTCCTCTGGATCAGGGCTGGTGTTTCTCACATATACCAGCCCCTCTTTCTTCCCCCTGGGGACTTTTCCCCAGTTAATTAATTTGGTTTATTTATTATTTTATAATTATTCTTGTTCTTATTTTTGGGTATTATAATCATTTAATTTTAAGTTAGTCTTTGCATTTCTTTCTTCGCCTGTACAGTATGAGTTGGGTGGTCATATCCTTATTAACCCTTCTCTTTCCATTCTGACAGGTTGAAACAGTGGACTTGGACTTGTTTGTGATTGGCTCTTCTATTCTTTTATTCTTATTCTTTTGTTTCTGCTTTCTTATATTCATTCTTCTAGTAAATCATCTTTAACACTCTTAAGTGTATCCTTTCTTACCATATCCTTGAGCCCTCCATAAGTGAGTGCCAGGCCCTCTTCACTTCGAAGAGCCCCTGTGACATTAAATTAATTAACTCCTATTTGATTCTTTCTTTTCATTCATTTATATTCATTTCTCTCATTCATCAATTATGATCTTTTTTATGACTTAATGATCTTTAATGATTATGATTTTTCTCTCTCATCAATTTCATTCGTATGAAATTGATTTCTCTTCTTTCTTAATCATTGCTGACCATTTAATTCACTTCATTTCATTTTATCAAATCAAATTTTTTCTGTGTTCTTATTCAGGTCTTATTCAGGATTGATTATTGGTTTCATTGATTGGATTATTTCATTGGGATTCATTGGTTTATTGATTCAGCGGCTCAGGATTCTTATTTGGATTGGATTGATTGATATTGATTGATCCTTAAGAGCTGATTTTGATTATTGATTGACTTTGAATCCTCAAGATATTTTATTGATCCTCAAGAATTGATTTTGATTATTGACTGATTTTGACTCATCAATATATTGAATTGATTTCTGAATATTTTAAATTGATTGATTGATTCCTCAAGACCTTGATTTCATATTGAAGACACTAATTTATTGATTGATTGTTGATTTACTCAAGACTATTGATATTTGATTTGAATTGATTGTTGATTGTTGAATTTATTTGACTGTTGACTGAATTTGATTTCACCTCAAGATTTGATTTGATTCCTCAAGATTCATCAAGCTTTTATTGTGATTGATTTGGCCAAGTTTTGACTTCTGTTCTCATACCATCAAGCTTATTTCATTTTTATTCAAAATTCCAGTTCAGCATAGCCCCCCAGCCAAAAATACTAGATCCCAAAGAATCCAAGCTGTTCTCACTCCTACAGCAAGGGCTCCTCTTGACCGCACACCATCAGTTCATCAACTGAGTGCAAACTTGGACAGAGGACCACCAATGGAAGGAGCAGCACCCTCAAGAAGAGGTGGAATGAAATCTAGAAGATCAAGATCTTTCTCTGGACTTTTGGGTGGCTACCCTGGCATGTCTGAAGGTGCAAGAGCAAGACAAGGGGAAGTTGAAGATGAAGAGGGGGAAGAGTCTGTGGAAGAGGAAGATTCTGGGGAAACTGAAGTGGCAGATTCCTTGGCAAATGCTCCAGAGGTGCCTCAGGGTTCTAATCTAGCCCTTTCTAGTAAACCTCTTGTCTCTCAAACTGATCCAAGTCTCCTAAAGATGATGGAGCAGATGACTCAATTCATGGGGCAACTCACTCAAGCAGTTGCTCCCAGGGACAATTGTAAAGCCCCTGCTTTCAAGACTCCATCCATGAAGGCACCTGATTCTTTTGATGGTACTCAAGCTCATGAATTGAGAGTATTCATCCAATCCTGTCAATTAATCTTCCATAATGATCCAGAAAATTTCTTCTCTGACAGGAAGAAAGTTCTTTACTCAACTTCTTTTCTCACTGGTAGAGCTGGAAAGTGGATTGAACCCTATTTCTCAAATATTTCCAATGAAGACCCTTCCTAACTCCTCAATAATTGGCCATTATTTGAATCTCAATTATTCACTCTGCTTGGTGACCCCAATGAAGTCAGGAAAGCTGAACAAGAGTTGGACAATTTGAGGATGAAGGAGAGTGGTCATGTTTCCTTGTACATTGCAGATTTCAGAAGCTTCATGTCAAGAATTGGAGATTGGGGGGAAAGAGCTTATATCCATATTTACAGAAGAGGATTGGCATCAATATTATTGGATCAGTTGGCTTCTCACCCTGGAACTTTTGATACTCTTCAAGAACTTATGGATGTCACTTTAGAATTAGACACCAGATATCATAAGAGGCAAAAAGAAAAGGGTGGCAATCAAGAGAAGAAGCCTCCAGCCATTGGATCCAATCAATCTAGGCCTCCTCAAAACTCATCTTCAAAGAGGCCTCACCAGAAGAAGAACAAGAAGGGCAAGCAATTTCAATCTTCAAAGGACAAGCCCCATGCTGCTCTCCTCAATAAGGACAATAAATTAATTGGTTCTGAAAAGGAGAGGAGGATCAAAGAGGGGTTGTGTACTTATTGTGGTGGAAAGCACCCAATTGAAAAATGCTTCAAGAGACCACAGAACAAGCCTGGGTCATCATCAAGAGGCTTCCCTAGCAAGCAGGGAAAAGCCTGAGTGGGAATCATGATGTGTTCAATGGTTCTCACTTATTTCCTTCAAGAGCACAATTGTGCACTCTGAATACTAGTGTCAAGAAATCTTTAAAATTTCTTATTTTCTCTTCTGTCTCTGATATTTTTTATAGTATTCTCATTGATTCTGGTGCTACAAACTCTTTTATTGCAAAGAATTTTGTTCTCAAGTACTTATTGACTCTGTCAGAGCTTCCTGAAAAGATTCCTCTTTTCATTTTGGATTCTAATTAATCCCCTTCCTTGTTCATCACCCATTATACCAAGTGGGTAGTTGACTTGCCTTCCTTCCCACGCTTTCAATGGGACTTCTTTATCATAGATTCACCCAAGGGAGAAGACCTGATATTGGGCTATGTTTTCCTTTACCATTTTAATCCCATTATTGATTGGAAAAATGGATTGATCACCTATGATTCTAGTCATAAGGACTCTAGTGGTATTATTCCTTCTACTAGTAATGACTTAGCCACTGCTTTCAACAGTGTTGCTCTGGTTGGTGAACTTAAGACACCTTCCCTTCCTTCTTCTGTCCATATCCCTCCCATCATTCCCTCTCAGTCATTACTTCCATTAAGAGATGAAGTCTTCAAAGAGATAAAGGATGTTGGAGAAGAGTTTGCCATATCTTCACTTCATCTCTTTCAAGGGGATATGGACCTTCCTCCCTTATCTTTTCATGCATCCCTGGAGGAGCAGTGGGATGAGGAGGAAGAGCCAGAAGAAATTGAAACTGTGTTGAAGGTAGTCCCTCCTGCTTATCACCAATATTTGGATGTATTCTCCAGGGTGAAAGCAGAGAAACTTCCTCCACACCGCGCCTGTGATCACCATATTGAATTGGAGGGTCTTCTACCTCCAATTGGTGTTATCTACTCATTATCAAATCAAGAGTCAGAAACACTGCGGGCCTACATTTCAGAGAATGCAGAGAAAGGTTTCATAAGACCAAGCTCCTCTTCAACAGGAGCACCTGTCCTTTTTGTCAAGAAAAAGGATGGAGGCCTTTGTTTGTGTGTTGACTACCGCAAACTCAATGCTGTCACTAGGAAGAACAGATACCCTGTCCCTCCTATGAACCAGCTCCTTACCTTATTCAATGGTTCCACTCTCTTCTCCAAGATAGATTTGTGTGGTGCATATAACCTTCTGAGAATCAAAGAGGGGGATGAGCACTTAACTGCCTTCAGAACCAAGTATGGTAGTTATGATTATTTGGTCATGCCATTTGGTTTGACCAATGCTCCTGCTTCTTTCCAGAATCTTGTAAATGATATATTTGCAGATTTCTTGGATGTGTTTTTTGTGGTTTATCTAGATGATATTATGGTATTCTCAAATTCTGAGGAAGAACATGTCAAACATGTCACCTCTGTCCTCCAAAGACTCAGAGAAAATAATTTATTTGCCAAAGCCTTCAAGTGTGTATTCCATGCCTCAAGTGTGGAATACTTGGGCTATGTTGTTTCAAGTGATGGCCTCAAGATGGATTCTTCAAAAGTTCAGCAAATTCTCAATTGGCCTCAGCCCAAAAACATCAAGGCCCTTCAATCTTTTCTTGGCTTTGCCAATTTTTATTGTCATTTCATTAAAAATTATTCCAAAAAAATCACTTCTCTCACTTCCCTTCTCAAAAAAGATTCTCACTTTATCTTCAATGAGGAAGCTCTTAGTCAGTTTCAAGCACTCAAAGAAGCTTTCACCTCTTCTCCTATCTTATCCCATTTCAATCCATCTCTACCTACTATTGTAGAGACTGATGCTTCTGATTATGCATTGGGCGCCGTACTGAGTCAGGTGAATGACTCAGGAAAGCATCCCATTGCATTTGATAGTTGAAAGCTCTTACCAGCTGAACTCAACTATGAAATTCATGACAAGGAACTCCTTGGCATAGTTTGGGCTCTCAAGTGCTGGAGAGCATTTCTTCTTTCTCTTTCCAATTCTTTTGAGGTCTTGACAGACCACTCTTCCTTGCAGTACTTCATGTCTTCCAAAGTTCTTACTTGTCGTCGGGCCTGTTGGGCTGAATTTCTCTCAGAATTTCACTTCACTATCACTTACTGCCCAGGCAGGCTGGCCACTTTACCAGATGCCTTTTCACGTCGGGACGACGTGTACCCAGAGAGGGGGGTGGACTTCATCAGCAAGAATACTCAAAATTTTTATCAAGTACTTAAGCAAGATGGAATTCAAGAGTCAAGATTCTTCTCAATCAAAGTGGAGATTTTCTCAGATTTAGTAGACAAAATCCAAAAAGAAGTATGGCAAGACAAAGACTATAAAGAAATACTCAAGCAACTAGAAAGAGGTGAATCAGTTCCATATTATTCTCTTGAACCTGAAGCCAAGTTATTATTATTCAAAGATAGAGTGGTAATCCCAAGCAATGAAGAACTTCAACTCAATATTCTTCAAAAGCGTCATGACTCACCATTGGCTAGCCATCCTGGCCAGGATAGGACCCTCAAGCTCATCAAGAGGGATTTTTATTGGGCTGGCATGAATCAATTCATCAAGGACTATGTGTCCTCATGTCAGCAATGTTCAAGAAACAAGAACATTCATCACAAGAAGTTTGGATTACTCAAGCCTCTTTCAATTCCGTCTGGTCCTTGGAATTCATTATCAATGGACTTCATCACTCAATTGCCACTGTCAAACAACTTTGATTCAATTTTAGTAGTTGTGGACAGATTTTCAAAAATGGCAATCTTCATTCCAACTTATGGAACAATCACTGCTCTGGACTTAGCTCAAATCTTCATTAGTCATGTATTTTCCAAGCATGGACTTCCAGTCAGTATTGTCAGTGATAGAGGATCCTTATTTGTTTCATCATTTTGGACTCAATTGTGTCAGCAGCTCAAGATATCAAGAGATCTTTCAACTGCCTTTCACCCTGAAACAGATGGACAGACAGAGAGGGTAAATCAGATACTAGAACAGTACCTTCGGATGTATGTCAGCTATCATCAAGATGACTGGTACACCTGGCTCCCTCTGGCTGAATTTTCCTATAATAATGCAGAACATTCATCAACCAAGCAATCACCTTTTTTCACCATTTATGGAAGAAATCCCAGCTTTGACTCAATCCATATTTCTCAAGACTCACCTGCTGGAAAGTTATCAACAAAACTCCAATCAGTACAGCAAGTTGTCAAAGAAGAATTAGAGTCAGCAATAAGGAGATTCAAGAAGTATGCAGATAGAAATAGAGCAATTCCACCTGATTTCCAACCTGGGGACAAAGTATGGCTAGCTTCCAAGAACATCAAGACAACAAGACCCACCAAGAAGTTATCAGAAAGATGGTTTGGACTTTTTGAAGTTCTGAAGAAGATTGGAAGTCATGCATATCACCTCAAGTTGCCTCAGCAATGGAAGACAGTTCACCCTGTATTCCATGTGGCCTTATTAGAACCAGTCAAGCATTCAACTATCCCAAATCATCATCAATTTCCGCCACCACCAGTTTTAGTGGAGGAGCAAGAAGAATGGGAAGTGGCTCAGGTTCTGGACTCAAAACTCAAAAGAGGTAAATTATGGTATCTTGTAGAGTGGAAAGGATTCAGTGAAGACCCAGAAAGAACCACTTGGGAACCAGCTTCAAACCTTACCAGCTCACCAGATCCTGTCAAGGACTTCCATTCATTGTATCCAGACAAGCCTGGTCCAAATACCTCAAGAGTTTGATTTATGGTGCTTGGTGGGGAGAAGAAGTTATGAAAGTAAGTTCCTCTCCTGGAATGCACCTTTAAGGGGGTATTCTACCCATATGTTGTTGTAAGCATCACCTTGGCCACTTTGTGAGCACTTGTCAATTCTTTGGACAGGTTCAGGAAGCATACAACACCAATACCCTCCAATTTGGACCTTATCAAGATATGGCCAAATGTTTCTTTCTTTAATTTTCCTTTCTTTCTCTTTTATTTATCATTTCATTTATTCCAATCATCAAAATTCAAGACATTAATTACTTCAAGTCATTTATGGCAATTCCTTTCAGAAGTCATTTATGGCAATTCTTTTCAATTTTATGGTGCTTGGTGGGGAGTGGAAGTTATGAAAGTAAGTTCCATCTCCTGGTATGCATCCCTGAAGGTTCTACTTCTTGTAAAACATTACCTTGGCCACTCTGTGAGCATCAAATGCTTGGTTTTCATTTTCAGACACTTTTTGGCCAGAATCAAGCAGCTCACCACAAGAAGGACCAACCATCAGGATTTTTCTATATTTCTTTCTTTACTCTCATTTTATCTTATTCTTTTATTTTTTTCTTTCTTTATTTACTTGTATAATTTTCTTTCTTTTATTTCTTTAAAGCAGCAGCATCCCCTTCCAAATCACGTATTGGGAGGTCCCTTTATTTTTTATTCTTATTTTACTTTTATTTATTTTTATTCCATTTATTAGTATTTATAAGAGTATGAACAGAAGCCAAACCAAACACAAACAAGAACAAGATACTGGTTTTAACTCCACCCAAATTGTCAAAGTTCACGGGGATTCAGTCATCAACTCATGGAGAATACCCAAGCAGAATGGTCAAGACGTCAAATCAGTCCACGTCAAATTCAAATAAAACCCTCAAGGAAGTGGGCCATAACTCAATTATGGCCCCCCCCGCTCAAGCCCTCCTTGGGCTGGATTCATCACCCAGGGCCTCCCCTGCAACTTTGGGGAGGCCATGGTCTTGGTGGTCCTGGACCTCCCCAATGGGTCCAGGCCATGTAGGTGAAGTTCTGGGTCATGAGGCCAATTTATGGTCCCATGGCACCCCTGGGTTCCCAGAAAATTTGGGCCCAGGGGCTCATTTTTGTCCTGGGGGCCTCCAATAACCCCCACGGCGTACAGTCCGTGGACCGTAGGACCCCAAAATCAAAAAATGGCCAAATAGGCCCAGAATTCCAATAACCCCTAAATTAGCCATGAATGGCCATAGGTCAAAAAATTCACCATAATCACCTAGAACCTCAAAAAGGCCAGAAATGGCCATATGTTCTAATATGACCAAAGATCACCAAGAAGACCAATTAGGCCAAAAGGGCCATAAGGGCATGATTCATCCAGACTTACCATAGCAAGGGCCACAGCCCAGGATTGTTATGGAGGGTTGTTGAGGCAGTTTTTCAAATCCAATGGGGACAAGACCCCTGAATTCACTTTTTAATAAAGTTCTTCTGATTAAGCCTGGCCAGATGGGTACACTTCATATACTCATCTGGCCCCATTTTTTGAGCACAAGAGCTCAGTGGCCATCCATTTGGGATACAACCCAAGGCCAGGCCCCAAGGACAAGTAAACTCACTGAATCAGGAGAAAAGTTTAGTCCAAAGTGGGGTACTTACTCAAAGTTAAAAGAAGGGGGGAAGATAAATTTAATTGACAGAGAAGAGTTGAAGAAGGATTTCAAGATAATGGTCAAAAGAAAACTTTTTGAAGGAATTGTGGGGTAGTGAGATGCCACTCAATAATGGCAGGGTATTATGGTGTTCAGGAGCCCACCAGTTTCAAGAGGGGGATACTGTAACAACCATCCATCAGGGGTAAGGTATTCATTCATACACCCACTCAAGCATCTCAAATCAGCAGATCCAGCACTTGTATCAGCATTCAGTTTCAGCAATCTTCATTCTGAAACAGTTATACAGCTTGGTACCTCAATACAGCCTGTCAATACCTGTACAGGTTGGACTCACCCAATACAGTTCCAATACACCAGTATAAGCTGTATGATCACTCAAATACACCACACCTCTTGTACAGGTTCCGTACAGCTGTACAGGACCTGTATTGGCCAGACTCAATTCAATAATTCAATCCTCTCATGAAAATTCTTCCTCTGGATCAGGGCTGGTGTTTCTCACATATACCAGCCCCTCTTTCTTCCCCCTGGGGACTTTTCCCCAGTTAATTAATTTAGTTTATTTATTATTTTATAATTATTCTTATCCTTATTTTGGGTATTATAATTATTTAACTTTAAGTTAGTCTTTGCATTTCTTTCTTTGCCTGTACAGTATGAGTTGGGTGGCCATATCCTTATTAACCCTTCTCTTTCCATTCTGACAGGTTGAAACAGTGGACTTGGACTTGTTTGTGGTTGGCTCTTCTATTCTTTTATTCTTATTCTTTTGTTGCTGCTTTCTTATATTCATTCTTCTAGTAATTCATCTTTAACACTCTTAAGTGTATCCTTCCTTACCATATCCTTGAGCCCTCCATAAGTGAGTCCCAGTTTACTGAGTGCCAGGCCCTCTTCACTTTGAAGAGCCCCTGTGATAGGAGTTGGACTGTCAAAATTATTTTCAGAAAATCTTCCCAGGCACAAAATTAAGGGTATACATTTGGCACATCAAAAAATGTGTATCTGCCCATTGCAGGAAGAGAATTCATAATGAGACTTTGGAGTCAAGAAAATCACTTTTACCATTCACTTTTATTTGAATTTATATGGCTATTCTTATCTTTGGGATAAATACTTTACAGACAACTGGAAGAAACTTCATAAGATAAGTAAAGATCCTGAATTGGTGCAATAATTAGAATAATCCTGGATTTTCATTAAAGAGTATTTCATTCCGGACTGTAAAACAAACTTCTCTCACCTGAGGGTGGATTCTATCTCAAGAGCTGAAGGTACCATGAAATTTTTAAACTTTGGCTTCAAATTTCCACTGGTACTCTCTTGGGAGCTTTTATAGCCCTTCACATGGCTTTCAAAAATTTACTTTAATCAAAAATCAAATATCCAAAGAAATGATTGTGCTTGTCAAAAATTTCCCTCCTCAAATATGTTCTCCAAATTGAAAGGTCTCTCAGTATTCCCTTTAGATGTCCTTTGAAGATTCAAACACAAAAGTTACCTCAAATGAAAAATGCATCCAGAGATATAGTAATTCTCAAGGAATACCTTGCAATAAGTATAGCAGAAAGGAATCTTTCAAGAATTAAAGGATTCAGATATCAGACCTCCATCCAAAGTTGCATTTGAATTGAACTGAAAGGTTTTTTCAGAATCAATTCAATAGCTATTTTGTAGCATCTACTTCTTCTATTGGAAATATTCTTCCCATAATAGCTATGATTTATATGATCAAATTGTTCAGAAAGAAAGAATGAATGAATAAAGTAGAATATTTGAAGCTATTGGGTAATAATTTTTTCAGAGACCAATGGCAGAAATCACCCCAATTATTCAGCATTTTCAAGATATTTTAGCTGGAAAAATTCCATTTGATAAAATCTCCAAGACTCAAGAGGGCCAATACCATGAAAACCTACTTCAATGAAAAAGTACTTTTAGAAGACCTCAAGGTGAAAAAATATAAAAAAAGAGATTTATAAATGTTTGAATTAATTGAAACTCCATCCAAGAGAATAGGAAAACATCCATCTAAAGTCACCAGAATAGCTTTAAGATCACAGTCAAGTTGTCTCCCTCAAGTTATAAAAATAGCTTCATATAAATAATCTGAATATGCTGAGGCCTTATTATTAAAATCAATTACTTCATCCACATAGCTACCCTTAGAGACTTATTTTACGTAATATTAAAGCTAAGGAGTTATTCTTAGAAGGTGCATAAGGTTGACCAAGAGAAGAAGAACATCAGAAAAAGATTCCCAAAATTTTGAAACCACTTTGGATATTTATGATTCAGCTTAATTAACCTGTGAGAGTCTTCAAAGCAATTATCACAAGAGTGATTGATTCTCCGAGCTTTTTCTGAGTCTTTGATTCATTTTAATGTAGAAATTTTTGGTTTTTGCGAGCTCCATTTATTTTTTTTAACAATTATTCTTAGCTACCTGGCTCGGAAGACTTTCCGAAATTTATTGTGGATTTCACTTTCAAGTCAATCAATTTCCAGCCTAATAGAAACTGTGGCTATAGGAAATTATCTCATTACATTTACAAGACACAAGACGAATGGGCAAATTTCAGAGGTGAATTAGTTGAAGAAATTCACAAGAATAAAGACCTTGATGAAGCCATGTATACCTTAGTACCCTCAGTACATTCCTATTGGGAAAAATTGAGTGGTATGAAGATGTTAGCCAGGCTACAAGAATAAAGTGGATTTCCATTCCTAATATGAAGGGTCTTATTGAAAATGAGTATCAAATATGAGTCCTTTCATTTCAAAGTTCAATATTTCTCCTTATTCCCTTATTTCTGTCCTCTAAATGACAATCCACCCATTATAATTTGTCTTTTGGATAGCTGCTATCATTTTTTTCCTTGAATATCATAATTTTTGAATTATTCCCTTTTGACCCACAACTGTGAATTGGAAGTTTTCATAATCAACCACAATCCCTGGGGCTGTAATAGAGATCTAAGAAACACAGACAGATATACTTTTCCAAAATTCCTCCTCCTTTTCAGAAGATCCCCAATGTTCTAGAGGTTGATTCAGATTAAAATTATTTTTTGAATTTTTTTATACACAAGCTTTATACTATTTCTAAGATTATTTTTACTATTTAAATACTTCTCATTCTTTATTTCCATAATTTTACCCATTAAATATGGCATTTCTCAAATCAAATACATCCATATTCCAAAAATGCAAAAAATCCTTTGGAAAAAACCCACTTTTTGGAATGAAATTTTCCCTTCCCCAAAACATCCTAAAAAAATAATATTCTGGTTTATGTTTCTCATTATTTTCCCCTTTCTTTTAGAAAAATTAGAAAAACTTATAAGTGGGAACTTTTTTAATGAATTGTTAAATTTTTTTTTCCATTTTTCCCAATTGGCTATTTGGGAAGGATTTTAAATAAATTTTTGGCTCTTAACATCCCACCAATACATAAATATGACCAAAAGAGATTAAAAATCCCTCAAATATTGGTCTGGGTCTCTATGAAAAAAGTTTCCTGTTACATTTTTTGGCCATATATCTTTGAGAAGGCACAAGGGATTACGTGGGTTCACTAGAAGCTTAACCTAATAAATATTTTATTGTTCCAATAAAAGACATTCTTTTTGTCCTGAAATGAAAATATTATTTTTAAAATAATAACATGATTTTTCTCCTTTATTTTTCTTTGTTCCCTATACATGATATTTTGATTCTTTCAAAATATAAATCTTAGTACTTTTCATCACTCTTAATTCTATTGAATAAATGATTTAATCATTTATTCAAAAAATGGAAAATTTAGAAAGGTGTAATTGTTTTTTTGGATATAATCTGGGTAAATATTTTCAAAAAGTTTTGAACTATAAATATTTGGAAACAATATTTCCTCAAAAAGAGAATATCATATTTTAGTCTTAATATTTCTTATTGGAAAGAAAATGAGTAATTCCTATTAATTGAAGGCCCAAAAAGATTTTCCCTGAATTTAGGGGGTTCAGGTAAAAACACCCTAATTTGGTCCTCAAAAATGAAACATAAAACCCCTCCAGAGATTCTGAATATTGATTTCAAATATTTTCAGATAATTACAAATGTTTTTAAAATACTATTGAACTATTTAATAGCTTAAGAAGAGCCTTTCTTTCATTCCAAGGAAGTTTCCCAAGAAATCGTCCGATTGGCCAATTTTTTCACAAAAAAAAAGTGATAAAGATTTAAGGAAATGAGAGGGGTCATTTGAAGGAAAAAATAAACCTCATATTTTTTTGGTTTTAAGTTTTGAGACTTTGTTAAAAGGAAATTTTTTTCCAAAAAAGATATAGTTTCAGTTATAGATATATACCTACCTAAATTAGTCTCTTTTCAGTCTTAAACATCTTTAGCCTAAGTGATCATTTTATTAACTGTTCGATGCCTTTATTCGGTAATATGAAATTATTTCCAAGAACATCTATAAGTATAAAGTTCCTTATTATAGTAGTATAGTAAATAAATAATACATTAAGAATATAAAAACTGTGAAGAAAAAACTAACTAATAGCTCCAAAAAAACAATTTTTTGCTATTTTCAATTTCTTTTTGAATTTTTATTTTTCATTAAGAGTAAGTTATGATTAGCTTAAGATTTATTTTCTTATTTTTTGAAGAATCTCAGAGTATATTCTTGAGATTTTTTAATTTAATTTTTGGAAGGTTAATTACATTTGGCATTGTTTGAAACCAGAAGTATAGTAGTAAGTTAAGTTATTCTATATCAATAGACTTAAAATCTTCCAGAGATATTTAGGATCCTTCACAGTGTTTTATTTTTCAATTTTCTAAAAATATAAATGGGAAGTATTAGAGTAAATATTGAACTTAAGCTTACATATAGAGAAATATAAGCTTTCATCAATTTATGTAATTATTGAAAATCTCAAAAATAAAATAATAAGTTTTATTAAGTTATATTTCAATTGAATTAGTTTTCTTCAAAATTTATAAACTTTTATTTTAGAATTAATCATATCTCATACTTCAAAATATTATTATTTTTTAATTTTTTTCAATAAAAAATATATTTATTAGGTAATCTTAAACTTTCCAAATCCCACATTAGAAATCCTGATTTTTTTCCTCAATTTCTGAATTCAATTTTTGATATTTTGAAAATCCCACACCTCTTTAGCTATTGAATTTCTGATACCAAAAACCTATGTTTTTGGAAACCAAATGCCATATTTTCTTCACTGAGAAATCACAAACACCTTACAAGCCATTTTCAGTTTATTTACAATTCTTAAATTAAGCACTCGGTCAGTTTTTATTACTTAAGCATTTGATATTCTTCCGGAAATAAAACCCAAATCCATTGAATTTTGAAATTAGTAAGATTTTTAAATCATGCAATATATTTATTAAATACAAATTCCAAATTACCAAAGGAATCCTATTTTTTAATATTCCCAATAATCTCATCGAGTAACAGTTTTTGAAAAAAAGTATTAATAGCTATGAGATTGAAATATGAAGATACACTTGATTTTTGCGTTTTTTTGAAATTTTTAATTCAAATTATTGATAAGCTTTATTTTTGGGCTTACTCAGTTTTTTTCTTTGCAAAGGTACCACGAGTCATGGATTGAAAATGATCAATTTATTCATTTTTAGTGATAATTTGTCACTAAAGAATATTTTGTAATTCAAATGATTAAAAAAACACTTAAGAATTTATTTTCACTTTTGTCAATTCTTTAGAGCTAGAATATGATTACTATATTAAATACTTTTATCATGAGGTTTTTGAAAAATTATATTAATAATGGTCTTAGTTTGGATTCTTCAGAACCATGCATTAAATAAATAAAAGTGAAACATATCAAGTGAATGAAAATAAAAATCAATCAATTCAAGATACATAGTTAAAAAAATTAATGAGATCTGAATTGATATTTTTATTCAATATTTTGAAGATGTGATCTAATGATTAAATTTAAAGCTTGTTGAATCAAGAAGATCATCTCAAACTCAAAAAGGAGGTTTAAAAAGAAAATTTTGGAGGAATTTTCAATGAAATATTTTTTTTTAAAAAAAAGCTAGACTTTATTAAACTGGAAATAGATTTTGAGATATTATAAAAAGATTTCATCAAAAATATCAATATTTGTTGTTGAGTTAGGATTGAGAGACAACATTAAATTCTGAATTTTTGAACATTGTTGAAATTCAATGAAATTACAGTTCACTCAGTT
Source organism: Austropuccinia psidii (assembly GCA_023105745.1). Taxonomy (NCBI): domain Eukaryota; kingdom Fungi; phylum Basidiomycota; class Pucciniomycetes; order Pucciniales; family Sphaerophragmiaceae; genus Austropuccinia; species Austropuccinia psidii. The sequence continues at coordinate 11,699,350 of JALGQZ010000016.1, forward strand.
GAAAACTCCCAGTTTTTAAAATGGTAAAACTAGGGGTTTTAAATGGTTTGTTTTTACTCAGAATCATGAATTAAATTAATTCAGGATTTGGTAGGCTTGAGACCCCCTATTTAATTGTTTTCTTTCCAATTCAAAATATCTCTTGTATTTTTAGTAATTATTAACATTTTTTTATTAAAATTTACCTTAATCTTTTGGTTCTAACTTATTGATGTTTTCTATTTCAAGAAAATGATACCAATTTAATTTGAAATTATTTTTAACTCAATTTTCTTTCTTCAAAATTAGATAATAATTTTTTTGCTTTAAAATATGTATACATGTAACAAAGAATTTAAATATAGATTTTTTTTTTAAAAACTTATTCTGAAAAACTGGCCTAAATTGATAATATCTATCTCAATAGGAAAAAAAATTGAAAGATTCAAAATTTCAGGTTTCTCTTCTAAAAGCAGTAAACATGATATACTTTTACCTTATTTTAATGATAAAACTTTTATCGGTAATTTTTTCAAAAAACGTTTCTTTAATTAGGACTAGAATATCATTGTTTTTGTTTTTCTTCAAAAAAAACAATTCTCAATAAATGATGATTTGAATTCAATTCAAAAAATCTAATTAAACATAAAAGAACTTCCCCCTTTTCCTCTTTTATTAAAAGAAGTTGTTTTTTTGAAAGAAATCAATATATATCACTAGGATCTGGAGGAAAATTTTATTATTATTTTAAATTTCAAACTTTATCTTTGGGTAATCAAATGTGTGATACTTTAAAATGTTTTTTTATAAATTTATTCCAATGCTTTTAAGATTTATAAGTCTTGCCTTGTTCTTTTTTCAATGAAATCTTCAGAAAATCTCCCATTGTGTTAATTTCTTAATCTTTTAAGAGGTTTTTTACAGATTAAAATGATAGAAAATCCAATTTTTTGGTAAAATCAAAATTTCATCAATTTAAATTGAGGGTACCAATAGTCAGGTACAGTACATACAAAATGGGATAAGAAATATTATGGTTTTGATTCTCATTAAATGTTACAATTCAGCCCAGATCTAATATTATTCTATCACAAAAATATAAAGTATCTTTCTAGTATTTTTTACTTTTTTTTGTCAAATTATTACAAATTTCATAAATAAATTCGTATTAAAGGATTGATTTGAATGAAAAATCCATAAGATAGTATACATTTTTATAAGATTTCATGAGTATTTTATGCAAATTTAATCAGATGATATTTCTTTTAATTTTTTTTGGGATCAAATTATTTTGGTTAGCATTCAAAAAGTTCCAGAAATGCTTAGCCTAATTTTTTGAAGTGGTCTTAAATTACAAGTCTTGTTGGTCTGGTAATAGAATCCTGCACTGGAATTTCAGAGTAGGTTTAAATTTAAAATATTTTTTCTCTTCTCACGCATTCAAGCGCACTAGGAATAGGAGGACCCACTACGATTCAAGGCCCATTAAAATTTATTAAAATTTATCGATCGATCAATAGAATCAATTGAAGACGCCTTCTCGATGGCTCCCCTCCATAGATCAACCAGACAGCTTATCAATCTTACGAAATACCCGATTCCATACAGGACGACCTATATCTTCTCATCGAGTTCTCTGCACCCACGTCGATTGTATACAACGAATCCCGAATCTAGTTCAAATAGTCAAGAAAAATCTCAAAATCCAACTCTTGACCAAAGTGTTCATTCAGATGTAAAATCATCGGATCAATCTCCATCTCAAACAGATCTTTTAACCCAAAAAGATTCGCAAATTGCTGAATACAAGGTATGTTGTTGAGTTGTGAAATTTGGCTCATCTTCTAGCAAATTAATGATCGAGTGCTTTTCAACAGGATCTATACCTTCGAGCTCGAGCAGATTATGAAAACCTACAAAAGATTACCATTCGAGAGAAATCCAATGCAAAAGATTACGCTATCCAGTCATTTGCAAAAGACTTAGTATCAAATATTGATGTTTTGCAACTAGCTCTTGATTCTGTTCCTGTATCCCTTCGTACTTGTAACTCATCCGAAGGCCCGACTGAGAACGAAGATCGAAAACATCTGGCCGATTTATGGGGTGGAGTCTTTAGTACGAAAAACTTGTTAGAAAAAACTCTCAGTCGATATGGTGTCACTCCATTCGATCCAACAGGCCAGCAGTTCGACCCAAATAAACATGAAGCTATGTATCAAACTGTTGTTCCTGGTAAAGAGCCTAATTCAGTTTTGAATTGTTCAAAGGTATATAATCTGGTTAGATGAGTTTTCGCATTTTAACCGCGATTGCTGATGCTTTTGGGTTTTCATTGTAACCTCCAGATGGGATGGATGTTGCGTGATCGAGTGTTGCGACCGGCCCAAGTTGGCGTTGCTCAAGCATCCGAGTCATCATAAGAATCTAATCCCGACATTTTCCCGTTCGATCAATTTATTGTGCCATTGATTAATGATTAACAAATTATTGTTTTCCCAATACTAACAAGATTCATGAATATAACTTTTTATCTCCCCCTAAAAAAAAAAAACATTTTTCTTATAATTTTCACATCTTTGCACTCACCATTTCTAATCCATTTTCATGCCAATTTTCATCACCTTTCGAGTATTACGTTTTACACTGGTTTTGTTACGAAATCTAGGAAAGAAAGATACCACACCACTCATCAGTGTATCATGATGATCTGGTATTTTTGTGTGATTCTGATAATTCATTTGAAAATGCATGTGAGTTGATAACGCTAATGTTTCTTTGAAAACAATTATAAGTAGAAATCCTCCCGTAAATTTTAATGATTTGGAATACGCTTGAGGATCTGTTGACGGTAAGACATCCTGATCATCAAAGGGATTTTGATAAAGCAATACGTATAGGCATGTTTAAAAGCAAAAATAATACCATTAAATTTTACTTTGTTTTACCTTTTGAGGTCTTTTGAGGTCTTTTGAGGATGCTGCTACTGTCTAAAGGCATTCATTAAAGCCTATGTCCCAGGTTTTTTCCATATGTAAAAAGAGCATTAAACTTTCTTTTTCTCCAGCATTCATTATTTACAGGAGACTACCAAAAAAATAGGCTTGGTTGAAGACAAGGTTGTCAAGACCTTTTGTGTATGTGATAAAAGTTTGAAAGATCATGATACTGAAAAACATGACCCATTTTCCTTGCTTGACCTTAGAGGCTTACAGAGCTTGTGTAAAGCTCATAGTGAAGCAGTTATTCGCCAGTATGACTCCACATTGAATCACTTCAATCCCAAACAGTAACATAGTTATTTTTAAAACCCAAAAAGCTTCACATATCTTATAATCATTTTTTTAAGGTCAAGGAATCAGTGTATTTGATTGATTTATTGTTGATTATTATTGGAGATATCTTCATTTTTTAATGTATATACATCAGGAATGAAAGAAAATGGAATGAAATTGAAATTGAAATTATTAAAATAATAAGAATAAAATCAATTGAAGCATAAATTTTATTTATTTAGTTTATCATGAATTTATTTACTATAAATAAAAAAATAAAAAAATAATCCTGTTTTTTTTTTGAAAATACAAACTTAAAATGAGGAGGTTTTTTTTTTCGAAGTTATTGTATGTTTTTTTATGTTTTTTTATATTTTTTTATATTTTTTTAGATTTTTTTAAATTTTTTTAAATTTTTTTTATTTTTTTTATTTTTTTTTATATTTTTTTATATTTTATTTTATGGAATCTATTAAAATGTTTCATAAAAGGTAGCTCGTGTTTCAAATTGCATAAATTAATTAAAAGAAAAAAATATGTAACATTCTGTTGTAAACATGAATTTTTAGAATTTGATTATCAAAATAAGATTGTTCAGTGAGTTTCTTGATATGAGTGGAATTTATTCAAATTAGTTTAATTTTTATGTTCAATTCATTTTATAATAATATTTTTTATATTTTATATAGAAGTCCATAAAGAGATACATGAGGTTTTAATTTCTAAAAAATTGATTTAGTTGCATTATTTTATGTATAATTGAGTATATAATTCATAAGCCACTATATTTTATTATTTCATATGATTATGAACAGTATATTTAACATGAAAATTTCAAACTTATCTTTTTGAATATTTATTGGAATTTGAAAAGGCTTTTAATCAATAATTTTGATAGGCTTCTGTATCCTTTTGGAATTAATCCTTACCCGAAGAGAAAAACCTGAAATATATGATTCAAGTTATACTAGAATGATAGTTTTCCTTTCTTATTAATACTTATTAACATTTTTAAATCCAATAATCTTCATATTTTTTTACTGGGAGATTATCTTTTTTGATTTTATTTCAGTATGTGGATCTAAAATAACTAAGGTATTGGGACAATTGAAAAAAAATAACTGAAAATTAGTGGAGAATAAAACAATTGAAGGATTATTTGAAAGCTATTCTCTTATTAGTGGAAGCTTTAAAAATTAGGAAAAAATCACTTCAAAATTAATTAATCTTTAAATAGAAAATGTTTATCATTGGATACTTTTGTCAAACTAATTTAGTTAAAAAAAAGAAAATATCTTTGGGGGCTCAATTCTTTTTTGGAGCGCTTGAAAGCAGGAGCCAAAAATTTAAAATGAAAAGAATTTATCAAAATTGATCGCTAAGAAATCATTTTAAAAAAAATGCCATTATATATTAATCATGTTGAATTTAAAATATATTTAAGATTACATCTTTCAAGTAATATCCTTGAAAAGGAAATTCTCAGCATTCAAAAGCAAGGAATTCATTTTAAAAAATCTTTTTTCTTATTAATGATGAGATCAACCCTTTGTATTTTTAATCAAAATTGATAATTATTCAATTGTATAATGGAGAAAATATGTGATATTAAAACTATAATATTATAAGGTGATAATATTCGATACACTTTTTTCACTTTTAAAATTTAAAACAGAAAAAACTCTTATTTCTTGATTTTAATTTTATTCCAAATTTATATTATTATTTTAATTTTATTTCAGATACCCAAAGAATTAGAGAAAAAGTGAAAAAATATCAAGGTTTTTTTCTTCATCATTTTTGTGGCATAGGATACCTTTTCTTTGTCTTTCTTTGAAATAAATTCTTCATGTGCTTAAAGAATTATATAAAATAACCCTTGTTTATCAATAAATTTCTCAAAATTTCTTCAAATTCCTTTTTTGTAGAACAAAAAGATATATAGAAAGACCATCGTTTTTTCAAAAGCAAGGATCTGAGGAAGTTTTCTTTGTTTTTGTCTTGAATAATATATATATATATATTTATAATCTGATTTAATGAAGAAACACAAAAAAGGTTTTGTTCTCTCTGCATTTACAAATCAAAAGATAAAAATCTTTAACTTGGGATTTTGTTTCCTCAAAAAATGAAAACAAGTAGCCCTCTTGGTAAACTTTGATTTTTGTAAATATATATTATTATTATTTGAAAAAGTTTATCTTCATAAATAATACATGAGTTTTATGTTGTTTTTTTAAGAAATTAAAATAGGGTATATGATTATTCATTTCTTTTCTTCAGAAAGGAACCAAAAATCTCAATATTTTGGGGGCTTTTTTTGGTCTAAAATGCGGACAACACTGATTAGAGGGTATTTCAAAGTTGATAAAAACAACTTATGGAATTGATTTAGAACTTCCTGTCTTTTTTTTCACTTTTGTGTATATTATTATTCAAATATTTTGACTTTCTCAAGTTCTATTTTATATAAGAAAAATAACTATAGTAAGTGCAAAAGTAAAATGAAAATTACAACAAATTTTCGAGAAAAAAAGTGAGGGTGAGATTTAGACTCAAAGAATGTAATCTAAGAGTTTATAAAGGAAAAATGAAAGATTTATCAAAATATTGAATTAGTTATTTATCTAGGAGAGTTTTAGAAAGATTGATTAGATTTTCAATTAAAAATCAAAAACTGGTTGAATAATACCGTGTTATAGTTTTTTTGATTATTTGTAAATAGAATAAAAATGTATCTTACTTCATAATTGGAATAACCATTAGGGAAAAAGATAAAATTGGATGCGATCCTTATATAGAAATATTACATAACTACATACCTCATATAAATTAAAGGGTAAATTAAGATATTTCCAAGTTCCTAGTACGAAAGAAGTTTGAAATACAGTGACACTGCGTAATAAGCATCATGATCATCAACACAAATTTGATGCTTATTGCGAATTATACTTATTGCGCGGATGAGCATTGGAAATGGGGAATCCCTTCTTAGAAGTAATTTACTGTATAATTTTAGATTTCTTTTCAAAAAAACATATCAAAAGCAAAAGAACATGAAGTTTCAAATAAATTAATTACAAAATAATAGTTTATAATAATTATTTCAAATGAAGGGCTAAGTAAATAAGGAGTAAAAAATTGATAAAGAAATTTAGGAGCAAGGTACAAAAACATAATTCAGAGTTTTCTTCACTTTATTTTCTTCAGCTTTAATAATGCCTTCCGATGGGAGTCCTAGTTTGGATCCTTTGCTGAAGCAGGTCGGCTTGAAAGAGCATAGTGAATTTGGTTTCAAGCTATGGTTACTTCTTTCAGGGTCAAGGGTATTTTCTCAGATTCAGTAATGTCATCATCATCATGTTGATTCACCTCTTATTGATCTTGGTTTTTAGTTTTAATAATCGTATTTCATACATTAAAAGCCAACTGCTCATGAGTTGTCATTGGTAGAATATCATCTTGATCAGCTTGTTCTGCGATTGGATTAAGTAAGTTTTCAATACTCATCTGATCCGAGGGCCTTGATTCAAGGAGGCCCTTGCAGTGAGTTAAATTTTTGAGCTGAGCTTGAACATTTTGAATTTAATCCCTAAGACTGGGTATATTGTTCACAAGTGGTTCAGAATCAATTGAATTGGTTAGTTCACTGTAAATTTTTGTATGTTGACAGCAGTTGGCAATGGTTTCTTGGCTGACTGAGTCCCAAGCTTCTCGCATCATTAACATAGCCTCCAGTTGATTAATATTGTAAAGCTCCTGAGCAGAGTTTAAATTTGATTCATCGTATTGACTGACAACCAACTGAAGAAATGAGGCTCAATAGTGAGCTTTGCATGTCTTGATAATTCCAGAAGCACAAGGTTGAAGAATGCTGGTGAGATTTGGGGGAAAGAAATGAATCTTAATATTTTTTAGATCAGTCAGCTCTGCTGCATTCACCTGACCACTGAAGTTTTCAAGTAAAAGGAGAATCTTGTGGTTTTTCCTTTGAAAGTAGCCATTGATTTTCTTGAGCCACTCAGTAAAAATGAATGTTGTCATCCATGCGGTCTGATCAAACTAATAATTGAATCCCCAGTGTGAAGCATTGTTTTGGCCAAATGCTCATGGTCTTCTGGAATTTCCAATGATTAATGGATCAAGCTTTTGAGTTCCAACAACATTACAAGCTAGAAGGTAGGTAAGCCGTTTATTATTTCCTTTAAGACCTGAGACTGCTGTTGTTTCTAATGATTGATTTGGAGGCACGCTTCACATACAAAAAATTAGAATAAGAAGAGAAAAAAACAAGAAAAACCAAAAAAACTCACCGGCACCTTAAGCCTATTTCATCAGCATTATAAAAATCATCTAAGGAATAATAACCTATGATTTTTTTAAGCTTCTCATGGGAAGTCTCCACCCCTTTTTAATTTACAGAACCAGATTCACCATGGAGTTGGATACTTTTTATATAGTGTCCTTTTTTTGAATCTGTACAACCAGTCATTTGAGAGTGAAAAATTAATTTTAAGAAGATTTTCAAACCTTTCTCCACGATAAATTAGTATTTTATAATTAATAATTAACTTCCTTCTTTGAACTTCCAGAAACCATCAATAAAGGGCCTTTTCTAATTCAGGGTAAGAACACTGTAGATTGTGCTTTAGATCACTTTAATTGAGGGTTGTTTTGTTTAAAATCACTGTAGTGGCCTGTAGCCATCAGGAGAGCTGTACCTGCTTTATTCCGAATTTTCATGCAGTTTCAGCTTGAGTTTGACCTGGGTTGTTGGTATGGTCATCAATCACTTTTTTGCGGAACTGAAAATCATGAACAACTCGCACTCCAGCTGTTGAGGCATGTGCTGAGTTTTTTTTCTTTTGTTTTTTTTTCTTTTAGGTTCATTTGGTGATATAATTGATCTCTCTTGTGCATTGGATATTTCATCTACTTGAAATGAATCTAATTTGTTTAATTAACAAATAGGTTAATTATTCGAATTAAAAAAAGCAACTTACTTTGAAGTCAATCACATAGATTCTTTAACTTCAGCAAAAGTAATTTATCCATGTCCCATGTAGGGTGTTTTCGTGCTCTTTTCAGATAACTGACCACCAATTCAATCCCAATTATCCACGCCTAAGGTATTGAGAAACAAAGTCCACTCCAAAAACAGAGTCAAGGGCTTTATTGACCACATACCACATCCCCTCATCTTGATCCATCAAAGAAAGGATTGGTGGTTCAGAAAAGACTTCGAAAATTTGGTCTTGTTTGGTACCAACAGGAATTGAAAGGCATTTGGTGGAGTAAATCAGTAGGTTGGAAAATAAGTATGCAATTGTAACTGTTGAGGAATCCATTAAATTAGAAACGTAATGTTTGAGATTAAGAAATAAAGATAGAAAATACTGTATTCAAAATAAAAAAAGAAGAGGAACAAAAAAATATGGGAGAAGTTATGAAAAAATAATTGGGGGACAAAAAAATACTGCTTGAATGAGCATATTTTCCAATTTTTCAAGAATTTTATATGCTTATATAGAAATATGCATATTTTGGATTTCCTAGTAGGAAATCTGTGTATACCAAAAATGGTTGACAGTTTTCTTATTCTTATCACAACTTATGCTAATAAGGTGAATGCTTATTGCAGGGGCTCACTGTAATACTTGAAGATCAATAAAACATTAATGTGTGTTTATTGTTTTAATATTTAATGAAAATTGATTTTTGCATATTAACATTAAACATCTTTTATCATGTAATAATATTTAATATTGGAAAACTAAGTCAAAAATAGATGTAAGTTTGTGATCTGAATACACCCCATATAAGTGACTTTGATTGTGAAGATCTTCTATAAATTGATAAAGGTATCTGAATAAGAGTATTATTTAGTTATCTTGATGAATAAGGCTGTTAAAGAATGCATTGACGTTGAAATAAAGATCTCAGAAATTTTGATCAATTTATTACATGATTATTTGAAGATATATTACCAGACACAATCACATGATACCAGTAATATGTATCCCCAATATTATCATTTATGATATAAGAGAAATTATCAATAAAGCTGAACAGAAATATGTCCAATTGAAGAATTTAAACTACTTATAGCTAAAAGAACTTTCAATTCCAGCTCTGTGATAAATATATCTCAGATTTTCCAAATGAGGTAATTGCAGCTGCTATAAAACTAAAATTCCCCTATATGTTCATCACATTTATGTCCCAATAATTAATTAAGAAGAAATGAGATTGTAATTTTAATTGAACTTGATATAATTTCAAATAAGTTCAACAAATAATTTTGTTAATCAAATGAATTCAACAAGTCTATATTAAATTAAATGATATAGTTAAAATGACAAACCTTCAAAGAATGAGTATTTAGCCAATTAAAGTATTCAAATATTCTGGAGAGCTTCTATATTTTTGAAAAATCTCAAAAAAAATCCTATTCAGGTGATAAAGAATCATATTCCCAAGGACCAAAGGATTTGTATATTGTATGATCTAATATCTTTTGAATTATGAAGTTGAAGCTTTGCAATAAATTAAAATAAAATAATTAATCAATGGATATACTTCAAGAATTCAAAATATCAATATTATTTTTGAAGACTTCAAAAAATAATAATAATAACTTAAGAATAAATATTCTAATGATATGACCAAGCCAAAAAGAACCTTCAAGAGATGAGTATTACAAAACAAAGTAACTATCCTTGTGTTATAAATTTTCTGATTTCATTTTTTAAATGAAAAGCAATTTTTTACTCTTTGATAGATCTGGTATTAGATTTCTGACATTGTTTTATCTTAGCATAATCTTCTTGGAGATTTGTTTGAGCATATCCAATTAACCATAAATTTTGAGTTTCTATTTGAAGAAATACATACACCATGAACATATTTCTTGAAATGTTTCAAAAATATATGATTAATGATTTCTATTATTAGTTCTAGCTTTTGAAGCTGACTGATATTATTTGAAGTAGCTTTGTGTATAATTTGGATATAAAGCTATCAGAATATGAGAGTCTTCACTTTTGATATTAAATGACTTCATATTTAGAAACTACCTTTCCAAAATTAATATTTACTATAAATAGCATCAGTAATTTTCTTTATCTTTTTATGAGATAACTTTGTGACTATGTCTGAATAGTGATGTGATTTCTTTCAATTTTTGAATTCTTATTTAGTTTCTTTCCAATCTTCCTTAAAATTAATATTCAGAGAGAATAAAGTTTACCAAAGCCTTAAAAAAAGCTCATAGAATGTTCATATATTTATTTAATATATGTCTTGAACAACCAATAGATGAATAGTTTAAATTAATATTCTTCCCAATATATATATATCATCAATCCATTTTCAGTAAAATAAAATTAACCTCCAAAATACATTAATGTGTTTTAATATGTTCTTGATTATTTTCAATATAGTTTGATATTTCATAATTAATTTTTATTTCGCTATAAACTAGACATTTCTGGAAATCTCTCCCACCCAATCTTAGAATTTGATTCTCTGAAGGCTGTTCTATAGGAATATTAAATTAAAGGGAGATTTTTAATATTTTGTCTTGAGAATATAATTAGTTACCCAATTCAATCATTTTCTGTCATAAAAAATACTTAAAAGACTCATAAAGATCATTTAACTCTAAAATACATCCAAATTTGTCAGTTGATTTTTGATTTTTTAGATATCATTAAATCTTCCAGTTTTGATTATGAAAGGATTTAATCACTTTAACGTAAATTTTATATAGTATATTAAATGAATACTAGTAGTCTGAAACCAATAATTCCTATTTCCTAGCTCATTTCTAGTATCATATATATACAGCTGAAGTGTAAGGTTTTACTATGAGAAAGGAAATGAAAGTTACTAATATTTTACTTATTGTACTATTAATTCTCTCATTCTCAATGAGTAATGAGATTTAAAATGATTATGATAATCAGGATTAATTATAATTATGATGTAAATATTGATATTATTTTTTAAAAAAGTGAAATAATATAGCAAAATAAATATATTAATATTTGATATTTAATATATTTATGGAAATTTTTTATTGTTAAAAAAATAATAAATAGATGAATAATTGATATTTAATAATAAATAACAATCGATAACAGTAATATTACCAATAGTAAATTTGTATATTGATATAAATATTATTTATATTAATAATATAATTATTAAAAATGAAAATGAAGAGAAAATAACCTACTTTTAGCACTTGAGATAATAGTTTTTAATGTTTTTATTCCTAAGAATGTAGATAAAACCTATTTAAAATTTATTTACAATAAAAAAATAGAGAGAATTACAAATTCTACTATTTTTACATGGATTTGGAGATTTTCAGAGATATTAAAAAATTACAATGGAATATTGATGAAATAAAGTATAAAATAGTGGTTAAAATAAGATAAGCCTTTGTTCTTTCATAATATAACAGTTTTATATTCAAGAATAAAAAAATTTACCTTTTTTATTTAATGATTTTATTGTATTTGTTTCATCCTAGGGGAAAAAAAGGGGAGGATAGGTCCGTTTAAAGTGAATATTCTTTGTTCTAGGCAATCTGTACTGATGTTATCCACTTGAATTGATCAGTATTTGAAGGTTTGGTGATTATTACATCATTAGTAAACCTTTTGATCTCATCAATACACCATTTTTTGGAGTTATAACTATAACTCTAATTTTATGACATCACAAGCTTGAAAGATGATTCATTTTAGTGGATTATAGTAGCTTTAATTATTAAATACTCATATCTACCAGCTCCATCTCTTATTTAACTGTTAAACCAAAATAAGATTGAATTTATTCCTCAGAAATGATCATTTTAAAGCCTGAACTTTAATCCTTAATAAATTTTAGGTTAATCATTCTAAATCTATTGATAGAATGAATTATGATAGATTTCAATTTCCTTAGAAAGCTCCCGAGACAATCTTATTATTTCATCAAAACTCTATTTTTGATGATTTTTGTTGTAACTCCACTTTTCTGTCAAAATTTACTATTTTGGACTTCAAACCATGATTTCATGGGGTTGTACCTTGAATATCATGATAAAAGCTACTTAATTATTCACATATTAGCTATTATAACTTTAATATCTCCTCTTTTTCAAGTTTGGAACACTTTTGATTTCAAGTGGTCAACAGCTATTGCTATTTTCCCAATATCCCCTTATAAGCTTTAAGCTTGTTTGTATCTTGAAAAAAAAATCTTATATATTTATTCTTACAGTTATTTTGTGGTAAATTTATTTTTGAATCAACTCTTTATCATTTGTAATTCAAAATATATGAGCTAAAAACCATGAATATATGCACTGATCATAAACGTGAATATATCCAGGTTATCTCAGTAAGTATTGGATTTTCAGATAAGACATAAAAAATTAATATATTTAGTTTTTGATGAAGAATCCAATTGTTTCATATATTTAACATTTTTATTCATTGGCTTTTGAGATAATCAAGAATTTATACCTTTTTATGGCATTTTCACTTATTTTAAGATTATAATATCAATTCTTATTATTAAAATAATTTCTGTAAAGATGTTTTGTGACCTTTTTGGATATGCGGTCATATCTCAAAGGCTCACATGAAAAAATATCAGACTCAAATAAATTGGAAACAGCCTTTCCAATATATGATTAGAGAATCCAGTCTGCTTTAATTTAGAATACCTTCCCTCAAAATTGGAAAAATACATATTTAGCTTCACTTTCATATATTAAAAGGAAATTTTTTTATTGTGATATTATGAAATATTTATAAGTATTAAAATAAGTGAAGTATATAAGGGGAATTAATAAATTATGAGATGGCTTATCAAATGGTGAATAAACACCTTCAGAAGAGAAAAAAGATATTTTGTTCTAACATGAAAAATAACTTCTTGAGATATTTGAAAGTAATTGAATTTATAATTTTTATTAAAAAAAAATCCTACGGGATCAAGAAATTTGAGGCCTTTATTGTGATATGGATTATTAATATTCAATTCCTTGCCTATGTGATTTTTTTCAATTTTATTCACTATTTATTGGCTAGCTATATTGATATCTGAATCATATTTTTCATTTCTTGTATCTTTACTGGAATTTATAGTATAAACTGGTTCAATATTAATAATTATTGAGTACTTATTATTATTATTCTCAGAAATCTCATGTAATTTCTTATCCAACTCCTGGTTCATTTGTGAATTATCATTATTTTTTCTTCAGTAATTTTTTTGGATTCTCTTTTATTTTTTTAGTTCATTATTTTATTTGATTAATTTGTCTTCAATGCTCTGTAATTAGTTTTCCAATTTTTTGAAAAATGACAATGAGTTGATATCTTGAGATTTAAAACCTTTTCCAAAAATTGATTCATTTTTTTGCATTTCAAATATTTTATAGTTCAAACTAAAATTATGAAGAAAATTCAGTTTTCTTTTTATAAAATATAGTAAATATCTCAAGAAAAGAAATATCATTGGTTGTATCATTCAAGCCATAATCAAAAAGAGAATTAATCCTACAAAGTTATTCATTTTTAAAGATGACGTTATAGGACACAATTTGTTCTGGATCTAAATTGAAATAAATATTGTGAAAAAATAAATGAGAAAGCTAGATGAGGGAGCATAAAATGGGAAAGTTCAGAGGAGGAAAAATTAAATAAAAAATTTGTGTAAGAAAAAATTACTAAGTTGAGATTGGGAAAAATGAATAAAAACTGATATGAGGAAAAGAGTATTCAAAATTTGAGATGTAGAATTTTTTTTTGAAAAGCATTATGAGAAACATTGGTTTATAGCTTTTAGAGGGTGAACTAAGAGAATACTGCGAAATTTCATAAAAAGAAATCTGATGTTCATAATAGCTGCATTTAATGTACATGTATTATGTTATATGCATCCCAAATAGGGATTGATTCTTCTAGCTCTGAGATTGAGTAATATAATTATCTTTGACATTATTTGAGCTTGATTTTCCATCATATGAACTATTTTTGATATCATCTTACTTATATTGTAACAAATAATGACTGTTTAGTATGTTTCGGTGGCTTAATGTATGGACGTTACTTCAAGCCAAATGAGATTTGATTTATGTGAATATTATTCAATTGAGCTCCTGTACCTTTTATCTACCTTATTATAAGAAATAATTTGACGACTAACTAACTCTCCTTTCTCTCCTTTCCAAATTATTTCTCCATGTTCTCCTCAGCTCTATAGTAGCCAAAAATATTTAGCTTAAAAATAAACTAAAACAAAACTCTTTCTATAAGAAAGATAAAGTTTGTATAAATATTTTTTGGAACAGTACAGAAAAAAGTAAAAAATAACTTTAAATTAAAAATAAAGCTGAAAAATGTCGTATACCTTGGAAATATCACTTGAGAGTTGGATTCTCACGCACATTCTATTGAAATTGCTTTCAAAAAACCAATTTTATCATACAGCTCAATAATAGATCATATATACCAAGTGAAAAGAAAATTCTTATGACATATATTAGTCTTTTCATTATCAAAACTATTACCGAAAAAAAAATAATGACGGTAAAGTAACTTGCAATTTCCTGGAACATATATCTGGACACTGTCAGGACTAAACCAGTTCATTTGTCCCATGCAAAGAGTGTTTTTTATTGTGATATCATTTTTGAAGCTCGAAATAATCATTTTTAATCCTTGCATCTTAATGATATTACAGCCACTTTTTTCACTCAATTTTTTTTATTACACATGTTAAAAAGACTGTTTCACAAAGGTAGACAATTTATTTATATCTTAAACATTATCAGATGTTGTTTTTTGATTTTTCCCTTCCTACAATTTTTCACTTTTTTGTGAAAATGCACCCTATAGAGTAATTCAGAAAATAATAATTACCCATATGAGCCTAATGAGTGGAGGGTATGAAATTTACAACCAAAATTTCAGTAAATCAAATCAAGAGGTTTTAATCAAGAAAATGTGGTTCAAACATACTTAGAATAAGGAAAGAAGAAGCTTAAAAGTGAACTTGAATACTCACTATTGGGAGAAGAAGAGAATAGAAAAAGGTGAATCTGATTTATACTGAAAATATTTTAAATTGAACTATGGGAACAGTATTAAATGGAGGGAGCTTATCATAGTCCATACCATTACCACCAGATTCAAAACTAGAAATTGAATATTCTAGCTTCATTTTTTTAAGAAAAGAAAGAAAATTGGGATTTAAAAGATAATTTTCAAAAATAATAAAGAGATAATAGTTAGATTAAAAATTAGAGATTTATTATTAAAACACATAAAACTGAATTTAATGATGACTTAATAAGAGATATATATAAATAAAATGAAGATTGAAATATACCTAATTACAAAAATATTAACAGGGATAATTGTTCCTTTCAAATTCATTCCATGTCAAATGTTGATCCTAGTAATATATTGAATAAAGCTTCTAGGAATAAGATTTTGTGAAATTTTTAAACAAGAAAAGAAGTTTGAAAAGAATGTAGAGCTATAAATACAGGGAAAAATTTGGATTAATAAATCAAACCTTTTCCATAAGTACTGAGAAAAGGGCTGAAAATAAAGCTAAAATTTAACACTGATTTTTAAGAGACATTAAAATGCTACTAAAGTACTTCAAAATTAGATCAAGAATATGGGAAGGATGTTTTTTTAAGAGAATATGTAGAATTACTTACTTTTGAAACTCTTTTCTAATTTTTTATTGAGATTCTCTTTGTGCTTTATAGAATAGAAAAAATAAAAATATATTCAATAATTTTGAAGTTTCACATAGCCCTTTCATATAAATATTTATGAAATAAGGAATTCATCAAAGATCTTCCTCAAAATATGCTACGATGATTTGATTTTTTGGTTTTTATTTAAATACCTTTTCCAATTTAATTACTTCTCAAATTAATCAAAATAAAAATTAAGAGATAATTTTTCTAAAACGAAAAGCTTTTAGCTCAAAATATTAGTCTTTTATCATTTCAAAATGTGATAAATTGAAATATTCAAATGATCTAGTTTTTAAGAGAATGATTATAGCTAAGACTAGTAAGATGATAAGCTAGTTCATTTATATATTTGATAATCAAGCTAAGAGATTCTTTGAGCATTAGGAAGAATGAAATAATTAAAATTTAATTTAATTTTGGAGATAGAGAATTATCCTATTTCTAAGTTAAAAGTCCCTTCAAGAACTGAGAGGTTGTTTTGGATAAAAAGAGGATCTCATTTGATAGCACAATGGATCTTATCAGGTGCACAGAATAATTTTAAATTCAATGATCTTTAGTTCCATCAAAATATGAATCATATTAATTAAATATATTAAGTTTTATTTTTTTTCCAGTAAGCTTTTTAAGACTTGTTCCTTTTAGTTTTATTCTCTATAATGTAAAAGGGGATTATTATTTACATAAATTTTTCACAAATAGCTGGAATCTTAAGCTTATCTCAGTTTGTTAATAAACACAAAATTTTGAAAAATGATATTATATTTCCCAAATTTTGAATCATTTCTAGAAAATATTCTTCAATTTATTTCTGATCAAATCTTACATTGTACCCAAAAATTAATTTCAATATTGAAACATTTTATAGAAAGGATCTGTATATCCCACTTTCTTCCAAAAAATAACCGGTATTTATTTTTTCAAAAGCTATGCACCGACTGCCTAGCTTGGTGAGTACAGCTACTGAATTTTCCAAGAAGGCATTCTCATAAAGGGAATAAGAAATGAAACAAGATTTACAATAAAAAATTAGTTGAATTTCAAACATTTTATGTGCAGAGAAAGGATGAATGTTAGAAGCTCTAGTCAGTTCAATTTTTTTTGAATTTCTGTGTGTATTGAATATTTTACTATTTCAACAATGAGTTCGAGTTTTGGGTTTAGGCTTGATCCTTTTAGGTTAAGATTTTCCATTGTGAGCCATTCATCTGTCTTTATTTGTCAATATATTATTTATAAATTATCTTTATACATAATCTTCATTATTGGAGTTACTTCTTTTTAGTCTCACATTGAAATTTTCTCTTTCATTTGGATTGAATTTCTGTATTTTATCAAGAGCTCAAAGATATAATTATCTTCCATGAATCTTATAATAACTGGGATTGCCATGGGCTTGGCTAGGAGCTTCACCAAGCTATTTAACATGGGTCTGATAATTTCCTTTCATAATAGTCTTTTCTCTTGTTGGATTCACAAATAGAAAATAAGTGTATTATAATAAGCTGTAGCGTTACGCAGCTGATGTTGTGAGAATTTCTGACTGAAGCTCAATTAAGATATTCCATATGAAATATTAACCTTTTTCCCAATTTTTATATAATCTTATAAGAGATGGCTATTAATCTCTGAATTGGCAGAGTAATTGGATGAGGTCAAATCAATAACAAACTCATGACAAAGTCTTATTAAGAAAAGGTTTTTTGGCAATATCCAGGAATAATTTGTATTATTTTGGAAATTTCAGCACACAATTTGACAATTTCTTTTGTAATTTTCAGAAATACTTGAAAAAAAGTTGTAATATTTCAGAAAAATAAAAAATCTCTTGAAAAGAATGAGAAAATGAATTTTTAAAGGGTGTTGGTAAACACACATAAGCCCTTATGTGTTTTTACCAATTTATGGTAAAAACACATAAGTGACCTTATTTTTTAAAAAGAATTCCTCAGGCTCACTTTTGAGGGTTTTTTTAATTTTTTTTGCCATATTTTTCCTGACTTGGCATGTCAATAAGCACAAATTTCTTCAATTTTTTTTTTTGCCAAATTTCACCAATTTGGCCAATATGCCAAAATGGCATATTTTTTTCAAAAATTCATTTAAAATCTTCCCACTTATGAATTTCCTTTATTTTTTTTAAAAATGAAGGGTTCAATATGAAGAATAAAGCACCAGAATCCCATAATTTTGGGATTTTTTTTGGGTGGGACAAGTGAAGGCACAAAAAGGTTTTTTTTTAAATGTTTTTTCCTGTCATTGTAATATGCCTATTTTTAAAAAGTGAATTTAATAACTTCCCACTTATGAATTTCCTTCATTTTTTTTAAATTAAAGGGTTTAATCTGGACAATAAAGAACCAGAAGCTCATGAATTGGGAAATTTTTTTTGGTGGGACAACAAGTGAAGGCGCAATGAGTGTTTTTTTCAACTGTTTTTTTTCTTGTGTGTAATATGACTATTTTCAAGTAAAAAAGCTCCACATGTTTGATAAAAAAGGAGACTGAGGTGGGATTTAAGCAATAAATATGACTGAGGAGGGGGATAATTGGCATAAATTGTATATACAAAAATCATTCAATCAGAATCAACCTCCAAAATAGTGGGTTTTTTTGAGAGGGGGGAGGAAGATTGGACAAATACAACATTCTGTGTTTCTTAAATTTATCAGCCCGCCCCAGGGCTTGTGTTTGGGAATGAATCTCCCAGTTCACAGTAATGGGGGGGACTGGATAAACTTTAGAAATGATGATGTCCAAAGGAACAAAATGAGCACAACTATTCAAGAAGCAGATGAAAATGGGGGGATTATCATTTGGAGGACAGAAATAAGGGAAAAAAGAAAAAGATTGGGCTGTGGAATAAAATAGAACTGGTCTTTTATACTAATTTGCAATTGGATCCCCCATGTCAGGCATGGACATCCACTTGCTTTTTTGAGCCTGGCCAACATCTTCATACCATTCAATTCCTTCCAAATAAGAGGATACTGAGGTAATTAAGGTGTTCATGGCTTCATAAAGGTCTTGATTCTGTTGAATTTATTCAGCCAAGTCACCTCTGACATCAGCCCATTGATCTTGAGTCTTACAAATGAAGTGGTATGCTGTTCTGTAGCCACAGTTTCCATCACCCTGGACATTGATGGCCTTGAAGGTGTATTTCAATATAAACTTGGGCAAGTCTTCTGAGCCAGTTATCTGATGAAATAAGTTCAAAAAATGAATAAATATAAAAATAAACAACAGAAAATTACATTAAAAAGAATCAGAAACTCACAAACAGCTTGGAGCATTCATCACTTGTGTGATGATTTCTTTCACAATGCTCACAGGTCAAGTCAATTGCATCATAGATATTCAAACTGTTGGCAGGCTTGTGTGATTTTCTTTGTGAGGTTTTGCTTCCAATTGCCAATCTTCTGGACCTTCTAAGGGCTACTTCTGATTTATTTAATTCAGTTGCTGAGGGTAGTGAATCTGATGAACTGATGGACTTAGATAATGAGTCCTCAGAATCTTCAGAATCTTCAGATGAGTCCACTTCCATAATTGGAGAGGGGACATTTGACTGGGATTTTGATGTTGTTGTACTGGTCACTTTTGAGGGGGGTCTTCCTCTTCTCTTGGATTGACTTTCAATAATTTCAAATCTTGAAGGTTCTCTTTTTTTTTATTTTTGTTTTTATTCTTGCCTCCTTGGGGTCTTCCACGGATATTCTTGCATTCTAGAGGGTTTTCATAATATTGATCATCCTCCTGAATCTTGGGAATTTGATCAAAAGGGACTTTTCCAGTCAAAAAATCTTGAAAATGTTGAAGTATTGGAGTGATTTCTTCCATTGGTCTTTGAAACAGGTCTTCCCCAATGTCTTCAAATATTTTCTTGGCTTCATTCTTTCTTTCTTTTTCAACACTTTGATCATCACCTTGAAAACCAGCCTGAGAAGAATATGACAAATAAAATAAGTTAATAAGAAATTAAAAAACCCTCACAGGCAAATTCAAATGCCATTGAGGATGGAAGTCTGATAATTCAAGCCTTTGGCGCTTGGCAAATGCCTTTTGGGTCTTATGCTTGCAAGGAATGCCTTTATAATTGTTGGATTTGTTGGTGCATTTTTTGTTTGGAGGAAATTTTGTTTTGAAATTTTCAAAGGAAATCTGAAGAGCATAATGAGACACCTTGCCTTAGAGGGCACAGATGTGTGGAGGAAAATTCTTGACATGGACAATCATTTATTTGGAGATTCTGTTGATTATTTCAATAAATTGTTTTCTGAATGCCATGTGGAGAGCCCTGACTACCTCCAGGATAGTACCAGTGGACTTTTGGAGCCAAAGTTTAACCATGGCATGGGCACCTTCAACTCTGGAGGTGGAGCCCACACCCAGGTGGCAATGGTGGTTGGTCCAGGTTGGCACATAATACTCCTTTAGAGGAAGACATGTCTTTTCCAAATATTGCAGGACTTCAGGACTTTTGACTTGCTTTTGAAGCTTCTTCCAATTGTCTTTGAAAGACTTTTCAGTGGATGAATACATAACCTGAGAAATTAATCCCAAAGTCATTAATAAAACAATAATAAGAATAAAAGTGAAATAAAGTGAAATAAAGTGAAGAAGTATATTGCTTGATTCCAAAGGCCCATAAAATTTTCAAAATCAGTCCCATGACCAATTTTCTTCATGCAATTATCAGATACATCCTTGTTGATGTGCCAAATGCATAGCATGACTCTGGAGTCTGGGAAGAGCTTCTTAATAGAGTTTTTCAAGGCCAGATCCCTGTCAATAACAATAACTGGAGGGGGAACAAGATTGGTGTTGTTGAGAACGTTTTCTATGTATTGATTTAATGCCCAAGTATATGAAGGTTCATTTTCATTCTTCATCAAACAAAAAGCCCCAGAAAAGGTCTTATTGATTGAGCTGAATCCAACAATATGAAAAAGGGGCATTCTGTACTTATTGGTTTTATAAGTACAATCCATATGAATGACATGAGGAAAGCCATGAAGAAGTTTTATGGCCAGGGGGTGAGTGAAAAACAAGGAGGTAATGTGTCCCTCAGAATCCCTTTCAGAGGACCAAAAAAAATTGTCTTCTTTGAGAGTGTCAATAAGAGCATCAATGGGCCTTCTGCCTTGCAGTTTGTCTTTCTTTATTTTCTTGACTTGGTTGTGAATGTCTTGAAGGATTACAGGCCTGTCAGACTCCCTCTGGCTGCATAATTGGGCCTGAATTTGCCTTGTCATGAGCAGTGATTCAGACATTTGAGCAATTTGGGATGTTTCTTGCTCATTGAATTTCCTGAAAGCAGGATGTGCCATGATATTTTCAGTGGCATCATGGCTATGTTCAGGATTTTTGACTTTAAAAGTCCAAGTGGTACTCTTGGCATATTTCCTGGCATAAAGTCTAAAAGTACAGTCAAGCTTTCTTGAGGTGACTTTTTTGCAGGGGCTTTTGTTGGGATTTGGGGTGCCAGACCTGTCACAACATATTTCAATTTGGTTGTGGGTCATATTGGACCTCAAGGTGGACAAAGCATACCCCTGAGCCCTGGCAACATTATGCACATGTTGCCAAAGAAGCTCAAGGGTCTGAAATTCACCTTCAGTGGGGGGTTGAAGCATTTTTTAATGAAAAATATGTATAAAAGGGAAAAAAAGGGGGAATTGGGGGATTTGGAATGGGGTAAGAACCTTTTGAAATGTGAAAAAGAGGTAAAAAAAGGTGTGAAAAATGAACAGAAGTGGTTAAGAGTGAAAGAAAGTGGTTTAAATGTGGGATTGATAGATGAGGGAAGGTAAAAAATTGAAAATTGAGAGGCTTGAAAGCAGGTTGTTGTGGTGGAAAATGCAGTCTTTGGGGGAAAAAGAAAAAAAGTGTGAAAAGCTTTGAAAAATGGCTTTGGTAATGCTGCTTTTCCAAAAAAAACAATGGTTTGGGGTGGGGATAATGTGGATTATTGGGATGTTTGGGCTTGTTTTTTTTGGGGGGGGGCTGGGCAAAAAAATATGAAATAATTTGGAGTTAGGGAGGTTTTGTGGGGAAAAAACCTCTTTTGGGCATGTTTTGGCCCAATACAGGCCCAATTGTGTTTCATTTTCAATTAAAAATGGGCCCAGGGCACCCCTTACGTGTTTTTACCAATTTATGGCCAAAAAACGTAAGTTTTTAGTAAAAACACATAAGCTCTTACGTGTTTTTACCAACACCCTTTTTAAAATATATATTCAATAAATTAAGAGTATATTATACACAAGATTTGTACAAGTTACGATAATAATCTCATAAAAAAATAGTGTTCAAAGGCATATAGATTTAAAAGAACTATGCAGAGGAAGATATGACCTATAACTAAAATTAAAGCTGAACTATACAGGTAAGAAACACAGAGTCTTTTAGTTGAAAGTGTGAAGGTTTACACAAAGATACCAAATAAACAGCCACAAAACAATTATTAATTAAAATAAATAAATTTGATCTTCATCAAAGCCTTTTGAAGGATAGTTTCACTAAAATTCTAAGGAATCATGTGGTCTCTTCACATTAAGAAGTTGATTTTAAAGCACAGGTTTGATACAGGATAATTTTAATTAATATTGTTAAAAAATCACACATATTATATATTCCAACCAAAATAAAGTGGTCTAGGATCACACAATAAATCCACCTCTTCTCCTCATCAAGAGAAAAACTATACAATTCGGAATCAATATGCCCAATCCAGCTATAGTCATATATGGAACAAAATTGATACTGTACTTTGTCCCCCATTGTTTTAATATAAAATTTTGGCCACATTTTTCAAATCCAGTGAATTTAGCAGTCAGTTTTCTCAACTCTTTCATTTGAAGAAATATCACCAGGAAATTCCTCTCATAAAACTGTAACAAAGTAATAAAATAATCATCCCATTTGTCATAATGAGTATAATTACAGGTTAAGGCTTAAAAGTTTGATGATATTTGAGGCTTAAGCCTGATTGTTCAGAGACTGGGCAAGTTTATCAAATTTACAAAACAAATGATTATTTTCACAATCTATAATGTCTTACCACTGAGGGTTCTAAGCTTTTAATATCTGGAAATATCTATGGAGGTGCAAAAGTTATAAATAAAGTTCTTCTCAATAATTTTTCCAATTGCTATGGAGAAATTTTCCACATTTCAGAATCCCTACCATCCCTGGACCAGTGGAATATGTAGTAGATTATTAGTACTGAAGCCAGAGAGAGAATCAGTAGTCTTACTCAGTAGCTTGATATTATTGAAATAAGTAATATTTATATTGGATTTGTTTTGAAATCCATCAAAGGATTCCTCTTTTTATCATATTATCAGTAATATTATTTAAAAAATCATCATATCTAACCTATAAAAACCAAAACAAACAACAAATTTGTATTATAAGTAATATATCTCAGTTATCTTATTTCAAATCTCCTGTTTTGGCAGATCCTCTTGATGTGGGATAAAACAAGGCAGTACCTGGAGGGGTAAATTCCAAGAAAAAAAAAAAAATTTTGATTTGGTACTTGTAACCCCTGCTCTGGCTGTTTTCTGGAATAATTTATACTTCCCTTCCTAATAGGATAAGTTATCTTTACCAATATCACCAATCCTCTTATTATTGATAGTGGTTCAATCAGAAATTATTGCACTCAAAAATATCTTATAAGACTTTGCTCAGCTTAAAAGAATGGTTCAAATAACCTTAATAGATAAATACTTTATAAAGCTTCTCCAAAATATGGTTGGATTGCATAAAATGATGCTACAAGAATTAATAAATGAACTCAAAAAAGAAAAACAAGAACACACTTCTCAAAATACAAAAAAAACCAGAAATAATATATATATATATATATTCCAAGTTAAAGGTACAGACAGTTGAGAAATAACAGGGAATAAATATTACAATTGATAACACCAATAGCACTATAATCATTAAAAAGTGATTTATAGAAAATATTCACTCAAGAATAATAATGAAAAGAAATAAACATGTATATTTATATAAGTGCACACACTGGTAAGAAAGGAAATATGATTTGGAATATATAGAAAGAAATATTAAATATACTTGTTTTAGGTTATATTAAGAATATAAAAGGGCCACTAATGTGATTTAATATCAGAGTTATGCTGTGAGATTTTCAAAAAAAAATTGTTACTACTTATTCAAAGTTAAGATTTAGATCAATAAAATCATTTTCTGATGTTTTTAATATAGATTATAGAGTAAGGGTAGTTTGAATTTGATGTGTAATTATGACTGAAAAATATACCTTCAAGATAATATGAAAATTGTTTTTTTGGAAAATGATCCATTAATAGATAATTTATATGAATATAAATTTTAAGATGAGGTTAATTATTTGAATTAACTTACTTTATTTTAATGGGTTTTTATTTTATTTTATCATTGATCTTGACTATATTTTATTAAATTTAAAGATTCTACTTCAGCTTAGAAGTAGTAAATTCACTTTTAAAATTCCAGGTTTTATTTCGAAATCAAATAAAATTACTTTACAGTGATGGTTTCATTTTGGAAGTATTCAAAATCACTTTTAAATTTGAATCATTAAAATCCAAAGATGCATTACTCATGAGCTTCAAGTATTAAGATCCAGATTATTATTATTACTAGTTGAGCTGCTATTGGGAGATACATTTAAATATTTCAAAACTATTAGTTCTCTTGATATATGTCAACAAAAAACCTCAATTAATTATTTTAAGTATCAAAGAAATTTTCAATTTAAACTCTTAAATAATACCTTCACTCTCTGAATTATTGAATCACCATCACCCATCCAATATAAAGTCACACAAACCTAGTTTATTTTGAATCAAACTATTTATTTCTATGTATTGAAATTTTTATCTAAATTAAACTCAAGATGTTTTGATAAAATAGGTTGATATAAAACAAACCAAAGGTTGATTTAACATAATGCTTGGGTTTATTTAAATTCAACCATGGTCCAATTCAGCTCCAAATATCAATATTATTGGTTATTAATTTCATATGATGAGGAATTGACTACACATTATTAGTAACTTATTATACATGATGAGTAATGTATTTCACCTGATGAGTAATTGATTCCACATGATGAGTAATTAATCCCAAATGAGTAGAAGTTGATTCCACATGATGAGAAATTGATCCCAAATAATTTAGAATTAAATCATCCCATGGTTGATTCTAAATAAATATATGGCGTATCTTGAATCAACCTATGGCTCATATTTAATCAAACCAGGGCTTATGTTAAGTCAACCTTTTCTTGATTTTATATCAACCTGTGGTTGGTGTTAAGTAAATCCATTGAATCAAAAACCTTCCAGTTTATTCTAGATAAAAATTGAAATACATAGAAATCACTAGGTTTATTTAAAATAAAACAGGTTTATATGACTTGATATCACATAGGTGGTGGTAATGCAATGATGCAGGAAGTTATATTGGAAAAAATAAGTAGAAGTTACAAATTCCAGATGGGAAAAATTCTGGAGAGGATTTTTTTTACTATTTATATTCTTTGGGAGGAATAGGTTTAGGGTTTGGAGTTTTCACAGTCTTCCGTGCATATGCATATGAGCACTGACTATAGGATTATTAAAAATTCTATAAACCTATAGCTAATTTACTATCAATAAGATAAGGGGA
Source organism: Austropuccinia psidii (assembly GCA_023105745.1). Classification (NCBI taxonomy): domain Eukaryota; kingdom Fungi; phylum Basidiomycota; class Pucciniomycetes; order Pucciniales; family Sphaerophragmiaceae; genus Austropuccinia; species Austropuccinia psidii. The sequence goes on from JALGQZ010000016.1 coordinate 11,725,072, forward strand.
TTTATAGATTCATTTCACTCATAAATCTAATTATCATTGACACTATATATTTTTCTCTAATATTCATCAACACTACTCTTCAACTGAATAATTATCATTCTCTAAATAAAACACAATACACTTCCACTCATGAGCTCAATAAAATAACTCAAGTAATATAAGCCAACACTATTTTACTTTGACAAAATGAACATTTACTAACTAGATCTATGAAATACATCAATTTTATACTAATAATAATAATAATAATACTAATATTTTTTCTAATAAAATGAATCCCAATACCCTTATCCATAAGAGAAAATACACAAAGCCATGACAAAAATTTTTGATCAATACTAGCCACAACCTCCCTTTTTTAAAAAAAAGGTAATAATACAAACATACAGCTATCATAATTACTTTTTATTCATTATCATTGAGACTTCACACAAAATTAGCATCAAAAATGAAATAAAAGGTTTGTTATTGAATTTGATAATTCTTAAATATAAAAATTGATTCAATCAATGGAATACTGAATCAATTTGTTTTTTATTTCTTCCTTTTCTTTCATAGCCTCTTAATACTCAAAGTTACAAGATCAGTTTATAAATACTTCAATTAATAAATGGAAAAATGGTATAGGAAAACCACATAATAAGCCCCAGTGAGCTCATAGATCAAAATCTCAAACCTTACTAAATTTAAGAAGTATTTATATTACCACAATACAATTATTAGTATTGATACTATTTACAGATGAATTTTTGACTATTTTATTGTTGATCTTTCTAATAGATAGTAGTGATAATTATTATATACCTGTTCAAGCCATAAAGCAAATTCAATTTTGTGATTCTCTGTAGGCTGAATATGCAGTATTCATTCAGGGGGTAGACCTAGCTTCTGGATTATATGCTTATTGTAAATTCTTGAGCACAAAAAAAGGACTACCAATTGTTTTCCCTTAATTTACTTCCTCATTTCATCCCACAAATAAATAATTTCCCAAAGAGAGCACACTGAGAAGAGGTGTAAGATTCCACTTCAAGAGAAGACTTCTAGAAATGAGCTTTGAAATCTTATAGAAATATCTTGTGTTTCATCAAAGGAATTCTAGCTATGAGAAGAGTATTATCAAATAAAATATCAACACTGGAGAATCCTCAAGTGGTTATTCATTGTTTTTTTGGTATGATAAAAATTTTTTTTAATCTATAGAAATTTTAAATCAAAAGATAGACCTGGGAAACTCTCAAATAAATAATTATTCAATATTTTATTAGATAATTGTATTGGGCTTTTATTCGGGGAGAAAAGATCCTCTAACAGCTGAAGACTTCCTGATTAAATGTTTTCAACCATAATTGATAATTCTTGCAGCTTTATTAATAATTTAAAATGCACTCAAGAGATGAATTTTTTTCTATTTATTTAATATTATGACACACAGAAAAAAGTTTGAACCAATATCATCAAGAAAACTCAATTCAAAAGTGTTTTGGCTGTTGGACTTCTTGTAATTCAATATAACATATAATGTATCAGTAAAAGAATTAAAATATGATTTTATAGTAACTGCTAGTCTAATATCATGTATGATTTGAAAATTTAAATAATTGTGGCATCAGATGAGGATATATTGCATTTTCTAAACAAGCATCTCCCCAAAATGTGCAATCAGATTGATGGATTTCATACTTATTAAAAATGGTGGCTGTACTATATGGCAGAAAAATTTCCCAGTTTAATTGTTTTAATGTGTTGCATAGAACTTTCCACTCCAAAAACTCTATCATTTTGAATCTTTTACATTTGAGTATAATTGAATAAAGGAAACTATTATATCATTATAAATGGTATCTTTTATTTTTTTATGTATAGATTTATAAATATCTGTAAAAAATATCCCAGATAGACTAATCCTTAACCAATTATTTATTATAGAATGAAGATTGAGATTCTTTGATAAAAAAATCTTGGAATCTATATTTAAAAAGCTTTAAATAATAATGAAAATGTCCATGAATCCCTGTATTTTTTGTAAAAATTTGTATGAATATATTTTTTGATAAGCTTTGGAGTACATACAGCTCATTATTTCTAAATTAATGATAATTTCATCTTGTTTTTATTATTCAAGAAGCAAATACTGGAAGGTAACTTTATCTTTTTTTCTTCAGAGAAAGATATCACATGCTAAAGAAACCCTCAAAGCTCTCAAGCTAATGAAGAAAAATAATTCAAGATAATTTCAAAAATGACTTGACTTCATCAGTTTTTCAACAAACAAAATATTCTTTTATAGACTAAACAGGTTTATTTGACGCCAATTTTTTATAAATTTTATTGTAATAATAATTTTGGTAAGTGAAACACAGTATGTAAGCCTCAAAATAAAGCTAATTTTTACTAAAAAACAAATATATTATTGAGAAAAAGCTCACCACATAGGAAAGCTGATACTAGTAATTAGTACCATCATTCATTGTTTTTGGCATCACTATTTGGTGTTTCATGTAAAAGACTAAGTTTTCCAATATATTTCAAGGAAGAATGTCTCATTATGGAAGTATTTTCCCATTAAACTCCTAAATAATCTGGGGTTTATGGTACTTTAATATGGCTATATTCATGATTTTGGGGATATTTTGAAGAAGTTTGAGGTAAGTAAAATTTTGTGAGAAATATATCTATTTTGAAACTCTCCTTTTCAAGGTTAATTATATTAATTGGATAATTGTCTGCCATGCCAGGGATCCAATTATTTCCCATTATTAATGAGTCCATCCCATTAGGTAGAATAATTTATGAAGATCTTTCCAATGAAATTTCCTGATAATTTGATCAGAAGTAATTTCCCCCTTAATCCATGAATCTTAAAATATCTCAGCTGCAAAAATGCCACAACAATATTATCAGTTTTTCACATGATAATTGTTTAATTGCCAGATTTTTGAGGCACCCTTTTTCTTTATTGTTTCACCATTCTTTAACCATTAGAGAACTGGCTACACCTTACAGAAGGTGTTCCATTTGAAAACTAGATTGGACTCATCCTATACTGATCTTGGACCCTCATAAACAATTCTACAGTAGGAGCCATTACAGGGCCCATACTGTAACAAGGTCAGCAGGTGTAAATAATTTTAAAGTAGCAGGTCTTATGAGGATGGCTCCTGTTATTTTCAATTTAATTCCAAAAACAAAATCATGAAATCTTCAAAAAAAGGATAAAATAAAAAAAATGAAAATTATACATCAAAAAAAGTCATCTTCAAACAAAAATTATGCATATCACCATGAAAAAATGTATGTTAAATCTAAAAAGGTAGAATAAAATAAACAAAGAAACATTTTATGAGTAGCATAAATATAGTATCTGCTACTCTTTCATTTAAAAAATATATCAAAATCCTAATTTTAATAATGGAAACAAATTCATCTTAATTTTCATAAATGTTTTAGTCATATATTTTTGTGTGGTAATTTTATCCTTTTTGTTAAATTTTTTGTTGGAAAAAAGTTTTAAAACATATTTCTTGTGAGGTTTGTTGTTATTTTTTATCTTTCAATAATCATGGGAAGAAGTATTTCTTATAGAAATATCACATGTAGGAATTACTAATAAGAGATATATGAACTCAATATCATAATGATAGCTCAACTTAGAAATAGAGTTTTTCATTCCATTTCAGGGACTGGGGACTCATTAAAGCAATATCTGAGAGCTATCTCCTTGTATTAAACATAGTTTCCATAAAAAATCTACTACAGAGCTTGATTCTCCTATAATGCTTCTCAAGTTTTGCCAGTATTTACATTTATCCTAGTATTTCTTTTGAAAGTCTCATAAGATGTTTTTTTGATTTTTAAGAAGGTATATTTGCCAATTTTTATCATTTTTTACTTCATGAAATTATATTCTTCATGATTCAAGAGCATACTTAATAAAGTATTTCAAAATAAGCTTAACTATTAGGTTCAGAAATTTCTGACAGGATAATTCTCATGAATGACCATTAAAAAGGATAAAATATGTGTAAATATCTTACTAAATTTCACAAATCAGAACTTCAAGATTTAAGAAGTGGTTGGCACCCCATTTTGAATTTGATTGGACATTGCTTGTATGTGATACTTTTGTCTCTTCAAGCTTATCTACCAAAATTTTCCAGCTTATTTCTGTGGACTTTCCTTTGTATTTTTGACTTTACTCAAATCTTGAAGCCTTTATTCCAACATAAATAACCAACAAAGACAGAAGCTGTCTCATATTATATCTTAAAGACTGTTGAAAGAGCTTCACATATAATTTTATAAACTACACTTTATAAACAGCCGAATATTCTCAATGTATTATTCTCTCACGTTGCAGGAGCTTATAAAAGTAACTTCAACTACAAAAACCTTTCAGAAGATTTTTAAATTAATCTTCAAGAACAAATTTGATAAAAGAACCTCTTTATAACAAATATTTTTCTTTCATTATACATATAATTCCCTTTACCTCAAATCAATTAGATGAATTCTTCAATTTCTTGCAAAATATGGAGTTTTAAATAATCTTGAATGGCCATTTAACATGTATATTTGTTTCAAATAAATGATTAATGAGATCATTTCATAGTTTGGTTCATACCTTTGAATAATTTTTAATACAGAGAGATTTAATAATAATTCTCTCAGTTGTCTCAAAAATTTCCACTTTTTATACTTTTGTATTGATAAAATAAAACAAAATCTCTTTTAAAATAACTGAAGCTATCAACTCATCCAATCAAGATACCAGTGTCAGGCTGAGTCTATTATAAAGGTGTATAATAGTATTTACAAGCTTTAACTATGACTGTGTCACAGTAAAAATAGTTTAAAAAGGATTTGATTCATGATAATAAGAGGTTGTAATTATGATAAAAGGGATTTATTATTGTGTAATAGTGGTGGTGAGTGCTGCTGAAAGCCCTGGGTGCAGTCCTACCAGTTGGGTTACTATAATAAGGGCTACAATACTTAAGTTTAAAGTATAAATTGGTTATTTTCCAAGAGTATAACTGTTTTTTACAGTTGTACTATGTAATAATTCAAGAGCAGGATGGGGATTCCTTTTCTCGAAGTGAAAAAGGCCTCCTTTTATCCTGAAAAGGGGTGAAAAGGCTGCTAGACCTTTTCACATGGAGGGAGTGAAGATTTTTCACTCTCTAGGACAGGCTTGTGGTTTGCAAAAAGGCCTGTATAGCCTGTATTGGGCTCAGATGTGGTTTAGAAACCACATCTGGGAAGTTTTCACCAATACAGGGTGAAAAGTTTCATCTGGGGACCGCATAGCCTGATTCTGATGTGTATGATGCGTAGAATGCTGTACAGAACCTGTATGGGACCCCAGTATTGAATGAACTATTAGGTATTGAAGTAAGAACAAGCTTCTTTGTCTGTTTGACACCTCATAATCATAGTTGTGGGATATTATGCCATGGTAAGTCTGTATTGGCCAAACTGTGGGATTTCAACCTTAAAACAGCAATAGCTTTGTCAGTTCTTGAGATATAAACCTCAAAATTGGTTCAGTGTGTAGCCCTGTATGTGCTCTACACAATGGTACCTCATTTGATATGGTTATTCTTAAATATGGCAATGCTATGCCATGTACAAGATTTTTGTACATATGTGTGTTTTAGGCAAAAAGCTGTATTGGGCTTGTTTGCCTTATAGATTTTGTTCTAAATGGGATATGGGGAAATGAATGGAACCATCAGATAGCCCTGATTGTTCTCTTTCTGAAAAGACCATCTCACACTAATACTGTAGAAGTTAGATGAGAAGTGAATATTTTGATCACCCTTATTTGGGCTGAATTTGGCAATAACTTCTATAATACTGTTTCTAGCTCAGATTCTCTGGTATCATTGGATAGCCCTGACTTAGAGCTTTATTTTGAATACCCATCTGATGGGGTTAAGCCTCTTACTCTGTATTTCAGATGAGAGGTGAAAATTAAGGTTTATCCTCAGCAACAACTTTGAGCAGGAATAACTTTGTTATTCTTTGTCCTATGGTTATGGGCCTTGTATATTTGGAAAGGAATGAGTTTCCTCTTTCTTTTTATAACTCTTGAGCTGATTTGGCTCAGCTACATGTTTGGGTGGTATCTTGGCTTTACCATTGGTTTATGGTATTTGGCTGTCATGCTTGTGCTCTGGTTTTGAGTCACAGGCTGACATACCCTCCCTCTAAAAAAGGCTCATCATTGATGAGACTTCTAAGTCTTCCTAGAGGCTCTTAATCTCCTTAAATGAAGTTTCCCATCTATGGCATCTTCTGCCAACCACTTTTCCTTATCAGCTGTCTGTTTCTTGAATCTGACTAAGTACTGTCTCTTATCCTTACCATTAAGTCTGATCTTCCTGGCCTTGATGATTTTCTTCACTGGTCCAGAGGAATCCTCCACTTCCACTATTTCTGGTGGTGTGGGGTTCTTCTTCCTGGAGGGTAATTTATCCTCCTCTGTCTTGAAGTATGGTTTGACTAAACTCACTGGAAAGACTGGGTGTTTCCTAGAAAATGATTCTGTGAGTTTGAATTCCACTGCATTTTTCCCTATCAATTTAATGATAGTGAAGGGCCCTACAAATGAGTCTCTCATTTTCTTAGGTCCTTTGAGATTATTAAAGCTCAGTGTAGACACTAACACTTGGTCCCCTTCTTTAAAGTCAGGTTCCATGTGCAATTTGTCCCACCTCTGCTTATTATATTCTTTTGGCCTCAGCTATTCATTTGGAAGCTGTGTCACAAGCTCTCTTCCACATTTCATGGAAATCTTTTGCTGTGTGTTGGATGGTCAGAAGATTCTTCTTCAAGTAATCCACAGGCAATAGGGGATTCCACCCTTTTTCTACAAGTGCAGGTGTTTTTCCTGTGGTAGAGTGCTGACTTGTGTTAAAGGCCAGTTGGACTGCTGGTAGAAGGGTAACCCAGTCATGGGTGTAACCTTCATGATCCTTATATTCCATGCCATACGCACAGAATCTTTTAAGGATGTCCTCCATTGTCTGGATCATCCTTTCAGCTAATCCATCTGTTTGTGGATGGTAAGATGTGGAAAATGAAAGCTTGGGTCCAAGCATTTCATACAAGTTTGTCCAAAATTCAGATGTGAACTTTGGGTCCTTATCACTGATGATGACCTTAGGGACTCCACAGGTAGATATGATGTTTTTTCAGAATAACAGAGAAGTATCCATGTCTGTGTCCTCTTTGTGACATGGTAGGCACCTCATACTCTTGCTGAAACTATCAACTATGATTAAGCAGGCATTGAAGTTTTCTTTGCCTCCTGGGACAATTCCTGTAACCCAGTCCATGTTTATGGTTTCCCATGGGTGTTTGGGTTCTTCTATATGCTGAAGTAACCCATACTTATTCCCATGTTTCCTGTTTGCCTTTTGGAATCTTTCACAAGTGTTGCTGTATTCACTAAACTCTTGTTCCCATCCGGGCCACCAAGCAGTGCTTGCTACCCTTTCTTTGGTCCTGTCTTTACTCATGTGTCCCATGTCAGGGCAGTCATGGCATTCCTGCAGGATCAAAGATATATGGTCTCTGTCTATTATTGTGAGTGCACTAGTTTTCTTTGCTCTATGGTAGAGCAGGCCATCTATAAGGAACTATTTACTGCCCTTGTAGTCCCTCTAACTGGGACTCCAGTTCTGGGCTCCTGTACTTTTGTTGAAGGAGTTGCAACAATATGCTACATTGTTTGTGTTTGGAATATGTCTTCATCACTGCATTGAAGAATTAATTATGCAGTTCTGAGGAGCTTATTCCCAATATGGGAGTTTCTGTTCCTTCTGAATCAGTGTTTTCACTGTCTGGGGTACCACTTTCTGGTGCCCATTCAGAAAATCTGAAGTTTTTCCTCCTATCTATTTCCATGAAATGGATAGGGATCTTGTCTGCTACTTCAGGGTCATAAGCTGGATGTCTTTTGACATTGTCCATTGGCCATCTACTGAGGCCATCTGCATTGGTATGACTTTTACCTTCCTTTTATATGATGTTCATGTTACCTCTATACTCTTGGATGGCTATTTGCCACCTCAAAATGTGTCTATTGGTAGTCTTCATGTTTAGTAAAGACTTCAAGGCTGTGCAGTCTGTGTAAACTTCAAAGACTGCACCCTCCAAATAATAATTGAGTTTCTCTAGATCCCAGACTAAGCATAGACACTCAGTCTGGGTGGCCCCATACCTGGCTTCTTAATCCTTCAGTTTCCTAGAGATGTAACATATTACTCCCTCTTTTGGTTCACTATCCACAATTTGTCTCTGGTGAAGGGCTGCTTCCAATCCTTGGCTGCATGCTGCATATATGTATAGCCTGAATGGTATTTCAAAGTCAGGAAAGATGAGCACAGGTGCATTTTTGAGTACATGTTTGATCCTCTCATATGAATCCCTTCTTTCCTTGGTAATTTCAAAAACTACATCTTTTGAACGTAACTTGTATAAACTACTAGTTATCTGGGAAAACCTTTTGATGTGGTTTCTATCGTAGTTAGAAAACCCAACGAAGGATTGCCTCTCTTTGATGTTTTTTTGTACTGGCTTTTGCAGTCCTGCTGCTACTTTGTTCTGTTCAATTTCCAGACTAAGATTTGAGACTTTATGTCCTAGAGCTAGTAGCTCTTGTTGGCCAAAATTGCACTTTTTAAGTGAAGTTTTCAGATTTATGGGTGTGCATTTACTTGGCACTCTGTCTATGTATTGCACATGGTCTTCCCATGTCTCTGAGTATATAATGATGTCATCAATATATACCACCATCCAGCCTTCCAATATTTCTTCTTGAAATATGGTGTCCATCATCCTTTGGAAGTGGGCTGGTGCATTCTTGATGCAAAATGGCATCCTGGTGTACTCATATATTCCCATACGGTATATGATTCTGAGTAATTTCATGGATTTTGGTTTAACTCCGTTATGGGGAAAACCTTTCATACAATCCCTTTTGCAAGTTTGTCTAAGGCATGAGGTATCCTAGGTATAGGTTACCTGTCAGCTTTGGTGTAGTTATTCAGAGCTCTGAAATCTGCACACAGCCTAGACTTGCCATCATGCCAGGTGATGAGGACAGGAGTGGTAATTTCCACTATTTCATTGTGTCCAATCTTTCTGATGACATCCATGTCCAGGAGTTCATTGATATGTTTTTCAATTTCCTTCCTTTTTTCCAGAATTGCTGGGTAAAGAGGTCTCCTAAGCATAGGTGGATAAGGTCTTTCCACATCCAGATATAGTTCTATATCATGGCCTCTAATCTTGCCTAATGGTTCTCCACCAATGGCAAATGCTGGTCTATTCTTTCTCAGAATTTTCAGTAAAATTATTTTATCTTTACTGGTGAGGGTAGTGCTAAACTGTCCCTTTCTGAATTTGTGAGCCTTAGAGGTATTTTCATATACCCAAAAGACCACAAACAAAAAATTAATATACAAACATAAATAAAATAAATAAAATGAAATTTAAAATAGAAATATTAATTTATATAAATAATCAAAAAATTTAATTATAATTTAAAAATAAAAATACATTGAATTTGAAAATTGTAAAAACACATTTTTACTTGAAAAAATTAAGTAAAAATGAATTCTAACAAAATTAACCAAAATGAAATGATTTTACAAGAAGGTTAAATAAATTTTATCATAATTTTTTCTCTAAAAAATAAACATATAAAATTTATTTCACCATTGGATTCCTTCTAAAAAATTAGGTGGGGTCACCTCTGAGTGAAATTTTTGTAACTCAACTCTAGATAAGCTTAAATTAAGTTTTTTATATTTTCTGTATAAAATTTTAAAATCCTCAAAACCTTAATTTGACTCACATCACATGTAGTGTTAGTCATAAATTTTTGTGTTAAAATTGTGGTGTTGTGTATATTTTAGAAGTTATGAGGAATTGGAGTATTTTCAATTGAATTCAATTGAATTGTCAAAATGTGCGCGTGTATTACATAAGCAAACTTTCATTTACATATGAGGTGTCAATTATTACGGTAGTGGACTGTAAAACTCAATTGAATTACATGTGTAAATTGTAAGTATAATACATGATGAGGAATTAAAGGAAAAAATAAATTGGAAAGATTTAATCTGGGGGGGAAAGGAACTCTAGCTCTAAGGGGGAGCCAGACCCCCAAACTCCTTGCTGAAAGGCGTGGGATGTTAAAATCCACACAAAATCTCATCAATTTTGGCCTGTAATTGAGTCACAGGGTCTGTGACTCAATTGATGATGAGGTTTTGATACCAACCAGGGTAGTTTTAACTGTTGCCAAGGGGGTAAGACTACCCTTAAGATAAAACAATCTTAGTAAAACCAGTTTTGACTGGTTTCTACATATCTTACGCTCATTTTGACATGCTTTGAAGGCTCTAGTCCAGGTATTACTATAGTAATGGCTGATTTAAGGGTCTAAAATGGCTAGAACCAGCCCTTTTTTGGTCTAAACCAGGGTTCAATGATGCCATAATTGGCTTTTCTGTTGTCAGAGTGTTTTCCTTTACTGAAAAGAGTAAAATTGATGGCTATAAAAAAATTTCTTCTTTGCCTCACTTTTCTCTTCATGTTGGAATCTTTTCCTTTTATAATTAGTTTAAACACTGTTAAACCAATCAATAAAATATTCCAACCACCCTTTTCATATTGTTTTAAACCTTTTAGCCACGTGAAAAAATAATTATAATCATCTTTTGTAACTCTTATAATTATTTTTACCCCTGAACCACCCCAAAAGTGAATTAAAGCATCTTTCATCACTGTTAACTTTGTCACTTTGTTTCCGAATTCACTCTGGTCACTTTTGGGTGTGTTTTCTCTTTAAATATCTTTTTTAAAGACTTTTCTCCTTAATTAATTTCTTTCAGCTTTTTGCTCAATTAATTCCAATTGAAATTGCTCTTGAAGAAATTTCTTTTTTAGCCTTAAATATCTCTTGTAGAGTATTTTTTGGATAAATCTTCATTGTTGGTAAAACAATAAATTTTTATTATATTATTTTTTTATACTTACAAAGTTGAAAAAAATAAAATTGGTGTGTTTTCTCTTTAAAAACATTATTGTTTACTATTTTTAAATAATTTTACCTTATACAAATTTTGAGGACAGGAAAAGTACTTGATATTTTTATCAAAGTTTCATATTCACACCTTACAGAATTCATTCAGTAGCTCTTCAAGAGGATCTTGGGAAGATATTTGGTATATATCAAGTGAAAATTTCTTTTCCTTGTTGGTACCAATTGTAATGTGCCTGTTTTTAATATTGTAAATATCTATTACATACATCCTCTGGTAGTCTGTTCTCAGCAAAAAACCCTTTGATGTGGGCATCATCAAGCTCAACAAACTCTGGGTTGAGTCTTATGTTACCTTTCCTATGGGGTATAATTATCTCTTTGATAATTGTCCCAATGGAAGTCATCTTCCCTGATTCACTCTTGAAGTTCTTTGCCTTGGTGGGAAAGAGCTGGTTTTCCCAGTTTGGGAAGTGGTTGTCCAGATAATTTTTGGCCACTATGGAGCAGCAGGCTCCACTGTCAATGATCAATGGATTTTGAGAATTTTCAATGCAAACAGTCATTTTTGTGGCTGTCCCCTGTATGTATGCCATCCCTTTGGTTGGTGTAACCAGGAATGTTTGTGCATCTTGCGTGTGTTTGCACAAGTTTTTGTTGGAAGTATCTTGTGGCATGCCTGCTTCCAACTTGATGTCTTGGATTTCTAGTGGGGTTTCCTCTTGGTATTACACCAGGAATTCTTCTCTTGGGTCTTGGTTGTCATCAGATTGTTCTCTGATGGCATCACCCATAGAGTCTGATTCGGAATCCTCTGTTGGGGATTCCTCCTCTGGGAATTTATCAATGGCATAGACTTTTTTCTTTGCCTTTGGAAAGTTGTTCGCATGGTGGTTTGTTGAACCACAGTTGTTACAAGAATTTTTCTTCTTTGCCACTTCTGCCACCCTTTCTCTAGGTTTGTCTTTAAACTCCACCCTGAAAGTTTGTTTCTCTTTGAAACCACTGCTTTTATATGGGGTTTATTTCCCTATATTAGTTCTTTTACTTACATCTTGTAAGGTGTTTGCAATTTCATCCAGAGTGCAATTGTGGTTGCATCTGCATTTTACTGTATGCTCTAGTTCCTCTGGAATTTGTGTTAGGAGTTTGTGATTCCTCATCTGGATTTTCATTTGAGGATCAATGGCTTTAAGTCTTTTAGACTGTCTGAGAAACCACTAATATGTATCTTTGTCCACAGAGTACTTGTCAGTTTCAAATTACATGGTCTTTTTCCATATCCAAGTACCATTTCTGTACTTTTGGCTTATTTGACTCTTCCACCATAGCCACTTTCTTATGCCATGGATTTATTTCATTTCTGTGTACCAAATACTAGCATGTCCTTTAGATTCTGTATTAAGTCTAGCAGTAATCCAGTAGTCTGGTATGCTTGGTACATCAATGAAGAGTCCATCAATATAATCTATGAGTTCCATATGATCATATTCTCCAGTTCCAGAGAATTTGGGCCAGCTTGAGGCCTCAGGAAGCTGTTTCAGAGCTTCCTTCTCTTAATAAGACATATTATCTCCATCCTGGTATTGTGATGTAGATCTTTCCTTATTCATCAAAATGGCATCTGGTTTGATGTCATCTTGGTGGTATAGATTATCCTTAGAAAGGCCTTGTGGTTGGGGCTTCATGCTACGGTAGACATTACACAGTTTTTTTATGTCTTGATCCAGACAATCCTTGTCCCTTTTGCTGTGGTTTTGTTCTTCAAAGACTATATTCAGTCTTTTGTTGGTTTCTTCAGAGGCTTTGCTCAATTGAGCATGTCCTTCTTGAAGGTTTTTAACAACTTTGTCCATGGAGGCTGTCAATATTTTCATCCTCTCATGGCTTGCTTCAAGTTCTGAAAACTGCTTTTGAGTTTGCTCAGAATATTGGGACATTTGTAACCACAGTGCATCACTGTTTAGGTTACTCTCAGGTGTGACAACACTATGTTCAATCTGAGTGGGGGTAATATTTCTATTAAGGGGACTACTAATTCTAGAGCTATGTACAACTACTTCTGGTTCTTGTGCACTTCTTTCACCAAATTCAACATATTCTGGATTATTGGGTCTGACTCTCTCTTCCTCTGGCTGAAGGTGGTCTTGTTTTTGCCCTTGTATCCTTGTATTCTCCTGGAAACTTCCTAGGGTTGTGAAAAATGGTGACTCTTAGCCACTGAGCTGTTTGTTTCTGAATGGTGTGAAACCACTGGAGAGATTATTTGGCCTGCTCCTTGTGAGCCTGAAGGAATCTGAGTATTCCCTGTATGGGTCAGCTGTTCTTCTATAGCTTGGATAGTGGCTTGATTCTCCCTTATCCTGTTTGCCCTCACCTCCAGGAGTCTGAACTGCCTGATGGGATTCCAACCTTTGGTGATTACCATAATTTCTTTGAATTCTGTCTCTTTGAGACAGATCTTCTGGCAACTTGCTCCAAGTTCTTCCCAGTGGGATGCCAGGCTGAACTGCTTTTTGTCCATGCTCCATTGAAATAAATCTTTGAGGAGTTGGTGGAGCTGAAGAACTTGATGCATATCTTTCCAGTCCTCTGGTTTGAGGTTCCTGTTTAGTTGGAAAGTGAATGGCATGGTGGGTATGATTTCCCTCAGTGTATTGCCATCCACCACTTTGTCCAAGGTGTCCTCTTCCAGGTCTTCTGGTTCTGGGAGAGCCTTCTCTGTCCTCTTGTTGGTTCCTTTGGAAGCCAAGGTTTGTGAGGTGTACAGGTGACATATCAGTGTTTGCAAGCAGTCAAAAACTTTATGTTCTTAGGGTATTTACCTTTGACTGTGCCTTGTAAAAATTTGTTGTCTGCTGATTTTGGCAATTTACCTTTAGAGGTTACAACTGGGTTAATTATGGTAATCTTCCCTGTACAAGTGGTTAAGGCTAGTTTACCTTGTATGGAAGCAGAGTTTCGTGGTTTTCTATTCCTCTGAGTGGCAATGGGTGTCCACTTTTTTGCTGTAATGAGGCCTTCACTATGCCTCTTTCTTTTGCCCTTGCTGCCCTCTGGTTCTGAGGATGTAACTGGGTTTCTAGTGGGATGTATTTTTCTTCCACTGAAATAAAACATGAAAAGAGGGCTTAATGTCAGTTAAGACTTCTTAAAATGCTGTTTGCACATCTAAGAATGGCCTCTGAGCTTGTATGTTACTACAATATGCCCTTGTATAATGAAAGTGTAGTTGAATTAACAATTTCATGTCAGAAATACAGCTTACAGATATCTGGTACACTGTTTGTATGCCAGTATCTCACAGATTAACTTCTAGTTAGCAAGTATAATCTGATAAAGACTGGTATGTAAGAGGGTGATTGAATTAACAATACACCCAACCACGCCTCAACTGTTGGTTTTACAGTAAGAGTTCTCCTTATTTAATTAAAAAAAGGACTGTATTAATGGCTTAAAGTGTTTTTATATGCAAAAAATGCCAAAAATGAGGGTTTTTTGTGGTAATTAAATTATAATCAACCACACCACAATGTGATTAAAGAAGATAAACAATGGTGGTATATGACATATACCACTGTAAAAATATATATAAGATATATACTATATATATTTTTATTAAAAAATTATGCCTAAAAGGATAAAAAAAATTGTCATAATGAAGAAAATAAGAGAAAAAACTCACTTATAAGGTCCAAAAAGTTAAAAAAACATGGCCAGGCCCCCAAAATGTCAGGCTGAGTCTATGATAAAGGTGTGTGATAGTATTTACAAGCTTTAACTATGACTGTGTGACGGTAAAAATAGTTCAAAAAGGATTTGATTTATAATAATAAGAGGTTGTAATTATGATAAAAGGGCTTTATTATTGTGTAATAGTGGTGGTGAGTGCTGCTCAAATCCCTGGGTGCAGTCTCACCAGTTAGGTTACTATAATAAGAGCTACAATACTTAAGTTTAAAGTATAACCATGTTATTTTCCAAGAGTATAACTGTTTTTTACAGTTGTACTACATAGGAATTCAATAGAAGGATGGGGATTCCTTTTCTGGCAGTGAAAAAGGCCTCCTTTTATCCTGAAAAGGGGTGAAAAGGCTGATAGACCTTTTCACATAGAGGGAGTGAGAATTTTTCACTCTCTGGAACAGGCTTTTGGTTTTCAAAAAGGACTGTATAGCCTTTATTGGGCTCAGATGTGGTTTTGAAACCACATCTGGGCAGCTTTCACCAATACAGGGTGAAAATTTTCATCTGGGACCACATAGCCTGATTCTGATGTGTATGACGCATATAATTCTGTACAGAAACTGTATGAGACCCCAGTATTGAATGAACTATGAGGTATTGAAGTAAAAACAAGCTTCTTTGTCTTTTTGACACCTCATAATCATAGCTATGGGATATTATCCCATGGTAAGGCTGTATTGGCCAAACTGTGGGATTTTGACCTTAAAACAGCCATAGCTTTGTCAGTCTTTGAGATATAAACCTCAATGTTGATTCAGTGTGTAGCCCTGTATGTGTTCTACACAATGGTACCTCATTTGATATGGCTATCATTAAATGTGGAAAAGTTATGCCATGTACAAGATTTTTGTACATATGCATATTTTAGGCAAAAAGCTGTATTGGGCTTGTTTGCCTGATAGCTTTTGTTCTAGATGAGATATGGGGAAATGAATGGAGCCATCAGACAGCCCTGATTGGTCTCTTTCCAAGAAGACCCCACTTTAGGTATCTCACACTAAAACTGTAGAAGTTAGATTAGAGGTAAATATTTTATTTACCCTTATTTGGCCTGAATTTGGCCATAACTTCTGTAATACTGGTTCTTCCTCATTTTGGCTTATACCATTGGATATCCCTGAATTATAGCTTCATTCTGAATACCCATTTTATGGGGTTAAGCTTCTTACTCTTTATTTCAGATGAGAGGTGAAAATTAAGGTTTATTCTCAGCAACAACTTTGAGCAGGAATAACTTTGTTATTCTTTGTCCTATGGTGATGTGACTTGTATATTTGGAAAAGGGTGAGTTTTCCCTTTCTTTTGATACCTTTTGATCTTATTTGGCTCAGATCCATGTTTTGGTGGTATCTTGGCTTTACCATTGGTTTATGGTATTTGGCTGTCATGCTTGTGCTATGGTTTTTGAGTCACAGGCTGACAAACAGTTTCAATTTCTCATAAAATTGAGAGCTCCAAGTATATCTTAATAATTAAATAAGTGGTAAAGTATTCATTAACCTGAAGCAAAAGTGAAAAAAAAATATAAAATACAATAAATGTAGTTTAAATAAAAATTACATAGCAAGTTATTTCAATGGAATTCTTTCAAATAGGAAATCAATCAATAAAAAGGATTTGACCATACTTATACTTGAGGATTACCTTTCTTAAAGCATTATACAAATAATTTAATTTAGAATCTAGAGATATATTAGTCATTGGAGCTATATTTCAATTTTTGATACAGCTCCTACCCTATCTTTCTTGACATATAAACTAAAATTATCTCATATGTCCACATATTACAATGATAAACTAGATCAAGATGAAAAATTTGGAAGTAATGGTTTTACACCAATAATATACATAGTGAAGTCAAATTGGTATCAAGGGAAAAAATGAGATAACTAGATATCTTTGATAGGTCTGAAGATTAAATAAGCTATCAGTAGGCCATTTTATGTATTTATATCAATAATTCTTCATTTTTACCACAAGATTATTAAATAAGAAACTCCCAAATTCTAAAACCAAAACAACAAAATTTCTTGCATATTTATATGTTCTGACTATAAGTCTAAAATACAAATCCAAAGAAGGTAATAGGTTAAAATACCAGTGCTACTGATTCAATATATATTAAATTATTTTGTGAGCCTCTCTTTAAAATGACTTTGAGGAATTAAGCTTGATAACTTTCTTCTGTTTTGAGTATATCTTTCAGTTAAGAAGAGGGAATAAAAAGGTATTTCATTTCTTGCATAATTCAGAAATAAGAGAAAAATAATAATTTTAGGGTATATTTTTTATAATAAATATATTTTCATAGGATAATTAATTTCAAAATAAAAGCTCTCCAGTATTGAGATTATTGATATATTGATTTCCATAAGTAAGGTGGAGAGAGAATTCATACTTTAGCCGTTATATATATGTAAAAGTCTGTAGAAAAAGACTTAAAATGTTAAATTTTGTTCTTATGAAATGATAGAAGTTAATAAAAGACCTCATAAGCCAGGTGCAATTTAAGTTCCTTTGTGTATCATGTATTGTTATATTATTGAGCTTTGACAATCATGACCAAACACTAATTATTAACAAAATTAATTGGTACTTTGTGGCTTGCATATGTGGCTTGAATTTCTTCCAAAACTTCCATTCTTAAATTAAACTTCTGACCTATCACCAACCTGCATCCAATCCATCTCCAAGGTAAAATTCCAAATGCAACACCTGCTTTCAGGTGAAGCCACTTTGCTTATGGTGTTTCATATGATAAACCTTTTTTCTTAATTTTAAAGATTACTCATAAGTTCAGATAAATCTTTCCCATTAATCAATTTCCCAATTTTCATGGGCCTGGGGGAACAGAATACACTCTCAGAAGTCTTGTGGTCATAGAAAGGTATTCTTTGTAATTTCCAAAGAGGAATTACTCATCTTATGGAGACTTCATTGTACGGTTTGAGTTTGAATGTTATTTGTCATGGGATTAAATAATTGATCCATCATAAGATGATGGAAAGGGGAGATTAAAACAATTAAATAATTTTTATAATCCAGACTTCTTTTGAAACTTCCTGGTGAGAACTTGTTTATATTTATATACCATATCATAGAGGGTCATAAGCGGAATCTTGATAAGCCAAGCTAGCTCTCCACATTCCAGATATTTTGGCACTGGTTTGGGTTCTCAAAAAATGAATTTTAAGTATCAAAAAGAAGGTTAGTTTTCTCCCTTTTTTGAGTTTTCAATTTAAAAAGAGGATTCAGCTAAAGAGTGTAAATAACACAATTGGATTTGCGAGTTAAAATAAATAGAGGCTTATGAGAAATCTTGATTGAATTGATTGTTCAATTTCCTTCGATAATCCTATAGACACAATTAATTTCCATTGTGATTATTTTTAATAAGAGAAAATCGGCCTAAGGCCCAAATGTGAGATGATGGGTTATGAAAAATTGGAGCTCAAGTTTGACACACATTCTTCATGGAGCCAACCTATCTCACAGTGCATTAACTTAGAGCTCTGTGGTTTGGGGTAATATAGGCTTTTAGCTTGGAATATTATTCAATCAGGGTTCTTTTCTGCAATTGAATCCATTTGGGCTATAAACCTTATTTTTTTCTCATTTTTTATATAATTGAAACCTTCTTATAAAAAATATCTGTTGTATTTATTAATTTCAATTTCTACTTTTACTTTTTTATCCTTAACATAAATCTTGAAAACCTCATCCCTCAATTTGCTTTCTGTGTAATGGGATATAGATTTCAGAAAGCTATGGTCACTGAGTAATAAGAGTTAGTAAATAACTAAGGAAGCTATTGATTTCTTGATAATTCTTTTTTAATTTTATAAAACTAAAACTTTGATTTGTGTTTTATTTTTGCAATTGCAGGAGTTCAAAAAGAATACATATTTCGAACTTTTTTAATTTTTCTTTTCAAAAAAAGACATTTTTTATTTATTTTTCTTTAACTTAAATTAAATTCTGTTTTTAATTGATTCTCAAAGACTGATCCTTGAAAAAAAGGGAATCACTTAATCCAATTGAAAATAATTTATCCATTACAATATATATATGATATCTCTTTTGAAAGAAGAAGATCTTAATTCCCTCATTGAAATTATCATTTTGTTTTTACTATTACTTTACAAATCTTACTAATTTAAAAACAAAAGCTGAAAAATTTCATTTTATCCCTTTCAAAGGAAACAAAAATATGAATTTAAAATTTCCAAAATCGGAAAAATTAAATAAACTAAAAAAGTGTAAGTTTTTAAAATATAAAGATTTTTAAATTCCTAATTTTCACTACACTTAAGTAAAAAAATCCTTTCAAAATAGATATTTATCCATTTGGAATTGTTTTTTTCTTTCTAATGGAATTTATTTAAGCTAAAAAAATGAATTCTTTAATTTATTTTTCTTTAAAAATATATTGATTGCGATCTTAATTGAAAACTTCAATTTCTCAACTATGGTTCCCGAAGATTGTTTAAGTTCTTTTTGTATAAAAATAAGCCAAAGTTGATCCATTGTTTCATTGTAATTTATCAAAAAAAAATAATAAAGAGATGAATAATCATGCTAATAATAATATATATCACAATGGAATGATTTAAAAAATCAATTAGAAAAAAATACATTAAAGAGCTTAAGAATTAATAATGAAAACATATTATTATTATTATTATTGAAAAACTAATTCATTTTTTGAGAACAAATTCAAGAAATTTTTTTCAGATACTTGAATATTTTTGAATTATTTATATATACTTGATAAAATTAAGTCAACAAAAGAAAAAATTTCTTTCTGGATTCCAGATCATTTTTTTGTTTTGCTTTATTTTTTTAAGGAATTTCTAAGCGTGAGCCTGCGGTAGCAAACTAGTTTTCATTTTCAAATGCACTTATTAAATCAATTCTGGCTTTCGCCCTGTTTTTTTTCCGAAATATTTCATTAAAGAGTTTTGTGACTATTATTTGCAACATTAAGGAATTTTTTCAAATTTTTTTTTCCACAAAATAACTAACACTTATTTTATTTTTTCGAATAAATTATTTCCACTTCCCACACAAGAAGATTTTTTTATCTTAAAAATAATAATATGAATTCTTTTTAAATTTTGATCTTTCCAAAAGTCAAAAAAATAAGTCTAGAAATTTTTTTTTTTCCAAAAAGTAAAAGTGTCTTTCTGAAAAGAAAAAGAACTTAGTAATGATATTTCCAAAATAATTTATTATTATTCTTTTAAAAAATGGCATAATCCACATAGAAATGAAATTCCCAAATTCTTTCCAAACCCTGGATCATTCCTTTCAGGGGAAAGTGCATCCCTCTAAAAAAGGAGGACATATATCCTGAATTATTTCCCCCCCCCCCCCAAATTCAAAAATGAAATTCATTTTTTACATTTATTAATTGAATACCCGCCCCTCAATTTTTATTCACTTTCAACAGTCACCAATAATATCACCTTGATCATAAAGCGCCCAAAGAAAACACCCACTTTATCTGACCAATTACCCAGATCACTCTAAAAGCCTCATTCCTTTATTTCTAATTTCCTTTCTAATTAAAATTCTTGTTAATCTCCCAAAAAGATATCCCATTCTTTTTATTTAAATTTTACCACCTCTATTCCCATATTTTTTTAATTTGACTCCTCACTCCCTTGAGGTTATCATCTAAAATTCCCTGTATTTTTTATTCACTCTAAATTTTTTTTTTAAGAAAATCTCTCCTCAATCACATCCATTTGCTCACCCACTTTCCTAATTAAGATTTTGACTTTTTCTATTACATAAGAATACCAAATAATTTCATATTGACATGTTTAAGGTAAACTTAACTCATATAAGCTCTTGATCTGAAATTTACAAGAGATCTATGTGGATGAATTCTATAAATATTTTGAAATAAGTTAAAATTATAATTTCAACAAAGATTGAAGCTAGATGTTAAATATTTGGCTCCATCATTTAAAGTGGTTACAATCAAAGAATCTATAAATCCAAATAGATTGAAATTCTTTTTCTATGAAATAAAAAACTCAAATGATAAGATTTTTAATACCAATTACATCATTAATAAGAAGAAACCATTACCAATTTCCATATACAGGAAGCTAAATGAAGAGGATTCCTCCCATATTTTTCTTTTAGCTTCATATATGAAGCCTTATCAACTAAAAGCTAAACTCTAAACCAAGTAAGAATATTCAATACCAGTTATTATTAAATAAGTTAAAAGTGGAAAAATATGTTAAAATAAGGATTTCTTTAAAGGAAAAACCTATTTAATCTTTCCTTGAAATATTGAAAATGTGAGAGCTCATCCCCTAATCTCATATATTGGTTAATTCCCACTATTTAATCTTCTGAAATACAAAATATCATCAATCATTGAAAAAAATTGTAACATTTACTTTTTTTATTTTACTCAAAAAAGAAAAATAGATACCACCTCTCACTCCTTCACATTTTATGATTCATCTCCACATGAAAAAAAAAAATTGGTTTCCTTTGTTTTCTTGATTTATCAATCTCAAATATCTACTTATTGGGACCTTTATTTCTTCAAAATTAGTTTCATTGAAGCCTTAAACATCCCTCACCCTCCTGTCTTTTCTTTTTTTGAGAAAAATTGGGTCTTCATGAACTCCGGAATGGGGGTATTCCCAAGATTTAAGATTTAAGGAGTACTTAATATTGAAGCTATAATAGTATATATTATGGAAAAAATTCAATTATGAAACATAAAAATTAATTTAATAAAAATAAACAGGTATTTAATTATATCTAATGGCTATTATGAGATTTTTGAAATCCTTGGTTGTATTTATTTATCAAATGGTTTATTATGATAGACACATATATAATCAAGATTAAAATAATATCAAATATTCTGTGTATTATTTACTTATTAAAACATCTGAAGCACATAAGAATAATTCTGATAAGATTATCGGAGGTTTTCCTTGGGGAGGAAACCTCCTTTTATCCCAAATCAGATTTTAAGAGGCTTAATAACCTCTTACACTTTAGGTAGAGTTAAAAATCTCAATATGGTGATTTTTTAAGCCTAAATAGGTTTTATGAAGATGCTATAAACTCGAAGATTTGTCTCCTAAACCAAATATTACTATTTTTACCTACACAGGGTGATTAAAAATTAAGAAGATGTTTGACTCATTTCATTCCAGTTCAGAAACATCAGAAGATGAGAAAAAAATTCCTGGAAGCCACTTATGGGTCAAACTATTATTAATTTAAGTAAAAAGAATTTCTCAGTTATCAAGAATAATGCTTTAATTATTTGGGAGAGTACCCAAAAATAAAAAAACCTATATGGGAATATTTTGTAATTTAATTCCAAAAAATTAATATCTTTGTTCATTTTTAATTCAAAAAAGCTCAATAGAAGGATAAAATTTTATATTTTAATGATATATTCAGGAATTATATACTAATGACCACTATTTTCCTTCAACTATGGTATATTTATATAGGTCAAAATTTATTTTTACTTTTTTTTAAAGATAGTTTTATTATCTCTTTAAAATAAATACCTTTACACATTTTTGATTGTGTGTGATACAGGTATTTAGGTTCTCTCATTGGGTAGATCTACTGTAGAGCTTCTATTAACTGTTTTATTCAATGCTTTTATTATCAAAACTTTAAAAGTTAGATGGTATCTGAAAGTAACTTTCTTTCTTATTCAATATTTTTTGCTTCTTCTACAATATTTCAATAAAAAAGATTTGATATCCCTCTCTTACCTCTTATTTATTTACTAAAAGGTCTCATAAAATGTGTACCTGATTAAAATTAAAAATTTTACATGAGATGTAAAAATTAAGATTTATTCTAAGAATTTCTTCTAAGAGAAAATAATTTCCTATTTCAGATGGCCACATAAAATTCATTTATTTTCTCTTGGTTATGTTTAGTGATTGCGAGATTATTAGCCCTTTAATTGGTCTTAATAAAGTTTAAATATTTGTTTTTCTCTATTTTGGCTAAAGTTCCATAATATAAGTTTTATTTTTTGGTCCTATTCCTGTTTTTTAATCGTAAAAGGCTTATTTAAATTAATTAAATGAAGTTGATAAATCAAAATAAAATTAATCACACAAATTACAAAAATCTTTGTGTGTTTCAAAAAGACAAAAAAAAATTTTCAAACCAATAAAATAAATGAATTCTCTTTTTCTTTTAGATTTTTTTTTTTAATCACATACTAATGAAAAAAGAAATTTAGCTTTTACTTCTCTAAATATCAATTATTCAATGATAATTGGGTGAAATATAATTAAAATTTCCCTACAAAATTTTGAAAACCTGAGATATACTTGGAAGCTATTTGAGAAGTGTTTTATCCAATTTCATTACCAAAATATTTACCTATTCTTCTAAGTAATCCCATTCCAGATATCAATTTTGTAATACCATTGTCAAAGTTTGAATTGAGAATTCAGCTACAACCATTTTGAATGTTTCAAGAAATATTAATACTTACTTTAAAATAAAAATACCATTAATTTTGAATCATAATTTTTAATTAAAGAATCAAGAAATTAATTAATCTTTCCCCAACCTTAAATCATTTTTTTTACAAGAAGATTTCCCAATTTTCCTTAAAAATATTTTAAAAATTATCTAAAGGAAAATTTTCCAAAAAAAACTAAAATTTCATAGATAAATTTAAATTTCATCCTTTTATACCATTAATTAATCAATTATAAGGGTAGATGGCTAAAAAAAAAACCTTATTAATAACTTAAGATTTCCTTCCCAATTGTAATAAGAGGATCCCTTTTTTATATCTTTTTTTTCCTTCTTATAATCCTAATAATTCACCTTATTAGAATTTTTGGATAATTTATATAATTAATATCAAGAATTATAGAAAGAAATAGAGAAGTACACTAGATAAATTTGGAATAAAATATTCCAATTTTCATTCAGAATTATTCAATATATAATTAAATCAATCAAAATTATTTATTAATTCTTAATTATAATTACCTAATGTCACAAGAATTTATAAACAAAACTTATTTAAATTTTTAATCCTTTAAAATGATCTTAGTAATAATTATAATAATAATATTTTTAAAGAAATTTTATCCAAACCCTTCAAGATTTAATTTTTTTTGGTCATCTTTAAGATTTAAAAAAAAAAAACTATTTTTACCATCATTCCATATTCCTCAAATAGAATAATTTCAAGTTATCCCCAATTAAATATTACAAATAAGATCTAACACAAGCTTCCAAGGTATTAAATCTTGAAACACCAAGAATAAAAACAATACAGTATTCCACCAAGAGAATACTTTCAAGGTATATTCAAAGAGCTATAGAAAATGTATTCCAAGAAAATATTTGAAAGTTTTAAATCTCAATAAATCAAGGAATACAAAAATTAATTTAATACAGTCAGAATTCAAAGAAACCTTTATAGATTTCATTACTTTTGTAATTTCAAATTCATAAATTTCACTTCCCCATTTATCCAATTATATTTTTTCAAGATTTTGATAGGACTGTCCTAAACTCATTCAGATTTAATTTAAATCTTCAAGTAACAAGATCTCAGATTTTCACATATACTGACCACTCTTTAAACCCTTTAATGTTTTTCCTTAAATTTAATAAATATATTAGATTTATTTTTTGATATTTATTTTACTTGAATTTTTTTTTATATTTAATAATTATTATTAATTCATTAATTTAATCTTCTCTTTTTAAAGTTTAAAATTAAAAAATTTGTTTTAATATCTTTAATAATAACTTTTTTTTTTTTAATTTTTTATTAATTTAAAGAATTTATTTTATTTTATTCTATTTAATAATTTATAAATAATTATAACTTTATTTTTATTAATTAAATTATTTTTTTTTTATTTATTTATTCTTAAATAAGTAGTTTTTTTTTTTTTTATTAAATTAGTTTTTAGTAAAATTTTAATTTTTAAGATCCCCTTTATGAAATTAAACTTCTTTTAATATAAAATAATAATAATAATAATAATAATATTAAATTAAAAAAAAAAAAAAAAAAAAAAAAAAAAAAAACAAACAAACAATAATTCATTTTTTTTTTTTTTTTTAGTTCTTAAATTTAAAAAATAAAAAAAATAAAAAAAAAAAATACTTTAAAATTTTCACTCACAAAAAAAAAAAAAAAAAAAAAAAAAAGGATCTTAAAATTAGAATCAAAAAAAAAAAAAACTTTTTTTAATTTGAATTTTTTAATTTAATTTATTTTTTTTATTATTATTAAATATTTTTTTTTTTTTTTTAATTTTTTTAATTTTATAAAGAATTTTTTTTTTTTAAAAAATATTAAGAGATTAATTTTAATTATATATATATATATTATTATTATTATTATTATTCTTAAATTTTTAAAATTAAAAAAATAATTAATTTTTTTAATTTTCAAACAAAAAAACTATAAAAAAAACTATAAAAAAACTATAAAAAAAACTATAAAAATTTACAAAATTCAAAAAATTCAATTAATTAAAAAAAAAAAAAAAAAAATTAAAATTAAAATTAAAATTTAATTTAATTATTTTAAGATTTAAAAAAAAAAAAAAATTGATTAACAAAAAATAAATAAATAAATAAATAAAAAAAAAAAAAAAAAAAAAATAAATGGATTTAAGATTAATAAATAATTTTTAATCAAATTTTTTTTTTTTTTAAAATTTTTTTTTTTTTTTTTTTTTTTTTTTTATAAATCAAATTATTAATTATTAATAAAAAAAAAAAAATTATAAATAATTATTTTAATATATAAATTTTTTATATATTTAATATTAATACTAATTATAATATAATTTCATGATTCAAAAAAATAATAATTAATTTCTTTTTTTTTAATTATAAAAGGTTATATATATATATATATTTATATATTATTCCTTTTTTTTTTTTTTTTTTTTGAACTTAAAGAGACTTTTTAATATCTTAAAAATACTTTTTAAAGTTAAAAAAAAATTTTAATATTAAAGTTTTTTTTTCTTTTTTTTTTGGATTTATACTATCAATATTAATTTCAAAATAATCATAATTTTTTTTGATTTTTTTTTTTTTGACCAAAAAAATGATAATATTATAAATCAATATAGATTAAAAAAATTAATTTTTTAAATGGTCACATAAGATCTTTAATATGACTTTAAGGATTTTTTTTTTTATTACTAATATTATTAATTATGAGATTTTTTAATCTTTAAATTATAAATTATTATAGGTATGAAACCAGTATTATATTTTATAGGTCTGGTACAAACAAAAATTTAAGAAAAACTTTAAATCATGATATATCATCAGTCAATATTATAAATGTAAAAGATCTGATTATAAAAAAAATTATTTAATATCTTCCAAATATTATATTATTAATTATCATTTATTTAATTATCAAAATCTTTAAAAAATCTATAAGGGTTTTAATTTTTTTGATGTATTTGTGTAAATTAGTATTTGGATTTAAAAACCTTCAAATAAATATATCTTAATTATGTTTTTATATATTTTAATTATGATTATAAAGAACTTCAGGAATTAAGGTTCTTAAAAATTTAATATATTCTACAATAAATTTGAATTTTTAATTATGATAAAGATAAAAAAGTTTTCCTTGAACATTTTTTTTTTTTTTGAAAAAAAACCCCTGTATTTTTTATTTTTTTTTTTTTATAAAAACTTTTAAACAAAATTTCTTTTTTTTTTTTTTTTCATTTTTTTTTTTTGATTATAAATTAATTTAAATTTATTTTAAAATAAACTTTTTTTTATTAATTAATTTTTTTTTTTTAATTTAGTGATAATTTTTGAAAAAAAAGAAAAAAATAATAATAATTTAAAATCAAAATTTTTAATTTAATTTTAAATTGTTTTCTTTTGATTAAAGATTAAAATAATTTATTTCTTGAATTAAGTTTTATATTTTTTAAATTTTAATTAAATAAGTTTAAATTTCTAATTAAGATCTCTAATAATAATAAAATTTTAATTTTATTCAAATTTAATATATAAATCTTAAATTAAAGATAATAATTATTTTATTTTTTTTCTTAATTACTTTTTAATAATCAAAAAAACTAAAATAATTTACTATAATTTGAAAAATTATTATTTAATTAATAAAGGGTATGTAAATTTTAAAGTTTTTTTTTTTTTAATAAAGAAGAAACAAAAAAAGTTAAATAATTTTTTTTTTTTTTGTTTAAAGAAATTTAAAAGATATATAAAATAAATAAAGATAAAAAATGTAAAAAATGTTTCTTAAAAAAAAATTAATTAATTTGATTATTTTTAATAATTTTTAATTTTATTTTTTTTTTTAATTTTTTTAAAATTTAAAATATTAAAATTTTTAAATAAATGATTTTTAATTAAAGATTTTTTTTAATTTTTTATAAGTTTAATTTAATTAATATTTTTTAATTTAATTATAATATATTTAAAATATTAATAAATTTAAAAGAAAAAAATTCAAAATTTAAAATTAATTCTTTTTAAAAAATTAATTATTCAAATAAATTATAATAATAATTTATTTTCTTAATATAATCTTTCATAAAATTTTGATAAAGAATTAAAATAAAAAATAAAAAATAATAATATTATATTTTACTCTTTTAAAATATATTTAAATTTATTCAATATGACTCATTCATATTTTATAAATTTGAAAAAAAAAAAATCCTTTTAAATAATAATATAATTAGAAATTAAGAGAAGAATTTTAAATTGATGATAAAGATAAAAATCTGTGACTAGATTTAAGATTTGTACTGAGATGAAATGAAAAAGTTCAATTTAAATTTCAATTTGTATGTTGTTTTTTGTTGAAAGATTTTGTATTCAAATTTTAATATTTAATTTTGATGAACTTTTTCATGAATTTTAAGATTTACTTATTCTAATCAAGTTTTTATTTTCTTAAGAATATAAAAAGCTTAAGCCTAAACCAGAAATTTAAATTTATAGGAGATTTATTTAATTTTAATTTTAATTTTAATTTTAATTTTAATTTTAATTTAATTATTAATTTAGAAATTTTTAAATTTAAAGTTTTCTTAAACGATAAACGAGAAATTAATGAAACTTTGAGTTGCGCGGCTGGATTGAGTGGTGGACCACCCACTCCGCTTATTGTCTGTCCCTGTAGACTGTAGACTGTAGACTGTAGGCTTGTCTAGTTTTGTAGCACTAAAATCATGGATCATTAGCTTTGAAACTTGTTTTATTAATTGAATTTTTTCAAATTTTTAAATTTTTAAATTTTTTTAAAAATAAAATTCAAAAAAGATGATAAAATTAAATTTTATTGAAATTGATGAAAAATTTAAAAATTTTAAAATTAAAATTAAAATTAAAAAATCAAAAAATTTAAATCACCAATCTATTAAATCATCATCTACCAATTTCTCAAGTTTTAATTCAAATTTAGAAGAAATCAATCTTAATATCAATAATCCAATAAAAATTAAAACTAAAACTAAAACTAAAAGTAAGCATCATAAAAAATTTTATCAGATCAGAGTCTTACTAATAAATTTATTCAATTTTTTAGATTTATCATCTTCAAATTCAAAAAATTTTAATTTTAATAAATTGGATCAAAATCTTCAATCGAATCATTCAATGAATAATTCAAAAACTAATCTACAAATTATCGATAAAAATCAAAATCAAAATCAAAATCAAAATGATACTAGAAATAATACTAGAAATGATACTAGAAATAATACTAGAAATATTAGAAATTCTAAATCTCAATCAAATTTAAATCATCATCATTCAAATCTTTCTTTAAATTCTACTTCTTCAATCAATCTTAATCATCATCACTCTAAAAATCATCCTTCACTTAGATCCACTTTATCATCACCAAACTTGAAAAATCAAATTAATTCAAATATTTATCATTCACATCCTACAAATTTATCACTTTATTCAATTCAAAATCAATTTCAATTTCAAAATCATCCTTCTTTTTTCACTTCAGCTTCTTCTGCTTCAAATCTTTCTTCTTCTAAAATTAATTCTAGCTTAAAATCTAAACAATGTAAGCAAATTTTAAAATTCCAAAAATCATTCATCAAATCTCATTCTAATCTAAAATTCCCTTTTCTCTTTTCATATCTTCAAAGCTATCTCTTCACCCACAAATTTAACCTCAGAAAATAATTCAGTCCATTCAAGAATGAAAAAAAGACATCAAGCTCAATTATCTCAATTAGCTCATCATCCTAATCTCATCAATCTACCCCCTACTCATTTAGCTATAGATCCTTCAATCTATCAAATGTTAAACGATCATCAACGTTGGACTTTAAAACAAAGATCTCACTTTTTAA